>JAVGWX010000001.1:48933014-50133014 GCA_036924085.1 Ariolimax columbianus
ACCACGTTTTCGTGAACACAAGACTAATGTGAATTCCAGGCAAATCCGTGGGCTGATCAACTCTGGGCGGATTTCGTATCATACCCTCCCTGTTTTCAACGGTCTGCTGAGGAAACTTTGAGTCGGAGGATGGTGACATTTTGCAAAATGACGGTTGCTATGTGCTGTTTACACCAGAAGTGACGTAATCATGCGCATGGCACGTATGTTCACTTGCTGCAGTTTGGTTCGATTTCATTTGAACATGCCTCGTATATATATCCGAGTGTTTCGCTGGTTTCATTGTGTATGGCAAGGACAGGAATATCATCACGGCATCACGAAAGCATGTCGTTGGAGGCGACTAACTATGTGACATGGCATAACACCTGCCTAGCTTAGATGATTTTGTAAGAGCAGCATAAATGGCGCATAGCAGATCTACTTGCTCTAGTTTTTGAGTCTATTATTATTAACTCGCACATCAGTTAACCACCCTCTGTGACACTTGTCCCAATGCAGAAGAGTAATAAGCTGCCCGAGCCTAGTCCGCCAAGCAGCAGATCCTCCTCTCGACTACCTCCAGATCATTCACAGACACATCCGCTCCTGTAGAAGTTCATGTCGCCTAAGACTAAGATATATATAGCTCGCTGGGTAACGTGGAGTCTATCTGCATCAGCTTTCCGTTGGTTCCACAACTCGCATCCATATAACCTGACTAGAGTAACCACGCTGTTGACAGTGTGAGCTCCAGTCCTGTCGATTCACATCTGTTGCAGTATGGGGTGTGTTTTTTTTTCTTTTTTTTTTTTCGTTCGCCTAATTTTTCTAATCCCCAAGGCGATGTGCGTTGCACTGTGTTTTGATTTTGTGCCTGTCGGCCCAGTGCATCCGACTTTCGCATGCATTTTATGTAAGGGTCTGCTTCCTCCTGCATTTTCTAAGGGTTTGCTTCCCAGGGGTAACGGCCGGTGCTGTGATGCGGATCGAACCCAGCACCTTTGGGTTGTGAGGCGTGGCAATTAACCACTAGGCCACGCCGTCCCCTACAGTATGGGTTTAATGCAGCTGAAGCTGAGCCAGATCTTTCATCTTATGAATTAGAATTTGTGATCTCTTGCCCCAAAAAGATATACAAATTGACGTTTTCAGCGGGACAATCATCAAGGCGCATTTCTTCTTTTGGACAGAATGTGTTGAGCAAGAACTGAATTTTTTTTCTATTGATCAGTAGGCCAACAGCAATGTTTGCTATGCTGAGCTCTTTCAGGTTTTCCGTTGCTTCTTTTACGCTGTGGTCGAGGATGACTAGGTCATCAGTGAACCTGAGATGGGTAAACATTTCTCCGTCTATGTTTATACCTTTTTTTACCCATTCCTGACCCTCCTCAAGGTGCCGTTGTGGAGAGATTGTATCAGCCTGTCCGACGCCATATTGTATCGATATGGTAATCGGTCTTTAGAAGTCTCTATCTAACCTATCAGTTGAACATATATGTGTGTTATTCCCTGATTTATCAGGGCATCCACCATTATATATATATATATATATATATATATATATATATATATATATATATATATATATATATATATATATATATATATATATATATATATATAATGGACATACAGATGAACACTGATAAATACAAACAAACTTTTATGTAGGCAATTATTTTTAAAAATGGAGACCAACTTCACATTTTTTTTAAAAACAGAGCAGCAGTGTCCGCGTCGGTATGGAGAAATGTTAATGGTTGAAAGAACGTTCCAGGAACACAGTGTTTACTCGCTCGTCCTTGGTCGAAATGCTTGCGTGAATTAATGAATCATCGCCCAGTGCACTCAGTTACAGAGTTATAGAACTTCAGTGCACCAGAAACTGCCAGTTCCAATCGGTGATCACATCCCGCGAAAAAAAACAGCTCAAGACGATTAGATTTTTGTGTGTCTTGATCCCACCCCTTGCTATATTTCCTATTGTGTGTGCTTTATCTTGTCTGCAGTATGAAGCAAGACACGCGTGTGGTGTTTGTGTGTATGTATGTATGTGTGTGTGTGTATGTGTGTGTCTGTGAGTGTTCAGGGTGGGGCGCTCTGGGGGTTGGAGGGTGGTGGGTGGAAGGCTTGTGAGGAATATTGAAAATGGTCTGAACCTCGTGCTAACTCAGTCTCGCTCTGATCCAGTAAGCCCCATCAGTGGACGAACCGGAACAACGGCGGCAAATAAAATCATCCTTTACAAGTGAATGTCCCTGTGGGAGTATTGTCTTTCCTGTTAGCCATTTTATTCCTGCTCCGTGATCACGGGAAGGGGGAATAGTCGAATAAAGAGTAAAATGGGAAGAGGAAGTTATAGGGAATAGAGTGTTGGGCGTAACAGGATGTGGAAGCCGCTTGTGTAAACACACGTACATTTGTTGTATTAGCGATAGATCTTGTTAATAGCTTTCAAATGCCACTTTCAGTGTGTGTAACGTCCTCTAGACTCACATAATTGTTCGTAACTATTTATACCCTTGGGCTTTGACCCGTCTGCTTCTATCTCTCATTTTCACTCTCTCTCGCGCTCGCTCTCTCTGTCTATTATGGATGTCCTCTACTCGACTACTGTGAATAATCTGATAATTTACAATAAGATCACCGACGTCAGTGTTTTCCTTATTGTCGGCATAACCATCGTACGCACCATTAGTATTAGTCGATTTGACCATTGTTTAGTTAAATGTGAGCTTATCGTTTTGTATTTGTGCTCAAATATAACTGACCCAAGCTATTTCTGTAAGTACTTATATTTGAGTTAATATAAGCAGAAATTGGCAAACATTGATCTTTCATGACTGTCTCTGGTTAGACCTCGTTGTTATTGTTTTAAAGTTCCTGAGCTTAGTTTTACTAACATTTCTTCCAGTCCGTATCATAGGGCGAAACCAGATTGTACACAAAGTCTTCGTTGTACAGTAATTCATTTTTGTTTTCCAAGCACAATTCTGCCTTTGAATTGTTTTTGATTCTAAAAATATTTGATTCAATTTCTCCCAAGTTTGACAATCTTAAAGTTTCTAACAAACACAAATTCCATCAATTTCTTGAAATAGAGTGACAATGTGAAAGTGAACCTCTAGGTTCGACTGAGAAGAGAAGTGAAAATGAATAATTCATATACATGTACCGATGGTTCGGCGCTGTGCGGTGAGAAATCCGGCAGTGGCTTTTCTGCTAGAGTGAGAGGCGAGATCGCCATTGAGCGGAGTGGGGTATTCATGACAATGTCTTCCAGTATGAACATGGAGACCACAAATTACGTAAACTGAGAGTTGGTTCTCTGAGACCTTTTTAAAGGTTGATGTCACGGGTTCGAACTCTCATTCCTCGCTTTAGAAGGTATACATCGACTTACTCTGGAATTGGTTGAAAAAGTACAATCTATTCTCTAACTTTCGTTATCCGGTGTATATTAGTCATGCTGCGAATTGCAGAAATGAAAACGCTGACTCTCTAGCCTGAAATGTCCAAGCAGTAAAGACATAGGAAATGGATAGAAGTGACATTTTGAAGTGGATCAATGACCGGCTCTTGGAGAATGACATGCACATGACATGAACAATCGGCTTTCCACAGATTGCAAGGTTTTCAAAATCAAACGTAGGTCTAGCACTGAAATCAGAGCGTACTGGGTGTACAACAAGCAACATAGAATGATGAGAGATAACCTAAACAAAATAGAATGATGAGGGATAACCTAAACAAAATAGAATGATGAGAGATAACCTAAACAAAATAGAATGATGAGAGAGAACCTAAACAAAATAGAATGATGAGAGATAAGCTAAACAAAATAGAATGATGAGAGATAACCTTAACAAAATAGAATGATGAGAGATAACCTAAACAAAATAGAATGATGAGAGATAACCTAAACAAAATAGAATGATGAGAGATAAGCTAAACAAAATAGAATGATGAGAGATAACCTAAACAAAATAGAATGATGAGAGATAAGCTAAACAAAATAGAATGATGAGAGATAACCTAAACAAAATAGAACGATGAGGGATAACCTAAACAAAATAGAATGATGAGAGATAACTTAAACAAAATAGAATGATGAGAGATAACCTAAACAAAATAGAATGATGAGAGATAACCTAAACAAAATAGAATGATGAGAGATAACCTAAACAAAATAGAATAATGAAAGATAACCTAAACAAAATAGAATGATGAGAGATAACCTAAACAAAATAGAAGGATGAGAGATAACCTAAACAAAATAGAATGATGAGGGATAACCTAAACAAAATAGAATGATGAGAGATAACCTAAACAAAATAGAAGGATGAGAGATAACCTAAACAAAATAGAATGATGCGAGATAACCTAAACAAAATAGAATGATGAGAGATAACCTAAACAAAATAGAATGATGAGAGATAACCTAAACAAAATAGAATGATGAGAGATAACCTAAACAAAATAGAAAGATCGGAGATAACCTAAACAAAATAGAAAGATCGGAGATAAGCTAAACAAAATAGAAAGATCGGAGATAAGCTAAACAAAATAGAATGATGAGAGATAACCTAAACAAAATAGAATGATGAGAGATAACCTAAACAAAATAGAAAGATCGGAGATAAGCTAAACAAAATAGAAAGATCGGAGATAAGCTAAACAAAATAGAAAGATCGGAGATAACCTAAACAAAATAGAAAGATTGGAGATAACCTAAACAAAATAGAAAGATCGGAGATAACCTAAACAAAATAGAAAGATCGGAGATAAGCTAAACAAAATAGAAAGATCAGAAATAAGATAAACAAAATAGAAAGATCGGAGATAAGCTAAACAAAATAGAAAGATCAGAAATAAGATAAACAAAATAGAATGATCGGAGATAAGCTAAACAAAATATAGAGATCTGAAATAAGCTAAACAAAATTGAAAGATCAAAAATAAGATAAACAAAATAGAACAACACGACATAAGCTAATCAAAACAGAACGATCAGATATAAAGTAAATAATATAGAACGATCAGAGATAAACTAAACAAAATAGACCAACACGACATAAAATAAAGAATTAAGATCGACCAGACATAAGGTAAACAGCGATGAACTTAGAAACACGGCGCTTACCAAATATATATGTCGTTTGATGAAATGAATTTTTCACCTATGAGTTTGTTCTCAGTGCAGGGATGTAGAATCATGGCAGAACATAACATAAGATAACATAACAGAATAGAACTGAACAGAACATAACATAAGATAACATAACAGAATAGAACTGAACAGAACATAGTGTGACACTGTATTTTAATTCAATATTTTTCGTTTAATAATCATAAAGTAATTCTTTCAAACATACAGCTCATGAATTCAGTGTTATATGTTGTAGTAATATACGTCGTTAATTTCTTTCTCGAACCATGCATTTCTTCCATAAATCGTCTTCAGCAAGGTAATACTTGACAATGTTATTCCAATTAGTTTTCGTGTCTTTCTGGTATAAACAACCAGACAGACAAAAGTATTTACACGTTTATACGTTTAATTTATCAATTAACAGTGACACCAACTCGCGTCTGGAGAATGCACGCGAATAGTAGACGAATAATCAATGGAAGAAATGGTACGAGTAAACAGTAAAACAAATATATTGAATGACATAATAGCAAGCGCAGACATAAACTAAACAGTTTTGAACTTGGAAACAGGAACCTGACAAATTACAATTCTGGACCAGTGGAATGAGGAAATACAAGAGAAATTAGAATGGCGGAATACAAGCGATGGGAAAACAGCAGGAATATAAGGCCAAGAAATATTGTAATGATGGAGACTTTGTAGAGTTGTTTAGCGAAAGAGTTGTTAGGCAGCTTGCTACAGAGTGTGGTGAAGGGTATATGAGCTTGATTAACACACCCAATGTACCAGATTTATATCACGTCGCTTTCGATCTGACACACCTGGCATTCTTTGTTTTTTTTCGTGGCATGACTTGTTCTCCCAGTCGACCAGGTTGTAAATGGGTACCTGATGAATTCAGGGGAAAATTCGGACCCACCACAAGAGCTATGAAGTTCGTGTTTGGTTGTCGACACTTTCAGCAATTAAAGAGACTAAGCACAAGTCTAGACAATTAAAGAGACTGAGCCCAAGTCTGGACGTCCGTCCTGGTGCTAAGAAATCACTTCCATGAGCCATTTTTCATGTTTACGTTTTGATAATGATGATTTTTCATACACACGGGCAGTCACAAACAAACAAAGACACACATACACGCGTACGCACACTCATACACACACACACGCACACACACACACACACACACACACATATATATATATATATATAAATGAACGCGTGACTAATGTAGTGGTAAAGCACTGGCTATTCAAAGTTAAGGTACGGTTTCAGCTAAAACTACACGCTCTAGTCGACTCAGATGTAAATGTGTATCTCGCTGACCGTTAGGCGATGAGGAAGGGAACTGGTCAACCCACTTCGCACAAGCTGTGGCAAAGTCTATTGAAATCACTAACTTTTCATTTCTGACAAATGGTTATATATATTGAATGGTACTCGGTATGGAATAAACACCCAATGTCATCTCCCAAGCATGTTGCCAAAGACGACCAAAGAGGGTTGTGGTTGTGACTGGCAACTTCAACATGTAAATAAAATGTTGGCACTAAATTCAGCCACTGCAATAGCTCAAGTTCGACTAACTGTTAAAATGCAGACTCAGTCGATACTTAGGTAGAACATGTGTACAACATATACCAATCAGAGAGAGACACAAAACTAGGTCATTGTCAAGGCCAACATTGACGTTGTATCAGTTATACTTTATTGTTTATCCCAAAATGTCACCTGCTCTTACTGTTATTCATTTTCATGACTGTGTTTGGTATAGTAATTCTTTCTGAGCGACTTCGTTCTATCAAGTAATGTCATGATAAATTGAACAGAATCAACATTCCGGCACATCTGGGCTGAGTCAAATGTGCAAAAGCGTTTGCATCAAAAGACAAATTAAATGGATACTGATAGTTCATCGAGCTCGCTGAACCTACACACTCTGGATTCAAATTAGGGGTAATTCCTATATGACTGTAAGCAGTAACGGTATGATTAGAGGGTCTACTATCTGGGATGCAATGTAACGAGAAGCGTGGGGATTTTTAAAAAGGAGGGGGGGGGGGGTGGTTGCTTGTGAAGATACAGGGCGTTACACAATCAATATTGTTTTTGTTCTATATTTTAAATAATATTAAGTCGCCACCATGAAAAATTTTTGTGTCTGCGTTTTGTTACAAGTCTCAGAATTAGTCCTTAGTCAAGGTACTTGAGAGGACAATTACAAAGCGTAAAATGTTGATGCCCTAGAAAAGCCTAGGATTGTCACCGGAAGAGACAGAATGTCACTTATGACTTCCCTAAATGCCGTGCGAACATTGTTTGAGTGAAACACAAAGAAAGTCCCAGCCGTTAGAGAGGACAATTAAACCCGATCAAGTATCACTGGGCCCACATAATACGTGAACAATCTAGCAACAAGGCACACTGCTCTCCCTTGACAGATGGATAGATGAATTAACAGAAATCCTTTAGCAAGACGGACTTACACAGGCCGACACTACACACTTGACCTAACTGAACAAACGTCAGCTCCCCATGACACTTAATTACACAAGTGGATGGAAATAGTAAAGTAAAGTAATACACATTCAATATATATGTGACATCTGTCTTAAACAACATTTGGAGATAACCAAAATGGTTTGAACTGTATCCTATGCCCATTTGTATCCGTTCAAGATAAATGCCTATTGCACATCTTAAATTCATATTGTTGTCTCAGCGAAAATATTTGGGATATTATTATATAACCGTTAACAAGTTTAAATTATCGTTTCAAAAAAATGATGTATTTATAAACATGAAATGTAATGCAGACTTTAAAACATTGAATAAACTGTTGGCCAGCTGCTAATTAAACTTACATTACAAAAAGAGCAGCAAAGAAGGCACCGTACCGGCTACGGCTCTACATTGCTCTGGTGTTTTCGTTGATTATTAATGCCGCCAGGCCACGGATTTGTCTGAAATTTACACTATTCGACGACTTACATTTGTGTTCACTGATACGTGTCGTTGTTTTCTATTTGGACTGGTCAATTCGTTTTTTTTGTTTTCTTTCCTCTGATTATTCTAGAATGAACATGAGCTATATGAATTAGTACTATGCTTAAACCTGTGTCGTTTTAACGGTCTAGTGCACACGGATCAACTTTACAAGATTGGGGCCCTTCGCCCTAGCTGCAACAGTGTCGGATTTGGTGTGACTGTGAAATTTAGACACGGGACTGAAATAAAGTAGAAGACAACCCGGGAAAGATCAGCACATCATTCACACGCTGAGTGATGTCTTTACAACCTTTTGCGGTCATGGGAAAGGCTAAACACACATCGATAGATGTCAACCCCCCTCCTCAGATGCTTTGCTGGATACCTATTTACGATAACCGCTTCGGGAGTAAACTCTAAGGAAAAATCTGTGCTTTCTACAGTCGTCTCGATAAAATCTTGCCAATGGCCAAAGTTAGCTCAGGAAGAGAGAGTGAAGTTGTCAAAAGGCGGGGTTACTTCCTTACTTTAATCCAAATCACTACGCAAGTCCCCCATTTTAGCGGACACATCAAGAGAAAAGACTGTCCACACGGCTGAACAATGAAAGTAGTCTTCATCCCATTTGAGATTAATATTGTCTCATGACAAAAGGGCAAATAAAACAGCGAGTTAAACAAACTAGATAACACAAAATTGCCATTGAGCTAATGAAGAGAAACAAGGAATTTGCCGGACATTTATTTGGAAGATATATGGTGGAAGATGAAAGAGCAGGCAATCACCTAACTATTCGATTTAGACGGACTATCCTTTCCAATAGGCGATCTTAATCAAGAAGCTAATGGACGTCTTGTTCGTTCAGTTGAGGTGTATCTGACTTGATATTTTTTCCTTTTCATTTCCCTTTTTGGTTTAATATTCATAATTTTTAAACTGTTTTTTTCTACACTGGGAAGCATATACTACCACTGTAACTCTAACCGATTCCTGTTTCCACGTAATTGCAATCATTCATATGCTCACTCCAACGTAAAGCATAAGTTCCAAATACAGGTCGTATCCATTACAGAAAGCCTCTCCAATATTAATTACATAACAACTTTTTTAAACATAAATTTCTAACTCATTATTTAGACCATACAAAAGTCAGACGAATGAAATATAATTCTTAAAAAAAAATATGTTTTCTCTGTAAAGTTACTTGATTTACTTACATTAACTTTTCAGTATTAACAAAAATGATTTTCACAATGTGACATGGGGCGGGGCGGGGGGGGGGGGAAGGGGGGGGGGATTAATATATTATTTACGTCATTATTAAAGGGATGTGTGAAGGAATGTGTTAACGCTGGGAGAGAGGGTACTAAATGACCAAAATTGCTTGACGTCTTAAGTGAACGAACGAGCCCTAAGAGACGCCTTCCCCTGGACGACTCACATTTGAATGCAAACTCCTGCAGATGTGTGTTGCTGGCCCATCGATTACGGTGTGGCCGCCTCAAAGAGAGTTATTTATTGATCCCAACAAGTCATCCCTATGCACATCTAGTGGTCTGCAATGTGGCTGCTCTTGAATTAAGTTATTTCCTCTTTAATTACCAGGGCAGGATAATATTCTGACATTTTCAGCCTATATATCAATTGTTCCTTAATGACATATTTCTTCCACCAAAACTAGATCATTCTATCAATACTTTATACAATGATACTATTCAATGCACTCTGCACACATTGATACTTATCTATTATCACATTTTACAATTCTATCATTACTATACATTGATACCATTTTATCATCACACTATACCATGAGCGAGACCAGCCTATGAATACACTATACCATGAGCGAGACCAGCCTATCATCACACTATACCATGAGCGAGACCAGCCTATCATCACACTATACTTGAGCGAGACCAGCCTATGAGCACACTATACCATGAGCGAGACCAGCCTATGAGCACACTATACCATGAGCGAGACCAGCCTATCATCACACTATACTTGAGCGAGACCAGCCTATGAGCACACTATACCATGAGCGAGACCAGCCTATGAGCACACTATACCATGAGCGAGACCAGCCTATGAGCACACTATACCATGAGCGAGACCAGCCTATGAGCACACTATACCATGAGCGAGACCAGCCTATGAGCACACTATACCATGAGCGAGACCAGCCTATCATCACACTATACCATGAGCGAGACCAGCCTATCATCACACTATACCATGAGCGAGACCAGCCTATCATCACACTATACCATGAACGAGACCAGCCTATCATCACACTATACCATGAGCGAGACCAGCCTATGAACACACTATACCATGAGCGAGACCAGCCTATGATCATACTAAACACTGACACCATGTTTTCATCAATCTATACAATGAGAAAGACTATTCTATCACCACATTATACAATAAGACCACTCTTTCATCCCTCGATACAATGAGGTCGACCATTCTATCATCACACTTTACACTGAGACCACTCTTTCATCATCACATAATGCAATGAGACCACTCTTTCATCGCGCTTTACAATGAGAAAGACTATTCTATCATCACACTTTACACTTATCCACTCTTTCATCATCATGTTTTACAGTGAGACCACTTTTTCAGAACTTTCGGTAAGATGGCGACCAAGCAACAGCTGCTCTCATGGTCTGCGATTTTTCATATGGTTTATTCGTTCCAATTAACGCATGGAGCACAGTGTTGTGCGCCGATCATTTTCTAGCACGTCCTACGCAATTCACAGGAAGCTTATGTTTGTAATTTTTCTCGGAATTCGGAGAAAACGGGATTTCTTCTTCATGTGTTATAGAATACGCGTTGTTGGATAAGACGTTACTGCCGATTGCGCACCGTCTTTTTATTGCATGCCACGACCGGAATCTCCCCTCAGCCATGGGTTAATGGTCCCTCACCTAGACCAACAGATGTGGGCGCTGGTCAGCAGCAGCGTCTTCTAGTCTAAGCGTGGGGGCTGCTGCTGTCGAGAGGTACGACATTCGCCTCTCAAATCGTCAAGGAAACAGTGTACGATCGACTCCCACAAGTTTCAAGCGACCCCTGGTATCACGGATTGTACGACCTGAATGTCTGCATCGTGAGCTACTTCCAGTCGTCTTGATTTTATGTCTTGCCATTGGTTCCCGGTAACTCAAGACGAGAGAATGAGATTGATGTCCATCACAGCTTCTTTCACACTATAATCCAAATTCAGCGCAAGTTACATCTTCAGGAACAGGACAACCTGATGATGTCACCATCTTTGCTTTGCGATGGGCAACTTACTTTCTCACTTACTCTTTCATCACTCTATACAATGAGACCACTCTTTTATCACTCTTTACAATGATACCAGTCTTACATAACTCTTTACAATGAAACCACTCTTTCATAACTCTTTACAATGAGACCACTCTTTCATAACTCTTTACAATGAGACCACTCTTTCATAACTCTTTACAATGAAACCACTCTTTCATAACTCTTTACAATGAGACCACTCTTTCATAACTCTTTACAATGAAACCACTCTTTCAACACTCTATACCATCAAACCACTCTTTCATCACTCTATACAATAAGACCACTCTTTCATCACTCTATGCAATGAGACTGTGCCTTCATCACTCTATACAATGAAATCATGCTTTCGTGACACTATACATTTAACGATACATTTCTGTCTTCACATTATACATTGATATTGAACGTTCTATCTTCACTATTCCATGATATCATTATATCAACATTCAATGCCCTGACAACATACTCGTATTTTCTGATCACTTAACTTGATTCATTGAGTATATTCGGCACATCTCACGGAATCCGCTCATCAATACATTTGTGTGTGTTCTATTTGATTTGTGATTTCTGTAGCATTTTATTTTACATGATGAGTTTGCTAGTCGGATGCACAACTTTAGTTAGTCACCTATTACGACATGCTTGAAAGGTTCATATTGTTTTTTAAATTTTCTTTCCGAATACATCTTTGGTCAAGAATATATATTTGTGCATACAAAGGTAAGTCAGTAAGTAGGTCACAAACTGAGATGGAAAGCTGAAAAATATAGTTGGCAGTTTGTAAATGTGACATTGGGTGGCAACAACATCCAGCTTTGTGATTACTGTAGGTAGTAAACGCTATGTGTTATACGTACGTGAGCAGCTGAGATATAAATTCACGTCCAAGCTGACAGTGCACAATCAAAGAACAGCGTACCTTTGTACCTTTTTGTTTAGAAAAAAAGACTTTTTACAAACGAAATTCACAAAAAATGCTTCCTGTTTACGAGGAGATGTGTTTAATTTTCTCAGCGATTAACAAAAGTTGCCGATGAAGCCCGACTTAATCGTCCTGTTCAGATTCCAACAGAAGCTAACGTGAGACGAGTGGGGGAGATGATTGAGCTGACAGACGAATAGTGATAGACAGTTTAGCAACTGCATCAGAGTTTTCCATGGTTTAGCCTACAGCATAATGCGTGATCCCACATTGGCGGAAATTATTTCGCGAACGACGAAGAGCTTGAACGTGTGAAGTGCAAATATAGTTAATACAGCACACCAATGAGTTCAATGTTGCAGACTTTTGGTGATGGGATAAGTGTATCAATGTTCGTGGAAATAAGGGACAATGTGAGTGCAATAATATATGTTTTTCAAGTACGTATCTAATTCAGTTTATTTTAAATAGCTATTTGTGACCTATTTACTGACTCGTATTATGCTAATTAAAATATTAAGGTTACATTTTTATTTACTCTCGCACAAACAGCGACATGTTCACGATCCTCCAATCAAACAACAGAAACCCCGTTCAGGCAATCATTTATTCAACAACGACTGAAAGATCTGATTTCTGGATGTGGACACAGCAGTTATGCGTTATGTATTAGGTAGAAGCAATAGATGATTCATCAGTCCTTGCGAGGGCCGTTGTTTGTGTCAGACCACACAGCGCTCCGTAGCCTATTGGTCTGCCTGTCTCCTCTGTCCGTAGACTAATGAGGAATTTCTTGGCAGCCTGCCGTTCTATGTCCCTTTCCTCCGCAGTCTGACGCCTGTAGAATGATAAAAAAAGTGGATTGATTAATGGAAGTGACCAGATCAATGAATTGTGAATGAACAGAACATCACGATATTATTTGAGAAGAGAGCTATTTTTAGTAAGTGCTGTCAATGCACGTCAAGGGACACATGAACCAATAATGCAACGTTTGTAGATAGGAAATGATATAATTTGTATCTATAAAAATATTTTTATTGTGAAAGTCAAGAATAAATCCCTATACGTGTTGAAACTCTTCAGACGGGACAGTCTAGGATGACATGGCTGAAGGCAATATTACATTTCTTTTCTCTAGGACGTTTTTGGTCAAACCTCAAACGATTGTGTAAGACATATTATTAGTGTGAGCTCGGGGTACTGCAAATCTTACTTGAGCTACATTTGACCAGTACGGTTTTAGATGGACCAGCTTCAACTAGATTAACGGGTGTTGAAAGTTAGAGAAATTATAATGTTTTATGTGGAGAAATAGTAAGAGGAAGTGAAATGATTTAAGTGGCTAGAACATCATACGTTGAACATATAGGGAGTCGGGATAAATGAATAAATGAGACAATACGATTAAAAAACAGGAATATTTGGTCAACATATACGAGTAGACATGAAATGATTCACAACATTAAGTATCTGTAGAATAATGACAGACAACATAACAACGTGCACACCACATAACTTAACTAAACGTCTTTATACTGGTTTAGAAAACTCTGCAGAGTCTGTATACAACCAGTTTAATTTATATTTCCTTACTCTAAAAGCTATGCGTATCCTATATATTCCTGAATGCATTAATTGTCCCTGCCTCTACTACTTCCTGTGGCGATGCATTCCAAACAGTCCCCACTCTACGACTAAACAAATGCTACATGTAGATGGAGAGGAACAACATTTAAGGTATTTCCGAGGGGGAAAACATACATAAGACAAGGCGAGACACCCCATTTTGTTCATTGGCCAACAATTTTTGTTTTTTAAATCGTCAAATATTTCAATTCCTGTATTTAAAAAATGACCTTTTAGTATTTAAAGTTTGTCTAGAATATGCCACATAGATATCCCATTTTATAAGATCATATTTAACAATAGGGTCTCCGATATTCTTACTTGTAGATGTAATAATTGACATGTATGTTATCTTATATCGCAGTCAAGGTCCCTTTATGTACAAAGACATACTTTTAAACAATGATATTACCAAGAGAAAACAAAGCACAATAGTAAATAAATCAGTACACCAGCTGTTAACATGGGGCAAATAATGAACATCATCAAATTGAGTAGCGTCTAGTGAATAGGGTTTGTCAACGAAATCGATGGTATAGAAAAATACTGACAATTTTTACATCATGTCCCATTTTAAAGAAAGTTGATATTAACTCGGATGGAAATTGTTGAAGAAGAGATAACATACATTATTATGACCTTTTGCGTCTTGAGTGACGGCCAGTAAGCTGATCTGTTATAGAGATGGCGGTGGCTGCATCTGTCCTGGAGGGACATCGACTTCCGTTGGTGATTTTGCCGATTCTCGATCGACAGGGACGACAGCAACGTAAACAGAACAAGTTCGATTGGTGGGGTGAAGGCTTCTTTCTTTTGCGTCGCTTGTCATCCATCTTTGTCATCAAAACTAGCTCTGATGTCTAGATGCCCGTTCTCAAGGTCGCTCTCCATGTAGCCCTATCCTCTGTAACCTCCTCCCAGATATTTGGATAGAGAGCAAAATCGTTCATGGATCTTTTGCAAATGTCATTGTATCTTAATTTAGGCCTTCATTGTGATCTGGCATATGAATTCACCTAGGAGTTCAACTTCGGAATACGAATATTTGACATTCGTTTCATGTGACCCAACCATCTCAGTGTCTTGTTGCTCACGTGACCCAACCACCTCAGTGTCTTGATGCTCACGTGACCCAACCATCTCAGTGTATTGTTGCTCACGTGACCCAACCATCTCAGTGTCTTGTTGCTCACGTGACCCAACCATCTCAGTGTCTTGTTGCTCACGTGACCCAACCATCTCAGTGTCTTGTTGCTCACGTGACCCATCTCAGTGTCTTGTTGCCCACGTGACCCAACCACCCCAGTCTCTTGTTGCTCAGAGTCGAGAATAGGGAAGGTATCTTGGCGCGTTTCAGTATTTCCGAGTTGGTCACCTTATTTATACTTAAACATAGACCTATAAAAACCAGCAACACATTAAACGACATAAAAATGATAAATAAATACAAATAAAATAATTTGAACACAAAGTAAAAGTGATACTTATGTAAACTAAATGTAAAATACGTTTAAAAATAAGGAGAAGAAGATAGTATGAAAAGAGAGAGAGAGAGAGCGAGAGAGAGAGAGAGAGAGAGAGAGTGAGAGGGAGAGAAAGAGATGGAGAGAGAGCAGCAGAGAGGGAGAGAAAACAATAAGGTATATCCGCGTGATGGAGACGATATTAGGGAAGCTAAGTAGGGGCACGTGTCATGGATAGAAAGGTACAGCAGGCACATTGTTCCCTGGCCTGAGATAAGACAGCGGGCCGATGAGCCAACGTATTAACTGTAATATATCTTCTCCTTCTTCTTTTTCTTCTTTTCGCTACTTCTGCCTCGCCTTTTAGCGGCAGGTTGTGGAGAGTTCTCTGGAACAAGCCCTACTGCGTGCTTCATGCACAGTGGCATTCACCGTCTCTGATATTTATGTAATCTCCTTTTTTCGTAGTCGGCCTTTCGCCATAATTTTGTTGTTTTTAATTAACATTGCTTATTGGAGGTGCGCTGCGTGGCGGTAGACCTGTTACGTGGCCAAACCATTTGAGATGCTGTCTTTTGATGTAGTCTTATACTGGTGTTGTTCCCATCAGTCTAATGATGTCTTTTTTCTGATACTGTCTGTTTGTGTTGCACCCACTATTCTTCGTAGGCATTTAATTTCTGGTATTATGATTTCCTTATTTTCATTTGATGTTAGTGCCAAGTTTTGACATTGGTAATATATTGTCCGGACGAAAATCGTGTTATATAGAACTCTTTTGTTAGTTATTCTCACGTGCTTACAATTAAGTATTGGTGATAATTGTCCAATGCTTTGATTTGTCGTATTGCATCTTTGTTGCATTTCTGCTGCGATTCTTCCATCTTCTGATATCATTCTCCCTAGGTATGTGAACATTTTTCACCTGTTTGTTTTGCTGCTTTTCAAGAAATATATTGGTTTCTTCTTCTTTTCTCTCTTTCCCACCCCTCTCTCTCTCCTGCTATTTCTACTACTACTACTACTACTACTACTACTATTACTACTACTACTACTACTACTACTACACTACTACTATTACTACTACACTACTGCTATTACTACTACTACTACCCCTACTACTATTATTACTACTATTATACTACTACACTACTACTATTACTACTACAACATTACTACTAATACTACAATTACTACTACTACACTACTACTATTACTACTACTACTACTATCCCTACTATTACTATTACTACTACACTATTGCTATTACTACTACTACTATTACTACTACTACACTATTGCTATTACTACTACTACTATTACTACTACTACACTATTGCTATTTCTACTACTACTATTACTACTACTACACTATTGCTATTTCTACTACTACTATTACTACTACTACACTATTGCTATTACTACTACTACTATTACTACTACTACACTATTGCTATTTCTACTACTACTATTACTACTACTACACTATTGCTATTTCTACTACTACTATTACTACTACTACACTATTGCTATTTCTACTACTACTACTACTGTTCTACTACACTACTACGATTACTATTACTACTACTACTACCCCTACTACTACTTTTACTACTACTACACTAATGCTATTACTACTACTACTACTATTACTACTACTACACTTCTGCTATTACTACTACTACTACCCCTACTATTACTATTACTACTACTGTTACTATTACGACTTTTATTACTATTAATACTAGTCTGCCACCACTGCTACCACTTCTACTATTATTGTGACAAAGCCATGTCTGTTACATAAAATTATAAGTTGAAAAAGTTCGAATATTCTGTTGTTCTTGTACGAATACTTCTCTCCGGTGTGAATGTTAATGAATCCAGTTAAGCGAATGAGAACTGGTTCTGACCGGATGAATAAAACAGCAGTAAACGGAATGTTCTTGTTTGGAGAAATGGAAAAAAGCCAGGTCGGTCATGTTAACTTCTTTAGTACGAGGAATTGAGTATACTTACTGGAGCCCGTTGGAAGTGCTTTGATAAAAGCACACCTGTGCAGGAGGTGAACAGGTTGAGTAAGATAGCATTGCAAAGACGAAAATAATAGGTGGATTGACGGACTGAACTGCAGCTTCGGTTCGGAGAGAAGTGAAATCTTGTAGACCAATGAGAATCAAACATTCTATATTTGTATTTATCGGAAGGAGCAAGAGCTCAGAAAGAGAGGAGGTAGGCTGGAGAAAAGAACGCAGAGAGGCCGAACAGTAAGACTTCTTCTGTATTATGTCACCTCTACACAATGTATTCTCACAAATAAGGAGCCCAGGAAATAAAAGACAGGAAAACAAAACAAGAGGAAAATGAAAAGAGGTCTTTAAACATCCTTTCAATTAGGATTAAGTGAGGCTTAACAACTTCTCATTGAACTCACCTCTAGAATTGAAGCACGAAGGAGCTATTGGAAACATTGTTCCTTACGAGCAGTTATTTAGGTAATCACGTACGGAATTATTTCAGAAAGGACAGATGCAGAAAATAAAGAACAAACAAGCAGACATAAAAGTGCACAGCCATTCCCACAGGATTTGGGGATTTGGTTAGGGTTAAGAACCTAAATCTAGAAAAATTAACTTTGTTTCAGAAACCACAGCAGAAAATCAAAATACCAGTGCTACTGGCCGGATTCTCGAAGATTCCACAGCAACTACGTATTTGATATCAAGCGATGAAAGCCAGTCAAAGAAAGCCAGGCTGCTGACAAATCTTCTGGGGGTGAAGGCCCAAACCATAATATAGTTCTTGAGCATCAGTTAAGGGAAAGGTGGTTCAAGTTGCCAATGAAATGAACCGATACAAGTTGAGTCTCCAACGACTTGCAGTAAAAAGTAAACTAAAGTAACCCATAGCATTACTGCCGTAGGGGTGTGAGGTGTTAGCGATCTCACATTTCAAAGGATCGGCTTTATGAGGGCGGTAGCCATCTCCTCTCCCTCGCCGCTTTTACTTCCCGGACTGAACCAGTACCCATTTAAGGCTGGGTCGACCCGGGAACCATTGCGGTCTGAAAAAAATACTACCGCCTCAACTGGGAAATGAATCCAGTACCACCCAGATGCGAAGACAGTGCGCTAACCACTGCGCTACGCGGCTCCGTGATGGAACTAAGTATATAAGAAATCATCATATATTTAGTGCACGAAAAGAAGACTAAACACGTACAGAGAGGATCGTCTTGGTGATGTCATTATAAGCAAGAAAAGTACTTACGTCATTGGAACCAATATTGTCTAGAATAATAGCAGCACGATTTCGTCCAAAAGGGAGAAAAGCAACTATGGTAAACTGCTTCGTGTGAACAATCAATGTTGAATAAAATAGCAAACACGAATTACTTGATATGATTCAAGGAACTCTCGACAAGGCACCATTGGGGGATATCGGAATAGTCATGTAGATTTACAATCGAAGGTTGAAACATACACCAGCCATTACGAATTAATTATGCGCTAAAATGGAACGGGAAACATAAATAAAATTGAGGAAATATTCATCAACGTATGTGACTTCGATAACCTGGTTATAGGATGCACAATCTGCCTACACAGAAGATTACATAAGGTTACCCGGTGTTCGCAGACTTGCACACCGACACAAATTGACCATTTCACAATATATTGGAAATAGAGACGCTACTTGCAGGATGCAAGGATAACGAGCACAGACCAGTAAAATACACCTACATTTAAATACTCACTAAAACAAGAGATCATGCAAGCACTCAAACTAGTAAGAAATGGAAAAGCTGCAGGACCAGACACAATCCCGCAAGAAGCTATAATAGCAGACATCTCGACCACCACAGAGATGCTAAACGAGTTCATAAAGAAGATATGGGAATAAGAGGCTGTTCCCACAAAAGAGAAAGAGAGGGTCACCTAATGAAATTACAAAAGGAAGAACACCTTGCTAATAGGAATAACTTTTCTAGCAGTGGCTGCAAAAGTCCTGACCAGATTAATGCTTGATCATATACAAGATTACGTAGACGAAAAACAGGCAGAGTTCAGAGCAGGAAATTCTTGCACAAATCAAAAAGTAAGGCTAACAATTATCATAAAGTAACCTATATATGAACTTTACAGTTTTTGAAAAGACATTTGATCGTATGTACCGAACAGTAGCTCAGAAAATTTTAAAGATTTATAGAAAACCAGATAAATTTAAAAGCATTATACAAGATTTTTATGAAGAAGCTACAGTTAAATAATTCACATAGGTAAATTATCAGAAATACAAGGATAGATCGACCGACTAACAGAGGAAACAGCAAAGGTGGAACTTCTCATTAGTATGGGCAAAACAAAGGAAATGCGAAAAATAAACAACAAAGAGACCCAAACAAGATTAATGGTCAGGTAATTGAAGACTTGTTTAATTTTACCTATTTAGGAAGTAACATTGACATGATTCGTCTGTTGTCTGAGATACGTCCACATTACAAACAAACAAATACACACACTGGCCAATACGTCCTGATATCGCCAAAAGAACTACGGTCTGTGGTGGAAGAAGCTGGCCTTCGCCATTAGAATCCAGAAAGGTAAACCTTAAATCAAACCAAAAGCAAGAGTTGACACCATCTTAGAACCGCCAATCAAAACAAGCTGTAAAATATTCTTCTCCGTCATTGATCCTCAGATTAAGATACCAGTTTTTCGTACAAATGCGCCCGTTGTTTGATAAACTGTTTAATCTCCGTACAGCTCGTATCTCTTATCTGTCTCGCGAGGTCAGCATTGTTTCATCTTCCCGCGTGAGCGCGTAGCGTTGTATGTGTTCCGCGGTCATGGTATGCTTCCCCCATGAACACCTGTCATCTGCTCCAATCCTCATTTTGTTGTAAAGATGACTCGTGAGTCTGTTATGACAGTTCTCAGTCTGAAGATGATGACTTGCTGTCCGGAACTAAATCATAACAGTTGTCTTCCTTTTTGGTACAGTATTTCAAATCTCCCCATCGCTGTTCTACTCTCCTTTGGTGAGCATGGTCTGATTCAAAATGTCTCCGACGGATAAAGGCCACGAACTCCCTTTTTTGTAATTAACTACAAAGCTTGCTTAGGGAGCAGCGTAGCGCTTGCTTCGCATCTGAGTGGTCCTGGGTTCATTCCCCAGTTGAGGTGAAATTGTTTTTTTCAGACCGCAACGGCGCCCGGGTCGACCCAGCTTTAATGGGTACCGGTTCAGTCCGGGAAGTAAAAGCGGCGAGGGCAGGCTACCACCCTCATATAGCCGAGCCTTTGAAATGTGAGATTACTAACACCTCTCACCCCTACGGCAGTAATGTTATGGGTTACTTTACTTTACAAAGCTTTCGCATTTAAAAATAATTAAACAAAACACTTTTTTCTAATAATTATGTCCTATGCTGATATGATCTGCATTGCAATATAAAAGAGTATTTCAATGTGAATTCCTTATCTATTTCTGAATTTCAGCATACAAATGTCCAAATCAAATGTTGTTTCTTCTCTCTTATACTCTTTCGTTTTATTTTTTTAAATATTTATCATGCAGGGAGAATTGGAGCTTCAGATGGAGAACATGAATAGAGCGTTCAATCCCCCCTCCACATTATCTCATCTTCCATACACGATTTGCATTACAGACTACAGATTATGGCGTCAGCAGTACTGGATAAAACCAGGATAACTAATGGAGAGGACAAGGGGGCCTGGAAGAAACTTTACACCCCCTGAAAAAATGTCTCTCGGAGGCCCTGATGAACGTCGTGTACAATTTACATAATGTTTCTACATTCTCTCTCTCTCTCTCTCTCTCTCTCTTATACACACACACACACACACACACAACACACACACACACACACAGACACACACACACACACACACAGAGACATACACAAACAAACGAACAGACGCACCTATATAAATGTATCGTTATGAAGGCAAACTGTGCATGGGAATACCATATAACTGTACCTCCATTTAGTTCTTCTGTTCTGAAACCATGTTTTAACCTGGGCGTCAGTCATGTTGAGTGTCTTAGCCAGGGCTGATCTCTCCGCCGATGCCAAATACTTCTGCCTTGAGAACCGCTTTTCAAGTTCCAAGACCTGTTGTCTGGTAAAGGCTGTCCTAGGTTTCTTACGTTTGGGGGGTGTTCGATTCTGGTAGGGATGACCAACTCGTCTAACTACTAGGAGCATACAAAATAGAATATGATCAAAAACAGTCGATGATCTTCTGATATGATTTTTGTTGAGACATAGTACAAAAACAGTGGGTAATCTTCTGATATGATTTTTGTTGAGACATGGTCAAAAACAGTGGATAATCTTCTGATATGATTTTTATTGAGACATGATAAAAAACAGTGGATAATCTTCTGATATGATTTTTGGGGAGATATGGTTAATAACAATGAAGTCAGAAATGCTTATTTATTTAAATATAAATATTTACAGTTTAGAATACTGAGTTTTTGTTAAAGATATAATATACTATAATATACTATAATATAGTATAATTTAATACAATATAACATAATATAATGTAACATAACCTAATATGACATTACATGACATATTATAATATAATTTTAATACATTATCACATTACATCATACTAAACTAAACTAAACTATACTATACTATACTATACTATACTATACTATACTATACTATACTACACTATACTATACTATACTATACTATACTATACTATACTATACTATACTATACTATACTATACTATACTACAGTACATTGTGCTACAGTATAGTTTAGTATAGTATAGCATAGCATTTCATAGTATAGTATAGTATAGTATAGTATAGTATAGTATAGTATAGTATAGTATAGTATAGTATAGTATAGTATAGTATAGTATATATAACAAATAACATTATGCAAGTGAAATAAAACATCGGTTAAAATGCTGATTACCTATGCCTGAGATATTGATCGACATTAGCTTTCTAATTTAAACAATTCGTCTACCACTGATCTGATATAATCACTTATAGTATTCAGAATAGAATGGGACTGTGTGTCTGCAACACTTTGATCAAGGGACCACAGGTACAACATCCTAGTCAGACCTAACATATTTTAATCGGATGTCAAAATCAAGCCTTCATTTCTCATCCTGTAGTCCCCTAATCCTCCCAGCGGACTCTAACAATGAGAGTAAACTCGAAGATGATAGTTTCCTTAGCACAATGCTATGTTATAGTATCACGGGTTGTCCAGACAATGAGTTCTATTTAAATCATACGGATACATCATTTTGCTGTCTTGTGTCCAAAACGCAGCTGAAGTAATGAAGAGCAAGAAGAATGTTCACAGAACTACTTACAGCCATATCTGTCTCTCTGAATTCCAGTCCAAGGACATACAAAGACATCAGGCCACATAGACCTCACTGGGAGAAGATCTAAACTGTGAAATGAATATATTGACGTTTATATTATTTTTATCACTGCATCAGTAATAACTTAGTCATTATCATAATCATTGCCATATAATCATCGACATTATTTATTGAGCAAATTTTGTTTATATGTCCTTTTTAATTTCTGTTTTGGCTAAAATAACACTACACTTAAAATGCAACTGTACATTTAAACAATGCCAGACGTGTCCAGAAATTTTTGTACATTTGTTGTATTTGTAAAATTTATTTGTGCTTTTCATCTCCTATTTGTAATATGTTTTTGTAAAGTCTTTCTCAGTTTCATTTTAATGTGTACACACGTGTTTTTAAAAGCAGAGAACAAGAATAGAAATGTGAGTACGGTATATTTGAAAGGATTCTCCACTCCACTTAGTCTGGGTGATATTGTTCTGTTCTGTTATGCCAAGAATCGACGTTACTGCGCTCCGGGCAGACCCATAAATGCTCAGTTCCTCTCAGTTATTGACGACTGTAGACACTAATGGTTTCTGTAGCACGCTTAATGTGCATACCCCTGTTTTGCTCTCCAATGTTCCCACTGCGGATATTTCGGATGCCAGGATGTTAGCTCTTTCCTTCCTGCAAACCTCAGCATGGCCAGGACATTAGATCCACTCAAGATCCCGAAGGTTCGAGGCCTCTGTGTTTGCTATCCGCTCGTGGAATAGGTAGCATTTCTGTAGTTTCCGGTGTAAGAATCAAGAATGACAGACGATTACGGTCGCAATTGAAGAGGTCCGAATTAGCCACCTCAGACCTGAAAAGGGCAAAGTGCATTTGTTCTTTCCATGATACTGGGTATTACACAAGGATACTGGTATTACAAAACATCAAGGATATTGGGTATTACAAAACATCACGGAGAATTGGTATTACAAACCATCAAGAAGATTGGATTTGTACATAGCATCAATGAGACTGGGTATTGCAGAACATAAAGGAGACTGAATATTGCAGAACATCAACGAGACTAGGTTTTGAAGAACATCAAGGAGAATGGATATTGCAGAACATCAAGAACACTGGGTATTACAAAACATCAATGGGACTGGGCATTACAAAACATCAATGAGTGGGCATTACAGAACATAAAGGAAACTGGGTATTACAAAACATCAATGAGACTGGGTATTACAAAACATCAATAAGACTGGGTATTACAAAACATCAAGGACACTGTGTGCTACAGTACATCTAAGACACTGCATATTACAGAACATAAAGGGAAATAGGTATTACTGAACATCGAAGAAACTGGGTATTACAAAGCATCAATGAGACTAGGTATTACAAAACATCAATGAGACTGGGTATTACAAAGCATCAATGAGACTGGGTATTACAAAGCATCAATGAGACTGGGTATTACAAAGCATCAGATATTAGCATAATAAATGACTACTTTTTCTCAAATACAAATTTGTTCTGATGGTTCTTCAAAATTGCGTGTCCCTTTTCTGGGTGGTTCTTAAGTTTAAATAGTATAGTTGTGCGATGTCACTAACATTTCAACAACAAACAGAGCCATTTTGATTATTTCAAAGATATTGGTGTTTGACATAATACGACGACATTGTTAGGCTCATGAACTAATCATCTTCAATCAGTTTTGATGACATGCTTATAAGGTTGTAATGTTCCTACTCCTTGCTACTCAGGATCCACACGGATGACATAGTAATGATTAAATGTTGTGGATTCTTTTCTTACTAACACCGCAGACACATATAATTACCACTAGTGTACCTGCACTGGCGCATGCGTATTAAAGATTTATGGTAAATGATTGTCAAAATTGTTGACCTTTGTAATCTATGTGTAGCATTTACTCTTGTATTTCTCTGTGTGTTCCAATGTAGCAAATTTCGTGTTATATTGCTCGGTTTCTTTTTGAGGGTGTGCCCCATCCATTTTCACTTCATGCACTCCTCTTCAAATCTCCAGGGGTATATCCTGTTGTTGTTTGGCTTGTCCCACATCCATTCTTGTGATCGTGTTCCACCATCAAACACTAAGTACGAAGCGGAGATATTGTTTGGTGAAGGTCTGAAGTCTGGAAGTTGTAGATATATTTTCTAGCTTTGTTTCAAGCTCACGAGCCACTTTCTATGGCTTATTTACTTTAGTATTGAGCAGGATATTCTTATTTTCCTGAGACATTGTTTACAAATATCTCAATTTGATATGGAGATTTGCACATAATGGTATGACATTAACGAGAAGAGGGAGGAATTTTGAATTAATTGTTAACAAACTAAACCAACAAAAAGTAATATTCGTGTATTTGGTTTGTCTGTGGACAGTGTGTATGTTATCCAGTACTCTCATTCTTTACGTCTCGGTCTATATTGTTTTAGCTTAGACTCTTTTACTTGTTCATAGTTATTGTAGGTCAGGTTATTTTCCCTGTATTTACAGTACATGTTGGCCTAAAATAGCTATATTCTTTCTTTCTGTTTGGTTCTGATAGAATTTACTACACTTCTAGTTAGGAGAACATCCTCTTCACCTTTTACCACATGATTGCCATTACAATTTATCTCTGGTACAACTAAGGAGCTCGTTCTAATGTGATTTATTTGCATCATTAAGTGCATTCTAGATTGTCTTATACAATGTGTACTGTCGAATCTTGTAGGTACCTTGCAGAATTAAATTTTTCAGTTTGGCCAATGCCGGCTCATAAAAAGAACACTATTGAAAAAAAAAGATTTTAATCCATAGCTAGTTTTAAGAAATGAATTTTTCCTTAAGAAAAGATATGTCAATATTTAACTGTTTCAATTTAACATGTAAAATTGTTGAAGATATGTTTGATTGCAATGTATAGGGTTGAATTTATTATGTAAAAAGGGTTGAAAATAAAAATGAACGGGAGTTTTTTTTGTTGGTTTTCCCAGGCCCAAAATTTCACAGCGAAGCTATTAACATTATCATCTTCTTTCCCGCTTGAAAGATGAAATATTTTTTGGTACTGAGACCAAACCTGCTAGTTTTAGTTGTTACGTCAAGTTTAAACGATATTTTGACTAAGGTTTGCCACTTTCAACATATACAGTCTTAATGGTTACACTGGAATAATCTAGGTATGCAGTCTTGTACACTGCTACATAAAATGGGCTACAATTGGAGAAAACCAAGCTTGCTATTCAAGTTATACAAGGAAAGAATGAGATCAAACAAGACAGTTCTCTGCAGCTGGTGGTTTCACGATATTCCCTCTTCGTAGAGCCCATAAAATCAAGTTACGCCATTGAAGGAAACAGGAATCTCAAAAGGAAAACGGAGAAGCGATCAATTAGTTCTCCTGCTATCTAGTTGTGAACGCTTGTCAAATGTGCTCGGTAAGACTTGGGCCCATCTGTGATTGTTATCGCTCTCACGTAGGAATTGTCCATCAAATCTCTGTATCATATACTTACAACTACTGTGCTACATTTACGATGGGGCTCCAAATTAAAACGTTAGTGTTGGATATAAATGAGTTAAAACCACGTCTTTGTATTTTAACTTGTCAGGGTGGCTGCTAAGGCTGTCAAAAGTGTCCTGCGCATATCACGGTTCAGACGTTAAACATGACGTTATAACTGCAGTTAAAACATGGCCGGCTCACTATTGACAGTACCAAAGAGGAGCGTTCTGTTATCAGTTTTTTTTTTAGCAGCGAATGGCTGAAACCTAAAGAAATTCATCGACGAAGCAAGGCCCAGTGCGGTAATGCACGCCTTTCACTTCAGCAAGTATATGAGTGAAGTAGAAAGTTCCAAAACGGCGTGAATTCTGTGACAGTCTGTTCACCACCGGGTCAGTTACACAGAATAGTGACCACATAGCCGAGTGCAGCCGTTAACCTCCTCGTAAATGGAAATCGTCAATTGACTGTTGCTGAGATTGTTGCACATCTAGACTTCAGTCACGGTTCAGCACATCACATCGTCCATAATGTGCTACAGTACCACAAATTATCTGCAAGGTCGGTGCCACGACACCGCACTCCTGAGTTGAAACAACGGCGCGTTGAGGCATGTTAGGAACCTTTGTAGGGCTTTGAAGATGAAGGGGATGGGTTCCTACCAAGAATTGCTACTGCGGCCTGCTGAAGACGGATGTGTTGGACCGAAATGTGTAAATATCGCAGTCAAACTAAACTAACGACATAATGCTTTGCGTTCTCCGTAATACATCCTGCTATTTGCAAAGTCCTGTTCAGGGCTTGGTAGGGGGAGATTGAGAACGTTCAGGGCTTGGTAGCGGGAGATTGAGAACGTTCAGAGCTTGGTAGCGGGAGATTGAGAACGTTCAGGGCTTGGTAGCCGGAGATTGAGAACGTTCAGGGCTTGGTAGCGGGAGATTGAGAACGTTCAGGGCTGGGTAGCGGGAGATTGAGAACGTTCAGGGCTTGGTAGCGTGGGATTGAGAACGTTCAGGGCTTTGTAGCGGGAGATTGAGAACGTTCAGGGCTTGGTAGCTGGAGATTGAGAACGTTCAGGGCTTGGTAGCGGGAGATTGAGAACGTTCAGAGCTTGGTAGCTGGAGATTGAGAACGTTCAGGGCTTGGTAGCCGGAGATTGAGAACGTTCAGGGCTTGGTAGCCGGAGATTGAGAATGTTCAGGGCTTGGTAGCGGGAGATTGAGAACGTTCAGGGCTGGGTAGCGGGAGATTGAGAACGAACGCAGATGAAGAATAAGCTGCTGGAGATAAAAACCTGGGTTCACGACCTCGAGTCTGAAAAGAAGAGAAAGAGAGAGAGAGAGAGAGAGAGAGAGACAGAGAGAGAGAGAGTGAGTGAGTGACAGAGTTAGACAGAACAAGGTATGGGTCCATCTCTCCTCAATGAAGAAGTTTTGCACGTAGCAATCTGCAGGAAAGGTTATACTGACGCTTTTTTAGGATGAGCGAGGCGCTATCTTAGAGCACTACATGCCCAGGGGGAACACTGCCACCAGTGTCACGTGTACAGATCTTCTCAGGAATTATCTTCGAGTCACAATCAAAGCAAAACTACCTGAACTTTTGAGTACAGGTGACCTTTTGCAACATGACAATGCTCGACACGATACCGTCTGTGCAACAGATGTAACCATCGAGGACCTCCACTTTCAGTGTCTACCACATCCGCTGTACTCACCAAACATTGCCTCAAGTGATTTCCACATCCTTGGATGACTAAAAGAGGCATTGGGAGGAAACACTTTCAGGTCCGATGAAGAGTTCCAACGGGTGGTGCATGTGTGGTTTCACAGGTGACCAAGATAGCTTTGTCTAGAGGAATCCATGCACGTTACAGGAGCTGGGGGACTTGTATCGAAAGCAATGGTGACTATGCCGCAGAATGAAACAGTTATGTTTCAATTTTTCAAAATAAATTTACCAAAAAAAAAAATTTGTTTAAAGTTTTAATTTGAAGCCCTCTATTATTAATATTAGATATCTCGTGAAAATGCATTTATTTCCGTTTAAATTGTAATTTAGATTACATGTATATGTTTTAACAAGATTTCCCTTTCTTGCACTATTACTTCCATATACATGTATTTAATTCTTCTTGCTGGACGCGGTATTTTAATAAAATATTTGAAGTGAACGGCTCTAATTTCCTTGCAGATTAATTTTTTTGTATTAGATTTCTAATAGGGATTTACAGAAATGACAAAAATAGTTATTCATTCTACAGAATTATTTTCTCATTATTCTGCATCATTACTAATCTGACAAATACAGGTACATGACAAGCTGATTCTCTTTTCTTAAATAAAGTGTTCAAAACAGGGTTCAAAATTCTTGATTGATATGTTTTATATTGAAATAGCATCTGGGGTAGTTGTCTCGCCGCCGCGATTCAATTTCAACCAGTGTTCGTAAAGCGATCTCAGTCCCGCCAGGCGGAGCGATAGCGCGGGCTTGCGGAAAACGCTCGCCCGCCTTTCCCCGTTGAGCTTTCGGGATGCGGTTTTTTTTGGCGTCTCCTCCACCGAGGTGCGCTGCTCTGGTCCGTATCAAGAAACGTTGTCAGTCGGTGGCGATTTATCTAAGGCTTGTAACAGAGCTCGACAGTTCGTCTCGCTGGTGATCAGACTCTCGCAAAGAGCTTGTGACCGGCACATGGAAAGCAGGAATCGTGCCTGAAGGCCCTGTGTTCTCCCGGGGACCAACCCTCGGGAGAAGGGCAGGCCGGTAGGCCAAATTGTCTCTAATCCCAGTGAAATTCATCGCCGACGTCGTTGGGATTCGTTCTGCACAGAGCGCTGCCATCCCTCCTCGAGCGATCCAGGTCGGTCGGTCGTCTGGTACGTGTAGGGAGCCCCTGTCAGGCGGTCCTAGGTTGACGGAGTGAGGGACGGGTGGAACAACCGTCCGTCCCATCAGTCGGTCCCTGCGGCCGTCCCAGTGAGGCTTTTTACACACCCTTCCTCCGCCGACCGGTGTGTGCTGTACGTACGTCTCCGACATATATCTGGTTGATCCTGCCAGTAATCATTTGCTTGTCTCAAAGATTAAGCCATGCATGTCTAAGTTCACACTGTCTCACGGTGAAACCGCGAATGGCTCATTAAATCAGTCGAGGTTCCTTAGATGACACGATCCTACTTGGATAACTGTGGCAATTCTAGAGCTAATATATGCTTACCAAGTTCCGACCCTCGCGGAAAGAGCGCTTTTATTAGTTCAAAACCAATCGTCGTTTCCCCTCGCGGGGTTGCGGCGTCCCCACTGGTGACTCTGGATAACTTTGTGCTGATCGCATGGCCTCATGTGCCGGCGACGCATCTTTCAAATGTCTGCCCTATCAAATGTCGATGGTACGTGACATGCCTACCATGTTTGTAACGGGAATCAGGGTTCGATTCCCGCGAGGGAGCATGAGAAACGGCTACCACATCCAAAGAAGGCAGCAGGCGCGCAACTTACCCACTCCCGGCACGGGGAGGTAGTGACGAAAAATAACAATACGGGACTCTTTCGAGGCCCCGTAATTGGAATGAGTACACTTTAAACCCTTTAACGAGGATCTATTGGAGGGCAAGTCTGGTGCCAGCAGCCTCGGTAATTCCAGCTCCAATAGCGTATATTAAAGTTGTTGCAGTTAAAAAGCTCGTAGTTGGATCTCAGGCGCAGGCGGGCGGTCCGGCTCGCGCCGGTTCACTGCCCGTTGTCTCCTGTCCTACCGTCTGCCGGCTCTCTCCCACGGGTGCTCTTCGCTGAGCGTCTTGGGTGTGCGGCGCGTTTACTTTGAAAACATTAGAGTGTTCAAAGCAGGCCTCGCCTGCCTGAATAATGGTGCATGGAATAATGGAATAGGACCTCGGTTCTATTTTGTTGGTTTTCGGAACTGGAGGTGGGCAGCTTCCGGGAAACCAAAGTGTTTGGGTCCCGGGGGAAGTATGGTTGCAAAGCTGAAACTTAAAGGAATTGACTGAAGGGCACCACCAGAAGTGGAGCCTGCGGCTTAATTTGACTCAACACGGCCAACACTGAAATGACTGACATGCCGAGACCACTTTCCTTGAGTCCAATATGGAACGGGTGCTGGATTTGGATGCTTAGAAATCTGGGGTTATGCCCTCTGTGGCTCGGTTGCTCTGCATTCAGTGTTTGATAAAGCAATTGACGGAAGAGCATTACCAGGAGTGGAGCCTGCGGCTTAAATTGACTTTACACGCCAATACTGTAGAATGACTGTCAAATTGAGAGCACTTCAGTTGGGTCCAATAGTGAACGTGTGCTGGTATTAGACCCACGGAAGACAGGACAGTCATTGACAAAACTAAAAAGCCCTCTATTCATACGTCCGGTCTAATATTGAACGGGTGCTGGAAATAGACCCTCGGAAGACAGGTCAGTCTTACCCTACTAATGATAGTCCGTTGCTACGGTAATCCTGCTTAACTCGAGAGGAGCCGCAGACATTTGATTCACGTACTAGGCCGATAAGCCAACGGCGCGAGGCTACAAGGTGAGGGATTACGGCCGAACGCCTCTAAGCCAAAATATCGCGCAAAAGCTGAGCACGATTGCAATGGGAGGCTTCGACATGGTGGGGACCTGGGGCTCCAGCCCCGCCCGGTCGAGCCGCAGAATGAGGTCTCAACCGTCCGCCGATCAAAGCGGGCGGGAAGCTGCTCGATATTCACCCCATACGGCGATGAGGTATGAAACCATTTGTAGAAGACTTAGTTCTCGGTCGGGGTGCCCTAAGCAGTAAATCAGCTACCTCACTGCGAACTGCTGAGACTCAACCCTTGACCATGAGAAATGTCTGCAACAGGCGAACAACATCTCCGTGCAATGACCAGGCTTGTCCCCTGGTCAAATGCACTATTTTGAGAGGAATCACAGGTCGCTGACATTTGGTCCACGTGCTTGGCTGATAAGCTACCATCTGAGGGACTACGGCCGAACACCTCTAAGCCAGAATCCTGCCCTAAATCTTAGCACCGCTTTGATGGGAGACTTCGACATAGCTGGGATTTGCGTCTCAACCCGGCCCGGTCGAGCCGCAGGAATGCACCTGGTAAAATGCACTCCTTCCTCGCCATTTGCATCTGTCTGCTATCAGTCATTCCAATGGACGTAGAAGAGATGCAGTCCAGCGGACACTGCACCTCCTGCCCTATGGTGACAACCTCCCGGGTGGCGGGGAATGCTAGGCGTACCATCACTGCAGATGATCCGAGAAAATAAAGCGAGCAAAAAGATACCTCACTCATATGCATATGCTACGTTTCTGGTAGGACGTGACGATCCTGGGAAAAAGTCACACTGGACTGCCTCTCTTCCGGGATAGTACAAACTAGTACATAGTCCATCATATCATTGCCAAACCCTATAGACACGAGTAGGGAAGACTCGATAGTTCTGCAAGACAACTTCCTAAGAGAGACAACTCTGACCAAAAACAACTGCTGCCTTGCAGTTAGGCTGGGGACAGCCAAAGGCTAAGGAGGGCAACCCTACAGAAACGCCTGTTGAAATCGGATGCACTGAGCCACAGGCTAACAAATTAAAACAGTGCAACGTAAATATCGCTGTAAACAGCGTACGATGAAGAAGAAGAAGAAATAGCAATGAGTAATGTCTCATTTAATTTCATTTCCTTGTGTATCTATCTGTATGTGTGTGTGTGTATAGGGTGAATGTGCATGTGTGCGTATGTCTGTGTGCGTGTGTGTGCATAGTGGTGGGGGTGGGTGTATACATCTGTGTTTATCTCGATAAGTGTATCTCTTGTATATCTGTATATGTGTCTGCGTATGTGTTTCTGTGTGTGTATCTGTGTGTTTTTGTATGTGACTGCGTGCATGTCTATGTGTGTATATCTGTGTAGGTGTATGTGTATTTGTCTCTGTATGTGTATATGTGTGTCTGAGTGTGGCTGTGTGTTTGTGCATGTGGTTGTGCGTGTGTCTATATGTATGGGTGGGTATGTGTGTATGTATATGTCTCTGTGTGTGTCTGGGTGTGCATGTGTGTGTGTCACGAACTCTGCCTGCTACATCATGATAGGTGTTATGTCATGTTGGAAGTTCATAATTTGTTCAGAAACCGCATCCAAATTAAAGCGATGAAGCTAATCTATGATGTAACAAATTAACATGTCAGCAAACATTTTGACGAGGCAACAGCAAAAATATCAATAATAAACATTATAATTTGTGTCGTTCATTGCCGGTGAAGATAACTTTATTAAGGTTGTGTGTTTTGGTGAGTCTTATAGCTGGTTCTCCAGCCTGGGACGTGCGTGGCATTATTGATCTTTTCAGTTATGAGAATAGCAGGGGCTGGACAAATATTGTAGACATGTGTAAGGATGAGTTTAGATAAATGGGACGCATTGAAGAACTGCATGACATGACTCGCAACATGGCTCGTTTTACGCTGACGAGAATAACTGTATGAGTGTTGTTACAGCGTGGAATCACAATACAATAATCCATTGTTAAATTAAGTCATTGTAAAAGTCAAAAACATCAATGGGCCATCAGAATATGGTGTTAAGGCACATTTATTTAAGGCTACTTTATATTTACGGAGAAGTTGAGAAAGTCATTGTAATAGCCAACTGTTACTTACTGGCCAACTAGCCAACTGTTACTAGCTGGCGAACTAGCCAACTGTTACTTACTGGCGAACTAGCCAACTGTTACTTACTGGCGAACTAGCCAACTGTTACTTACTGGCGAACTAGCCAACTGTTACTTACTGGCCAACTAGCCAACTGTTACTTACTGGCGAACTAGCCAACTGTTACTTACTGGCGAACTAGCCAACTGTTACTTACTGGCGAACTTGCCAACTGTTACTTACTGGCCAACTAGCCAACTGTTACTAACTGGCGAACTAGCCAACCGTTACTAACTGGTGAACTAGCCAACTGTTACTAACTGGCGAACTAGCCAACTGTTACAAACTGGCGAACTAGCCCACTGTTACTAACTGGCGAACTAGCCAACTGTTACTAACGGGCGAATTAGCCAACTGTTACTAACTGCCGAACTAGCCAACTGTTACTAACTGGCGAACTAGCCAACTGTTACTAACTGGCGAACTAGCCAACTGTTACAAACTGGCGAACTAGCTCACTGTTACTAACTGGCGAACTAGCCAACTGTTACTAACGGGCGAATTAGCCAACTGTTACTAACTGCCGAACTAGCCAACTGTTACTAACTGGCGAACTAGCCAACTGTTACTAACTGGCGAACTAGCCAACTGTTACTAACTGGCGAACTAGCCAACTGTTACTTACTGGCGAACTAGTCAACTGTTACAAACTGGCGAACTAGCCAACTGTTACTAGCTGGCGAACTAGCCGACTGTTACTAACTGGCGATCTAGCCAACTGTTACTAACGGGCGAACTAGCCAACTGTTACTAACTGGCGAATTAGCCAACTGTTACTTACTGGCGAACTAGCCAACTGTTACTAACTGGCCAACTAGCCAACTGGTACTAACTGGCGAACTAGCCAACTGTTACTAACTGGCCAACTAACCAGCTGTTACTTACTGGCGAACTGACCGTCTAGACGCATGATTCGTGCGTATGAACAAATGCATGTGCATGGCTGATTTGGTAGCAGAATGGCTCAATATATTGAACTTGAAAACATTGTCTTTTATGTGCGTCACTTTTTGAAATCTAATACAACAAAATAAATTAAGCAAGGAAATTAGAGCCTTCATTTCAAATGTTTTACTAAAAATTCGCTTTAGAAAGAATTAAATACATGCATTTGGAATTAGTAGTGCCAGAAAGTGAATTTAAAAAACAAACAAATTTTCTAAATTACAGCAATTTAAATGGAAATAATGCATTTTTAAGCGATATTTTAAATATATGTAGCACAGCAGTTGTAAGTAATGCAGCGTTTTGACAGGCAATTATTATTCACGTGAGAACTTTCTAAATCAGAAATGGGTCCAAGACTGTCTGAGCATATTTTACACAGGTTCACAGTTACATAGAAAGAAAACTAATTGATCGTTTCTCGGTTCCTCCCTTGAGAGCCCTGTTTCCTTCAATGGCGTAACTTGATTTTAAGGGCTCTACGTAGGGGGAATATCCTGAAACCAGCTGCAGAGAGCTGTCTTGTTTGATCTCATTCTTTCCTCGCTTAACTTGAGAAGCAAGCTTGGTTTTCTCCAAGTGCAGCCCTTTTAATGTAGTAGTGTACAGGACTGCATGCCTAGATTATTATAGTGTAATCATTGAGACTCCTGTGTTAAAGGTGGCGCACCTTTGCCAAAATAACGTTTAAACTTGACGTAAAAACGAAAAATAGTAGGTTTGTGCCTCAGTAACATAAATTAACTTCATCTACCAAACGCTAACGTAAAAGAGAAAGGTAATGATAGTTGCTGTGTCTCAAAATATGGCCTCTTTGTGAGACTTTGTGTCGCGGCAAACAAGTAGATACACCCTATGTTCTAGTTAACCAAAATAAACCCGTTTACTGTGATTTTTTTGCATTTCGTGAAGAATCTTTGCATAATACGTTTAACCAATTACATTGTAATCAAATCCATATCTTCAACAATGTAACATGTTAATTTTAAACATTAAAATATTGACATATTTTTGTTTAAAAACCAGCTATGGATTAAAGACTTTAATAATTTTTTTTTTTTTAAGTGTCTTTTTTTTTAGAAGCGGGGGGTTGGCCAAGCTGAAACATTAAATTCTGCACGGTATCTACAAGACAAAAGTAAAATCTTCATTAGAACACACTTGTATTAGACAATCTAGAACGTACTTAGAGAGGCACAAATATCACATTAGAAATATCTTTTTTAAAAAGAGGCCACTTCAGGCCGTAGTGTTATCAGGATCGTAGTTTTTAAAATCGATATAACACTCTGACCTCGATGAACTTCTTAATTGTACCAGAGATAAATTATAATGTCAATCAGGTGGTAAATGGCGAAGAGGATGTTCTCCTAACGTGGTCTAATCAATTCTTTAACGTGTCTAAAGTTCATCAAAATCAAACAAAAGGAAAAAATATAACTATTTTAGGCCCACATGTGCTGGTAAATACAGGGAACATAGCCTGATCTACAATAATTATAAAAAAGAAAACGAAACTCAGCTAAAACAATAAAGAGAAGACGGAAAGAAAGAGAGTGCGATATAATATAGGTTTGCACACACCAAAGACACGACAAACACTTTTTGTTGGCTCGGTTTGTTAACAATTAATTAAAAATTCCCCCATCTTCTCGCTAATGTCATAAAATTATATACACATCTCTATACTAAATTCAGATATTTTGAAAGATTGTCTCAGAAAAATAAGAATGTCCTGCTCAACACTAAAGTAAAATTAACCATCGTAAGTGGCTCAAGAACATGAAATATTACTTAGAGAATATAACTTCCTCTTTCAGACTTTAGACCATAACCAAACAATATCTCTGCCTTATACTTCGTGTTTGATGGCCAGACATGATAACAAGAATGTATATGGGGCAAGTCAAACAGCAACAGGCTATACAGCTGGAGATTAAGAGAGAGGAGAATGAAGTAAAGATGGAACATTATGTAATGTGAACATACTTAGAAAGAAACATAAATATAGCACGAAATTTGGTACATTGAAACATACAGAGGTGGAAATAGACAGAGTAAATGCTACACATAAATTACAAAGTCTAACAATCTTGACGATCATTTACCACAAATCTGCGTGAGCCAGTGCAAGTGTTCTAGTAGTAATCATATGTGCCTGGGGTGTTAGTAAGAAAAGAACCCACAACATTCAATCATTACTACGTCATCCGTGTGGATCCTGAGTAGCAAGGAGTAGGAACAATACAACCTTCTAAGCATGTCATAACAGGTGATTAAAGATGGTTTGTTCACAAGACTCACAATGTCGTCAAATTACTTCAAACAGATTGCTACAGAAATCAACACTGCAACACAGTGCGCTTGCTCTTCAATATTAGACCAACCACACTGATGGCTATATGCTTTGTAAAGAGACAAATGTAGATAGGGATAAGAACCCTAAGAGTATTCTTAACAACATTGTTCTTGTTGAGCCCATCTCAGTGGTGCTCAAATAGTGGAACCTTGGGTGCCTACTCTCTTTGATGTCCAATACACTGACAATAATCAAAATGGCTCTGATTGAGGTTGAAAGTTGCGTCACGACCCAAGAAATTACAATTTAAACTTCAAGAACCACCAAGAAAAGGGACTCGCAATTTTGAAGAACCATCAGAACAAAATTTCATTTCAGATAAGGTTCTAGATCTTACCTAGTCATTTTTTTTGTTTTGCGGTCGCCGTATTTCTCTAATCCCCAAGGCGGTGTGCGTTGCACTGTGGTTTTTATTTTGCGCCTGTCGGCCCAGCGCATCCGACTTCAGCATGCATTTTATGTAAGGGTCTGCTTCCTCCTGCATGTTCTAAGGGTTTGCTTCCCCGGGGTAACGGCCGGTGCTGTGATGGAGATCGAACCCAGGACCTTCTGCTTTTGTGAGCCGTGTCACTTAACCACTAGCCCACGCCGTCCCCTACCTAGTCATTTATTATGATTATCTCTGATGTTCTGTAATACCCAGTCTCCTTGATGTCATGTAATACCCAGTCCCCTTGATCTTCTGTAATACCCAGTCTCCATGATATTTTGTAATACCCAGTCTCCTTGATGTCATGTAATACCCAGTCTCCATGATATTTTGTAATACCCAGTCTCCTTGATGTCATGTAATACCCAGTCTCCTTGATGTCATGTAATACCCAGTCTCCTTGATATTTTGTAATACCCAGTCTCCTTGATATTTTGTAATACCCAGTCTCCTTAATGTTCTGTAATACCCAGTCTTCTTGATATTTTGTAATACCCAGTCTCTTTAATGTTCTGTAATACCCAGTCTCCTTGATGTCATGTAATACCCAGTCTCCTTGATATTTTGTAATACCCAGTCTCCTTAATGTTCTGTAATACCCAGTCTCCTTGATATTTTGTAATACCCAGTCTCCTTGATATTTTGTAATACACAGTCTCCTTGATATTTTGTAATACCCAGTCTCTTTAATGTTTTGTAATACCTAGTCTCCTTGATATTTTGAAATGTAATTTCATCTTAGATGCTTTTCATGTCTAAAATCGAATTTTTATGTCTGAGTTTCATTCAGTATTTAAAATAATTTATTTAACTATTTTGATTTTCCAACTATCTTCGGGTTCTTTCAGGCTATAATTGTGAATGAAATCTATTGTTTTGCAAGCTATTATTTAAAAAAAAAAATGATTCAATTTTTAACCTGCATCATGCTTAACCCTTTATTTGTTATATTTTTGGATGTTGCTATTTTGTCGGTTTCCATACGTTTTAGAGGCCGCTGTGCGTTCCTTTGCATCTTTAATTTCCCTTTTCTTTGTTGCAAAATCAGAACTTTTATATTGCCTTATAGTCGATTGTCTCTATAGCCATTATTGCTTTCCTGATTTTTCTCTACGTTCATATTGTCTTAACGATTTTTTTATTTTTATTTGTCTAATTTTGCTTAGGTCTTTTTGAAAATGCAAATATTTTTCTTTTTTTTGCTATATTTCTTCTATTGTTATATTTTCTAATAATAATGTATTATTTTAATATCTATGAATTATTGTCTCCAAACCTATCATCCGTACGAGCTACTTCTACCAGATGGTTTACCTGCTGAGAAAAAAAGTAAGCCAAGAAAACAAAGGATCAAGTAAGTTAGGAAACACAATACAGGCATGAATTGAGAATTGGCTCTGCCATGGAAACAAACGGAGCATGGAAGAAGATTGTACCTCCCCAGAATGGCCCGCGAAATAATTGGGCAGTCTAGAATGGGAATTGCTATGATATCTATTTCATATTTTCTAATTGCTCTTTCATCTACATTTTCATATTTGCCAATTGTCCTATTATCACTATTTCATATTTTCTAATTGCTCTTTCATCTACATTTTCATATTTGCCAATTGTCCTATTATCACTATTTCATATTTTCTAATTGCTCTTTCATCTACATTTTCATATTTGCCAATTGTCCTATTATCACTATTTCATATTTTCTAATTGCTCTTTCATCTACATTTTCATATTTGCAAATTGTCCTATTATCACCATTTTCATATTTTCTTATTCTTCTCTTAATCTGTATTTTAATATTTCATGCTTGTTATATGTAAAGCAATATTAATGATTTAATTGTTTTTTGTATTAAGGATATCTAACCTATAATGCTGTTCTTGTTTCATAGAAATATCATCGCTGACATTTAAACACCAAAAGATCGTTGAATGGTTATCGAAGGCTACTTGTTTTGTATGTGTGTGTTGTTGATTATTAATATAATATAATTATAAGGTACTTATCGCCGACAACAGCGATCTGATTTAGAACTAATTGATTGATACAAAAGCAAGTATTTAAGATGAATTATGATTCACTTAATATGTAAGCAAGTACATAGTAACAACAAGGCTCATATGCACTATCTTTTTATGGTATAGAGACAATTTTTACCAAACGTTAATTAGATCAGGGTTTTACTCGTGACTCTGACACTGTGTGGCATATCACATGATTCTTGTGAGTTGGTCTACATCCAGGAATTATAGATTGGTTTTAGTTGTCATTCTAATCTGATGTGGAATATCACATGATTCTTGTGAGTAGGTCTACATCCATGAATTAGAGATTGGTTTTAGTTGTGATTCTAATCTGATGTGGATTATCACATGATTCTGGTGAGCTTATCTACACCCATGAATTAGAGAATGGTTTTAGTTCTGATTCTATTCTTATGTGGAATAACACACGCTACTTGTGAGTTGGTCCACATCCGCGAATTAGCGTCACGCGTTACTTAGTTACTTACTCGTTGTTCTTCCCCCTTGACGAGTATAAGTTTGCCAGAGAGAAAGCCAAAGTGTTCTATCCGCTGTCTTTTTCCATTGTTTCATTCCAATCCAGTCCCGGTCACTTAGGCACTGTCGTATGATGTCTTCCCTGCGTACTTTTCACGTCTTTAACGCCTCAGTCTTTAACGTTTTTCTTTACCTCTTTTTGCTGCCGTTTTGCTGCCGGGGATGAAGTGTTTGAGACTATATTGTCCTAAACTTCAGTTTCTTTAAATGAAGTAGGTGATCAATTCCATTCCTCGCTACCTTTCCTTCCCTCACAGTAAATCAGGCGCCAATTTACAGTTGGGTTGGTCGATTTGCGTGCATCGATAACGGGGATCGAATCCAGTACCTTTTCAGTAAGAAGGAATAGATCTGTCCCTCAGACATCCCTGCACAACATGCACTTGTTATGCTCTTAGAGAGGAGGATATAAAAGTGACATAGATAATGACTGGTATAACAGCAGTATAGGAGTACACCAATGAAGGTATGTAATGATAGTATTATAGAATCAATTGTAGAAGGATCAAAATCTGTAGACTGAGAAACATAGGTCACGAACCTGTGCAGCTATCCAGCTACAGGGGATTTGAGTCTTGTATTATTCCCCTCTTTTTAAAAAAGGCTGAATGCATATGGCAGTGTCCGAAGTGCAATAATGTCGGGACTTGTTTCAATAACGCAATATAGCATGCATACACAAATACAACACAAAATAACATAGTATAACATATCATTGCATATGACGCAACATGCCACAACACAAAATATACACACACACTATACAATAACATAGAAAACATAGCATATTATCATATATAACAAAATATATCCTAACATACAACACACCATATTATAACAAGACGTATTACAACACATAATACACCATACTTTAACACAACATATCATAGCATAAAACACAACATATTTTAACATATAACATATAACACGATACCATAACACGGCACATCATAACACACCATACTATAACATATAGCACATCAAACCATAAGAAAACGTATCATAATATATCATACTGAAGCATAACATATCATAACACACCATAATATAACACAGCATATAATAACACACCATACTATAGCATATGGTACACCATACCAAAAGAAAACGTTTAAAAGAATCACATACAATACTACAAGATATCGTAACACACCATACTATGAAACACCATATCATAAACACACCATATCATAACACAACATATCATAACACAGCCTATAATAACATAACATATCATAACACACCAAAAAATAACTTAACATATCATAACACACCATACCATAACATTACATATCATAACACAACATATCATAACACACCATATCATAATACATCATATCATTACACAACATATCATAACAAAGCATATCATAGTATAGAGCATGCTATAACATTTAAGAAAACATATTGTAACATAACATACGTATACATATAGTACACCATATCATAACACACCATACTATAGCATATATCACACTATAGCATTTAAGCAAACATATTGTGACAAAACATACTATATTACAACAAATCATAACACATCATACCATACACCACAACATACCATAACACACCAGATCATAACAAATAACAGAACACATACCCCACCGTATCATAACATGTAACACAACATATCATTTCACAGCATCTCATTGCATAATAATACAACAAATCAAAATATAACACACAATATGATGGCATAGTATAACAGAACAAGTCGTGCCAAGATGACTGAGAACAGCGAAATCTCAAGCCGTGGAATGTTCAAAGACAGGTAGTTAAGGAGGGGATTGATAGTAAACACCACTAGACAGGACATGTGATGATTTTGTGACCGTCGCTATTTGCAACAGCTTTGATAAATACAGCATGTGGGCGTTTGAAAGAGTATTTACAATCTTTCATACCCTTCTGTCCACAAGCCGTTAAGCGGCAATGGGCGGTCTTATTTGCTTATATATATGTCACTCCGTGCTTACGTTCCAGACCGTATTAGTTAAACACTGGCGTAAAAGTGGAGTAAGAATTTATTTTAACACATCGTTAAGATCTACTTAGCGATGTATACACTTGTTTAGGTAACCGCTTGAGAATGGAATGAGGCGCCATTATTTCTTTACATCGCTGTTCACTCAATGAAGATCAGTTGAAGGGACTTTAACCCTTGTCCGTGTACATTCTGGTTCATTTACAGATAACACCATACATTACTGCTGTTATAACTTATGATAATTAAAAACCTTTCTGGACATTTCAATTCAATCTCTATTCTTGTGTGGAATGAATTGCTTTTCATTAAAAACTATTCAAAAACGATAAAAGGTATTTCGTGATAAAAGGCGAAAAAGCGATGATTGATTAAAAAAACAAAAACAGATCGTGTACCTTGTTAGGTGTTGGTTAGTCTTTTCAGTTAAACCGTTTGTTCATTTCCCTAAAACATAGGGCGTTCTAAACCAATATGTCAGCATCAAGGTATTTGGACCATATAAAGAAAGATAGATAGACGGTCTGAATAAATACTGCTACAATTTAGACTAACATAAGCTGAAATCTTACACAAGAAAATACATTAAAACACTCCAATATACTTAACAGAAGAAATGAAAGATCCACACAAATATACTAAACATCAGTTCTATGTACAAGTGGGTCAATTATTTCGCCGTTAGGTTAACTAATGTAAAAGTATTTTATAATAGATTGTATTAAAAATAACACCTACAAAATTAAAACAAATGTGTCTCAAGTAGTTGGAATGGTGCCTGGAAAGCGGAGCAGAGACAGACCGAGGAGATGATGGACACAAAACATCACGGAGATCCTGAAGATGACAGCTTCAGAGGCGGGGCAGAGATCGAGTTTTACAGTTGTAAAGGTGACGTTGTATAAAGGATATGCTGTTTGATGAATATTTATCTCAAATAGAGACATTGTTAGCCGACTCCTGTCGCATTTCCTTCAGTGTCGTATATATCTGTATCATGTTACTGTTACAAGCGTTAAGGCATCAGGCAAGACTTGGACAGAGCTGGCTGAGATGACTCATGCTATGAAGACAATGACGGGTGTTTGTTGAGGGTCTAAGATTCGCAGAGTGTGGTCAGGTATATATATGTATATGTGTGTGTATATATATACATACATATATATTTCCTAATAGACTTTATAGAGACAATAAAACACCATCCATCATGTAGTATATCCTTTGTAGAACGTCGCTCCCATCACAGTTTGTCTGAAAGAAACTCGTTCCCTTTCCAAAACACCAGCTTCAGCCACTGTCATATTCAGGCATTCCTGGATATCTTGGTGCCATCGTCTTCTTGGTCTACCCCTTCCTCTTTTGTCTGGCACCATACCTTCCATCCCCGTCCTCTCAAGACCGTTGTGTCTCTTGATGTGACCAAAGTATTTGCAATAAAACACAGTAAATTAAAAATTAATTGTTTTTGCATCATTCGTGTTACTAGCAGGCTAGTCTGCCGAAAAAAACAAAACAAATAAAATAGAGATTAGAGGAGATAAATAAAAATATATAGAAGCTGTGGAGCCTTAAAGTCGATAAAAAATACATGGAAGTTTAAATGATTCTTGAGCTCATATCGGTGCCTATCGTCAGTGGAGCAGGAGGCAATGCAACAACGCACGACATGCTTGATGTCTTTCGCAAGCTCCTGTGCCATTAAGCTATCCATCCGTATTTTTCGCACCTAAGCCCTCACAACTTCCCACCATCCTCTTCTCGACCATGCACAACTGGTTTTCACTTTTTATCGTCACAGTTCCAATGTGCCTGAGATTTGATTTAGCCATCTCCCCATTCTGTCTTCAAAAATTGCTGCATCTCCTGATTCTTCTTTGGTAGTCTGCTGGCGTGATAGAAACTCGCCGTGACATGTAGGTCGGTAGCCGACACAAAATTCACTTCATTAACGATCCCTGTACCTTATCTTTTGTCACAAACATCGTTACGTAATGTGTCGCTTTATCGTCCATACATGCTCGGTGGCCTTAACACACCCAGTTTTTTAGATTAAAGTGGGGTTCACCTGCATACACACAAAATAATCTACGCTAATATTAGCAGCCACTGCAACAAGAAACTCATCAGAGATAATGGCCGTAAACTCTATGCCCGCTTCCGCCATCACCTCAATGATGTTTGTAATAACTGCATATATGGTCGTCAACCATTTTAACAGTCATTGATACCAGTGTATTGTTGATGTCAAGGTCACAAGCATAGTCTCCTACCCCATTGATCATAGGCATCTGTCTTAGTCGGAGACTCATTACATTTTTAAATGTCTTTGACCTCATGGTTTGAATATTACATATCTTGGGTAGGTCCCTCCCCACTCCCATCCCCTGTAAATTCTTCTTTTTCATATATTTATTTCCATCTATTCTCTGTCATCTCTCTCTCTTTGCATATCTCAATACTTTTATTATTATTAATATTATTATCATAATTATTATTATTATGCTTATCAATTAATTTCTCCATCATTAATATATATATATATATACTGTATATTTACGTCTTTGTCTCTATCTCTCTCTCTTTCTCTCTTTCTCTATATCTGTTTGTGTGTGTATGTGAATATCGATATATATGTATCTGATGTACGTGTATGGTTTATGTGTTAGTCCTTATACTTATTGAGTCATGTATAGTGCATATCTATATATGTAGTGTATGTATAAGTTATTCATCTGCACACATTTTTTAATAGTTATGTTTTTTTTGGGAAATCATATTGCTCATCTATTGTTTGGCCTATTCTGGCGTAAGCTGCATTACCTCGACCTGGCCTCTCTCTCCAAAATGGCTGCCGCCTACGTATTGTATTATTCGTTGTATCAGTTCTCATTGTTGATGTTGCGATTTGTTAGGTGTTGTCATTCTTATGCACTTGACGAAGATCTTGTGACAGTAACATGGTTTTTGTTATGCTTCTATACTATTCTATGGAAACAGAACAATACTTATAAATAGTTTAATCGAGATCAAAAGTTGGTTCAGTATTTTCCATATCTATCTCTTTCTAAATTTGTTGCTTAATCTGAAACATTCACATACTTGTTAGTGATTATGCGAAAGGGCTTCAAATGGAAACCTTAAAAGTGGGATCGAAATTAAAAAACCATGCCTTTGTATTGCAACGTGTTAATATGGTTGCTAATGATGTCAGGAGTGACCTGCATGTACCATTACGCTGCAGACGAACAAAATCACCTCACAATTGCAGTTAAAAGATGACCGTCTCACTATTGACATGCACCAAAGAGGAGCAGAGTTTTGTAATTCATATTTTGAACATTGAAGTACTGAAACCTGTAGAAATTATTGACGAATGAAGGTCCATTGCGGTAATGAATGCCTTTCACTCCAGTAAGTGTTTGAGTAAAGTAGGAAGTTTCAAAACGGCGTAAGTTATGTGGCAGACTGTTCACGACCTGGTTAGGCACACCTAGTAGTGACCACAGAGCCGACCGGGATAGGCACACCGAGTAGTGAGCCCAGAGTCGATAGCAGTCGTTATCCGCCTCATAAAGAAAAATCGCCGATTGACTGAATGAAATTGCCGCACATCTGGACATCAGTCAATGTTCAATACAACTGGACATCAGTCAAGATTCACCACATCTGGACATCATTCAAGATTCAGTACATCCGGACATCAGTCAAGATTTACCACATTTGTACATCAGTCAAGGTTCAGCACATTTTGACATCAGTCAAGGTTCAATACATCTGGACATCAGTCAAGGTTCAATACATCTGGACATCAGTAAAGGTTCAGCACATCTGGACATTAGTCAAGGTTCAGCACATCTGGACATCAGTCAAGGTTCACCACATCTGGACATCAGTCAAGATTCAATACATCTAGACATCAGTCAAAGTTCAGCACACTACATCATCCAAGATGGGCTATAGTACCACAACGTCTCTGTAAAGTGGGTGCCACGGAAGCTTACTCTAGAATTTAAACAACAACTCGTTGATGTCTGCCAGGAACTTTGCGTCGCTTTGAAGCAGACAGAAGGTGATAATTTCCTGGCAAGAATTGTAGCTGAAGATAAAACCTGGGTTCACTACTACGAGCTTGAAATGAAGAGAGCGAGCAAGGAGTGGTGCCATTCCTCCTCACCGAAGAAGTTTCTCAGACAGCAATCTGCAGGGAAGGTTCTGTTGACTCGCTTTTGGGATTAGCGAGGTGTTATTTTAGAGCATTACATGTCCAGGGGGATAACTGTCACCAATGCCATGTAAACAGATCTTTTCAGGAATTATCTTTTACTTTCGGGATGGCGTGGACTAGTGGTTAAGTGACACGGCTCACAACACCTAGATGCTGGGTTCTATCCCCATCACAGTACCGGCTGTTACCCGAAAGCAAACCCTTCAAAAATGCAGGAGGAAGCAGACCCTAACATAAAATGAATGCTGAAGTCGGATGCAAAATAAAAACCACAGTGCAACGCACACCGCCTTGGGGCTTAGAGAAATACTGAGAACGCAAAAAAAAAACAAAACAACTTTGACTTGCATTCAAATAAAAAAAGAAATCTGAACTTCTGAGTAAAGATGTCCTTTAGAAACATGACAGTGCTCGACCACAAACTCCCCATTCAACGGCTGCAACCATCGAGAACCTCCACTTTCAGTGTCTACCACATTCGATGTACTCCCCAGACCTAAACACAAGTGATTTCCCCGTCTTTGGACGATTAAAAGAGCATTGAGAGAATAGACTTTCAGATCCGACGAAAAGATCCAGCACTTGGTGCATGTGATGCATTTTTTTTTTACAAGAAACCATGCACTTTAAAAGTGTCGAGAAACTTTTATCAAACACAATGGTGGCTATATTTGCAAAAATGATACAGTTCTGTTGTACTTTTTCAGAATAGATTTACAACAAAAAAAATGTTGAAGGTTTTCATTTGAAGCTCTCCTCGTAATAACAGATTGTGTTTAAGATGGTGTAATATGTACAAATACATATCATATGAGACCAACTGATTTGACTGTTTTGAAAGTCGCTTCTAAGGTATTGGTTCGCTCTTGCCTGGATTGTACATCATGATAGACCAATCTATGCCCCAAAAAGGTAATGGCAGTAGGGGATGAAGTGTAAGAGACTTCATTGGCCACGGCTTGTTTATGAAAAACGGTTGGCGAATTCCTTTCCTCATTGTCTTTATTCTCTAACAGTAAACCAGAAACTCATTTATAGGTTAGTCAACTGGGACGTGTCGCTAAAGGGAGTTCAAACATTACTTTTAACATGAAACGCCAGTGTTTTACGACTACGCTAATCAGACACTATTCCACTCAATAGCAGCACCAAATCTATTCAATCAAAAAAATTCCAGTATCTATGCTCACAATACAATTTTAAAATCTATCCATTCCAAAGTCTTTCCGAATGTTTTCCCCACGTAATATTTCCAAATCTTTTCCCTCCATGACAACTCCGAATATATTTACTACATAACATTTTCTTCCCGCTCTGATAAATGTTATCCTTTCCCATTGACTGTTTGTCTGTCTGTATATATAATATGTCCAACATACAAATCAATTAAGATGATTCCTGAGGTACATGAAGACATGTCTCTATAGACAGAGATCTGGAACTTCATGGAATAAAATGCCACTGAAGAGCCCAAAGTGAAATGAAAGGTAGTTGCACAGATATGAAAAAAAACAATCTACTTTTATTTTATATATTGAAATGGTAGATATAAAAGCAAATTCAGGTCGACATTGATAGATATCAATGAAGTATCCCACTACGACACTCATGTCTAGAGCCTTTAGACTTCTCTCTCTCTCGCTCTATTATATATATATATATATATATATATATATATTTATATATATATATATATATATTAATATATATATATATAATTATTTTTATATATATATATATATACATATTGTATATATATGTATAGTCTGAAAGACAGAAAATGAAAAAAAAACAAGCTATAAACTTTAATATAAACTGTAATGCTATAACTTATGACCTACCTTGACGAGTCAATTCTGCACGCCTCTGACGGTAAAAATGGAGAATGAAAACCTGAGGTCATAGGTAAAATGTCAACAGATCCCAACCTTGCAGATCCCAATGGGAGAGGCGACGAACTTCTTCTTGGAGAGCATGACATGAGAGACGTTGGCAATGTTGGTGAAGGTGTTGATGAGCCAGGATACAAGTCGTGGAACCTCGCATTCATGGGACTGGAAATTTCCTTGTCTCTCGTCAGATGTTTTTGTTGTGGCCGAGAACCATCTTGGTTGAGAATTCGGTCTATTCCAAAGGAAAGCTGTAAAGGTCGTTTCATATGAATTGAATGGGCTTCATACTTTTCTATTGTATGGTCCAAAATAGTTTGACAATTTCGCAGTTGAATCACTTGATTATCTGGCTTGGTCATCACATGTCCTTTACATTCATTTGTTTCACGAATCTCTGCTTCACAACCAACATCCTCTTCATCGCTATTCTCATAATCATCGTCAGACTTCTCCTCCACCGATGTGAGATTCCCATCGGTTCCCGTTTCAATGTCAACGCTTTCACCATCAATATCTGTTTCTATATCGGCATCAACATTATTATTACAGTTAGATTCACTAAATGTACACGAATGCATACTGAACTGGGGAATCACACTAGATCTGCGCCGAATATAAATAAAAGTATCAGCAAATTTAGAAATAAACCGTATACGTGAGACCGAAGACCCTAAAGTGCATTCTCGTCAGTGTGCAGCATATAATGTCTACATCAGTTCTATGTTACTTCGAAACAAAATAGCGGGATTTAATCCCAAAAGGCAGTTGAAAAACCAAACGGAAAACAAATCATTTTTTTTGCCTCAAATGATGTAAAAATAATTGTTCCTGAAGATCTGATTTAACAAAGTAAATCTTATTTTATCACTACATAACGTTAGTCCAGTTTGTTTTCCGATAGCGTTATAATATCTACAGGTGCATCATCAGAAAACGTCATTTACAAATGAAAGACATCTCAATGCAGCGCTTCAAAAGAACAGCTGTGTTTGAGGAAAATAATCTTGCTACTGGATGGAAAAATTCCTAATCTTCAGCTGTTCCTCTTCGTTGAAGCCTTCAGCGACTGACCACCACTTGTGTGACATTCTAAAAAGACAAAGTGAGCAATCTAAGTTCCGGTCGAATGTTATTCACGAGCGATCGTCTCCATTCTCCCTAGCAAGTGAGTCGGTTCTTGTGGCGGATTTCCCAGAGGCACTCACCAATGAAACGTCGGCGATTGGTCGACCTAATTAGCATCTCATGTAGAGAAGCAACTTCTTTCCCCGATTGGCGTCCGATAATGGCCAGTTGGATGGGACCCGCCCAGACGTGCACCGATACATACACAGACCGACAGTGGCGATCATCTGTTTGTTATAGCGACCCCAGATCGATATGTGCGCGTGTTAGGAAATCACATTAGTGCTGGTACAGGGGGAAATCATCTAAAAAGGACCCCGCTATTAAAATACGTTAAATTACTTGGCAGTTCCCAACAAATTTTTGTCCAAACGCCTTCACGGTTCTCGAATCAACGTCCTATACAGTCGATCGGAACCTTGTTCCTAGTATTTTCATTAGATTGCCCCTTCTATCTCTCCACTTGTCCCATTGTCTGGCGGCTGTCCCTCTTTCATTGTGCTCATTTTCTCCCTCTTAGGTGCATGCAATAACAAAGATTAAACGCACATTAATTATTAGCTAATTGTTCAGGCGGGTCTTCATTGCGGCACAAAGGAATTGATTGGATAAAGAGCCTTGCCAGAGATGCAAAAGAAGAGCTCGGAAATGAAAACATTGGCAGTTAAAATAATTAGGGATCGAGAGAGAGAGAGAGAGAGAGGAGAAACAGAGAGAGATAGAGAGAAAGAAAGAAATAGAGCGAGCAGTGAAAAGACATGAGCTGGATTGGACATCATAGGGAGTAAAGAGTATATCGGTTACTGGAAGACAATGTGGTTATAATCTGCAAAAATTAATTCTAGAGTAAAAATAGGCAAATAATGTAATGGACTGTTACTGAGAAATAAAATAAACGTGCAAGATTTACAAATATTGATGAGTGAATACGCAAATAAAGCGACACAACAGAAAGAAAGAAAAATAACCAGGAAGAGAGGGTAAAAGAGAAAGAGAGTTAGAACAAGAGAGACTGACAGAGAGAGACAGAGAGAGATAGAGCGAGAGAGAGAGAGGACATGTCCCCTGATTGAGTGAATACGATTAGCCAGATAAATGGCGTCGAGTGAAATTAATATTTGGGGTGATATTTTCCCCAGGATCCGGTCTCAGGGGTGTTATTTTCTCTTGTTACCGGTCCTGCATTGTAATGTTTCTTGTTCATCTTGGCTACAAACAGCGCCCGAGTCTACCCTTGTGTCCGCTTCACTTTCTTAATGGCGCCCGTTTTTGTACATTTGAGCGAGACCCAAAATGTAGTTATATTTGATGTTCTCAGACTGTGGATAGTTTAAATATTTGTTCGTCCGTTAGTTGATGATTCCAATGCTTGTTGGCCAGGTTCCCATTCAATAGTTTTATTTCGTTGTGGGTCTGTTGATGTTTCTATCTCTTGTATATCGGGGTAAAGAGACTGGGTTCCATTTCTAGTCTTGATACTCTCCAGTCTACCTTGCTGTAAAGAGATACTGGATATACAGTTATAGATGCTAAAGCAACGAGGAAGGGAACTGGTCACCTCACCTCATTAAAAGATGATACCTCGTATAATGAAGTCTTTTACACTTTATCCACGTCCTCTGTGCTTTCAAATAAACTTTCACCGGTTTGTTATTTGATAATTTAAATGTAAGTTGGTCTCATTTATCAACATAATAATCACTTTTATTTTTGCTGACTGTGTTTGCTGTTCTTCATTCACATTAAACTAATGGACGAACTATACAAATGAAACGTAGGTAAAAATATAGAAAACATGTTTTCCAAGTTAAATTGATTGTCTGTGATTTAAGCGTTCAGCAAATAAATAAGTGATTGTGAGGAATAGAAGGATTGGAAAGTTATGGTAAGATCACTAATGTAGAGTCATTGGAACGTTAGGATAAGATCACAAATGTAGAGCCATTGGAAAGAACTAAACACAAACAACAGAATGGGAGATGAGGTGAAGACGATGATGTTGGATAGGACACTCATTAAGGAAACAAGCAGATAGTATTACAAGAGAGTCTGTGTTCTGGAACATGCACGATAAAAGAAATAGAGGAAGACAAAAAACGTACATGCAGAAGAGATATAAGACAGTCATGAAAAGATAGAATGACGACGTGAAGAGAACTAGAACTGCTGGTTGAGCAGGAAGAACTGATTGTGCAGTTGTAGAAAAGATGCGCATTCCAATAGAATGCTGTGGAGCAGCTGCAACTTATTTTGTTTATGTCCAAATTCACACAGCACATTCTCAGTTCAAGAGTTTGGACTTACTAGATACAGTTATCTCGCACATTTAGCTCCGTTTCTGGCAACTACACCGATCAATGCATTAGTTAGCAATTCAAGAGGTTTTTTTTGTTTTTTTTGTTTTTGCGTTCGCCTTATTTCTCTATTCCCAAAGGCGGTGTGCGTTGCACTGTGGTTTTTATTTTGCGCCTGTCGGCAAAATGCATCCGACTTCAGCATGCATTTTATGTAAAGGTCTGCTTCCTCCTGCATTTTCTAAGGGTTTGCTTCCCCTGCGTAACGGCCGGTGCTGTGATGGGGATCGAACCCAGCACCGTTGCGTTGTGAGCCGTGTCACTTAACCACTAGTCCACGCCGTCCCGTAATTCAAGAGTTTAACTGACCATATACAGTTTTCTCACACATGCAGCTATCAATTTATGGCAGCTACACATACTATTGAGGGAGTATACAACCAATATATGCCAAAGACTGTTTTACGACTCTGATTTTCAATTGACTAGAGAACGGGCAATGCTAAATTAAATTCCACGCGTGAACGGTAGCATACTTGTATCGATGTTTTGAGACTGAAGATGCAATGAGCCCGCTGACATCAGTCATCGGCTGATAACCCGCTGATATCAGTCATCGGCTGATAACCCGCTGACATCAGTCATCGGCTGATAACCCGCTGATATCAGTCATCGGCTGATAACCCGCTGACATCAGTCATCGGCTGATAACCCGCTGACACCAGTCATCGGCTGATAACCCGCTGACATCAGTCATAGGCTGATAACCCGCCGACATCAGTCATCGGCTGATAACCGACTGACATCAGTCCTCGGCTGATAACCCGCTGACATCAGTCATCGGCTGATAACCCGCTGACATCAGTCATCGGCTGATAACCTGCTGACATCAGTCATCGGCTGATAACCCGCTGACATCAGTCATCGGCTAATAACTGGCTGCTTGAATGGCGGTCAGCGAACCAGAGGTGTCCGAGACCGTTTTTCCGCCTTCAAGTGGCAGTGTTGAGAACATGTGTCCCCAGTGAAGCTGGCTGAAAGAATTGGGATCGAAGAGAGAAGGTAAACCCGCTCTACAAATGTGTCCTGCTCAATACAAATGTCTATGGTCGAAAGAATCAGATTTTACAGCCTCGCTATAAACTACAGCACATCATAACAACACGTCCATTTCAAGATGCGGACACTGAAGTTGAGTATCGAAATTGTATTCGTAGTAACATAGTAAGTAAAGATATCGTCACGCCATGCGGCGCATATGAAATATGGTGTTAGTCCCATATTATTTTGTAACTCACGGCACTTATTGTTTAACTGGTACATATTTTCTGTGGCTTGGTTGACCACAGGAGCCGGTTTGCGATCAAAAAAGAATCCCGCACCAACTTAAACCTTTATCAAGAACAGGACACACAGAAACGATGCAAGTTAACAAACTCAAATAACGATTATCGTATGTTCACTTGATTATAGAGACATATTTAGATAAGCATGTTGAGTATACGTCCGTTCTCATGTTCAATTGTATTTCCACCTTCTTTGCTTTCCAAGAAATGAATTAATGCCTGCATTCTAACTGCCCTGGGGGAGGAACCTACCTCCTACCAGGCGCGTCAGCAGGGTTGCGGATTGCTGAAAGGCCTCCTAATTTGGAGGTTAGCTGTGAATAAATAAGCAGCCGTGGACAAAAACGGGTCGGCAGGCATGGAGGCTGTAAGGAGGCAGCCCCTCCACCATGCAAAGACACAACAGGCTAATCACCTGTTTGTCTTAAAAAAACCGATTACAAGTCAAAGGTTAGAGAAAACCGGACTGACCTCAACGGCGACGAACAGGCGAGAAAAAAGGACCACGATTTACGGAACATGGAATGTACGAAGTCTAAACGGAAAAGAACGTGAACTAATAAAGGAGATGAAGAGAGCAAAATTGACAGTCCTTGCACTTACAGAAACAAAGAAAAAGGGAAAGGGCGTTCTGGACCATGACGGCAACATGCTATACTACAGCGGAGTTCCCATGAGTGAACGAGCCAGAGCAGGGGTTGGATGTATAGTGAATAGTAACAACAAAGCAAACATTAAAGGATGGAAGTTCATTTCAGAACGACTGATGGTTCTAAGTCTACAAGAGGAGGATAGTCAAATGGATATCGTCACTGGGTATGCACCAATCGAAGATGAGAGCACTGAAATAAAAGATGAATTTTATGAGCTCCTTCAAAGGACCATTGCTGATTGCCATAATGAAATACTTCTCCTTGGAGAATTCAACGCAAGAGTTGGAAACGACTATTCTAGATGGGATGGAGTGATCGGTAGGTATGGAGAAGATGTCTTAAATGACAATGGAAAACGACTGCTGAGATTCTGCAGAGAACAAAACCTTGTCATTACAAATAGAAGGTTTCCACAGAAGCGTATCCATGCCTATACAAGATGCGAGCCGGCAAGAAATGAAAGATTTATAATTGACTATGCGATAGTGAGGAAAACTGATTTCAAGTATGTAAAGGATGCTAGAGTGTTCAGAGGACCAAAGATAGGAAGCGACCACTACCTAGTTAAAATAAAGAGGGAAATTGATAAACACTATCCAGCCAGGCAACACCCATCAGCAAGCAAGAAACATAACACGAGGAGAAAATAAAATTAAGGCTTACAAACTACGAGAACCAGATGTTAAGAGGAGATACCAAGGGCTCATAACAACAGCAATAGAAAGGATAGAGGAATCTGAAGAAGATTTGGAAATGCTCTGGGTAAAATTCAAAGACATCCTCAAAGAGGCCGCAGCAGAGGCATGCGGTCAAACCAAAGAACAGTGGAAGAGAAAGAGTACACTATGGTGGACAGAAGAAGTGAAAACAATAATAGGAGAAAAGAAAAAGGCATGGAAGCAATACCTAGGGGCTAGGAAGGAATACAGAAGAACAAACAAAGACATATAAAGAATATGTCAATTTTAGAACAGAAGCAAAGAAGACTGTGCTCAAGGCCAAACAGAAATCCTGGGAAGAATATGGAGAGAAACTAGAAAATAATGCTGGAGAAAACCAGAAACTGTTCTACAGGACCTTAAAGAACATGCGGAAGGAAAAGGAATGCCCCCTGAAATTTGTTAAAGATAAACAAGGTGCGCCGTTGACCGCTCCAGAAGAGGTAATCAACAGATGGAAAGAATATTTCTCAGATCTCCTTGGAGTGGAGGAAAACCAAGCTCTGGAAGTAACAGTCCCAATTCAAGAAGAGGGAGTCATGGAGGGAAACGATAATATCACAATGGAAGAACTAAAGGCAGCATTGGAGAAAATTAAGATTGGTAAAGCAGCAGGACATGATGGTATAACACCAGAAATGGTTAAATACATGGGAGCGGCAGGAGATTCTCAAGGCAGCTTGGCGCCACAAGAAGATACCAAGAGACTGGGAGGTTGCAATAATAATACCAATATTTAAAAAGGGCGACAATCGACAATGTGAAAATCACAGAGGTATTTCCCTTCTCAGTGTCCCCGGTAAAGTCTACTCTAGGATTCTAGAACGGCGATTAAGAGGTCTAGCAGAGCCAAACATGGATGAAACTCAATATGGGTTTAGGGCAAACAGAAGTACTCAAGACCTTATCTTTACACTCAGACAGCTAAGTGAAAAGGCTCCTGAATATGATAAAGAGATGCATCTCTGCTTTTTGGATTTGGAAAAAGCATTTGATAAAGTTTCTTGGGACAAACTCTGGGAGTGTCTGACAAGAAAGAACATCCCAGGACCCCTGATCTCTGCCATACAGAGTTTCTATAAAACATGCAGAAATTATGTGCGGACATCAAATCAAAAGTCAGGAGAGTTCAAGATCACTAGCGGAGTAAGACAGGGGGACATTCTATCACCGTACCTTTTCATACTCCTTATGGATGAAGTTATCAAAGTCTGCAAGGAACGGACAAAAAAGTATGAAGTAGAGTACTGGAAGATGAAACCAAGTTACATATCGGAACTAGCATTTGCAGACGATGTGGCCCTGATCACGAAAACCGAAGCACATCTCCAGATCAACTTGCAGGTCTGGGAAGAAGAGTTGAAGAAGAGAGGAATGCACATCAGCAACTCCAAAACAAAAGCCATGGTGATCGCCAGAGATGAAAAGAGACATCAGATAAAACTCGGAACACGAGCACTGGAGCAGGTCAGCAACTTTAAATATCTAGGAGTGGTAATAGACAGCAGGGGAGGAATCAAAGAGGAGTTAACTGCACGAAGGACAGCAGCAGGTAGACTGTTCCATGCAATAAACAGAGGTTGCCTCAGTAGAACAGAAATAAGCAGGAAAACAAAGATGGATGTATACCGCTCGACCTATGTGCCTGTCCTGACATATGGATGTGAGTCATGGGCAATGACTACAGCCTAAGAAAGGCAATTACAAACTTCAGAAATGAGGTACCTAAGAAAGGCGGTTCAGGTGACGAAAAGGGACAAGATCCGTAACCAGACAATACGTAGCAATATTGAAGTTCAACCCCTGCAGACACGAGTGGAGCAGTCCCAACTACAGTGGTTTGGCCATGTCTGTAGAATGGAAGAAGATCGGATATCAAAGCGGTCATCCGTGATCAAAAGTCAAGGAAGTAGACCCCGAGGACGTCCCAAAGTACGTTGGAAAGACAACATACTACAGTCCCTAAGTGAAAGAGGGCTGGATTGGAAAGAAGCCAGGAAAAAGACGGCGGATAGAGCAGTGTGGCGTTCTCTTTGGCAAACCTCTACACCTCAAGGTAGAAGAGGAGCGACTAAGTAAGTAAGTATTCTAACTGCGATTTTTCTTATCGTTCTTGTGACATTTTTATCTGTTGTACCGGTCTCTTCAATGAATAGAACATGACGTTGGACAAGAGTATTAACTAGCATTTGATTTGTATCTTAGGTGCATCACAAATGTATTGATATACATAGAGCAAATGCCCGGAGTTTCTGATTGCAATATTGAGTACTTACAATGTTTCCAGTTAAGAAAAATACTACAAAAATAAGAGGCTGGAAGTAAAGTAATACAATTAAGTTAAAGTAAATGTCTAAAAATAAAGGGAGTGATATGGCATTAGTATCCTTGGGCTGAGTGAGACTAGATGGACAATCAGTCAGGAAAGGAACTGCTGGCAACAGGGAAGACTGTGATATACTCAGGATATGAGGAAGATAAAAACACACCACACAGAGGGAGTGGCCCTAATGCTCTTAGCTGAGGCCCACAGTGCGCACATAGAGTGGAGAGCAGCCGGATCATGACTGTTGATGGCTACATTTCGAACATGGAATATTAAACTAAATATAATTCAGGGATATGCACGAACAAATGAAAAGGAAGAAACAGTTAAAGAGGTTTTCTACAGCAGATTACAGCAGCTAGTGGAGGTGACAGGGAGGAGTGACATTATCATGCTAATGGGAGACTTCAACGCAAAAAGAGGACATTACACGTGGGATATAGGGATAACATAGGAAAGGGGAGACTAGGAGTCATAAACGAGAAACGAGAGCGGTTTGCAGATTTTTGTGCAGGAAACAAATTGACCATAGGAGGAAGTATGTTTGCACACAGAGCCATTCATAAGGCTACATGGATATCCCCAGATAAAAAAAAAACAAAGAATCATATTGACCACATCTGCGCAAACTCCAAATTTAGACGATCATTATTAGATGTCAGGGTCTACAGGGTCTCAGACCACTTTTGAGTGATTGCGAAGGTACAGCTGGTGTTAAAGATAAACAGAACTATGCAAGTCAGAAGGCCACGATATTGCGTTCAATACCTGAATGAAGATGATACGAAAAACGATTTCCATATAACACTCAGGAATAAATATCAAGCACTGGAGCAGCTAGATGAAGGGACCAGCATTGAGGATAAATGGTAACAAGTACAAAATACATTGAAAACTGCATGCGAGGAAGTGCTAGGAATAAAGAAACGGCAGCATAAAAAATGGATAACAGCAGAAATAATCACTAAGATCGAGAAGAGGAGAAATAAGAAAATGACATTTACTAAATAGTCAAACGAGAGCCAAAAAAAAAAAGCACAGCACAGGAAGAGTATGTAGAGAGCAACAAGGAGGTTAAAAAGAGCATCAAGGCGGACAAAAAACGTTACATTGGTGGTCTGGCTGAGGAAGTGGGAGAGGCTGCAGGAAAGGGAAATATGAAAGGTCTATATGAGGCTACCAAGAAACAATCAGAAAGTATCAACAACAAGGTAGACCAATCAAAATTAAACTTGGGGAAAAGATAACTAACCTTGAAAAACAGAAGAACAGATGGGTAGAATACTTTCATGAGCTTTTGAACATACCAGCACCAGATAACCCACCAGATTATCCCACCAGCAGAGGAGGACCTGCCAATCAACTGTGAAAGTCCAAGTAAAGAAGCGATTAGAAGGGCAATAGAGTTTCTAAGGAACGGAAAAGAAGCAGGACCTATAGGGATACCAACAAAAGCCATCAAAGCAGATGTTGAAACATCTACTAACATGCTCCACAACTTGATAGGCGTCATCTGGGAGCAAGAAAGCTTACCAAAAGATTGGAGACAGGGCTTACCTGGTGAAATTGTCTAAGAAGGGAGATTTGCAGGAATACAAAAACCATAGAGCAATAATGTTATTATCAGTGTCGGAAAATGTTTTAAATAAAGTAATACTAGAAAGGTTGAAAAAGGCAGTGGATAACAAGATAAGGGATGAGCATGCGGGCTTCATGCAGAATAGATAATTCATTGACCAGACAGCCACATTGCGGATTATTGTGACGCAATCATTGGAATGGAATTCGAGTTTGTACATCAAATTCGTTGATTATGAAAAGGTTTTCGACATTTTTGACACATTTACTCTGGAAACTACTGAGATACTATGGAATTCCACAAAAGCATACAAACATAATTAGACAGACGTATGAAAGTATGCAATGTAGAATTATACACGAAGGACTACTCGCAGAGCCATTCAAAATTTAATCAGGGGTAATATAGGGTTGCCTACTGTAGCCTTTCCTATTCATCCTGGCAGTGGACTGGATTATGTTATGAAAGCAACAACAAATGAGAGAAGTGGAATCCAGCAACTTTGAATAAACAGCTGGAGGACCTTGATTTTGTGGATGATATAGTCCTTCTGTCCTACAACCAGTGAAATGCAAAACAAACTGGATAGACTGGATTATATCTTTAAACAAGTCGGGTTGAAACTCCTTGAGGAAAAGACCAAAATAATTAGGGTCAATGCAGCAAACAAAGAAATAATCAGGCTGAGAGGATTACCACTGGAAGAGGTAGAGGTATTTACATACTTAGGAAGTATCATCAACAAGGAAGGAGGGACAGACGAGGATATAAAAACAAGGATACAAAAAGCAAGAGTTGTATTTGGAATGTTGAAATCCATATGAAACTCTAAGGAAATAAGGAAGACAAAAACAAGGATTTTCAATTCAAATGTGAAGCCAGTCCTGCAGTATGGAGCGGATACCTGGCGGATGACCAAAGGCAATGACAGGAGACTGCAGGGTTTTGTCAACAGATGCCTTAGAAAGATTCTCGGTATAAAAAGGTTTGACAAAGTTACAAACCCCAGACTGTGGGAGAGAGGCGGACAAGGTAAATTGGAACAGGAAATTCTAGAAAAAGGTGGAGATGGATCATCAAAATAGCTATCCCACCTCCTTCACGTATGTTTTCTCCCTCTCTCTCCTATCTATCTATCTATCTATCTATCTATCTATCTATCTATCTATCTATCTATCTATCTATCTATCTATCTATCTATGTATCTATCTATCTATCTATCTATCTATCTATCTATCTATCTATCTATCTATCTATCTATCTATCTATCTATCTATCTATCTATCTATCTATCTATTTATCTATCTATCTATCTATCTATCTATCTATCTATCTATCTATCTATCTATATATCTATCTTCAGTCCACTTATGACGTTAGACGTTGTGAGGAGGTGCTACCTACTTTGTTTCATATTTTTTTGTTTGGCAGGTGAAAATAGACTGGTGACTTGCCAGGTCAATCATAACATCTGTTAGCCCCGGGAATATACGACCGCTTATTTTTGAGACTGGTGGAGGTGGAAGCGTAAATTAAAGCAAGGTAGACCCGCAGCCTGTCAGGCGCCATCTAAGCCGCTCCTCTAACCGCATAATCAAAACCTGTTGTTATGGCACACAGTCCACTTTTTTAACTACATTTTCTCTGGGGGGCGAGAATCCTTAGAATAATTTGAGTAGATTTTTAACTTTTTGAATTTTCTCGAGCAGCGGCAGTTAGGTCTAGTCTTTTCAATGTCCAACTGCTAAGGTATTTTTAACGAGACTACTGGGTCTCCCATATATATATTATATACATACATAAATGTGCCTTGGAGGGATTTTGAAATGAAAACTCACCATTTCAAGTCTATGTTTCCACAGTAAGGGCTCACAATAACTCTTTATTATCTCTTTCTTTGACATGTAGACAACGTGTACGCATAATAATAATTACTTTAAATTTGTTTTAGTCAATCTTCTCTCCATGTGCAAAGTTGGAAATAGTTTCCTTACTTTTAGAACAACCACCAAAGCTTCAAACAAAATCTCCTTCTGGGATTTGAAGATTTAAATACATTTGTTTGATGTCGCTTCTTTTCTGCTTGACGGTGTCATTCAAATTATGAAGCTACATTGGAAGTTTATTTTCTGAACTTAGGGACTGTATCATTGTTCGCTATCCATTATCGTTGTTCACGTCACTTTGATACACTGACGAATCTCTCTCTGGGATTTTGGTATCTTAGACAATATAAATTTGAAATTAAAATTAGTTTTGTCTTATTTGTGTCAGGTCACTTTAGCAACAACCTTCATTTGTGCAATTGTCATTATTATTCGGTAGCTAAGATAGACTGCAAGTTTAATATATAAAAAAATAATTAATCCTTCACACCCATACCCTTAAAAATGGAGTATGTATTCATGCGACCAGTGAGATAACTATTGGACTCACCCATACACTATTTTCTTTACATGTAAGATTAAAATGCTGTTCTAGTATAACATAGAAGTTACCGAATGCATTTAAGAGGATATAATACTTCTTTAATTCGATATTTTGATCATGTTAGGGTGTAATGTGTTGATCTATTTGTGTTTATTTTTTAAGCAGGTGTGAAAAATAATATTTGGTTTTATATATAAATATAAATAGCTCCCCTGAGTATGTTATCTTGAAATGGGGAGCGAGCTTGAATGTCTTAATGACCCCGGGAACTAGGCTAGTGGAAGCAAATGCTTCCTGAAGGGTCACCCAGTTTGGATAGATCATGGGAGAAGGAAAAGACTAAGCATGACAACTCACATAAAGTATAAGATATTAGGTTAGGACCGCTCACACAAATCTATTTTTTTTAAATTGGTTACGAAAACGTTGACAATAGACCAAAAAGAAGCGTTCTGGCAAAAGAAGGGCCTTTGGAAACTTGAAGAATGACACTGTAGAGTTAAAACCACAAGGAAGCCCCACGATTAACTGTCCTTCTGAATACTTACAAGAAAGCAAATATAACGACATGACATGTTCGAACAATGTACCAGGCAGGAAAAACAGGACAAAAGGCTAAAGAGATGAGAAATTACAACCTGGCACTGCCATCTCTGTGCGAAACAAGATGGACACAATCAGGAAAGATGAGACTGACAATCAGGGAAATTATAATTTATCGTGGAAACGGGGGAAGTAATGCCCTCCCCCCCCCCCCCCTTATGCATCATAGTAGAACAATTTCTACTCTCCAAGTATAGATGCAAAAAGAGGAATGATGACAGGGATGTGTATTATCCCCCTTGTCTTTTAATATAAATACGGAACAAATAATCAAACAGATAGAGGGGATGCCAGGGCTTGTCATTGGAGGAGTGGCATGAACAATCAAAGATATGCGGATGTTACAGTTTTGATGGCAAAAAGTGAGCAAGAATTACAGGAGCTTGTGACAACAATATACACAATAAGTTAAGAATTTGGATTAGATATAAACATAAAGAAAACAAAGACTCTGATAATTGGGAAAAGTAACAAGAAATCATGTATGCAGATAAACATAAAAGATCAACTACTTGAACAGGTACAGAGTTTCTCCAATCTAGGTCATATAATAAAGGAAGAAGACAGCTGGGAAAAAGAAATCAGAAAGAGAATAGGTATGGCCAAGATGGTAATCGACAACATGTGACACTTAATGGCATCCAAACAGATAAATCAGACTTTTAAAATGAGAATTATCAGGTGTTATGTATACTCGTCACTACTTTATGACGCAGAAACATGGACAATGAATAACAAGTTGGAAAACAGGATTGAAGCCTTCAAAATGTGGGAATATAGAAGATTGGGTCGCATTTCTTTGAAAGAGAAGAAAACAAATTTGGATGTATTGAAAAAGTTGGGGGTGAAAAGAGAATTAAAGACCGAAATCAGAGTTAGACAGTTATGTTATTTTGGTCACACAACAAGACATACCTCCTTGTTGAAAACCATACTGGAGGGTAGGGTGGAAGGCAGTCGTTTAAGAGGCAGACAATACTTTAAGTTGGTGGATAATATCAAGAGATAGACTGGAAAAAGCCTCTCAGATTACACAATTACGGCAAGGGATAGATTACACTGGAGATTCACTGCAGCCGACTGTCGATGTGGAGATGGCACCTGAATTGAACCGAGAACAAGGTATTGAATTCAAAGCATCCCTATATTCACATTATATTGACTACGAAAAGGCGTTGAAGTGTGAATCGAAGTACTTTATGACAACTGTTGAGACATGCACTATGGAATACCAGAGAAGTACATATCTCCAATATATAATATGTGCGAAGGTACAGTTAGTATAGTGGTACATGAAGGACCACTGACTGACGGCTTCGAGGTGCAACCAGACTGGAGACAAGGATGCCTGCTCTCGCCCTTCCTGTTCTTGGTGGCAAAAGATTGGATACTGAAGACACAATGGAGGGAGAATGACCTGATATTCAGTGGACACCAATGTCGCAGATGATCTGGTAGTATTGTCACACAGGCATAACCAAATATAAGAGAAACCTGATAGAATGAAAGAACAATTAGTCAAATTGAGACTGAATATCAACATAAAAAAAATTCTTTTAACTCAACGCTGCTCTTGAAGAACCAACCGAGCTGGAGGGAGAGCCGTTGGACGAAGTGGCTACATTTACCTATTTGAGCAACATAATTGGCACATTAGGATGTACAGATGCAGATGTAAGGGTCAGAATTAGAAAAGCAAGAGTGACATTCCTGACACTACACAACATATGGAGATCCAGAGAAATCAAGATTCCCAGGAAAGTTAGAAAATTCAACGCCAGTGTCAAATCGGTGCTGCTGTATGGAGCGGAAACATGGACAACTATCAACGCCATACAAGAAAAACCGAAGTTCTTCGTTAACAGATGTGTTTTAGGGATAATAGGCATAAAGTGGAAGGACATGGTTATGAATAAAGACCCACGGGACAGGTGTCAACAACAGCCACAGGAACAACGAACCGAGAGAATAAAATGGCGCTGGATAAGACATGCGCTGCGGATGGCAACGTCAGACATAACTAGACATGATTTTACATGGAATCCTCATGCAAAGAGAAAGAGAGGTAGACCCAGAAATACACGGAAAAGAGAACGTCAGAAAGAACTAATTAAATGGTTACACCTGGAGGAAAGCATAAGGAGCACGTATCATCTTTGCTGACGAGGTGTCAATGACTTATTCACCGAGAGTAGCGACGGACTTTGATATATATATATATATATCCCGGATTTTTTCATATGGATCATCCGGTAAATATTTCCCCCGATTTTTTAGTAGTGAGATCAGACACCCGTGTGCGGTGGCGTCATGTTAAAAATACCTTAGCAGTTGGAAATCGAAAAGAGTAGGCCTATCGGCCGATGCTCTGACAAAATTCAAGTTAAAAATCTACAAACAATTATTCTAGGAATTCTCGCCCCACAGAGAATATGTCGCAAAAAAAGGGGACTGTGTGGTCATAACAATATGTCTTGGCTATGTGCTGAGCGGAGCAGCTTAGATGACGCCTAACAGGTTGCGGGTCTACCTTGCTTTAATTTACGCTCTCATCTCCACCATCGGCGATCCAGGGGCTAACATATGCTGGGATTGATCTGGTAAGTCACCAGTAGATTTTCACCTGCCAAAAATATATGAAACAAAGGAGGTCTAACGACATTAGTGGACTGAAGATAGATAGATAAAATACATACCTGTTTTAATCCTGTTTTTATGTTAAACCCTTCAGTGTTGCCTTTGGTTGTTCGAACACAGAATCGTGAATTACCAAATACGACCTTGATAACATCTATGTATTTTGAGGGTAAGCCATAATTCTTCAGAATTTTCCATAATGTTGGACGGTGTAGACTGTCAAAGGCCTTCTGGAAGTCAATGAAGTTGATGATTAGTGGGGATTGGATTTCTACTGATTTTTCTATGATAGTTCTGAGAGTGAAAATTGGATCAATGCAAGAACGCTTTGGTCTAAAGCCAGCCTTTTCTACTCTTATGATGACATCTACCTGTTCCCTGAGTCTTTCTAATATCATGCTGCAGAGTACATTCCCAGGCACTGACAGGAGTGTTATGCCACGCCAGTTGTTACAATCAGATAGGTCTTTTTTCCTTAGTATTTTTACAATAACACCATCTTTCCATAGTTGGGATGGTTTTTCATCTATCCACACATCGTTTATGGTGGATAGAAGATGACTGAGGGTGGTATCATCTGTGGCTTTTAACTTTTCACCAGTTATCTCATCATCCCCTGCTGCATTGAAATTCTTTAGTTTGTGGATGGTTCTTTTGATTTCTGCGAGTGTAAATTCTGCACAGGACACTGATAAGAGGGGCATGTCTGTTTCGTTTCCAAAATTAGGGATTGTTGTGGGATGTGGCCTATACAATATCTCTGTATAATGTTCTGCACAACGTTTCATCTGTTCTTTCTCTGTAGTAACAATGTTGCCATGTTTATCTTTGATTTGTGTATTTGTAGTAGATGGTTTATTGCATAAATTGTCTTGGGATCTGGTGAATGTATCTGCTGTTGCCACTTTTGCTGCACTTTCAGCTATTGAGGCCAGCTCATTGCAGATCTGTCTCTTGTCTTTGCGAGCGTTATATTTAACCATTTTATTAAGTGAGTCATACGCCTTCTTGCAATTCTCATATGCAATAGGTGCTCTTGCTGCAAGGAGGTATAATTTTGCTGTCCTGCTTTCTTGGATTTTACCCCAGGTGTCATTACTCGGCCACTTTTTCTTTTTGTGTTTGGAGTATTCAGCTGTGGTTACAGTTGCGTCTTTCAGTGTTGTACTAAACTTTTTCCATTTATTCTCAATTGTGCCAATGGTTGTGTTTTTAGTTAATGTTGGTAGTGACTCAATATGCTGATGTATCTTGGCATTTTATTCTGTTCGGATTTATGTTAATAGCAGTTTCTGTACATCCATTTCTTCTTGCTTTTCAGCCGGTGAAGCTTTTTTTCAGTTTAACCTTTAATTTGGCTATGCAAAGATTGTGGTCACTGTCAGTGTTTTCGCCACGATAAGATCTGACATCCTGAATTGATGAACGGAACTTTGTGTGGATACAGAAATGATCTGACATCCTGAATTGATGAACGGAACTTTGTGTGGATACAGAAATGATCTGACATCCTGAATTGATGAACGGAACTTTGTGGGGATAAAGAAATGATCTGACATCCTGAATTGATGAACGGAACTTTGTGTGGATACAGAAATGATCTGACATCCTGAATTGATGAACGGAACTTTGTGTGGATACAGAAATGATCTGCCATCCTGAATTGATAAACGGAACTTTGTGGGGATACAGAAATGATCTAACATCCTGAATTGATGAACGGAACTTTGTGTGGATACAGAAATGATCTGACATCCTGAATTGATGAACGGAACTTTGTGTGGATACAGAAATGATCTGACATCCTGAATTGATGAACGGAACTATGTGTGGATACAGAAATGATCTGACATCCTGAATTGATGAACGGAACTTTGTATGGATACAGAAATGATCTGACATCCTGAATTGATGAACGGAACTTTGTGTGGATACAGAAATGATCTGACATCCTGAATTGATGAACGGAACTTTGTGGGGATACAGAAATGATCTAACATCCTGAATTGAGGAACGGAACTTTGTGTGGATACAGAAATGATCTGACATCCTGAATTGATGAACGGAACTTTGTGTGGATACAGAAATGATCTGACATCCTGAATTGATGAACGGAACTTTGTATGGATACAAAAATGATCTAACATCCTGAATTGATGAACGGAACTTTGTGTGGATACAGAAATGATCTGACATCCTGAATTGATGAACGGAACTTTGTGGGGATACAGAAATGATCTAACATCCTGAATTGATGAACGGAACTTTGTGTGGATACAGAAATGATCTGACATCCTGAATTGATGAACGGAACTTTGTGTGGATACAGAAATGATCTGACATCCTGAATTGATGAACGGAACTATGTGTGGATACAGAAATGATCTGACATCCTGAATTGATGAACGGAACTTTGTGGGGATACAGAAATGATCTGACATCCTGAATTGATGAACGGAACTTTGTGTGGATACAGAAATGATCTGACATCCTGAATTGATGAACGGAACTTTGTGTGGATACAGAAATGATCTGACATCCTGAATTGATGAACGGAACTTTGTGTGGATACAGAAATGATCTGACATCCTGAATTGATGAACGGAACTTTGTGTGGATACAGAAATGATCTGACATCCTGAATTGATGAACGGAACTTTGTGGGGATACAGAAATGATCTAACATCCTGAATTGATGAACGGAACTTTGTGTGGATACAGAAATGATCTGACATCCTGAATTGATGAACGGAACTTTGTGTGGATACAGAAATGATCTGACATCCTGAATTGATGAACGGAACTATGTGTGGATACAGAAATGATCTGACATCCTGAATTGATGAACGGAACTTTGTATGGATACAGAAATGATCTGACATCCTGAATTGATGAACGGAACTTTGTGTAGATACAGAAATGATCTGACATCCTGAATTGATGAATGGAACTTTGTGTGGATACAGAAATGATCTGACATCCTGAATTGATGAACGGAACTTTGTGGGGATACAGAAATGATCTAACATCCTGAATTGATGAACGGAACTTTGTGTGGATACAGAAATGATCTGACATCCTGAATTGATGAACGGAACTTTGTGTGGATACAGAAATGATCTGACATCCTGAATTAATGAACGGAACTTTGTGTGGGTACAGAAATGATCTGAGATCCTGAATTGCTGAAAGGAACTTTGTGTGGATACAAAAATGATCTGACATCCTGAATTGATGAACGGAACTTTGTGTGGATACAGAAATGATCTGACATCCTGAATTGATGAACGAAACTTTGTGTGTATACAGAAATGGTCTATCTGATTTTTGTTTGTTTTACTGTCAGGAGAATTCGAAGTTATTTTGTGGATGTCTTTATGTGGAAAGATGGTTTCTGCAACATCAAGATTTAATACTTCACAGAATTCTATTGGTCGTTTACCCTTCTCATTGATGCCAATTAGGAAACACATTTCTTATTCTTGTGGGTGGGTGGGGGTGAGAGATGCGCTGTGGATGATGGGTGGATGGGGGTGGTGGGGGGGGGGGTTGGGTGGTTGGGTAATGGGTTCGTGAGTGGGTGGGTGGGTCGTGGTTTGTTGGGTGTGTGTGTGTGCGTGCGTGTGCGTGTGTGTGTGTTTATTTGTGTGTTTGTATATGTATGTATGTATGTATATTAAATCGACTAATTAAGCATCTGTAACAAGGTCACCGTCAGTGTGGTCACAGCCAGTATGACTTCAGGTCTGGACAGGAACTGTGGACATAATCTCCTCTTCGCGACAGATACGTGAGAAATGCTACGAGCATAGCATAGACCTGGGCACTGCATTTATTGACACCAGTAAGTCACTCGACACGCTAAGCAGAGGTCGGTTGTGGAGGTTTATGATTAAGTTCGACTACCGCACAACGTTTTTCAAGATGGGGAAACAACATGCACGCATGCGTGCTCGCGTGCTGGAAAATGGAGAGACTTCTATAACGTTTGACGTGACAAACAGTTTAAAATAAATAACGTGATTATAGAACACGCTTCTCACCACAAAGATACCGTGTTTAATCACCGGTCTCTTCACGTTTCAGTCTACCCAGCTGTAAATGTAGCAGCATTCACAATCAAGGATCGTAAAACTGAGATGACGGAACTTTGCCACTTCGTCTAAAAAGATCTGAGACACCGCAAAATGAGGTCTCAAAGACTTCACCCCCGATATAATTGTATTTTATGGAACTACCTTTAACTTTTTCCTGCACCGCCAACATGTACAATGGTGGGCCTCAGTGGAAGAGTCTTAAACAACAAAAACGCGCAAGGAATTATAATTTTTTTAGTCCAAACTTGAAGTGGAAGAACCTACCCTTCCAAACATATCCCGTTGGTCTTGACTATACAGTTGAGGGTGAGTTGTGAGAGGACTATCATGTATCTGTCGCTGACCTATGATAGTCCCAAAAGTGAGTAATTCAAGTAAACACGGGCAATAATCAAACTATTTGCCAAGGGCATCTCCCCGCAGGACCATACACCGCGTAAACCATTTGCCGGTCTAAATTCAAAATGAATATTAAGTTCTCAAATACTCCACGACTTTACTCAGAACACAAAAACTGCCAACTACTAAGACGCTGCATGTGAATCGTGTGTGAAGGGGGGAAAAGGCGGCCGGGGGGGGGGGGGGAGTGTGTAAGGGAGACTGAAGTGCAGGGGAGGGGAGGAAGCTAAAACCATCAGCCCACAGATCGGCCATTTCGTTTCGCTTTAATGAGACCACAGAGCGATAACGGGGTAAATGTTTCCCCATTTTCCAGTGGCTCAGGTCCGGTGGGGGATCGCGTTGCGCTGAGACATGATTCAATTAATTGGGCGCAGCCAATATCTAAATCGAGCCGTGAGATCAAAATTACGGCAATCACGAACTGTTCGTTCGGTCAGCTCGGCCACTGGGGGCCGTCGGTCGAAGCATGTAATAAACGGTCACGTGGTTTAAAAGCCAGACCTGGTAGGCTTTTCTAATGGACAATAGGTTGACCAGTGCAAATGTTGAAGTGCGCCCTGATCAGTACTAATGTACGAAACAAATTACACAATAAATGAAGGTTAAAGAACATATATTTTAACAGTGAGAAAACAAGAAAGAAAGTCGGCCTATTGTTTTGTCATTGTCAAGGTGGCTTCCCCTGTGTACGTGTTGGTGCAATTTGCTGAGTAGCGTAGAGTATACACACGGTACTTTTATAATTCCTGATGAAAGCTGTTATTAATGCTTTTATTCCAATTACTTGGGAAACACCTAAATGATTTATAGGGCTGAAAAATAAAGGGCGCTTGCTCCTGCAGTAGCCACGCAGTGTACATGATAGGTTTTTTAAAATTTTACCTTTGATATCTTCTTCTTCTTCTTCTTCGTACGCTGTCAGACGTCAACTTGAATTTGTTCGAAGAAAGCAGCGGTCATCCTGAGGCTATCGACACTGTCATAGTGTTGTCTAGTGTTGGCACTTGTGATGGCCACTTGTGATTTCTCTGGTCCTCGTATGTCGGGCAATTTTGCAGAAGATGTTCAGGGATAATTTTCTCTGTACCACAGTGCATTCGTCAGTAGCACCTATTTTTAGTTTATTGAAAAGATGGTGCCTCAGTCTGTTGTGGCCTGTGCGGAGTCTGAAGACCACCACCTGCTCTCTTCTGTTCAACTGGTAAAAAGCATCAGTTTTTGTGTAGCCAGTATGTTCTGTTTCCCATTTGTCCATGTATCTAACCCTAATAAACCTTTTGGACTCTTTGTAAGTAACACTAGAATCTGGTTGTGGTAACCTTCCACCTTCTTTGGCCAGTCTGTCTGCCTCCTCGGTGCCTTGCATATTACAGTGTGATGAAACTTACTGCATCACGACTCTTTTGGCGTGGCCTGCTCCCGCATAGTTGACAGAGTACTAATCTTAAATCATTTAGTTCTGTATTTTTCTGGCTTTTTAGTGCTGTAACCACGGACAGGGTATCTGTAAAAAATACTATTTGGCTTTAATTGCTTTCGCCTGTCAGCATTGCTTCTACTGCTTCTTTCAATGACTCTGAAATTGCTCGAGAATTTTCCAGTTGCCACTGCCAGTGTTATCTTTCTACAGTTTGTTAGACTCAGGCATACCCCTCCCCCTTAATTTTCTGTTGTGTTTTTTGCAGAACCGCCAGGTTATGCATAGGCCCAACCTGTGCTTGGGTAGTTTTTCTCTGTCAGGGTTATGTCTCTTCTTTAATTTTCAGTCTGGCTGATCTTGCATCCGATACCTGGTATATTTTCTATCACCTCTGGAAAGATCTGCTGCTTCTAAATGGGTTTGCGTACAGTAGGGATGAGCTTTGGTGTTGATATGACGTTCATGTGGGTCTTCTCTCTTCTTTGTTTGGCCATTTCTATAACATTTCTCCGCTTTAGTCTCCTTTTTCCAAATCCATTTAGTCTCTGGTGCATTTGATGGAATGTCAGTCTTCTAAGTTTCTCTGCTTGCTGCTGGGCTCTGCTGTCTCTTCTATCGTTCGTTGATTGCAGATTTGTAATCTTCTCAAGTTCTACAATTAGCGTTGACTTCATGCCTCCTGTTATAATTCTCATGGCTTGGTTTTGAAGTCTGTTAATCTTATCAAAGTTCATTTTTGCTGCTGTTGCTCATGTTGCAAAGCCGTACCCGAGAACTAGTCTCACTTTTCCAATGTACAGTTTCTTTGATATTCTCTCATCTGCTCCACAGTTTGTGCCAGCCCGTTTCCTCATGATTGCCATTCTTTGTCTTGCGCTCATTCGGTTTCTCTCGATCTGAGTTGTCCATGTCATGCGTCGATCAAATGTAATACAAAACACAAAACAATGTTAAACAACTGTTTGTGTATTTCCTGAGAAATTGACGTGCGCGCTGTCACAAAGCACCCTAGTCATCGCCTCACTCAGATAGCTATCCATCACACAAAAGGTGGGCTTGTTGTTATGTACATGATCATATTTCCCGAGTGATTCACAGGTAAGCATCGTTTTATTACACCTAGCTATTCCTCACACAAAAGGTGGGCTTGTTGTTATGTACATGATCATATTTCCCGAGTGATTCACAGGTAAGCATCGTTTTATTACACCTAGCTATTCCTCACACAAAAGGTGGGCTTGTTGTTATGTACATGATCATATTTCCCTAGTGATTCACAGGTAACCATAGTTTTATTACACCTAGCTATCCCTCACTCAAAAGGTGGGCTTGTTGTTATGTACATGATCATATTTCCCTAGTGATTCACAGGTAACCATCGTTTTATTACACCTAGCTATCCCTCACACAAAAGGTGGGCTTGTTGTTATGTACATGATCATATTTCCTTAGTGATTCCCAGGTAACCATCGTTCTATTACACCTAGCTATCCCTCACACAAAAGGTGGGCTTGTTGTTATGTACATGATCATATTTCCCGAGTGATTCACAGGTAACCATAGTTTTATTACACATAGCTATCCCTCACACAAAAGGTGGGCTTATTGTTGTGTACATAATCGGATTTCCAGAGCGATGAACAGGTTAGAAAGAATAGAACCACTGTAACTGATTAGCTTAGCGACCAGATCGCTCGCTTCCCACAGGAAATGTACTGACTTTGATCCCCTTATTAACACCCTAGGCGACACTCCTGTAAATTGTGTCTAAATTGGATACAGTACATCGAACCAAACATTACTATACAGAACAAACGTCTCCAAGCAGTCGCTAGCTTCACCTACCTAGGCAGTATCCTTACTAGAGATGCGAATGTCTACAGTGAAGTAAATAAAAGAGTGTACAAGGCGAGCTCTGCGTTTGTGTGGCTCAAGCATACGTCTGTAAGGCAAGGCATCAGTGTCGCCATCAAGATAAAAGTGCGTCGTGCTGTGGTGTTATCCACTCTGCTGCATGCTTGTGAGACATGGACAGTGTAAAGAAGGCATGCCTGACAGCTCGATCGTTTTCACATTTGCTGTCTGCGCAGACAGTTCAGGATCAGGTGGCAAGACAAAATGTTAAACTCTGAAATTTTTAGCAATACTAAAATGTTGAGCATATATACACTTCTGAAATTGGTTCAGCTAAGATGGATAGGGCATGTTGTTCGCATGCCAGATGAGCGCATCCCCAGGCATCTGTTATGCGGTGAGCTCACAACAGACAGATGCTCGCCAGGGGGTAGAAAAACGCTACTGGCACTCCTGGAAAGTGACTGAAGCGCTTAAATATTGATGTTACATCCTGGGAGATGCTTGTACAAGACCGCACCTCCTGTCGCACTAGTATCACAGAGGCTGCTCAGATCGCATAAAACATAACCATTGCGGAGGCTCAAAGAAAGCGTGCTGCCCCAGAAAAACATTAGTCACAACGATTCCACAGCTGACTCCCCACATGTGTGCCCTGAATGTGGTAGGTTATGCCGTTTCAGGATTAGTCTTTACACCCATCAGAGAATACATTTTGCAGCAATAGTCTGATGCTTGCGACGGGCAACTATTATTAATATTATATGCATAGCATTGGTTTCTGAGGGATAATATCTGGTGTTGGGCGTGTCATGTAGCCGAACCATTTGATGAGGTCTAGCACTGGTGTTGTATCTACTTGTCTCATACTATCTTCAGCTTGTAATTCCAAGCATTCTGCGCAAAATTTCTTGTCTGTTGCTACGATGTTTCTTTTATCTTTGTTAGTTAATGTCCAATTCTGGCCGTTGATAGCACAATTTGTGTAGGAATATTATGCTGTATAGCCTTTTTTTATGTATCCATTTTTACGAACCAATGATTTGACTTGCTTTATTACTTCTGTTTTGGATTTCCGTGTCACATTTGCATTTTTCACATGTTTTACTTGTTGGTTTTGTGTGAATATTGTAAGTTATTTCTATTTCTTCTCTTGCAATCGTCATAACTTCGGTTTTCTCTATGTTGATTTTCATACTGTCATCTGAACAAGCCTTATTAAGATTGTTGATTTGTTTCTGCGGTTGTTTTTCTAAGGTTGCTATAAGTGGTTGGTCATTAGCAAAGAGAGATTAATTTAAGTGATCACAGAGGTTGTTTCGCGCTCTAATTTTGGCTCTTTTACATATTGTGTATATATATGTGATGAACAATAGAGGGGACAGTACACAATCTTGGCGTACACCGGATCGAATATGACATTTTTCGGAATATCCTGTGTTTGCTCTTACTGTACATCAACTATCACATAAAAACGTTTATATAGATTGATTAAATGTTTATTTATTCCATTACATTTTAATGTTGTTTACAATTGGTATCTCGATCTGTGTTTGCTCTTACTGTACATCAACTATCACATAAAAACGTTTATATAGATTGATTAAATGTTTATTTATTCCATTACATTTTAATGTTGTTTACAATTGGTATCTCGATCAAATCCCATCTCTTGGTCTACGAAAGCAGCGTGTCGTGTCTGATCGTACTCGATTGTCTTCTCCGTTAATTGCTTGAAGATTGTAATTTGCACATCTTCTGTTTTTCATAAATCCCATCTTTGATTCGCTTAGCTGTGGTTCTATGCTTGGGCGTAATTTTTTATCCAGTATTTTACAGAACATCTTTAAAGTATGGCTAAGTAATGATAATCCTTTATTTTTTTGTGGTCTTTTTTGCTGCCATTTTCCCTATATATATTGTTGCACTTCTCCAGTCAAAATAAATATTCTCCCCAGATCAAGGTTCTGATTTCTCTTACAAAGGATACCGTTGATCTGAATTTGTGGCACACTTCTGCCAGCTTGTTTTCTTATAGTTCCATCTAAGCAATGGCCTGTGGTGTGATGGAAACATTCCCAGGTTTATGGTAAGTCTGATGGGTCTCTGGTCTGATGGAATGTTTCCCAGGTTTATGGTAAATCTGATGGGTTTCTGGTCTGATGGAATGTTTCCCAGGTTTATGGTAAGTCTGATGGGTCTCTGGTCTGATGGAATGTTTCCCAGGTTTATGGTAAATTTGATGGGTCTCTGGTCTGATGGAATGTTTCCCAGGTTTATGGTAAGTCTGATGGGTCTCTGGTCTGATGGAATGTCTCCAAGGTTTATGGTAAGTCTGATAGGTCTCTGGTCTGATGGAATGTTTCCCAGGTTTATGGTAAGTCTGATGGGTCTCTAGTCTGATGGAATGTTTCCAAGGTTTATGGTAAGTCTGATGGGTCTCTAGTCTGATGGAATGTTTCCAGGGTTTATGGTAAGTCTGATGGGTCTCTGGTCTGATGGAATGTTTCCCAAGTTTATGGTAAGTCTGATGGGTCTCTGGTCTGATGGAATGTTTCCAAGGTTTATGGTAAGTCTGATGGGTCTCTGGTCTGATGGAATGTTTCCCAGGTTTATGGTAAGTCTGATGGGTCTCTGGTCTGATGGAAACATTCCCAGGTTTATGGTAAGTCTGATGGGTCTCTGGTCTGATGGAATGTTTCCCAGGTTTATGGTAAGTCTGATGGGTCTCTGGTCTGACGGAAACATTCCCAGGTTTATGGTAAGTCTGATGGGTCTCTGGTCTGATGGAATGTTTCCCAGATTTATGGTAAGTCTGATGGGTCTCTGGTCTGATGGAATGTTTCCAAGGTTTATGGTAAGTCTGATGGGTCTCTGGTCTGATGGAATGTTTAGAAGGTTTATGGTAAGTCTGATGGGTCTCTGGTTTGATGGAATGTTTCCAAGGTTTATGGTAAGTCTGATGGGTCTCTGGTCTGATGGAATGTTTCCCAGGTTTATGGTAAGTCTGATGGGTCTCTGCTCTGATGGAATGTTTCCAAGGTTTATGGTAAGTCTGATTGGGTCTCTGGTCTGATGGAAACATTCCCAGGTTTATGGTAAGTCTGATGGGTCTCTGGTCTGATGGAATGTTTCCAAGGTTTATGGTAAGTCTGATGGGTCTCTGGTCTGATGGAATGTTTCCCAGGTTTATGGTAAGTCTGAGGGGTCTCTGGTCTGATGGAATGTTTCCAAGGTTTATGGTAAGTCTGATGGGTCACTGGTCTGTTGGAATGTTTCCCAGGTTTATGGTAAGTCTGATGGGTCTCTGGTCTGATGGAATGTTTCCCAGGTTTATGGTAAGTCTGATGGGTCTCTGGTCTGATGGAATGTTTCCAAGGTTTATGGTAAGTCTGATGGGTCTCTGGTCTGATGGAATGTTTCCAAGGTTTATGGTAAGTCTGATGGGTCTCTGGTCTGATGGAATGTTTCCAAGGTTTATGGTAAGTCTGATGGGTCTCTGGTCTGATGGAATGTTTCCAAGGTTTATTGTAAGTCTGATGGGTCTCTGGTCTGATGGAAACTTTCCCAGGTTTATGATAAGTCTGATGGGTCTCTGGTCTGATGGAATGTTTCCAAGGTTTATGGTAAGTCTGATGGGTCTCTGGTCTGATGAAATGTTTCCAAAGTTTATGGTAAGTCTGATGGGTCTGTGGCCACTTCATGCTAGATGTGTGAGTACTGTTCTATTGGATTTTTGACATATATCGCTGGTGGTAAAAGTAAGATCAGGGAATGATGTCCATGACTATCGCCTTGAATAGAACGTTGTAGAGTCATCTAAGAGGTTGACCAGGTAGAGGTTGATGTCAACCTCCCATGCCTGTAGTGAATGTACCCTTGGATCGATCTTTGCATAACCCCAGCTATTAGACTGGTTGTTACAAATATCCTACAACAATGGTTATCTGGTCCATAATATTAGTACCAGATTCTTTTATGACAAGCAGTTCTTAGTCCTTAGTTCATAGTTCGACCCGTTCTTCGTCAAAGGGTGGTCACCCTTGAGCTGGTCCCAACTCAGGTTCCAGTTGTTTCTGTCGCCGGTGCGTGTCGTCCAGTGTGATAGTAGTCTGTTTGTTGTGGGGTCATGTATGTTGTAATTGTCAAGTGAATCTCGCCAGCGAGTTGGGGACCATCCCCGAGGTATCTTTTTTGTTGCCTGCATACCACATGGCGGTTATGGTACTCCATCTTTCGTCTTGTCGTCTAGCTATATGACCAGCCCAGCGGTGTTTTGAGTGGTTGACGTACTGAAGTTTGAGTGGTTGACATACTAAAGGTCATCCTTGATGTGTGGCATTCTCCGGATGTCGCTATTGTGTAGTTCGTTTTTCCGCTGTTGTCTGAGAGTTATGGCCACCAGGCGTCTTTAAAGAGCTGCTTGTGCTATTCTCAGTTGGTTCTCTGCTGCTTTTGTTTAACACCAGGTTTCGCTATGTTAGCAGAGTGATGGCAGAACTAGCCTACCGAGTCGAAGATGTCCGCACGTAGTCTGGTGTCTTTTTTGGCATCTGTTGCTGTCATGATGGAGTTGTAGGCTGCCCAGCCGGCCCGTTTTCGTCTGGCGATCTCAGATTTTATGTTGTTTTCCATGTTGAGTAGAATGTGTTATAAATTCATTATGTCTGATTGGGCAAGGTTAGGTCCACTCTTATTGTTTCGACGTCTCCGTTGGTTTAAACCGAGATCACTTTCGTAGAGACCGATATATTAGAGAGGCTAATGATGTCACCCTTATGCTTATCCTTATCCGGTTTGTAGGTTTTTATACCCTCTTATGCAAAATCTATGGTTTGGATTAAAGTGTGTTTTTTGGATGCAAGCAATATGTTTTCCTTCATCTAGTAGTCTACTTGACAGTGATTCTTTTTTGTTGTATCTTCTTTCAAAGTTCTTTTGCAACACCTGCAGGATTTAAGTGGCAGATGCAACATGGTGGGAGAGAAACATGTTTTTGTCTGTGTGGGTACTTTGTGGTCTCTCTGTATAGTCACAGTTCTTGAATGAGATCAGTTAGTGTCGTGGTTTGCAGCAGCGAGCTGTTTTATTCGCACCTTCCGATCCAACACTTCTGTTTCCAGCAATAATTTTCTTCAGGTTCGCATCCCTAGCCTTTGGTTGTCTACAACTAATCTGTCAGTTAAAGCTGCAAGGTATCAGGTTATTAATTGATACTATGTTTACATATGGTTTAATGGGCTAGTTATTCGGCCATACTGACAGTTGCCCGTTGTCAGGGGATTTCCGATTGGAGTCTATGAGCCTGACCCAGTCTCTCTCGCCCACCAGACTACCACGTTCACGACTGCTCTCTCAGCAACCACGAAGACCCTTAGAATTTTGATACACTGGGGATGAGGTCATTTTTACGATTGGCCGGGACCATTTTTGGTCAGATAATTTGGTCTAGGAATGGCTTTCCTTTTGAACTTTTCGGTATTCGGTTCGTTAGGGGATACTGTCCTTAGTTATCCTGTCCTCCTGGGTTGTAGAGCTCCATCTTCCCGAACTTTGTGCAGAGTTATCATCTCCTAGGTGGTCTGTCTTCCTGTACTCTTGAGCACCACCTGCCCGGCTGCAACCATTCTTAGTCTGGCTCAGTGACCTATCCTACTGGGGGGGGGGGGCCCCTACCAGGAGCATACTTTACTGCAAGCATAGCTCATTGCGCCACTGTGGTTCACAAGCACACCCCCCCCCCCCCCCCAACCGCACCTTCTTCCCCCCAATCTCGACAAGGTGATGGCATCCTGGGGTGGGGGGTGCGGGAACTGACATTACTGATTTCACAATATTAGAAAGCTGCATGAATATTTTTGTTTGCTCCAACAACACAAAGTGAAACATCATATCTTGATGTGGATAATAGCCGAGGATAAATAATAACAATCACATGAACACAAAAAACACACACATAACTGAACATCAGAATCACCAACCTGAACTATTCCTAGTCATGTTAACTGTTTTCTCATGTTAACTGTTTTCTCATGTTAACTGTTTTCTTATGTTAACTGTTTTCTCATGTTAACTGTTTTCTCATGTTAACTGTTTTCTCATGTTAACTGTTTTCTCATGTTAACTGTTTTCTCATGTTAACTGTTTTCTCATGTTAACTGTTTTCTCATGTTAACTGTTTTCTCATGTTAACTGTTTTCTCCCTGGCTGTATTTTAATTATTTCTATTCTTCAAATTCCAATTGTTTTGTGATCCCATTATCTATGCAATCCATCGTTTTCTGTCTTTATGCTCTTCGCATTCTGAAGTTGATCTTTTCTGTGATCACCACGTTTCCGATACACTTTTCTATTCCAGTATACCGACAATATATTATGCGAATCCCATTTTTATTCTGACAACTAGTAATTTTACAAATATTACGATCGATTCTTGCAATAGTTTCTCAAATATTTTCTTAGTTAACCATGGTTCGCTTTGTATTTTTATCAGTGTTCACTGTTTGGTGTAAACGATGAAATTCAACTGTTAATAGATTGTTTATATTAACTCATCACAAAATAAATTGGAGTAGAAGTGTTTGAGACTTCATAATTCTAGCTGTTTGTCATTAAATGGGGTGTCGCGTTTCCTGGCTCGCAGAATTGTTTTATTTAATTAGTTAAATTAGTTTTCCTTGTCTAAACTGGGAAGAGGAGACTAACATCTGATCAGACAAATTTACTGATCAGACGTTAGTCAGAGTCAAGTAAAATATACTGATCGGACATGTTAGTCATCTGGGGCTAGTCTCTCGGTGGCTCGATTGGCTCGCATCCAGTGTTCGTACAGCGATCTTAGTCCCGCCAGGCGGAGTGAGAGCGCAGGCTTGCCTACCAAGCTCGCCCGCGTCTCCCAGCTATCGAGCGGGACCAAGTTGGTGGTATCGTACCACTGCTAGCGGTGCGTTACTGTAGTCCGTATCGAGAAGCTTTGTCAGTCCGTGAGGTTCGTCGAAGGCTAGGGCGTATAACCAATATCGACAGTTCGTCTCGCTAGAGGTCCTTCTCTCGCAATGAGCTGGGGACCAGCAATTGGAAAGCAGGAATCGTGCCTAAAGGCCCCGTCCTCGCCCGACCAACCGGTCGGAGAAGGGCAGGCCGGCAGGCAAAAATGGTCTTCAGTCCGAGTGAAAATCATCGCAGTGGCCGTTGGGATCCGTTCTGCACAGAGCGCTGCCATCCCTCCCCGAGCGAGCCCAGTCAGTCGGTTGGTGTGTGTACGAGCCCCTGCCAGGCGGTCCTAGGTCCACGGAGTGAGGGACGGAACAACCGTCCGTCCGTCAGTCGGTCCCTGAGGCCATCCTGGTGAGGGTTTTTTACACATCCATCCATCTTCGACCGGTGTGTGTGGTTCGTCCGTCTCCAACAGATATCTGGTTGATCCTGCCAGTAGTCATATGCTTGTCTCAAAGATTAAGCCATGCATGTCTAAGTTCACACTGTCTCAAGGTGAAACCGCGAATGGCTCATTAAATCAGTCGAGGTTCCTTTGATGACACGATCCTACTTGGATAACTGGCAATTCTAGAGCTAATACATGCTTACCAAGCTCCGACCCTCGCGGAAAGAGCGCTTTTATTTGTTCAAAACCAATCGTCGTTTCCCCTCGCGGGGTTGCGGTGTCCCCACTGGTGACTGGATAACTTTGTACTGATCGCACGGCCTCATGTGCCGGCTACGCATCTTTCAAATTTCTGCCCTATCAAATGTCGATGGTACGTGACATGCCTACCATGTTTGTAACGGGTAGCGGAGAATGAGGGTTTGATTCCGGAGAGGGAGCATGCGAAACGGCTACAACATTCAAGGAAGGCAGCAGGCGCGCAACTTACCCACTCCCGGCACGGGGAGGTAGTGACGAAACATAACAATACGGGACTCTTTCGAGGCACCGTAATTGGAATGAGTACACTTTAAACCCTTTAACGAGAATCTATTGGAGGGAAAGATTGTTGCCAGCAGCCGCGGTAATTCCAGCTCCAATAGCGTATATTAAAGATGTTGCAGTTAAAAAGCTCGTAGTTGGATCTGAGGCGCAGGCGGGCGGTCCGGCTCGCGCCGGTCAACTGCCCGTTGTCTCCTGCCCTACTTTTTACCGGCTCTCTCCTGTGGGTGCTCTTCGCTGAGCGTCCCGGGTGGCCGGCGCGTTTACTTTAAAAAAATGTGAGTGTTCAAAGCAAGCCTTGACTGCCTGAATAATGGTGCATGAAATAATGAAATAGGACCTCGGTTCTATTTTGTTGGTTTTCGGAACTGGAGGTAATGATTAACAGGGACAAACGGGGGCATTCGTATTGCGGCGTTAGAGGTGAAATTCTTGGATCGCCGCAAGACCAGCTACTGCGAAAGCATTTATCAAGAATGTTTTCATTAATCAAGAACGAAAGTCAGAGGCGCGAAGACGATCAAATACCGTCGTAGTTCTGACCATAAACGATGCCGACTAGCGATCCGCAGGAGTTGCTTCGATGACTCCCCGGGCATCTTCCGGGAAACTAAAGTGTTTAGGTTCCGGGGGAAGTATGGTTGCAAAGCCGAAACTTAAAGGAATTGACGGAAGGGCACCACCAGGAGTGGAGCCTGCGACTTAATTTGACTCAACACGGCCAACACTGAAATGATTGACAGACCGAGAGCACTTTCGTTGGGTCCAATATGGAACGGGTGCTGAAATTAGACCCTCGAAAATATGGGGCTATGCTCTCGGTGGCTTGACTGTCTTGCATCCAGTGTTCGATAAAGGAATTGACGGAAGGGCACCACCAGGAGTGGAGCCTGCGGCTTAATTTAACTCAACACACCAACACTGTAAAATGACTAACAGACTGAGAGAACTCTCGTTGGGTCTAATAGGGAACGTGTGCTGGTATTAGACCCACGGAAGACAGGTCAGTTGTACCGTCCTAATGAAAGAGCGTCTGCTACGGTAACCCTGCTCAACCCTATATATATCGCAGGTTCTAGACACTTGGTCTGGCAAAAGAACGTGCAAGACTACTTACCACAACCAGATACTAGTGTGACATACGAAGAGTCAAAAAGGCTTATTAGAGCTAGATACATGACCAAATGGGAATTAGAAGATACTGGCTACACAAAAAACGATGCCTATTACCAGTTGAACAGAAGAGAGCAGGTCGTGGTCTTCAGATTTCGCACTGGCCACAATAGACTGAGGTACCACCTATTCAACAAATTGAAGATAAGTGACACTGACGAATGCTCGTGTGGCACCGGGAAAATGACCGCTGAACATTTGCTGCAAAACTGCCCGACATACGAGGATCAGAGAAAGCAGATGTGGCCATCACCAGTGCCAACACAAGACAAGCTCTATGGCAGTGTCGACAACCTCAGGATGACCGCTGTTTTTTTCGAAAAAATACAGGTTGACGTCTGACAGCGTACGAAGAAGAAGAAGAAGAAGACACTCTGTAACTTTTCGGTCAGTTTCATTTATTGCTGTACCAATAAGTTTCCCATGTGCAGAGATCTTCCAGACTGACAGGACGTACTCGCTAAGGCAAGTGCTGATAGTTATGGACATCTGGCTGTGCTCCCATATTGTGTATGTCAATGTATCTTCCATTTTGTATCCAGGCAATGTGTCGCATAGGACAGCATGCGATCCAACTTTACACACAGGTATTTGGGACACGTATTTTCGTTCACATCTTCGGACCTTGCCATTTGATCTGCAGTTTTAATTTTGCCTCCCTGTTTCTGTGGTGGAACAGGTGCATGGGTTATGCTGGGGTTTGGGTTAAGGTGATGTTTCTGGCAATATACGACAAGGCCATCATGGGTGCTTGTCAGTTTGTGTTCAATCTCATCAAACCGTTTCCTTGGGCAACGACTGCTGTGTCATCGGCATAAACGGTTTTTGACACTTCTATGTCTTTAGGTTGGTTGTTGTTATACACCATATAAACTGGAACGCTTCATTGTACTGTGTCTTTTGATTAGTTTTTCTCACTTCCAGGAAGTTAAATATGTTTTTTATAAATTACACCCAAAGTTGAAAAGGCTAAACGGAATTTCAGCTAATTTGGTTTCAACATTGATTCCGACAAACGTAGGCGTTATTGCTAAACTTAGATCGGAGTAAACTAAGGAACAAACCTAGGCGTTGTTGCTAAACTCAGACCGGAGTAAACGGGATCAAGACTCCGAGCAGCGTATGAGCTACTGTGGTCAGCGACCCATAGCTGACTGCTAGCGTCAAGGCCAGCAAACCAGAGCTGCCAAGACCCTTCTACACCTCCACGCGGTGATCCTGGATAATAGGCTGCAGCAGGGCAGACTGGCTAAGGAGAAGGGATCGAAGAGGGAATGCTAACCCAGTACTCAAAAAATGCTTGCTGAAGTCGGATGTGTTGGATCGAAAGGTGCAAATATCGCAGTCAAGCTGTAAACTACGACACATCGCATTCCGTTCTCTGGACTACATTCTGCTACTTAAGCCCTTTCAGGGTTTGGTAGTGGGAGATTGAGAACGAACGCAGAAGAAGAAGAAGAAGAGATCGGAGTAAACTAACGAACAAACGAAGGCGGTGTTGCTAAACTCAGATCGGAGTAAACTAATGTGAAAATAAATACAGAAGATTAGTGTACGCTTTTTTACGAAACAAAATGCGCGTGCAAATTCAATTAAATTCGCTCATGTAATATTAACACTGTAGTTGCCTGCAGCGATTTTCTTAAGTCGAAAATGCTAAACCACTGTCAGTTTCAAGAATTTCAGAAAGACGTTCGATTTGATCATGAAGATTTCCCTTGTACTGTGATGCTGTTGGCTAAGTAAGGAGAAGATGTTGAAGTGCTGTATGATTTGCAAGATGAGGTATCTGTTGTCATAGACATGAAAATAAAACCTGTGCGGAAGTTAGGAAACAAAAAAAACTGATTGTATGATCTGGGATTTCTTGTTGCAAATCTCATACAATTGGTTCAGGTGTTGTAGGACTGCATTTGCATTATCATTACAGAATAAATTTCCAAAAGTAAATTGTGGAAAACCGGTTGCTAATTTATTTCTCATCTGTGAAGTACACCAATGATTTTAATTGTAATTCATTTGTGAACGAGTTGAAGTCTTTGAATGAAGAAATCAACTTCATGTTCCGTGATTTCATGACGCGAGACACACATTAAAATCTTTCAATCTCCATTTGATGTTGACGGGGAACAAGCTCCATCTTCTTCGTAAATAGAACTAATTGAACTGCAAGAGAATTCAAATATAAACACACAGTCAAGGATGTTTTAGTAACTGACTTTTATATGAAATAAATTCCAGATGACAAGTATGCGAAGCTCACAGCTTTTGCTCGGAAAAGTATAACGTTTATTGGACGCACATACAACTGCAAGCATTTTGTTGTTAGAAAGAAGTTAATTAAATATAAAACGAAGACGAGAACAGCGGATTCCCACCTAGAAATCATTTTGCGTGTTGCAAATTCAATTAATTCTCCTTCAGACAGATTGACGAAGTACCTGGACTCAATAGAAAAATAATGAACAATCTGAGATATAATGATGACCCTGTATTGCTAGCTGAAAGTAAGAAAGAGTTGCAAGAACTCGTGGAGATAGTCAACAGCAGAAGTATTGAATATAGTGTAAACATTAACATTAATAAAACAAAAGTTATCTTATTTACCAAAAGAAATGTGCTGCCCAAAACTAATATCCGAGGGAACATCATGATACTAGAACAAGTAGACAGCTCTTGTATCTGGGACAGATGATGATTACAAGTGATGGTGGATGTGAGAGGGAAGGAACGAAGTGAATAAGAATGGGCAAAAGTGTATTTAATGTGATCAGGAATATATTGGCATCCAGTCAAATAACCAGTACATTAAAAATGATACTCATATGGTGTTATATATATTCAACATTATTATAAGGTACAGAAACATGCACTATGAACAAACAGTTGAAAAACAAATGTTTGTATTCATTCAATTCAAAACAACAACAATAATCCCATTGCATGTCAGCAAGAACGAAATTTCAACAACAAAAATTATATTCTCCATATACATACAGAATAGGGAGAAGAGAAAGGAAAAGATTATTGAGACGAATGATATTTTATTACAATTACGAAAAAACAACGTTTTGAGATTAATATGAGAATAGTTGTAAACGCATTAAATACTATACTTATAGAAACACTAATTTAAATTGATTGGAAACTGATTTATGTCAATCGATATTATTAGCTCAGGTTAAGTAAAGATAAAGGTGATCCCATAGCAGAAGCTGTCTTAGGTGCATTGTTTGAAGACTTAATTTCATGTAAGATCTTTGGACGTGGTATTTTCACTTTTCTTCTTTGCTGATTTCTCTCCATAACTAAGCCTAGTTACCAGATGCAACTAGGTATAAGGAAGGTACAATGAGCACAAATCGCTCTAATCCAGGTGTTCTCAACCTTTTAAGATTGCGAGCACCGTTCACGTGTGATATAAAGTGTGCGAGCACCATGTAATCTAACGGGTTTAATTTTTGAAAAACAATACATTTTTAAAACACTCACCCGCTAATGAAATTCTTGAGCTTAAAAGCCACTCACAAGTTCAGTAATGACTAAGGAGAAGTCGCTTGTAGCTACACGTAAACAGTCTTGCAGGTGTGAATCAGTTAATCAGTCGCCCCGAATAGAGCCAGACACTTAAGAGAATCACTCAGCAGTATTTGGAACCTTGCTGTATTTTCTGCTCCATTAAAGGTTATGAATTTCTCCATTTCATACACATATTTCGTGTTAAGTAGGAGTGGCGATCTATAAAATTCAAGCTCCGCACGAGCAACCATATTATTTTCTTCAATAATCTGGATTTTCTGATTGTCTACACTGAATTGAAAGGGGTAATACATCATGTTAAATAACTTCATTTTCTTCAAAAATACGAAAACGTCAATCAAATTCGTTATAAAGATCTTCAATTGCTATCTTGGAAATTTTAAGACAATCAGAATTGGTTTGGACAAGCCTCAAGTTCTGAAGTTCATATTTACTTGCTGTTGAAAAGAATCTTTTTAATTCACAAATTGTGTTTTGTTCCCATTCAAGTTATCTATTAAGCTCGTTCAGATACTGGAAGAGGTCTTCAATATTAATCTGGAAATCATCCTCAAATAATTAAAGAAAAGTTTGTTGTAAAACCATTTGAAGTAATGCATGCTTTGATCTCTTCGAACACTTTCCAGACATCGTCACGACTTAACCAACGTATATCTGCACGAATGATTTGTTCTGGATATGACGCCGATAAATCATACAAGAAGACTTTCAGAAGACGTTTGTTAAGGAGGTTTGCAACAAGTCTAACCACTGCTACTCAGACAATGTAAGTCAGGTTACTGTTACATAAACTGGAAAGTAAGCACAAAGTAATGCAAGGATTGTAATTGATGAAACACTGCCTGAAATCAAATACATGGATAACGTCCCTTGGAACGTTTGTTACAATTTGGCAAACCGAGAATTAAATAAATAATGTAACTTATATTTGCAAGTGCTTTATAAGTGCTTACAAATGTATGCACAGATTATTAACCAAAATGGAATCGACATATTTTACCCAAAATTCAATTTTTTTATTTTGTTGTGGACGCTTGTTCCTGCGAACTGACTTAAGCGATCATCGTTCTCCATAACGTTTTGTTCATCTTTTGCTTACTATTTTATTTAGCGTCCTGTCAAATACATCAGTAATTTTACCTGTTGACACATTTCACTTCATTGCTCTCCTTATTAAAGTAGAGTGTTTGTTTCTCTCAGCGCATTTGTGCTAGCTGTAAATACTTATTGCACATAATTTTTAAACAAAATAGCCTTTGAAAAAGGGCGTCTATCTCTAAACAGAGGACACTCGTAAAATGTGAATGTTTTCCATAATAAATATGATAATCTTTACAATCTTTTATAGAGTTAAAAGATACAATTCAAAAACTTAATTTGGATTTTAACAACCGCTGTGCTAAAAAAATATAATGTCTGTAGTCGCAATAGTATGGTCAGGCGTATAAGAAAACTGAGAGTGGAAACAGTTTTCAATAGGAAACAAACATTTGCCCACCAAAGACATGTCTTTCCGAACATTAACAAGTCAAGTAAAAGGTTATTGAAACACCCTAACATAAACATGTCCACAAAAATAATGTTGATCAACAGTATATTCATGTCAACTCTCTGTTATCAGCACTGAAGGTGAACTCAAAAACTCTAGAGAGAAAGATCACGACTTGTCAGATGAGATGCCTCTGGAAATCAAACAACGTAGCCAGGAGAAACAGTATGCGCAATGAAGATGTGAGAAAAATAGTTGAAGACCCTGCACTGAATATATTGACGAGGTTCGGCCACCTAATCATAATACAATCTGATCAACTACCCATGTGCGCCTATAACGCACGACGTTCAGGTTTTCGCAATCGTGGCATACCGAGAACTAGATGGATAGGAAATGTTGCAGATATTATAAATCGTCATGTGATGACGACTATATCAACGGCGCGTCTGTCCCAGGACAGAAAACTTCGGCAACCCACGACGCCTCATGGCACAAGTGGATCAGACAAGACAAGACAAGATAAGACAAGTAAAGATAAAGTAAACAGACACGTTTCATAGTAAATAACTTTATTACGACGTTCTTGGCAGATTTAGAGAAGGTCTTTTTGTTGTATTACTGTGCTAACAAGTAGTGTCAAGCAACAGTTTGAAGTAAAAACTCTAAAGAAGTCCAATTTATCAATATATTTTGAGCGGAATGCAATAGCCTCTGAAACAGTAACATGTTTAGTAGTTTATTGAGATGTCCGAGTCAGTTTCAAATTAATAGATGAGTTCCTGGACTTGATACAATGACAGCACGTGAGATATATCTTAGACTTGAGGAGTTTATAGAAGAAAACTAGACTGAGACGCGCTAAACACGAATTCATGATTGGGTTATGGACAGTCAGAACACAACACGACTCTCTAGGAGCTATACGATGAACGAAAATGATAGTTTGACCTAAATTGCGCTCTCGACAGGTAATATTAAAATATCACCTGGAAAACCCCTGACAACGACTGGAATACAGACAATAGACAGAAATAAGCGCAAATAGGCAATTCACAGTACAAGTGAGAAGCAGGGCTCGGCGACATTCAAGGGTACGAGAAAGAAGACCATACAGACGATAAAATACAGGCTGTAGTGTAGAGCTTCCCCCGTGATCAGACCTGTCGTTCTCCCCCCTCCCTGGCTTTGCATTGGGTTTCAGATTCAAGGTTTAAATTATACATTAAAATCAGATAATATTCATGAACCATTCTTCAGGGATATCTCAACGATTTCAGAATATGATTGCATCATTTTGATTAACTGATATACTTCAATAATCCAATCAACAGAGTGAGGAATATCTTCAACTTGTCAAAGACATTCTCAATATTTAACTTTCTTTTCAATTACACACTCTGTACTCTTTTCCAAAACTTATTATATACCTCACCTTATCTTGTCAGGTGAATAGTTCAAGACTTTACTTCATCTTTACAACAACTAATTTGTGACATTACTCTATATTTTCAGCAACATTTTCAATACTTTATTTTTCCCGCAAACAGTATTGGTTTCAAGTTTTGTACCGCAATCATCGCGAATTTCTATGTAGCAGCATCGTTTACTACATTTACTCGTGTTAAGACGATATTATAAACAAACCAGTACTCCAAGCAGGATATTACAGTTAGCGTGTAAAGGCAGAAACTAGCTTTATTAATTTTAACTGTGAAGGCGAAAGAATCTTGTGAAGGGAAGTAACTCTTAGAAAGGAATAACAAGTTGCTATGAGTGATGTCACAATGAAGACAGTTGAGAATTAATAGGAAAACGGAGACAACAAAACAGACAAGTGTTGAAATAACAAATACAATTAATGATTTATTAAAACCCATCTAAAAACACTGCCTTTAATTACAGTATTAATATCAAATGGGTGACCTAGCTGTTTGGATGTCTCTCGTCTTACCACAGGGACATGCGCTCAAAACCTCAGTAAGGCATATATTTGTTTCTATCAGATGTAATACAAAACATAGTCTGTGCACTTCGTGGAGACTGCTGGGGCAAACTACCTTTATTCCCAAGTTCTATAAATTCTATGTAGACCCAAGTAACGTGAATAAATGCTGTAATGATAGTTTGTCGATTCATGTGGAGGAAACGAAACTAGTAGATTTTTAAAGTTCAGAAGTAAAGGCGACTGGGTTTATATTTTACACCACCCACGACAGAAATAAATACTATGATTTCCTGAAGTTTTGAACCAATATGTGCTTGGTGATAAAGAATTGTTTGAACCATATAACCACTCCCCCCCCCCCCCCCTCTCTTTCAATGGTGATGTTAACAACGCTAGAAAAACGGATGAATATAAATTGCTTGTTTAAAAAAAATTCGCATCAATGATCCTATCTATATATGTATCAATTGTTGAATATCTGTATTATCTGTATCAATCGTCTAATATCTGTATCAATCGTCCAATATCTGTATCAATCGTCCAATAACTGTATCAATCGTCCAATATTTGTATCAATCGTCCAACATCTGCACCAATCGTCAGATATCTGTATCAATTGCTCTATATCTGTATCAATCGTCGAATAATCTGTATCAACCGTCTAGTAGCTGTATCTATCGTACTATATCCGTATGAATTGTCTGACCTTGTTTTGGGGGATGAAGTGTTACTAACATCGCTATACATCATCATCATCATCATCATCATCAGGTGCCCTGCTGGTTGGCGATTATAGAACTCCACCCATTTCTATCATGATTGTCCTTTACCAACTCTGTTGTTGATTGTCGCCTATGCCATTCTCTCAGACTGTCCAGCATCTTCTCTCTCAGCCTTCCTCTGTCTCTATTTCCGGCAATTTTTTCTCGTTGTCACGACTTGCTACAAGCCACCTCTTCTCATAACATGACCGAAAGGGTTTTGTTAGGAAGATCAGAATTTACTACTGAGTTGTTCAAGAAGCACCATATCACACCAGCCTTGTTGTAGTGAATCTCTAAGCTTGACTCCTCGCACCCCTGCTAGATTGTCTGCAAAATCTCTTGTTTGTCCTTGACGACTTCATACCTATCCAAGCCAAACCTGTATGTGATGATATCATCTGTACACATTCTCTTCCGACCTGGGTCTGTGTGTTGAATGTTGGCCAGAATCATTGAGTAGACATTGAACAGTACAGGTAAGAGAGGGAGCCCAGGAGTAACTCCGGACATTTGCACATAGGCACAGGTATCCATGATACCAATGATAATCTATAATGAATGTAAAATGCTTTATTAGCAACGAAATAGAGAAGGAGCAGAGAACTATCACAATTGTTACCAGATACGACAATATGCTTTTGTGGGGCCAAAGTGACCAACAGTAGACTTTATGCTCTCATGGCTCTACTTAAATAAGACAATACTCATACATAAACATTGTGATCTTATATAAGGAAGTCAAGAATAGGATAATAGAGAATGATAGTGTAGGCTAAATTCTCAGAGCTCTAATCAAATACAAAAAATGTTCACGTGTGGAATTTGTTGAGCGAATTCTGGGAATTAATTAATAGGACCCACTGAGCATTAACACGCATGTCATAGATCAGAAGTGAATGAGATGGGTGTGTGATATTATCATGCAAGTAAAATAAATACATCAACCCCCCCTGTCAGACACAGTTTCAGCGTAAGTTTCCTACTACACAGGCTAAATGCATGATGTCCCTATGGTCCATAATGAGATCACGCTGGCCCCAATTCGAACACTGCTGTCGGGGATGGAGTGTTAGAGACTATATTGTAATATATCTCATCTCATCGTTGTCAAGTTTGGTGACTAGTTGCCATCCTCATTGTACTGTCTTCTTTAACTATACGTCTGGTATCCATTACCCGCTAGCTAACCGAGGCTGAGTGGAGATCATCGATTGACACCATTTACTACGAGAAGCTCCAACTACTCTGCTCCGCTGAGACTCAATACATAATGACTTTGATAACGAAGCGATAAAGAGCAAGTAAACACCTACTTGGCCACTGTAGACGCCCGGAGTGCCACAATGACGATGCTTCACTTTAGTTGACACAAGCTGGGATTCATCTGGGGGTAGAAGCAAAATACACCAATGTTACGGTAATTAGCGCCAGTCGTCATCATAATAATAAGACAACTTTTTACAAATTCACATTGACGTCGGCATCCCTGCTTTCAAGATAACCGAATTTGTTTTTACTTGTTTTATTATTTAAATATCGACTGATTTGACGACTGAAGCATCATACTAATAACAACAACAACAACAACATTTGATATGTTACTCGTGTCTGTTATTCACTTGAAAGCCTTTAAGAAGTGTTAGAAACCCGGGATAATTTTCGCGAACATTTAGTGAAAATTGTAACTAAAAGCCATGTTCTTGAGATATTTTTGAAGAGCGTGGGAAACAAACAAAATGGTCTGTGATACATTTCAAGCAAGACGAAAATAGCAGCTAAATAGAATTGTGCTTTTTGGTAGCCGTTTAATTATTGAAAACCAGTTGCTACAGGAATAAGCACTGTGAGTGTACGAAAGGTACATTCAGTCTTCTGTAACCACAACTGTAAGAGCACTAAATGTGTTTTGGTACAGTTTTTTCTAAGCATAGCAACACGAGTATAATAAATGCTTTAGTACAGACATCTATAATCAGAACTACAAAAGTACAATAAATGCTTTAGTTCAGACATCTATAATCAGAACTACAAAAGTACAATAAATGCTTTAGTTCAGACATCTATAATCAGAACTACAAAAGTACAATAAATGCTTTAGTTCAGACATCTGTAAACACAATTACACAAATACAATATATGCTTTAGTTCATTCATAGACGTCTCAGTCTTTGCAGACCATGAGCGTACATCCTGTGAGTAGCCTCTCAGGGCGCAAGACTGGGCGCTGAATATGGAGACCCTGACTGCCCAACTGCAGGATCCCCCTCTCGGCCTCGTTGGTGTAATCCAAAGGAATGCAAAACCTGACAATTTGACACCGGCTCAGCTGCAGGAGCTGCCGGAATGAGTTCGTAATTTTGAAAACATCCGCCCTAGGTGCTACCACTCCGGATTTTCTGTCTGGGTTTACTTTCATAACCCTACCCTCTCCCGGGGTTTCCACAAGGCCGTTGAGTTGTTGCCCGCAGATGCTAGTTACTCGAGACATCCAATGATACTCTCATCGTCCCAAGACTAGCGAGCACTCTGTGGGACTTGTGGGCTTAAAATTAGAGTTCCTCCTCTCCTAGGCGAACTGTCTGAACAGGCTAACGAGCTTCGTCTACCAGGGATTGAGTCAGAGTTTAGAGTTTACTTTCTCTTAGATTGGCTGCCAACCAAGGCTAATGAATGCAATCTGCCTGCCCAGTTTTACCGCCGGGTACATTTTTTTTTCAATTATGGAGCCCAGATATTCAAAATATGTGACCTGATATATTTTCTCACCACCCACTGTAAATTTATGCTGACATTGTGAAATGTCGGTGGTCATTATCTTTGTTTTATTTATGTGTTTATAAACAGGTTTTGATTCTTACTGTGTCCATTTACTGCTGAAATTAGCTGTTCTAGCCCTTCTGCACTTCATAATAGTATCACTGTGTCATCTGCTTATCGTAACTCTGGAGTCTCGTACCCGGAAATCGTAAATGTATCAAAACTTTAAATGTTCTCGTCTTTTCTAACATTTGTCATTATACATTCCGCATATATGTTGTATAGATAAGGTGAGAAGGTATATCCCTGTCTTACTCCCTTTTTGTACTGCAAACCAATCTGATGTTAGCCCAGATACTCGAACAGTGGCTCGTTGATCTTGGAATAATACTTCAATGAGATGTATAATATACACAGGAAACACCATTTCCATCATGATGTTCTGCATGATGTTTTACCGTATCGAAGGCCTTGGTGAAATCAATGAAACACGTGTACAGGTCTACATTAAACTCTCTACATTTTTCGTAGATATTTCTCAAATTGAATATGTGATCTCTTGTCCCTCTGTCTTTCCTCAAATCTGCTTGACTTCATGAATTTAAAATGAAAATCTGTTCTCAATTTTTCTTAATATGATCCGCAAGAGTATCTTGTTAGCGTGGCTGGTAAGTGTGATAGTTCGGTAGTTCGTGCACAGCTTTAGATTAGGGGGTAGAACAGAAGTGTGTAAGGGATAGTATCTCACGGTGAGAGGCAGCCACATCCTCGATGGCCAGGATACTATTTGGTTCCCCCACTTCTGTCTAGCTCACGTATGGCTCATAGAGGCTGCCTGTGTACCGCAAAGCCACCCTCCCTCTTTTCCGGGCAACGGCTATGGCTGGCCGGCTAAACTACGTGACTGAAACGACAATTACGGGAGTCCACCTCTGACTAGTATACACAGCTGCTGGTGGAAGAGGCGGAAGATGTACCGGTCGACAACGACTCTGAAGGTGGGAACAGGAAACGCCTGGTATCGGGCTAAGGGCGCACCATTGACCATAGTTGGTAAGCGGACAGAACAACGTTCAGAAAGCAATGGCAAACTACTGGATGTAAAATGCCAAGAAACTTATGACAGTCGATAGAAATGAAACTTAAAGGTCTGACGATGAGGCCCTAAGGTGAGGCAGATCATCGACGCCAACTGGGGAAGAGGACGATTTCAGAATCAGTACAAGGAGTAGAGATGAAGGCCTAAAGCCCGACTGCATTACAGTGGACAACTCTGAAATGAGACTAAAAACAAATCTATGAATAGGCACCTGGAACGCCAGGAGGCTATACTAGGGCAATGTGTTTATGATTGGAAAAGAGATGGAGAAAACCAAGATATAGATTCTTGGAGTCTCTGAACACAGATGGGCCGGTCAAGGGCACTGTATCAGCACCTTAGAAGAAACCTTCATATACTCTGGGATGGACAAATGTGGAAAAAGCCGTGTCGGCTTCATTCTGTCAAAGAAGACGGCACCTTCACTATTCGGTTACAATCCAGTTAACAACCAAATAATTGTAATGAGACTAAAGAGGAAGTCAAGACATTTTACAAATATTCAAGTTTATGCACTAACATCAGCAGCTGATAATTGCGAAATACCTACAACATCAGAGCAGAAAAAAAATTTGAGGCGTTGCTTGCGGCACATGCAGAGACGACATCTGATTAGTTCACATCACACGCAAAGGATATTTGAATTTCAACAGAGAACGAAATGATTTCCAGGATGTTGCACAAAATAAAACAACAGAGCTTTATATCAGATGAACCACTGAAACTCATTGACGAAAGGAAACAATTGAAACAAATGGGAAGTCAGAGGACCAACACAGCATATAAAAAAGAACTGCGCAAGAAACGTTAGAAGAGAAATAAGAAAAGATAAAAGAAGATACATAGTGGACATTTGTAAGGACATAGAAAATCTACAGCAACAAGGAAGGGAAAGAGATGCCTTTAAGGCGATAAGAAAACTCACAAGGGAATTCGGCCGGTTCCGCATACCATCAATAACAAAGAGGATAACACACTAACAATACCCAAAGACATACTGAATAGATGAAGGGAGTACTGCAGATTCATGTATGAAGATAGCAGAAAGCTCTCAGTTACATCATCCCACCAAAAGATGAGAAAGAATCTAAACCAAACATTGGGGGAAGTACGTTCAGTAATCAAAAGCCTGAAAAAGAGAAAGTCCCCAGGATGTGATGATATTAAAGCAGAGCTAATACAAGCAGGAGGGGAGACCAGTGCTCGAGTTTATCACAAGCTGTGTAAACAGATATGGCACAGCGCAGGGTGGCCAGAAGCATGGAAGAAATCAATTTATATTCCCTTCCTCCAAAAAAGCAATTTAAGCTGTGCACAAACTACCGAACTATCGCGATAATCACAACTACAAAAGTACAAGAAATGCTTTAATACAGACATCTATTCGGTTATCATTTGAAGAGTAGATCTGGCTGCTTCTTCTTTTACTCCCTACGTCAGTAATGAAACAGCACATGCTGTCACTGACGACCAAGCTACCAATTAACACACCCTGTGTCGTTTTCGTTCTGCTGCCCGGTTTTGAGACCAGAACTGCAAGGAAAAAACCATTCATTGTCGTTGTTTAATTATATTTCTACATAGACAAGAAGTAATGAGGAGGTATCGCTCCAGCGGTTTCCAAACCAGCCTACTAATTAATTCGGACCCAGTAAAGACTACGGTTTTTTGCTATAGGGGTAAATAGGAACCCAGCCTGTTCACTGCACGGTTACTTCAGAGATGAGCCGTCTTAATCTTAATTTCTCACCATCTCGCCCTGTAAATAAAACGCTCAAGCGTAAACTAGCAATGAAATTAATGTTAGTTTAATAAAAATATATTGATAATCAACTGAACGTTAGATTATCAGCAGTAGATAATACAGTTAGTGATTTATAGCTGCAACGTTTTAATACAGAAAGGCGTAAATGTTTGATAGCTTTGCTGGTAGTTCAGTTTTGTCTATTAGAGTAAATGACTCATAGACGATACAAATCACACTATGGAGAGTAAAATATCTAGTTAATTCCAACAGTTATTCGATAAGATTTGATGCAATCCAGACAGGGATTCACAACCTTCACTTCAACGAATATTTCGTTGATGAATTCCGCTTATGCGACACACCACACATGTCATTGACTTCCACGTAATCGGTATGCCTTGTTGATTGCATTTAACGTGTGCAACACATCTGGCTTGGGACTGCTGCATATGCGATATACTAGGCTATAAATACAATATGTACAACATAACTGGCCGCTGACCTTCACGTGTGCAATATATGTAGACGATGAAAAATAACATGTGCAACACACCTTGTTGGTAGCTTCAGCATATTCGACATACTTGAGAGATAACTTCAGCCTATTCGAAATACTTAAGAGATGACTTCAGCCTATGTGAACCCCCTGGTAGTTAACTTCGACATATGTAAAACTCATTAAACAAATTATATCCCCACAGATGGATAGAAGTGACATTTTGAAATCAATGAATGACCGCCAGCTAAATGTGGGCAATGCAATAGATGAAGCAGCATTCCACAAGTTACAAATTTTCGCCATTGAACGAGGATCGAGCGGAGTATGGCGCACGATAGGATGGAGCAGGAGAGTGTACAACCAGCGAGCTACAGTGACCATCATCATCCATACCTTACGTTGAGAAAGACTGGGGTTCCCTGGAGTGCAGTGACGTCGATCTTAGAAACAGAAACAGAACAGAAACATATGTAAAGCTTATGATCGTTGACTTCCACAGATATAAAACTCATGGTCGTTGACTTCCACATATATAAAACTCATGGTCGTTGTCTTCCACATATGTAAAACTCATGGTCGTTGTCTTCCACATATGTAAAACTCATGGTCGTTGACTTCCACAGATATAAACCTCATGGTCGTTGACTTCCACAGATATAAAACTCATGGTCGTTGACTTCCACAGATTTAAACTCATGGTCGTTGTCTTCCACATATGTAAAACTCATGGTCGTTGTCTTCCACATATGTAAAACTCATGGTCGCTGACTTCCACATATGCGACATACTTGGGCGTTGACTTCAACATATGCGACATACTTTAGTGTTGACTTCAACATATGCGACACATCTGGTTGTCAACAAATGCGACATACTATGGCGTTGACTTCAACATATGCGACATACTTTAGTGTTGACATCAACATATGCGACACAACTGGTTGTCAACATATGCGACATACTTGAGCAATTACTTCAACATATGTGATCCTTCTGGTTGTTGCCTTCAACATATGTGACACATTTGAGAGTTGACTTCAACATATGTAACACATTTGGTCGTTGACTTCCACTTATGCGACACAACTGGTCGATGACTTCAACCTATGAGACACAACTAGTCGATGACTTCAACCTATGAGACACAACTGGTCGAGGACTTCAACCTATGCGACACTTCTGGTCGTTGACTTCAACCTATTCGACACAACTGGTCGATACTTACTGACTTTCATACATCCAGTATTCAGCGACACAGACTGCCTTGCCATTTGCCTTCACAATGTCGCACGTATTGGTTTCCTGGAGGTTTGGGCAGATCATCACATGGTCTGGGTCCTGTTTTGCGCCACAGTCACATGTGTAATCATCTATGAATCTCCATCGTTTCATATTCCTCTTGCACCGTGATACACCAGTTCGTAGTCTGTTCAGCAAGTTTTATGTTGTGTATGGTAGATGAAATTAAGGATCAGGTTCCTCCCGAAGTTCCATATCTGAGGCATGCATCAATTCGTGCCATCTCTCGATACGGCAGCATTCAGGGCTTGTTTGTTTCAGCTTTGTTGATTTTAACAGGCTATGTCTAGATTTGAGTCTTGTGCTCTGTACCTGATGTCCAAGCCTATGGTGTCTTGGGTGATGCTCCTGTTTTTCTCGTTGGATTTATGCTGTGACGCTTCTTCAGATCTCGGGTTGGTGCTATGCAAATTAGGGGGTAGATTTTATGGGGTAGTTTTATGGGGTAGGTTTTAAGCACCCTGATACTATCCGCATCGCCTCATGTATTTTTGTGTCAATTAGTTTTGCAGGGACACAGTTTTTCCAGACTTGAGCATATCCTACCTCCCCCCCCCCCCCCCCCCCGACCCCCGCCTCCAGATGTGCTAGTCAGTCTTAGGATGATATTATTTCTTACGTGTATTTTACGCTTTGTTTCTTGACAGTGCATCATGTTGAACAATGTGAGGTCGAACTTTACACCTAGATATTTGGGAGCCGTGCAGTGTTCAAGCGCCTGCCCTTGCCACCTAATCGGAAGTTTTCTTTTTGCCTCTTTGTTTTTGAGGTGGCTGGCACATACCTCGGTTTTAATGAGATTTGGTTGAAGATGATTGTTGTGGTAATGTTCTGCAAGGGCATTGAGAAAACTTGATATTTTGTTTTCAAACTCCTCAAACCCTTTTCCAATTGTAGCAACTACTGTATCGACAGAGTATATAAATTTTCATGTGTCTGTATACATCGGTTTGTCATTAGTATATATGTTATATAGCATGGATGCTATGACACTTCCTTGTGCTAGGCCGTTGGTTTTGATTTCGCCATCTGGTATCCTTTTTCTCCAAAGTAACATAGCCTCAGTCTGTAGGAGACATTTGAGGATATTGGTCAGTCGCCAGTATTTTGTCATGATGTATAGCTTTGAAAGTAGTCTCCGATAGTTTATGGTATCATATGCAGCATTTAGTTCTTTTTCTTCTTCTTCGTACGCAGTCAGACAGTAACCATTATTTTTTCGAAAAAAGCAGCCGTCATCCTGAGGCTGTCGACACTGCCATAGAGCTTGTCTAGTGTTGCCACTTGTGATGGCCACATCTGCTCTCTCTGATCCTCGTATGTCGGGCAGTTTTGCAGCAAATGCTCAGCGGTCATTTTCCCGGTACCACACGGGCATTCGTCGGTGCCACCTATCTTCAATTTGTTGAATAGGTGGTACCTGAGTCTATTGTGGCCAGTGCTAAGTCTGAAGACCACGACCTGCTCTTTTCTGTTCAACTGGTAATAGGCATCGTTTTTGGTGTAACCAGTATGTTCGGTTTCCCATTTGGTCATGTATCTAGCTCTAATAAGTCGTTTTGACTCTTCGTATGTCACACTAGTATCGGGTTGTGCTAGTTTTGCACCTTCTTTTGCCAGTCTGTCTTCCACTGCCGCCCTCAGTGCCTCTGCCTCCGCTCTGAAATTGCTTGTATATTTTCCAGTTGCGAATGACAGTGTTATTTTTCTGCCATTTGGTAGGCTCAGGAATGCTCCTGCCCCTCCGTTCTGTGTTGTATTTGTTACGGAACCGTCGGTGTATGCATGGGTCCAGTCCATGCTTGGGTAGTTTTCCGTAATGAAACTCAGGGTAGTATCTCTTCTTTCTTTTTCAGACTTTGTTTTTAATACCTGGTATAATTTCTACCACTTATGGAAATATATATGCTGCCTCCAGGTTGGTTTTCGTACAGTAGGGATGGGCTTTGGTGTGGTTAGTGCGTTCATAGGGTCTTCGTGCATCTTTGCTTTGGCTTTTTCTGCAAAGTTTCTTCGCTTTAGCTTCCCATTTCCGAATAGTTTTAGTCTCTGGTGCATTTTGTGGTTAGTCAGTCTTCTGAGTTTCTCTGATTGCAGCTGGGCTCTGGGCTCCCAGATAGTTTGGGTTGTCGTTTGGCTGGAGGTATTTGCCGTTTAGACTTAATTTGGTATTTTGGAGTATGATTGATAACGAGAATATTGTACATGTGGTTTTGTCCTCGTTTATATTGACCAGCCATGAGTTCGCCCACTCTTCCAGCGATGTTAGGGCCTGCTGCATCCGATTTCTTGCTATGGTGAGATTCTTTTCAGAGGTCCACATAGCCAGATCATCTGCAAACATTGAGCTATGGACTCTTCTTGGTATATTCTCTGTAATGTAATTTATATACACCAGGAAGAGTGTGGGTGACAGTACTCCCCCTTGGGGTACTCTCTGCTCAAGTGTCCCCTTTTTGCTCATCTGCCCTTGTACTTGGACTCTGGCCGTTCTGTTTTTGAGGTAGTGGTTGATCCACTTGTCCATTTTCTCACAAACTTCACTTCTTCTTAGCTTGACTATAAGTCCATCTTTCTAGACTTTGTCAAATGCCTTTTCCAGGTCCACCCAAACCGCTACTGTATGCTTTTGCTCCTGGTAGGCATCTTCTATTTCATGGGCTATAAGGATGACCTGGTCCACAGTGGATCTGTGCTGTCTAAAGCCTGCTTGCTGTGAAATTAGTATCCGTTTTTTTTCCAGGTGCCACATCAGTCTGGTGTTTATCATACGTTCTAACAGTTTGCCGACACAGCTCAGTAGGCGGATAGGCCTGTCCGTTTGGATCGGTTTTGTCTTTTCCTTTCTTTGGTACTGGTACAAGTACTGCGTCTTTCCATGCCTGGGGTACAATACCCCTTTTCCAGCTTTGGTTCAGGACTGATAGCAGTTTCCTCTTTGCTGTTTGGCCCAGCCCCATCAGCATTTCGTTTGTTATCCCGTCTTTTCCGGGAGATTTCCTTGTCTTTAATGTTCTCATGGCCTCTTCCATTTCGCTTATTGTTAGTTTTGTCATCATATGCTCTTCTGGTGCCATATTGATGTTGTCGTGCTCCTTTTTGCTCTTCATTAATGTCCGTATGCCTATCTGCAGGGACATCTATGTGGTTCTCTTTGGCATAGTGTTCGACAAAAGCGTTTGCGGCTTTTTTTCCAGTGAGCAGGTTTTCACCCTGATTGATGGTAATTTGTTTGTTTGACGGGTTTTCGTCATTTATGGCTCTGACTAGCTTCCAGAGTTTGTTCCCTTCTTTGTCTAAGTTGAGATTTTCTGTTTTGTTTTTCCAGCTTTCTCTTGCTGTTTGGTTTAGAGTGTATTTGTATTTCGCCGTGGCGGCTTTGAGGGCGATATTTGCCTCTATTGATTGTTCTCGCTCTGCCCTGTTCCTAGCATTTGTGACTACGTCTTCCACTTTCTGCAACTCATCATTCCAATAGGGCTTATAATTTTTCCTTGCTCTTCTTGGGATGGTTTCAGTGATGGCTTGCATTATTGCTTTGTTTAGGCTTTTCACCATGGGCTTCATTTTGTTGTTCCGTGTGTTGATGTTTTCACACAGCCCATCTGTCAGGATTGCAAATCTGTCCCAGTCGGCTCGTTTGTAATTCCAACGTGGGAGCGGTTTTGTTTCCTGTGGGCCTACTTCCATATCGATTTCTAGCTTAATTGGCCTGTGGTCGCTACCTGCCAATTGTTTTAGCACCTGGCGGTCTATTTTATGGTGAATGTCCATTGGGGAGAAGGCCAAATCTGAAGTCGAGGTGGTATGCCATGTTCTAGAATAGAAGCTAGGGCTATCCTCCGGCCTATTAATTAGATGGAGATTTGTGTCTATCTCCCAATCTTCCACTTCGTCACCTCTGCTGTCTGTGTCCGAATATCCCCATCTCTCCAAGTGGCTGTTGAAGTCTCCAACTACTATGCAGTTGAAGTCTTTGACTTCCATACTCGAGAGCGATAGGTCTTTATTTGGTGGTCCATACAGGTTGAAGATGCGGATCTTCGTCTCTTGAGTCATTATGTCAACTCTTACAATTTATGCTTGAGCATTTAGTTCAATATATACCTCTCCTGGGACCTGTTTGTGTTCGTACCATCCACTATTAATTGTGCAAGTTTAAGGATTTGAATGTTGCAAGATCTTTCAGGATTAAATAACCAGCTTGATACGTAATCAGCTCTGGTTTTATCAGCGCAACCACATGAGATTTCCTCTAGATTTTAGAAATTTTGCATTTTGTCAATGCATGTGTTCCTGAACCTTAGCAGCGATTTGGCTGTTTCTGGTCCGAATTTTAAAATTTGTTCTATCCTCAATTCGTCAGGTCAGCTGATTTATTGTTTTTTCATTTGATTTATTGCATTATTTAATTCCTTTATGAAGAAGTGTGTTCATTGGGTCGTTCTCATTCTCACATCGGATCTTTGTTTGCTCAGTTTTGTGGTTGGTTTTCCCATTCATCAGCATTTGGTTGGCTATTTGGTTGGAGGTAACATGCGTTATCGCTATAGGAGCGCTTATTTGATCACAGTATATGGGATCAAGATGCTGAGCAGCGCAGTGGTCAGCGACCCATGGCTGACTGCTAGCGTCAGGGCCAGCGAACCAGAGCTGCCAAGACCCTTCTACACCTCCACGTGGTGATCCTGGATAACAGACTGCAGCAGACAGACTGGCAAAGGAGAAGGGATCGAAGAGAGAATGCTAACCCGGTACTAAAAAAATGCTTGCTGAAGTCGGATGTGTTGGACTAAAAAGTGCAGATATCGCAGCCAATATGTAAACTACGACACAACGCATTCCGTTCTCTGGACTACATTCTGCTACTTAAGCCCATTCAGGGATTGGTAGCGGGAGATTGAGAACTAACGAAGAAGAAGAAGATCACAGTATATGACATCAGGTAGATAACTTAAACGTATTCAACATTTCTAACACAAATATTTGGTATGTGAATTGAATATACAGAAAAAATATGGTCGTTGATTTACAATGAGAGCACTCTCATTTCTATAAAACTAAGAAATATAAGAAAAGAAATATGTATATTTCTAGAAGAAATAGTTTATTATCGACTTAGCAAAAGAATTATTAAGACCGGAATTAAAAATGTTCTATTAATCATGTTGCCAGTTGTGGTATTACCATTAAGAGGTGTTACAATGGACCGAAGGGAAGCATGGAATAATTACACTGTAACCTACTGGGTATGTCGTAAGTTGCGGCTAATCAGGATTGGATACGTAGCGTGCTACGTAAACCTCTTGAAACTTTGAGACATAAAAACATCAACATATATATATTTATATAGGTCAACGTTTGATAGCGATATTAATTTTTTGAAGACCTATTTATTTGTTGAAGACCTATTTATTTTTTGAAGACCTATTTATTTGTTGAAGCTGGAAAGGATTGATTTAATACATTTTAGCAGGATGACAAGTAACACATTTTGACCTTTTTATTTGTTCGTTCGAACTATTTATATAAGGAAATGTTGATCTTATATTTGTTTTTATTATGTCAATTGTTTGCACGAAGAATTGTTGATCTTCTACTTGATTTGATTGCACTATTGGACATCACGCAAATTGCCTTGGAAAAGACAATAATTGTTCCTACATCATTGGTTCTGAACACGAAAACGACAATGCAATTGGAAGTCTGGCTTATGTTTTGGTAAAAACAAATTTTCGATGTGAACGACCTATTCCGAATTAAGAACGTAGATTACCATTTCGCAATGCTGTATTTCAATCTCAATATTGCGTCACCTTGCAACATCCTGGGATACATACTTCTTCTTCTTCTTCTTCTGCGTACGCAGTCAGACAGTAACCATTATTTTTTCGAAAAAAGCGGCGGTCATCCTGAGGCTGTCGCCACTGCCATAGAGCTTGTCTTGCAGTTCCACTGGTGATGGCCACATCTGCCCTCTCTGATCCTCGTATGTCGGGCAGTTCTGCAGCAGATGTTCAGCGGTCATTTTACCAGTACCGCACGGGCATTCGTCGGTACACCCTATCTTCAATTTGTTGAATAGGTGGTACCTCAGTCTATTGTGGCCAGTGCGAAGTCTGAAGACAACGACCTGCTCTCTTCGGTTCAACTGGTAATAGGCATCGTTTTTGGTGTAACCAGTATGTTCGGTTTCCCATTTGGTCATGTATCTGGCTTTGATAAGCCGTTTTGACTCTTCGTACGTCATACTGGTATCTGTTTGTGGTAGTCTTGCACCTTCTTTTGCCAGTCTGTCTGCCTCCTCGTTTCCTTGGATGTTGCAGTGTGACGGGACCCACTGTACCACTACCCTTTTTGGTGCGGACTGCTGGCACAGTTTGCAGAGTGCTGCTCTTAAGTAATTAAGCTCAGTGTTTTTCTGGCTTTTTAGCGCTGTGACTACGGAGAGAGCATCTGTCAGCAGGACTATATGGCTCTCATTTTCACTGTGTGTCACCATTTCTTCCACTGCCGCCCTCAGTGCCTCTGCCTATGCTCTGAAATTGCTTGTGTACTTACCAGTAGCGAATGACAGTGTTATTTTTCTGCCATTTGGTAGGTTCAGGAATGCTCCTGCCCCTCCGTTCTGTGTTGTGTTTGTTACAGAACCGTCGGTGTATGCATGGGTCCAGTCCATGCTTGGGTAGCTTTTCGTTATGAGGCTTAGGGTAGTATCTCTCCTTTCTTTTTCAGTCTGGCAGTTTTTGTTTGCAATACCTGGTATATTTTCTACCACCTCTGGAAATATATCCTGCCTCCAGGTAGGTTTTCGTACAGTAGTGATGGGTTTTGGTGTTGTTAGTGCGTTTATGGGATCTTCGTGCATCTTTGCTTTGGCTATTTCTGCAAAGTTTCTCCGCTTTAGTTTCCCATTTCCCAAATTGTTTAGTCTCTGGTGCATTGGATGGTCGGTCAGTCTTCGGAGTTTCTCTGTCTGCAGCTGGGCTCTGCAGTCTCTTCTATCGGCCATGGATTGCAGTTTTGTAATCTTTTCAAGTTCTACAATTGGCGTTGACTTCATGCAGCCTGTTATAATTCTCATAGCTTGGTTTTGAAGTTTGCTAACTTTATCGAAGTTCGCCTTCGCTGCTGTTGTCCATGCCGCAATGCCATACTCGAAAACTTGTCTCACTCTTCCAGTGTACAGTTTCTTTAGTATGCCTTCGTCTGCTCCCCAGCTTGTGCCAGCAAGTTTCCTCATGATTGCCATTCTTTCTCTGGCTTTCATTCGGTTTCTCTCAATCTGACTTTTCCATGTCATGCGCCGATCAAATGTGACTCCCAGATAGGTTGGGTTGTCGTTTGGCTGCAGGAATTTGCCATTTAGACTTAATTTGGTACATTGGGGTTTGATTGAAAGCGAGAATATTGTGCATGTGGTTTTCACCTCGTTTATTTTGACCAGCCATGAGTTCGCCCCCTCTTCCAGAGATGTTAGGACCGTCTGCATCCGATTTCTTGCTATGGTGAGATTCTTTTCAGAGGTCCACATAGCAAGATCGTCTGCAAACATTGAGCTATGGACTGTTCTTGGTATATTCTCTGTAATATCGTTTATATATACCAGGAAGAGTGTGGGTGACAGTACTCCCCCTTGGGGTACTCCCTGCTCGAGTGTCACCTTTTTGCTCATCTGCCCTTGTACTTGGACTCTGGCCGTTCTTTGTTTGAGGTAGTGGTTGATCCACTTGTACATCTTCCCACAAACATCACTTCTTCTTAGCTTGACTCTAAGTCCATCTTTCCAGACTTTGTCAAATGCCTTTTCCAGATCCACCCAAACAGCTACTGTGTGTTTCTGTGCTTGGTAGGCATCTTCTATCTCCTGGGCTATAAGGATGACCTGGTCCTCAGTGGATCTGTGCTGTCTAAAGCCGGCTTGCTGTGGAATTAGTATTCGTTTTTCTTCCAGATGCCACATCAGTCTGGTGTTTATCATCCGTTCCATCAGCTTGCCGACACAGCTCAGTAGGCTTATGGGCCTGTATCCATTTGGATCTGTTTTGTCCTTTCCTGTTTTTGGTACTGGTACCAGTATTGCGTCTTTCCATGCCTGTGGTACAATTCCCCTTTTCCAGCTTTGGTTCAGGACCGATAGCAGTTTTTTCTTCGCTGTTTGGCCCAGCCCCATCAGCATTTCGTTTGTTATCCCGTCTTTTCCGGGAGATTTCCTTTTCTTTAGTGTTCTCATAGCCTCTTCCATTTCGCGCATTGTTAGTTTGGCCATCATGTGCTCTTCAGGTGCCGTATTCTTGTTTTCGTGTCCCTTTAGCTCTTCGCTAATGTCTGTATGCTTTTCTGCAGGGACCTCGATGTGGTTTGCTCTGGCATAGTGATCGACAAAGGCGTTTGCGGCTTTCTTACCTGTGATCAAGTTCTCGCCCTGCTTGATAGTAATTTGTTTATTTGACGGGGTTTCGTCGTTCATGGCTCTGACTAGCTTCCATAGCTTGTTCCCGTCTTTGTCCAGGTTTAGACTTTCCGTTTTATTTTTCCAGCTTTCTCTTGCTGTTTGCTTGAGAGTGTGTTTGTACTTCGCCACGGCGGCTTTGAGGGCGATGTTTGCCTCCATGGATTTTTCTCGCTCTGCCATGTTCCTAGCATTTGTTACTGCATCTTCCACTTTCTGCAACTCATCATTCCAGTAGGGCTTATAGTTTTTCCTAGCTCCTCTTGGGATGGTTTCAGTGGCGGCTTGCATTATTGCCTTGCTTAGGCTCTCTACCGTGGGCTTCATTTTGGTGTTTTATGTGTTGATGGTTTCACACAGCCCATCTGTCAGGATTGCAAATCTGTCCCAGTCGGCTCGTTTGTAATTCCAACGTGGGAGCGGTTTTGTTTCCTGTGGGCCTACTTCCATGTCAATGGTTAGCCTGATCGGCTTGTGGTCGCTACCTGCCAGTTGGTTTAGCACCTGGCGGAGAAGGCCAAATCTGGAGTCGAGGTGGTATGCCATGTTCTTGATTAGAAGCTAGGGCTATCCTCCGGCCTATTGATTAGGGAGAGATGTGCATCTATCTCCCAATCTTCCACTTCGTCACCTCTGCTGTCTGTGTCAGAGTATCCCCATCTCTTCGAGTGGTTGTTGAAATCTCCAACTACTATGCAGTTGGAGTCTCTGACCTCCATACTCGAGAGCGATAGGTCTCTATTTGGTGGTCCGTACAGATTGAAAATGCGGAGCTTCGTCTCTTGAGCCATTATGTCAACTCCTACAATTTCTGCTTGTCCGGTGTAATTGACAGATACCGCGCTACTCGGTATGCAGTTTCTGGTCAGTATCAGGACCCCTCCTTTGTGGCCTTCTCTATCTAGACGGAAGGTCTGGTATCCTCTGATTGAGAATTTATGATTATTGTTGAGGTGCGTTTCCTGGATACATGCCACGTCAATCTTACCTTCATGCAGGCGATGTGTTAGGGAAAGTTTTTTGTTAATGACTCCCTCCGCATTCCACTGTAGTATTTTGAGGGTCTTGAGGTTTTGGTCAATAGAAGTTGCCCCATAGCCATGTGCCTTGACTCCACGACACATGGGTGGGTGAGCACCAGTAGTAAAGGGTGGGCCCCTTCGAGGTGTGAGGCCCGGCACTATCGCTGCCTGGCGGGACTCCGCAGGATGAGCGCCATGCGTTTTTCTAATCGGTTGTACTGTCATCATGCTGCGATTTACGTTGCACTGTTTTGTTAGGCTTGCGGCTTTGTGCATCCGATTTCAACAGGCGTTTCTGTAGGGATGCCCTCCTTAGCCTTTGGCTGTCCCCAGCCTATCTGCAAGGCAGCAGTTGTTTATGATCAGAGTTGTCTTTCTTATGGAAGTTGTCTTACCAGACTATCGAGTCTTCACTACTCTTGTCTATAGGGTGCAATGATGATATGTGAGATGCTATATGAGATGGACTGGTTTACCCAGAAGGGAGGCAGTCCAGTGTGTCTGTATCCCAGGATCGTCACGTCCTGCCAGAAACGTAGCATTTGCATGTGAGTGGGGTATCTCTTTCTCCCTTTATTTTCTTGGCTTCTATGCAGGGATGGTACGCCTAGCATTCCCCGCCACCTGGGGTGTTAACACAGTAGGGCAGGTGTGCAATGTCCGCTTGTCTGCATCTCTTTTTGCTCCCAGCATGATAGTTATATGGCTGATAACGTACAGACGTAGATATCGTAGCCGAAGTGCATTTAGCCAGAGGACAAGCCTGGTAATGTCACAGAGATGTTGTTCGCCTGGTGTGCGGACAGCTCTCATGGTCATTGGTTGAGTCTCGACAGTTCACAGTGAGGTGGCTGCTCTACTATTTTCGACACTCCGACCAGGTACTAAGTCTTTGGTTGGTGGTTTCGTACCCCATCGCCGTATAAGGTGAGTATCAAGCAGTTGTCCGCCCGCTTTGATCGGCGGACGGCAAGGACCTCTTGCTGCGGCTCTACCGGATAGGGCTGGGGCGCAAGCCCCAGGTCCCGAGCATGTAGGAGCCTCCCATTGCAGTGGTGCTGAGATTTTGGGCGGGATTGCGGCTTACAAGGGTTCGGCCGTAATCCCCCACATGGTAGCCTCGCGCCATTGGCTTATATGCCTGGTACGTGAACCAAAGTGTCTGCGGCTCCTCTCGATATGAGCTGGTTTTCCGTAGCAACGCCCTGTCATTAGTAGGGTAAAACTGACCTGTCTTCAGATGGTCTATTTCCAGCACCCGTTCACTATTTGGTCAGACGAATTTATTGAGGGCTTTTGTTTGTCAATGACCAGGTATTTGAAATCTGCGGTTTCTGCGGGGTTAAACACGATTTCCGCAGCGTTCTTTCATTAGAGTGTTAGAGAGCTGACTTGTCTTCCGTGAGTCTAATACCAGCGTACGATCATTTTTAGACCCAAACGGTAGTGCTCTCGATTTGTCAGTCGTTCTACAGTATTGGCGTGTTCAGTCAAAAAAAGCCGCATGTTCCACTCCTGGTGGTGCCCTTTCGTCAATTCCTTTAGCGAGACAATCAAGTTACTTAGAGGGTAGCCCCAGATTTTCGAGGGTCTAATTCCAGCACATGTTCACTATTAGACCCCACGAAGGTGCTCTCTTTTTGACAGTCATTCTGCAGTATTGGCGTATTAAGTTAATTTAAGCCTCAGGCTCCACTCCTGATAGTGCTCTTCCGTCAATTCCTTTGTCAGAACACTGGATGCAGACCAACCGAGCCACAGGGGGCATAACCCCAGATTTCTGAGGGTCTAAATCCAGCACCAGTTCCATATTAGACCCCAGAAAAGTGGTCTCGGCATGTCAATCATTTCAGTGTTGGCCGTTTTGAATAAAATTAAGCCGCAGGCTCCACTTTTGGTGGTGCCCTTCCGTCAATTCCTTCAAGTTTCAGCTTTGCAACCATACTTCCCTCGGAACCCAAACACTTTGGTTTCCCGGAAGCTGCCCGCAGAGTCATCGAAGCAACTCCTGCGGATCGCTAGTAGGCATCGTTTATGGTCAGAACTACGACGGTATCTGATCGTCTTCGCGCCTCTGACTTTCGTTCTTGATTAATGAAAACATTCTTGACAAATGGTTTTGCAGTAGCTCGTCTTGCGGCGATCCAAGAATTTCACCTCTAACGCCGCAATACGAATGCCCCCGTTTGTCCCTGTTAATTATCTGTCCATTACCTCCAGTTCCCAAAACCAACAAAATAGAACCGAGGTCCTATTCCATTATTCCATGCACCATTATTCAGGCAGCCGAGGCCTGCTTTGAACACTCTAATTTTTTCAAAGTAAACGCGCCGGCCACCCAGGACGCTCAGCGAAGAGCACCCGTGGGAGAGAGCCGGCAGACGGTAGGACAGGAGACAACGGACAGTGAACCGGCGCGAGCCGGACTGCCCGCCTGCGCCTGAGATCCAACTTCGACTGATTTAATGAGCCATTCGCGGTTTCACTGTGAGACAGTGTGAACTTAGACATGCATGGCTTAATCTTTGAGACAAGCAAATGATTACTGGCAGGATCAACCAGATATCTGTCGGAGACGTACGTACAGCACACACCGGTCGGCGGAGGAAGGGTGTGTAAAAAGCCTCACTGGGACGGCCGCAGGGACCGACTGACGGGACGGACGGACGGTTTTTCCACCCGTCCCTCACTCCGTCGACCTAGGACCGCCTGACAGGGGCCTCCCACACGCACTAGACGACCGACCGACCGGGCTCGCTCGAGGAGGGATGGCAGCGCTCTGTGCAGAACGGATCCCAACGACCTCGGCGATGAATTTCACTGGGACTAGAGACAATTTGGCCTGCCGGCCTGCCCTTCTCCGTAGGAGAACGCAGGGCCTCGAGGCACGATTCCGGCTTTCCATTTGCCGGTCACAAGCTCTTTGCGAGAGTCGGACCACCAGCGAGACGTACTGTCGAGCTCTGCTATAAGCCTTAGATAAATCACCACGGACGGACCACGTTTCCTGATACGTACCAGACGAGCGCACCTCGGTGGAGGAGCCGCTACAACAAACCGCACCCAATTCGCTCTACGGGGAAAGGCAGGCGAGCGTTTTCCGCAAGCCCGCGCTATCACTCCGCCTGGCATGGACTGAGATCGCTTTACGAACACTGGTTGAAATTGAGTCGCTGCGGCGAGACAACTACCCCAGATACATACGAAACCTGGTCAGTATTGCGTCATTTTCCGTAGCATTACAATCGCCGACGACAGTGATGCTGACGTTAGTTGTAAGCAAAGTCTCATAGGATCAGCAAGTTATTTGAGCAACTCCCATTTACTACTTCCCTATATGCACAACACAAGTAACCCCTGCAGTTTAAAACCAGTAGTAGTGATGACTCAAAACTGTATCTATAATGCAGATAAACATTGTTGCATTTGCGGGGTTGTTAGGTTTGTGGGGTTGTTCCGTTTGCGGGGTTGTTACGTTTGTAGGGTTGTTACGTTTATAGCGTTGTTATGGTTGCGGGATTGTTACATTTTCTGGGCGTTTGCAAGTCAGAAAATGGTATTCACTCTAATAGTGAGAACAGCGTATGATCTTTATTTAGGAGAAAGATTGGGGACTGGGTGGGAGTAAGGGGGAGGGGGGATAAGGGTAATGTGTGGTCCCCACGCATATGCTGCAGTAAGTGTGCAGGACAACTTCTGAAGTGACTGAAAGTCGAAAAAATTACGATACCATTTGCTACTTATTGGCTATAGAAGTGATCACGTAAATGACTATTACTTTTGCTTGATCCTCCTAGATCAAGAAACATACATGGACAGTAGCGAGACCGAATGTACAATATGATTTCCGACCAGTTCTGCACAGCTAAGGACTTCCTTTTCCCGAACCTCTAAATGAACTTTCCTTTGGTTTGAGACAAACTAACGTTTGGTTATCCGAAACCCTGTCTTATATTGATGACTCATGCGCAGGCCACGGTGTGTCATGTGCTCCACAACAAGAATTGAACGCTCTTGTCTGATCACAAACAACTGCTGCCTTGCAGATATGCTGGGGACAGCCAAAGGCTAAGGATGGCATCCCTACAGAAACGCCTGTTGAAATCGGATGCACGGGGCCACAAGCCTAACGAAACAGTGCAACGTAAATCGCAGTATGATGACAGTACAACCGATCAGAAAAACGTATAGCGCTCATCCTGCGGAGTATCGCTAGGCAGCGAGAGTGCCGGGCCTCACACCTCGAAGGGGCCCACCCTTGACTACTGGTGCTCACCCACCCATGTGTCGTGGAGTCAAGGCACATGGCTATGGGGTAATTCCTATTGACCAAAAACTCAAGACCCTCAAAATACTACAGTGGAATGCGGAGGGTGTCGTTAACAAAACGCTTTCCCTAACACATCACCTGCATGAAGGTAAGATTGACGTGGCATGTATCCAGGAAACCCACCTCAACAATAACCATAAATTCTCAATCAGAGGATACCAGACCTTCCGTCTCGATAGAGAAGGTTACAAAGGAGGGGTCCTGATACTGACCCGAAACTGCATACCGAGTAGCGCGGTATCTGTCAATCACACCGGACAAGCAGAAATTGTAGGAGTTGACATTATGGCTCAAGAGACGAAGCTCCGCATTTTCAATCTGTACGGACCACCAAATAAAGACCTACCGCTCTCGAGTATGGAAGTCAAAGACTCCAACTGCATAGTAGTTGGAGACTTCAACAGCCACTCGGAGAGATGGGGATACTCGGACACAGACAGCAGAGGTGACGAAGTGGAAGATTGGGAGATAGACACAAATCTCTCCTTAACCAATAGGCCGGAGGACAGCCCTAGTTTCTATTCTAGAACATGGCATACCACCTCGACTCCAGATTTGGCATTCTCCACACAGGACATACACCATAAAATAGACCGCCAGGTGCTAAACCAATTGGCAGGTAGCGACCAAAGTCGATCAGGCTAGACATTGATATGGAAGTAGGCCCACAGGAAACAAAACCGCTCCCACGTTGGAATTACAAACGAGCCGACTGGGACAGATTTGCAATCCTGACAGATGGGCTGTGTGAAACCTTCAACACACGAAACAACAAAATGAAGCCCATGGTGGAAAGCCTAAGCAAGGCAATAATGCAAGCCGCCACTGAAACCATCCCAAGAGGGGCTAGGAAAAACTATATGCCTTATTGGAATTATGAGTTGCAGAAAGCGGAAGATGTAGTCACAAATGCTAGGAACATGGCAGAGCGAGAACAATCTATGGAGGCAAATATCGCCCTCAAAGCCGCCACGGCGAAATACAAATACACTCTAAACCAAACAGCAAGAGAGAGCTGGAAAAACAAAACAGAAAGCCTCAACCTAGACAAAGAAGGGAACAAGCTATGGAAGCTAGTCAGAGCCATGAATGACGAAACCCCTTCAAACAAACAAATTACCATCAAGCAGTGCGAAAACCTGCTCACTGGAAAAAAAGCCGCAAACGCTTTTGACGAACACTATGCCAGATCAAACCACATCGAGGTCCCTGCAGATAGGCATACATACATTAGTGAAGAGCAAAAGGGGCACGACAACATCAATACGGCACCAGAAGAGCATATGATGGCCAAATTAACAATGAGTGAAATGGAAGAGGCCATGAGACCATTAAAGAAAAGGAAAGGAAAGGACAAAACAGATCCAAACGGATACAGGCCTATCAGCCTACTGAGCTGTGTCGGCAAACTGATGGAACGTATGATAAACACCAGACTGATGTGGCATCTGGAAGAAAAACGAATACTAATTCCACAGCAAGCGGGCTTTAGACAGCACAGATCCACTGAGGATCAGGTCATCCTCATAGCCCAGGAAATAGAAGATGCCTACCAGGCACAGAAACACACAGTAGTGGTTTGGGTGGACCTGGAGAAGGCAATTGACAAAGTCTGGAAAGACGGACTTAGAGTCAAGCTAAGGAGAAGTGAAGTTTGTGGGAGAATGTACAAGTGGATCAACCACTACCTTAAAAAAGAACGGCCAGAGTCCAAGTACAAGGGCAGATGAGCAAAAAGGTGACACTCGAGCAGGGAGTACCCCAAGGGGGAGTACTGTCACCCACACTCTTCCTGGTATATATAAACGACATTACAGAGAATATACCAAGAAGAGTCCATAGCTCAATGTTTGCAGACGATCTGGCTATGTGGACCTCTGAAAAGAATCTCACCATAGCAAGAAATCGGATTCAGCAGACCCTAACATCACTGGAAGAGTGGGCGAACTCATGGCTGGTCAAAATAAACGAGGGGAAAACTACATGCACAATATTCTCGCTTTCAAGCAAACCCCAAAACACCAAATTAAGTCTAAATGGCAAATTCCTGCAGCCAAACGACAACCCAAACTATCTGGGAGTCACATTTGATCGGCGCATGACATGAAAAAGTCAGATCGAGAGAAACCGAATGAGAGCCAGAGAAAGAATGGCAATCATGAGGAAACTTGCTGGCACAAGCTGGGGAGCAGACGAAAGTATACTAAAGAAACTGTACACTGGAAGAGTGAGACCAGTTCTCGAGTATGGCATTGCGGAATGGACAACACCAACAAAGGCGAACTTCGATAAAGTTAGGAAACTTCAAAACCAAGCCATGAGAGTTATAACAGGAGGCATGAAGTCAACGCCAATTGTAGAACTTGAAAAGATTACAAAACTGCAATCCATGACCGATAGAAGAGACTGCAGAGCCCAGCTGCAGTCAGAGAAACTCCGAAGACTGACTGACCATCCAATACACCAGAGACTAAACAATTTGGGAAATGGGAAAATAAAGCGGAGAAACTTTGCAGAAATAGCCAAAGCAAAGATGCACGAAGATCCCATAAACGCACTAACAACACCAAAGCCCATCACTACTGTACGAAAACTTACCTGGAGGCAGGATATATTTCCACAGGTGGTAGAAAATATACCAGGTATTGGAAACAAAAACTGCCAGACTGAAAAAGAAAGGAGAGATACTACCCTAAGCTCTATATCGAAAAAGTACCCAAGCATGGACTGGACCCATGCATTCACCGACGGTTCTGTAACAAACACTACACAGAACGGAGTGGCAGGAGCATTCCTGAAACTACCAAATGGCAGAAAAATAACACTGTCACTCGCTACTGGTAAGTACACAAGCAATTTCAGAGCGGAGGCAGAGGCACTGAGGGCGGCAGTGAAAGAAATGGTGACACATAAAGAAAATGAAAGCCATACAGTCCTGCTTACAGATGCTCTGGCCGTAGTCACAGCGCTAAAAAGCCAGAAAAACACTGAGCTTAATGACTTAAGAGCAGCACTCTGTCAACTATGCCAGCAGGCCGCACCAAAAAGAGTAGTGGTACAGTGGGTCCCATCACACTGCAACATCAAAGGCAACGAGGAGGCAGACAGACTGGCAAAAGAAAGCGCAAGACTACCACAAACAGATACTAGTATGACGTATGAAGAGTCAAAACGGCTTATTAAAGCCAGATACATGACCAAATGGGAAACTGAACATACCGGCTACACCAAAAACGATGCCTGTTACCAGTTGAACAGAAGAGAGCAGGTTGTTGTCTTCAGACTTCGCACTTGCCACAATAGACTGAGGTACCACCTATTCAACAAATTGAAGATAGGTGGCACTGACGAATGCTCTTGTGGTACAGGGAAAATGACCGCTGAGCATTTGCTGCAAAACTGCCCGACATACGAGGACTAGAGAGAGCAGATGTGGCCATCACCAGTGGCAGCACTAGACAAAATCTATGGCAGTGTCGACAGCCTTAGGATGACCGCCGCTTTTTTCGAAAAAATAATGGTTACTGTCTGACTGCGTACGATGAAGAAGAAGAAGAAGAAGAACGCTCTTGTTGGCAATCTGTAGCTACTTGGATCACAAATTTAACATTAACATCTTTTCAAGAAAAATGTCAGAGTTATTTGGTTTCACAGACGTGTTGAGAGCCTGTATTTTTTGTGTGGCAGCTTATGGCTGTGAATCATGGACGATTACCAAAGCTTCCAGACAAAGAATCGAATCCAAAATGTTACTGTAAGATCCTCAGAATATCCTGGACAGAGAAAAAAAACAAACAAATTTAGACATTCGGTAAGAGTTGAGCATGGAGGAGAATTGGTTTATCAATTCCATTTTGACTAGAAACTACAAATACTTTGGTCACATCAAGAAACACAACGGTCTCGAGAGAACGGTGATGGAAGGTATGGTGCCAGGCAAAATAGGAATTGGTAGACCGAGACGGCGATGGCTCCAAGATATCCAGGAATGCCTGGGTATGACTGTGTCGGAGGCTGCAGTTTTGGTAAGAGAACGAGTTTCTTTCAGACAGACTATGATGGGAGCGACGTTCTACAAAGGACATGCTACATAATGATGAGACGTTTTGAGCAGATTGCTCCTTACTTAATAAAGGAAGATGACCTCATGTTCTGATCCCATGTAGATGTGCTGTTGGATTCTCTAGGAATCAAACATGACCAGAAAGAATGGCAAATTTTAACATACTCCTTTGAGGAGTATTTTAACATACTCCTCAAATTTGAGTCTCAAGGCGATGTTTCTGCTTAATGAACAACGACTTCCCGCCACTTAACTCAGTCGCGTATCTAAGGTATCTAAGTTATGACATGCCGCCACTTGAATTGGGCGCCACTTGAATGGGGCGCTATTTGAATGGGGCGCACGCCAATAGTGTAGAATGACTGTCAAAAGAGAGCACCTTCGATGGGTCTAATAGTGAACTTGTGCTGGTATTAGACCCACGGAAGACAGGTCAGTCTCCAAACTCCCAAATGAAAGAGCGCCTGCTACGGTAAGCTGGTCTTCACCCTGCAGAAATCGCAGGCTCCAGAAACTGGGCCATTGACAAACTAAAAGCCCTCTATTGATACGGTCTGGCTAATATTGAACGGGTGCTGGAAATAGACCCTCTGAAGACAGGTCAGCTTTACCCTACTAATGACAATGCTTTGCTACGGTAATCCTGCTAAGCCCGAGAGGAGCCGCAGACATTTTGGTTCACGTACTAGGCGGATAAGCCAACGGTTCGAGGTGAGGGATTACGGCCGAACGCCTCTAAGCCAAAAATCCCGCCCAAAAGCAGCCCAGCACGAATGCAAAGGGAGGCTTCGACATGGTGGGGACCTCGGGGTCATGCTCCAGCCCCGCCCGGTCAAGCCGCAGAATGAGGTCTCTGCCGTCCGCTGATAAAAGCGGGCGGGAAGCTGCTCGATATTCACCCCATACGGCGATGAGGAATGAAATCATTTGTAGAAGACTTAGTTCTCGGTCGGGTGCCCTAAGCAGTAGATCAGCTACCTCACTGCGAACTGCTGAGACTCAACCCTTGACCATGTCCGCTCCCTAGGCGGACAACATCTCCATGCAAGACTAGGCTTGTCACCTGGTCAAATGCACTATTTCGAGAGGAATCACAGGTCGCTGACATTTGGTCCACGTGCTTGGCTGATAAGCTACCATCTGAGGGATTACGGCCCAACGCCTCTAAGCCAGAATCCCGCCCAAAATCTCAGCACCGCTGAGATGGGAGGCTACGACATGGCTGGGGCTTGTGTCCCGGCCTGATCGAGCCGCAGGAATGCACCTGGTAAAATGCACTCCTTCCTCGCTCTTTGCATCTGTCTGCTATCAGTCATTCCAATGGACGCAGAAGAGATGCAGTCCAGCGGACACTGCACCTCTTGTCCTATGGTGACAAGCTCCCGGGTGGCGGGGAATGCTAGGCGTACCATCACTGCAGATGAGCCGAGAAAATAGAGCGAGCAAAAAGATACCTCACTCATATGCATATGCTACGTTTCTGGCAGGACGTGACGATCCTGGGAAAAAGTCACACTGGACTGCCTCTCTTCCGGGATAGTACAAACTAGTACATAGTCCATCCTATCATTGCCAAACGCTATAGACACGAGTAGGGAAGACTCGATAGTCCTGCAAGACAACTTCCCAAGAGAGACAACTCTGACCAAAAACAACTGCTGCCTTGCAGTTAGGCTGGGGACAGCCAAAGGCTAAGGAGGGCAACCCTACAGAAACGCCTGTTGAAATCGGATGCACTGAGCCACTGGCTAACAAATTAAATCAGTGCAACGTAAATATCGCTGTAAACAGCGTACGATGAAGAAGAAGAAGAATGGGGCGCCACTTGAATGGGGAGCCACTAGCAGTTTATAATAACATCATACAAGCCATCCTAGGATAGCTTTATTTTCTTTGCAAGTAGCCCTTTCTTATAAAAGGCAGAAGGTGGAACAAGTACGCATGCGTATCTCGCTGAGGAGGACGACAAATGACATAAATCCGAGCTTTGGGAAATGAAGAGCTGCGTTTTCACAAAAGAAATGGAAAGAGTCATGAATGAGGGGAACACTCGACCGTCTTCACAGATAATATGAACGAGTCGTGATGGGAACACTTGACCGTCTTCACAGAGAAATGGACGAAAGGTTCTCTCGTTTTGTACGCCAATGACGTCAAGCTTGTGGTCCTTCTTGGCATAGAGGGACTGTGTTACAGTTCCGACGAAAACGACCTAAAATCAAATTAGAAAATGTCGACGATCTGTACAGCTCTGATGTTGATGAACCAGCAGCTATACTAAGAAAATTTGAATTACATAATGTTTCTATTAAGTCAGGTCATCAAAAATATATCGCGAGGCAGTTTTCCTAAATCTTTGCTTTGCTATTCAGAAAATGAAAACCATCGTACTCTTTGAGAAATCATTCAGGAAGTCAAAACTCATAACTTTGTTAAAGACGGCCTTTAACTATGATTTTGCTCTTATTACTGCAGAAGCAAAGAAATTGGAAAAGCTAAAACAGACTTTTCACACATGAAAGACCATTTGATATCAGTGGAGGCAAGGCAATTGTAATTTTTATGCAGTGCCATAATTTATTAATTAATAGATTAAAGTGCTTGACCTGTATTGTTTAGCTAATATTTTGTTGTAATTCTCTGAAAGACGGGTATCAGATCTATGGACAGAGGCGCAATTTCAGTGTTTGCCATATGTGATAATTTCGGTAGATACGCCTCTGATTCCAGTTGAACACGCTGTATACATAAAGTATGGATGATATCTTTATTGGAATCTAAGGGTTGTGGTCGCTATGTTTATAGGTCTGCAGCTGGGATATACAAAGTGTTGCTATTTATTATGTATATAGAACAGCAGTGCAGAGAATTTGCGAAATGTGGAGAGATACGGGAAAAGTGAAAATATATGAAGCCCGGAGAGAATAATGTGCAACATCCAGAACTGACATGAACGCAAACATATCATGATACTTTCACTACACATCAAAAACGGCGTGATGTATCCTTACCCAAAGCCACAGACCGTAATGAATCAGCTTTCAAGTACTTATCTGACAAAATCCCTCGACTCAGCAAATCAACAATTTAAGCGTAATATGTGCCAGTCCTTAAATCCACATATTCCTCAGAGACGAGATGTAAGACAAGTTACTTGAGGTGGGCGAAAGAGAAAATTGAGATCCGTTTCGTCTGGTTCCAACTTGTTTTCTCAAGAATCAAAGAACAAAAAACTACAAGGAGCTGTTGGTGGAGGACATGTTGTCTCTGTATCACACACTTTGTTGCAATTTGTTCTTAAAGATTCACTTTCTTTATTCCAACTTGAATTTCTTCCACGACAACTGGGGCATGGTTAGTCATGAGCCCTTTGAACCTTTTCATTGGGATATTACCACGATAGAGAAATGATATCAGGAAAACTGGTCCACTTTATTGCTGCCTGACAACTACTGGATGTTCGCCAGAGATTATACTTCGCATCTTTACAACGTACGTGAAAGCGGACGTGTTCCTGTACATGTCATATACACCTATTTCTCTATTATAATGATTAATAAACATAATATGTCGGGATATCTGAATGGGAACAACCTATATATGTCTTTTGTGACACTCGAGTGCCTAAGACGTTATCCATTATTGTGGATTACCCTCACAGTTAACTTTCACGAATGTAAATATAGCAAAGCAGTGTGACGTCACTTAGTACCGGGTGGTCTTGATATAGCATTTGACACGTCACTTGCAGCCAGCTCAAGTGATTTAATTGGACCTTGAATAAATAGCGATCCAAACGTTTTTGGAACCTAAAAATGTAAACATAACTTCTTCTTTTGTACCGCTATCCATGAAACGTAATTAAAATGCACGTTTTTGAATTCATCATCAATGTTAAGTGTTTTATTGTATCTTCAAGACAAAATTATACTTATTATTGTGAAGACATTGGTTGTAAAGGAGAGTGGACGACGGGCGGCAGATGTGAAGCAGACGAGGAGCGCAGAAAGGTGAAGATTCTTTCATTGTCATTGTCATTGTATCTTCATTCCCGTTGTACAGTTCGAGTGTTGGGCCCATTTTCTACATGGGTTTTGCTAGTTTATATTATAATTATTAGCGCAATTCTAAGAAATAATAGTCCATTTGATATTGCCATTGTCATATTCGTGTTCGGCACCATGACATTTTAAAGGAATTACTTCGTTTATCTCAGAGACAAGTACTTTATCGCAATCTGTAACTCAGTGCTGTTTGAACACTTTATAGCAAGAAGTGTTTATCTTCTAATGATCTAAATAATAAATTATAAACATCGATTTATATTGCATATCTTTGATTTGATGGCTTGAACTAAATATTAACTTAACTTAACGTGTTTCTGCTGGTTTAGAAGACAGCAGAGTTTATTTACAAACAATTTTATTTACTTCACTTGAACAAAAAATTGTGCGCATTCAATTTATTTTCTAACGCATTCACCGCTTTCTGACTAAAAAAATATTTTCTTATATCTAATCAGTACATTTATCTACATTAAACTGCATTTGCCAGCCCTCAGACCTTTCCCTAATTTGATCTTAACCCGACCTCAATATATCTACCACTGATTTTGTGTCATCCGCAAATTTTGCAATCATGGATCTTTTATCAATGTTCAAATCATATATATATTTTGCTTTGCTTCACTGGTTTCAATTGACAGGTACCACCAATGTCTGTCCCAGGCCTGGTCAACCTCGAGCAATAGCAAGTTCAAGATCGTCAATTTCTTTTTATACATCTGTGTGACTCCTATTTGGCCATGCATCTGGCCCTAATAAACCTTTTGGACTCTTCGTAGGTCACACTAGAATCTGGTTGTGGTAGTCTTGCACCTTCTTTTGCCAGTCTGTCTGCCTCCTCGTTGCCTTGAATGTTACAGTGGGATGGAACCCACTGTACCACTACTCTTTTTGGTGTGGACTGCTGGCATAGTTGACAGAGTACTGCTCCTAAATCATTAAGTTTAGTATTTTTCGGGCTTTTTAGTGCTGTAACTACGGCCAGGGCATCTGCAAACAGGACTGTCTGGCTTTCATTGCTTTCGCCTGTCAGCATTGCTTTTACTGCAGCCTTCAGTGCCTCTGCCTTCGCTCTGAAATTGCAATTTAGGTCTAACTAATGCTTTATACAGTTTCACAATCGCTTCTTTCTTCCTATGTTTAATATTTCCTTTTATTATACCTAACATTGCATTTGCCTTATTCATTGCTACCTGGACTTTCTCACTCACCTTACCTGTATGATCTATTAAAACCCATAGGTCTCTTTCCTTTTCTATTATTCTAATATTGTTCTCGCCAAATTGTTATTGTTTTCTTGTCTCTTATCACTCCATTTTTTTTTACCTACTCCCCGGTACATGATATGTGGTGTACAGCCGAGATGATGGACTGGTTATGTGGTCCGCAAGTCGACTTGTCGTCTACCTTCGACACTGCTTTATGTTGAACTGCAAAATGGTAAAAGAGCATGTGGTGGGGAAAAAGATAGAAGGGTACATTAATTCTAATAACTTTATTAATCCTGATGACTGGGAAAGAACCACCGCCAATCGTTCAGATTAGCGAAGAACTGTTGCAGCATATACTACAGACATTAGATAAGTGGAAAGTAACGCACATCCATAGAGATAACCAAGGTAGAATACAAATAATACTAATAAAAAGCAAAGACAACCTTGAAGATACACACACAAGTAAACATACATGCCCCTCCAACTAAAAGCAGAACGAAATACATTTTACGAAAACCTCCAAACCACATTAAGCCAACAATATAAACGACACAAAATGATAATGGAGGGAGATTTCAACTGAAATTTAAACCCACTAGATGCATCACAGGGGACAACAACAAGGAAAGCAATGACACTTTAAAACACATCCTAGACAAGCATGCCCTCAGAGACACTTAAAGACCCAAATACCCCGAGGGCAAGGAGACAACATTTACAGACACAACACGGGCTCCTGGTACATCAGCCAGGTTAGGCAGAATTTACATTCACGAAAGTTACAAGACAACGAAAATTAAACCTCTAAATACTACAACGTTCACATACCACAAGGCAGTACAAGTAGTTGTCAATGAAACACACACAAACAAAAAACACACTGAATGTCTACACTGAAAATCTAATAACTCTTTATTATGAAATGACAACCTTATTAAACACATAACTATTTTAATAACAGATAATACAAAAACAACCACAACCGAAAATCTAGGGGAATATTGGGATTTACTAAAAGGAACAATTAAAGTTACAACACAAATTATATCCAAAATAATACACAAACAAACAAGGAAAAACAAATGTATCATAGAAAACGCAATCCGGCTAACAGAACTTTCGGATAAAAAGGCCACACAAATTCATATACTACAAGAAGAACTAGATAAACTGGAAAACCATAGGCTACAAGGGGCACAGATAAGGTCCAAATTAAAAAAAGCAACACAAGAAATACCCAACAAACAATATCTATCAGTCGAACAAAATATACAACGCAGTAGACAGATAGTGAGCCTGAGAAAACAATCCCCCAACATCAACAAATATAGAGGATAACCAACTGATAACGAAGGAAGAGGTAACTGCAGCGGTAAAGACATTGAGAAGAGGGAAGGCGACCGGTGTGGACAATATACCAGCATAGCTCTTACAGGCAGGTGGAGAGATAGTGGTGGAAGGCCTGACACCCATCTACCACAAAATATGGGTGACAGAAAACTGGCAGGACTTATGAACGAAATCAATGGTTATACCGCTACATAAGTCTGGAAACCTAAAGCTTTGCCAAAATGACAGAACAATAAGCGTCATTAGCCACCCTAGCAAGGTCATGCTTAGACTAATCCTCGACCGATTGAAACCCCAAGCAGAGAACCTCATTGCCGAGAGCAAGCAGGGTTCAGACATGAAAGAAGCATTACAGAACATATTTTTAATTTAAGGCTGCTAAGCGAGAAATATCTAGACCAGCAGCAAACACTGTATCATGTTTTTGTTGATTTTAAGCAGGTGTTTCATAGGGTATGGCATAAATCGCTATGGGCAACCATGAGGATGTATAATATCAACGGAAATATTATAACGGTCCTTGAACACCTGTATGACAAGGCGTCCAGTGCAGTTCTTGTGAATGTGAGGCGAGGGGACTGGTTTCGCACATAGGTTGGTATGAGAGAGGGGTGTTCACTCTCTCCAACTCTTTTCAATATAGTCCTTGCGGGAATTATGAGTGAGGCACTTGGAGGTCACGATGGTACTGTCAAGATAGGGGGTCGAACGATTACCAACCTTCATTTCGCGGATGATATCAACGGGTTGCCGGGTTCAGAAGCAGATCTCCAGGAATGTGTTAGAAGACTAGCTGAAACAGCTCTTGACTATGGTATGAAGATACGCCAATGGCTTCAACAGAAGGATAATAGCTAACGGTCAGGAACTCGAAGTGGTTGACCGTTTTAAATATCTTGGGTCGCTTGTCAGTGATGAAGGCTCAAAATGGGCGGTGTTGGCCAGAATATCACAGACAAAAGCGGCGCTTGCACAAAAAAAAGACAAGCCGACGGATTTGTCGAAACGCGGGATTGAACACGGGACCCTCAGATCTTCAGTCTAACGCTCTCTGAGCTATTTCGCTCGCCGAAAGTTAAAACAAAAGATACAAACAATTGTAAAGTTATTTTTAACCAATCTAAAATATTGTTACAGCTTTCATAGTTGTGGTATATTATATTTATGCACAGATGGTAACGGTATCACACTAAGTAAACAAGACATAGTTACAATACGTTGTCCTTTATCACGGTATTAGAGGATAACTTGCTAACAGCACCAACAGAAAAACAAATATGAAATCTTTGCGCCGAAATGCTTTTATTTTCGTATTTTATTACGTTATACAAATACTAAAGTAGACAATAAGAAGACTACTAAACAAAAGAGTAAGACACTCAGTAGATTTATGAATTACCCCGACTAATTCCCCAATTTAAAAAATTGATACCTTATATATTTATATTATACATTTTTACCTACTCACCGTTACATGATATGTGCTGTACAGCTGAGATGGATTGGCGATGTGGTCCGCATGTCGACTCGTCGTCTACCTATGAAACTGCTTTTTGTTGAACTGCAAAAGAGCAAGTGGTGTGGAAAAAGATACAAGGGCACCTTCATTCTTATAACTGTGTTAATTCTTCTGACTGGGAAAGAACCACCGACAATCGTTCAGACTAGCGCAGAACTGTTGCAGCATATGCTTCAAACATCAGATAAGTGGGAAGTAACGCACGCACATAGAGATAACCAAGGTAGAATACAAATGATACAAATAAAAACCAAAGACAACCCAGAAGATACACACACACACACTAGTAAACATACATGCCCCCTCAACTAAAACCAGAACGAAATACATTTTACGAAAACCTCCAAACTACATTAAGCCAACAATATGAACAACACAAAATAATAATGGGGGAGATTTCAACTGAAATTTAAACCCACTAGATGCATCACAGGGGACAACAAACAAGGAAAACCAGTGACACTTTACAACAAGTCCTAGACGAGAACGCCCTCAGAGACATTTACAGACACAATATACCATGAGAGCAAGGAGACAACATTTACAGACACGACACGTGCTCCAGGTACATCAGCCCGGTTAGACAGAATTTACATTCACGAAAGTTAAAAGACAACGAAAATTAAACCGCTGAATACCACAACGTTCACAGACCACAAAACAGTACAAGTAGTTGTCAATCGACCTCTTCATATCAACATTTGAATGTTACATTTATACATGTGTTTATTTTTGTCGCTGTTGACGATTGTCATAAGTGATGCTTGAAATGACCTGCGAGTCTTGTGATATTGATCAACAACAACAAAAAAGTCGTATATATCCACCATCATCTTTTGTTTCGTCTTATTTGTCTACGAGACCTTCACCAAATGCTTGAACGAGCAAGACAGTCGGACCCTTAGTTGACAGTCAACATTAAATACTCTTAGCAACGCTCTAAATTCTCTCTATATAGGTCAAAGTCCGGGCTCTGATGACCTGATCTCTGAATTATACTCCATATTTTCCACGTGTTGAGTCCACTCCTACTCAGGGTCTTACAAGAGGCGTCCGAGAAAAGGGAATTACCAGACAGTTTCAATCAATCCTACATAACATTAATACCTAAACCTGATACAGACAAAACTTAAGTAAATAATTAAATTATAGGCCTATCCCCTTACTAAATACAGACTACAAAATACTAACAAAAGCGTTAACATTCAAACTAACACCCTTTATGAAACACCTAGTCCATGAAGACCAGTCATGTAGTGTACAGAATAGAAGTATCAGTAAACATGCACATTTTTTAAGGGACACTATCCAATACACACATGAAAAAAGACACACAGTCAGCGATACTATCGATAGCCCACGAGAAAGCCTTTGACAGGGTCTCACATGAATACCTGCACAAAACACTAAAAGAAAACAACATGGGAGAATATTTTACAAATTTGTTAAAAGTAATATATAACAAACCAGAGAGTAGACTCATAATAAATCACACACTTACAGACACAATACAACAAAGTAGATCGGTAAGACAGGGCTGCCCTTATCCCCGTTACTATATAGGAACAACAAGTCTTTTGAAATTAATTTGCTGTTGTTATTAACAAACATTTTTATTACATAAAGAAAATGTTCTGTTGTTTTTGTTGATGTCTGTGTTTTGTCGTATCCACCATTACAAAAACTGCTTTGAATGGTGTATGAAAAAAGATACCCAATCTTGTTTGAATGAAACTTATTGCGTCACACCTATATTTGTCAATGATACCTCAAACTGAGTCAGGCTACGCACGTCTAAAACAACCAACAATACACACAATTTTGAAAATATGTAATCAATAACTTCCGCGAAGCTACGCCTATTAATTATAAAATCGATAACTACGACTTTTGTCGCTGTTGACGATTGTCATAAGCGGTGCTTGAAATGACCTGCGAGTCATTGTGATATTGATCCAAAAATAAAAGCTGTATATATGCATCATCTTTTTGTTTCGTCTTATTTGTCTACTTGTTTATATATTGTAAATACGCAGAATAGGACAACAACAACAACAACAAAAATTAATACTTAGCTACCACTATTAATTATAAAAGTCGATAACTTCGCTCTGCGAAGTTGTCGATTACGTATCTGGGGAAGACACGGGCTGGGATCAAGGTCAAGCTGATCCCTGTGTGGACCCCAACCTTTTGCCATGAAAAACAAGGGATCTACCACCACGCTATAGGAGCCCCTTTTAGTCGTGGCATACTATTGGATGCTACTTGCAAAGCCCTGTTAAGGGCTTGGTAGCAGGAGATTGAGAACGAACATCAGATTAAGAAGATAAAGAAAAAGAAAAGAAGAAAAGAAGAAGAAGAAATAAAAGAAGAAGAAGAAGAAACATATTGTAAATACGCTAGGATAACAACAACAACAACAAATCAATAATTAGCTACCTCTATTAATTATAAAAGTCGATAACTTCACTCCGCAAAGTTGTATATTACGTATCTGGGGAAGACGCGGGCTGGAACCAAGGTCAGGCTGATCCCTGTGTGGATCATATGATATTACATTAGCGCCAGGCGCCAGACTGAGCGTGCGGATCTAGGACAATTAAAGAGGAAAAGAGCGCCGTTTTAATAGTTGAATGGAGCACTATATACTACTAACTTAGATAATTGTTTTGTATTTGCACCCACGAAAGCTAGACAGCTCCGAGTTTTGGTAAGTAATTACTCTCGACGTTTCAAGCTAAAAACCTCATCGAGTGGTTCTTCTTTCAGATACTAATCTACTGACTTGGAAACCTAAATAATTAAATTAGTGTTTCGTTGTCTTTAATCTCCAAGTCTTTTGATATATTATACCACATTGGACGGTCAAGTTTATTTTGTGTTTGACTGTATACTTGTATTATATGTATATGTTATAGTTTATTTAACGTTCTGCCTTGTAATCACTGTGATAGCATGGGTAGTCGGTGTTTGGCGCAAGGTAAGGTGGATTTAAAGGTGGATTTGATATAACTGAGAGGTTTGGTCGGACACATATGAATGTGATAAATTATTTTGCTCGAATTTATTTGTGCCTTCCGGCTGTGCCAGATTACCTGTTATTAAGAAAGGAAAGCACAGTTATTAAACTCAAAACTTTCAAAGGCACATGGCATAGAGGACACTGGTGTAGTATAATCATACTACTCTTTAACAACTTTACCATGGTATAATCATACCACTCTTTAACAACTTTACCATGGTATAATCATACCACTCTTTAACAGATTTTCCATGGTATAATCATACCACTCTTTGACAGCTTTACCGTGGTATAATCATACCACTCTTTAACCGCTTTACAATTGTATAATCATACCACTCTTTAACAGCTTTACCATGGTATAATCATACCCCTCTTTAACAGCTTTACCATGGTATAATCATACCACTCTTTAACATATTTTCCGTGCAATGTTAGGTATTATTAAAAGAAATATTAAACATAAGAGCAAGGAAGTGAGTCAAACTGTATAAAGCGGTTCGGCGTGGACTAGTGGTTAAGTTACACGGCTCATAAGCCGAAGGTGCTTGGTTGGCTCCCCAATCACAGTCCTGGAGGCTACCTCTTGGGAAGCAAACCCTTACAAAATGCAGGAGGAAACCGACCCAAGAATAAAATGCATGCCGAAGTCGAATTCACTGAGCCGACAGGAGTAAAAATAAAAACATAGTGCAACGCACACCGCTTTGGAGAATTGAGAAATAAAGCGAACGCAAAAAACACATACAAAATAAAAAAATAAACAAACAAAATTATATAAAGCATTAGTTAGACCTAGATTGGAGTACTGTCTACAGATGTGGAGTCCTTTTCGCAGAGGAGATATAAACTTGCTAGAATGGATACAAAGAAGAGCAACAACGCTGATAGTGGGATTCCTGGACTACAGAAAAACCAGCCTACAGTATCTAGAAAAGAGAAGAATTTGAGGTGACTTAATACAGGTTTATAACACGTTTTCCAAAATAAACCACAAACACGAACAAGGGGGCATAGCTACAAATTAGCTAAATAAAGGACCAAATGAAATATTATGAATTTTTTTTTTAGTCAGAGAGGGGTGAATGCTTGGAATGTATTGTCACAGGAAGTAGTGGAGGCAGGGGCAATTAGCGCATTTAAGAATATATTGGATGCACCTATCTTTTAGAGCAAGTAAATAAAAATGAAACTGTTTGTGTGCAGAGTCTTCTATTCCAGTATAAACACGTTAAATTGATCGCTGCAAAGCTATTCTGTATTTAAAATAGTGAAGAAAAAAACCACAAATGAGCACAGTGTGTATAGGACTTACTTCGTGTACTGTCACTTCAGGTATATTACGTATATTTCAGTTCTGATGCGCTCTTTACGCCTACCAATCTGTGATATCTTAAAGTTTAGTTCAGCACAGAAACAAAATCGTCGATAAATGAATGTTGAGCTTTTCATATTTTAACCAAGATACACACACACACAGGACACTTGCCTACAATAGATACCGTTATCATTAGAATTAATTACAGATCAGGATTCACCAGACATATTGCGTATTTGAGATTCTAAAGTTAAAAGTAAACCAATTTCTTGAATGTGGTCACTACTAGACACTTATAACGACAGGGTTGACCACAAGACTGTGTGTTCTATCTCCAGTCCCCCCGACTACGTTTGCCGCTGTGATTAAATAGCTTATGACGTAGAAATCCAAGTGCAACTCAATCCTCAACTTCAGAAAAGCCATTAAATCGTATCTAGTCGCCATCTTGGCTTCCGATTGGCAACTAAATTCAATTTTAAGAAAAGTTCTCTTTACTAAAATTATTGGTGTGTATCTGCAGCTGAGAGCAAAGCTACCACATGTGATAGTAGAACATGTTGTCTTCACGAGCAGAGCAGGGTGACTTTCCTAAACTTCATTGACGGACACAAAACATGGCTGCAATATAAATCAGAGATAAAATGTCGACTTTATGGAAGATTATCAAAGACAGCATGACAGCAAATAGCTGACCTTGCGTTTCCTACTATTTCTTTACAGCTGTCGTGTGCTGGACACTGAATCAAATATATTAAACAAAATCTATAGCAAATAACCGCATCGTACATTTTTAACGTAACTATGACTACAGCATTGTAATGTGCTGAATTACGTGTCGATATGAAACCAATTCATCTACACGCTTCCATTACTACTTTTTGCTTATGGACTTCAAAATAATCAGTTATCATGCGCAGTGGATTAACGATGTATTCCCTACACATCTAAATGCCAGTTAAATACTTCTGGACTTCAGATGCTCTTAACTTTCCTACTTGTCTAGTCATGCCTTTGCAGGCCTTTCTTCTCTCTCTCTCTCTCTCTCTCTCTCTCTCTCTCTCTCTCTCTCTCTCTCTCTCTCTCTCTCTCTCTCTCTCTCTCTTGTCTGTTCTGTAACTTTCGCTTGGACGTCCGTTCTAAACGAGTTTGAAATCAATTGGGTGCCTTCTGCTATTTAAGGTATGGTTGATCATCTAAATACTATTTTCTTGTTTTCAATTATTTTTTCTCTGCTGTATATAGTGCGTTCTATTCTGTTGCTGTACTTTATTTGTCTGCTTATATCCAAAGGTTAACATATATAAAGCAGTAACGGCCTTAAGTAAGGACGGAAAACTATCTTATGGGTGTGACTTTTCAATGCAAGCACATCACATCAAATATACACTTTAATAGCGCAAATGTGTGTCTGACAGAGTCTGAGCTGAAAGATGACCTACGTCAAGCCGGTGGCCAAAAGAAACGTTTCAATGCCTCCCTCAAAGTATCTCTGACACGCTGCAGCATCGATGTAAACACATGGGAATGTCTCGCGCAGAACTGCAAAGCATGTCGTAGAACCACTATCAGAGGTACCTCCATTGCTGAGGATCGCCGGACCTCCGAAACACAGAAAAAACACATTTTGCGTAAAGACAAAACAACTGACATTAACATATCCAATTCTGACATTAAATGCTACGTTTGTGGAAAGATTTGCTGTGCCAGAACTGGACAATACAGCCATCTCCAAACTCACTGGTGAGGTGCAGCACAACATGTCTGACTTATGTTGGCATCATCGCTTGCGATGGACAGCTATTATTATTATTATTTTTAAGTGTTGTTGTTGCAGGGAGGTTTAATTTTGCTGTCTTTCTTTCTGGGATTTACATCCCATTTTACGCCGTCCGTGGCATCCTTCTAGTAGTTTGTTTCTGAACGAAATAAATGGTAAAATGAGCACAGATCGCCAGTGAATACGTTTAACATTTTGTGATCAGCACTTGGATTGTGAGAAACTGTCCTGATAGTCGTTAATTTCATGCAACCAGATTTTGAAGGTCAGTGAAAGGTCATTTGACACTGAGACTGTACTAAGACTATTATATGGCTTCTACTAACAGCCAATAATGTATCGGTATGAAATTACACTACAATTTTCAAACATAACAACATGCACAAAAACTGGTAAGTTACCTTTTTGTTGTTGAGTATTTATATATATATGACAGAGAATATTTAACGATAGATGACATATACATTAGACAATAATAAATATAATCTGTTAATTACAATAACACAAAACCTTTCACTGTTTTTACATAACAACCGACACCTTGACGCGATTTTAAATATTTACCAAATTCAAGAAGACGTTTCTAAAACTGGAAAAGCTACGCCAAAGACTAAAACCAATCATTATTCACTGTTGTTCCTTATAACTAATATTTCTTTTATGCATGCTTACAAATTGTTTGTATAAACATCCCTAGATAAGGATACAGTACCGAGATTAGACATTGCAATTTTCTGTTTGTATTGAACCGTTCATGACACTAAATTCAATACTACATTTCTTTAAATGATTATTCATTTCAGTATCTGAAATGAAAACTGCTCAGAACTAAAAAATTATGTCAGAAAACGCCTCAATGCAAATGTTAATCCTCTTGATGTTAAACGGCCGCACAGATAGACGATCGAGTGATATATGATGTCAAGTGCGTCCAACGCTGATCTTCGTCTCTTGCAGCTTAAAATTCCTACAAAATCACAAATATTCTCCGCCTCATGTACGTAACAATTCTGTTTATTTTCAAATAAACTTGTGAGCTGCGAATCAGGATTTTGGGCCGTCACGATGCTCGCGGACATAATTGGACATTCATGACCTAAATTCTGCACATATAGAGCGTACTGTTTGGGTTACAAATTCACATTCATTTCCAAATGCACGGTCAGTCTGTCCTGCTTACCAACCATTCATATAAAGTTGTAGTACGCATTCAACGTCTGTTTCCACATCCGATTTCCTTCCAAGACGAATTCAGTAGATTAGACTTGTCTGCCATAACTCTCTATTGGCCACTGTCACTAAAAACAAAACTCGAACAAAAACCAGACTGAAGTTTATCTTATTCTGCTGTCCCTTTGCTTCCCTACAGTTCGTAACCTTGTCACCGTTGTAAAGACTTGTTATTTCCTGTCTAAGACTTTCTGTAATCTGCTGTCATTTACACATATTGAGCTCAGTTGTTTGTGTGGCGGAAGTTCATATTCCGTTTTGCCAGTTATTAAACTAAGTTATTTTTGTCTAATAATGTTTGTTAATTGTTTCGTCATTCTGTATTTTCATCTTCTATAATTTTTCTTTGCCTTCTTTCTGAATTTGAGCTTTTTATGTCTATAATTGTTTTTTATTGTTTCCTGTTCCTTTTTTTAACCTAATTGTTTTTCTTCCTTTTTTGAATTTTTTTTCTCTGGGTAAGTTTACTTTCTTCTGTCCTCTAACTTTATTTATTCTATCAATCTTTCTTTCTTCTCTTTGTTATTGTTTCTTTCATTCAGTCGAATTGTTTTTTTTTCCTCAATTGCTCTGTTTTTAAAAATTACTTTCTTGTTTATTTGTAAAAAAATAAATATTTTCTTTAATTTTCAAATTAAAAAAAGAACGCTAGCCGAACGCCCACCCAGGGTTTTCAACTCCAGCTCTGATTTCTTGAACACGAGCAGCATCGAATTGGCACGGTGCTGAGCGCATTTTAAAATTTACCTTGGCGTAAATACACGCTGTACATCATTCTTTTCAAACGTGCTCATAAATCCTCACAGGCGGCAGTACGATAGACACTCGGTATATAGTTAGGTTCACCCGACTGGTTTCAGCTAGCAGGTAGAATATGTCCACTGTTTGCTTGAGACAACCAATGAATATTGTTCATGGACAACTCAAATAAAGACCATTGCTATGAAATTACAATGTAAATTATTGTAACCAAGGTAGCTATGGTTAGAAGCGCACACACACGCGCACACGCACACACGCACGCGGGAACGCATGCGCGCGCGCACATACACACATATTATTTATCTATAATGAGAAATGTTCGAGAAGACGAGAACATTGAAAGTTTCGACCCATTTACGATTGGTGGGTACGAGATTCCAGAGTTACGATAAGCAGATGACACAGTGATACTATCAAGAAGTGCAGAAGGGCTAGAGCAGCTAATTTCAGCCGTAAAGATTTAAACCTGTTTATAAACATAAATAAAACAAATATAATGACCACCGACAAAGCACAATGTCAGCATACATTCACAGTGAGTGGTGAGGAAATATATCAGGTCACACATTTTGAATATCTGTGCTCCAGAATTGACAAAAATGGAAACTGCTCGAAAGAAATCAGAAGAAGACTAGTCATGGCAATGCAGAGACTGAATAGCCTAAAGAAATTATGGCAGAACACCAAAAAAAATGATAAAAGTAAAAGACTTGAGAGCCTGTGTTTTTTCTGTGGCAGCTTATGGCTGCAAATCATGGACGATTACTGAAACTCCCAGACAAAGAATCGAATCCTTCGAATGAAAATGTTACAGAAAGATCCTCAGAATACCATGGACAGAGAGAAAGACACATGTAGACATTCGGCAAGAGTTGAGCATAGCGGAGAACTGGTTTATCAATTCCATTTTGCCTAGAAAATGCAAATACTTTGGTCACATCAAGAGACACAACGGTCTCGAGAGAACAGTAATGGAAGGTATGGTGCCAGGCAAAAGAGGAAGAGGTAGACCAAGCCGACAATGGCACCAAGATATCCAGGAATGCCTGAGTATGACTGGCGTAGGCTGGAGTTTTGGCAAGGGATCGAGTTTCTTTCTTACAGACTGGGATGAGGGCAACGTTCTATAAAGGACATGGTACATGATGATGATGACATATATATATATATTTATATATTTATATTTATATATATAGAAAAGTCCACTTTTAACTGTTGGGGTGTAAAATATTTTGCGAAAATATTCTCGAATTTCTGCTCTCGCTTTAGCCTGTCGTCTCAGTAATGCATTTCTTGTGTTAGAATAAAGGTTAGGATTGGTGTTAGGATTGGGATTAGAGGTTTAGGGTTATGACTAGTATTAAGATTTAGGATACGATTTGGATTAGAGGGTTAGGGTTGGAATTAGTGTTAGAATTAGGGTTATAATTTGTGTTAGAGTGTTAGGGTTAGGATTAGTGTTAGGATTTGGTTTAGGAATTGGATTAGAGGGTTAGTGTTTGAATTAGTGTTATGATTAGGGTTATGATTTGGATTAGAGGGTTAGGGTTATGATTAGTTGTATAGTTAGGGTTATAATTTGGGTTGGAGGGTTAGGGTTATGATTAGTGTTAGAATTAGGGTTATGATTAGTTGTAGAGTTAGGGTTGGCCTCTTTTCTTTACTAATTTCCTTATCTAAGTCTTTACTTATTTATTTAAAATAAAATTATATAGACATGTCCTCATATTGTTGTTCGCCAATGTCTCGGTATGTCATGTATGTAATCTATACATCTGCCATGCGGTCACCTTGTAGCTTGTAGCAAAATCGTCTTCTTAATATGTACTCAGTACTAGTCATAGTTCTCACCATACAATGTCGTTGCTCATTGTATCGTCTCTGTTGACATCACTATTCTTAAACAACTCATTTCACATTTCCTCTCCTGTGTCTTTCGATAAGCGCCCAATTTGACATTGGTAATCTCAAGCTGCTATAAGTATAATATTGGCCTATTGTTATATCATGTTCGAATGTTTATGGAACCGTCACAGTTGATAACCAACAGCACAGATCTGATATGTACAGAAGTTTAGGTTTATCTACCAATCCTTCTATAGTCCATCTTGATTACAGCCGTACAGAAGTTTAGGTTTATCTACCAATCCTTCTATAGTCCATCTTGATTGCAGCCGTACAGAAGTTCAGGTTTATCTACCAATCCTTCTATAGTCCATCTTGATTACAGCCGTACAGAAGTTCAGGTTTATCTACCAATCCTTCTATAGTCCATCTTGATTTCAGCCGTACAGAAGTTTAGGTTTATCTACCAATCCTTCTATAGTCCATCTTGATTGCAGCCGTACAGAAGTTCAGGTTTATCTACCAATCCTTCAATAATCCATCTTGATTACAGCCGTAGAGAAGTTTAGGTTTGTCTACCAATCCTTCAATAATCCATCTTGATTACAGCCGTAGAGAAGTTTAGGTTTGTCTACCAATCCTTCAATAATCCATCTTGATTACAGCCGTAGAGAAGTTTAGGTTTATCTACCAATCCTTCAAAAATCCATCTTGATTACAGCCGTACAGAAGTTTAGGTTTATCTACCAATCCTTCCATAGTCCATCTTGATTGCGGCCGTAAAAATCGAAGAAATGCTCCAAGGTTAATTGATATAGTACTTACTTGGGGAGATAGAATATGGTTATTGCACTCTACTATACTTATTGTAAACGATCTTTAAGTAGAACTACATTAAGTATGCTAATGTCATGGGGAACAAATGACAATAGAAACAACAGCCGTAAGAGCAAAGGCAAGATTTGGTGCTGGAAATACCGTATTATGGATAATTAGTGAGGCTCCCTGTTTGCGTATCAGTGCTGTGGATAACTGTAGTGGTGACCAGATTATGTTGATATAATTATTATGGATAAATGTAGTGTAGGCCCGATTCTAAATATCAGTGTTATGGATAACTGCATTGAAGACAAGATGATGGATATCGGTGTCATGGATAACTGTAGTGTAGGCCAGAATCTGAATATCAGTGTTAAGGATAACTGTAGTGTAGGGCTCATTCTGAATATCAGTGTTATGGATAACTGTAGTGGTGGCAAGATTATGGATATCAGCTTCATGGATAACTGTAGTGGTGGGCGCATGCTCCCATCCGGATCGGCAGTCAAAGAGAGAGTGTGGCACTTTGTAATTAAGAACGAAGGATAGTAATATGTCTCGATTACACTAGAAGTCGGTAGATGACAACATTGTAGTGATTTTAACTGTTTGTTTACTTTTAATAGGTATTATTTCAACTACTTTTCTGTCCATCGTATGTGTGTCATTCTTATAATGAGTTACACTAATATTATTTCTTGATCTATCTATGTTTTTGTTCAACATATCTTAGCATGTACGACTTACTTCCTCTTGTCAGTGATATAGAAATGCCATATAGTATATTTATTTTCATTTTTTGAAAAAAGAAATGTAAACAGCTTTTTGGGGGGAATTTGTAGTGTGAATTTCGCATGTTAATCTTTCTCATCAGTTCATAAAAAAACACAGTTATCATTGGGTCATTGGAGAAACGAGTTATCAAATCTGTTATTCTGTTATTATTTAGAGTATTCCTTCTACAGTCTAGTTCAAACCTAAATGAGGGCCTCAGTCAGTAGAGTTTAGACCTGTGTGATTGACAGATGCGGAAACTCATTAGTCTGAGAGTCTTCTGCTCTAAAGTGATTAGGCCGCACTGCTAGTTGTCTCGTTTGGCATGCTCTCAGTGCATACTCTTTGTCTCTGTCACAGCCCTCTCGTCAAACCACTCATGAAAAATAAAGATGTATGCCAGCAAGCAATCATCCAGCAGTTACCAGTACGTAGTTGTCTACAAGCATGAAAAGTATGTCCTAAATAGGTCACGAAACCTTTGTGCATGACTGACCATGCGAAGAAAACCACCCAGACAAGGCAGACAACAACTGTACTTTTTTAAAAATCACTTTGTGACAAACTTAAAAAGTGACCAATTTGTGTCAAACGTGTTTTGCAATGCTTCCGAACAAAACACGAACGGTTACTTTCAGCGCAAATTTTTGTTGTTGATTGCTGAGTGTGGAAAAGTGGGTGAGTACAAGCAATTGGTGAAGAACTAGTTCTACAAATAACAAGTGAAGTTCTGAGCACCGTTTTGTATAGATTTTCACATACTATCAGGCAGATAATTTTTCTCAGCAACAATTCATCCCAAAAAGACGCATAGATGAAGTGGCTGGTAACATGTACAACTTTCAAAGAAGTTTTTTTTTTAACTACAACTAGATAATCTCATTTTGCCAGACGATTACTGTTTTAGAGTATCTTAGTGTAAGGCTTGTCTTTCGTGGGTTTGAGCCCTGCAGGTTTCAAGCCAACTCTGGTCTCAAAGAGATGGGACCAGACTGCCTGCAACATGAATTATCTTAAGTCGTCTTGACTTATGTCTTGCCACTGGTCCAAGATAGTTCGTGACCAGAGAGCGAGGTTAATGACCAGCGCAGATTCTTCCTCACTTATAATTCGATTACAGCGCAAGAAAGATCATCAAGACAAAATGTGTATGATGTTGTCTCCATCATCGCTTGCGATGGGCATCTAACCGTCACGTTAGGGCATCTAACCGTCACATTAGGGCATCTAACCGTCACGCTAGAACATCTAACCGTCACATTAGGGCATCTAACCGTCACGTTAGGGCATCTAACCGTCACGTTAGGGCATCTAACCGTCACGTTAGGGCATCTAACCGTCACGTTAGGGCATCTAACCGTCACGTTAGGGCATCTAACTGTCACGTTAGAGATATCATTCTTTTCCTTATTTCTATACGTACGAGTAGATCATTTTAACCTGACATACAGTCCGGTAATGCAAGACAACGAGAAACTGAATTTTACACACTGAGCTCAGAAAAGAATTATCAAATCAAATAAGTAATCCTAAGGTTTATTCCAATCTGAAGTTTTTGTCTAGCAGTTGCTAGACAAAATACACTACCACATTCCAACCATTCCAACGCTAAGTTGTAGTTTCAATACAAAAAGGAATCTGCCAGAGATCATATCGCACAGAATATCTTCGCTGCGTGCTTGGAATAGGTCTTTAGTTGCTGCGACTGGGATGACTTTGAAATCAATGTCGATTGTACACGTTTCGCGGACAAGATATTGCTGATCATAGAGTTAACCGCTGAAGACAACCGCATGCTAGATTTTTTAACGAAGAGGGAAATAGAAAATGTCTGGAAATAAATGAATAATATTACTTTGATCAAAGTCATGCGACAGTGTTACACCCGTTGTGACACACACATCCTCGACGAATTGGACCCTACGCCACCCTTCTCTTTTCAACTAAACTGATGTCACAGCAACCGTGGTACGCTGTTGAGACATGGACACTTACAAATGTAGTTAAGAACAAATTGCTTGGGGCCCCAGGTCTCTCTTGAGAGACGCATGGTTGGCCTTACTCTTGGCTGCTAGAGCCCCAGGTCTTTCTCTCTTGAGAGACGCATGGTTGGCCTTACTCTACGTTGTTGGGGCCCCAGGTCTCTCTCTTGAGAGACGCATGGTTGGCCTTACTCTTGGTTGCCAGAGCCCCAGGTCTCTCTTGAGAAACGCATGGTTGGCCTTTCTCTACGTTGTTGGGGCCCCAGGTATCTCTCTTGAGAGACGCATGGTTAGCCTTACACTTGGTTGCTAGAGCCCCAGGTCTCTCTCTTGAGAGACGCGTGGTTGGCCTTACTCTTGGTTGCTAGAGCCCCAGGTCTCTCTCTTGAGAGACGCGTGGTTGGCCTTACTATTGGTTGCTAGAGCCTCAGGTCTCTCTCTTGAGAGACGCGTGGTTGGCCTTACTCTACGTTGTTGGGGCCCCAATTCTCTCTTGAGAGATGCGTGGTTGGCCTTACTCTACGTTGTTGTGGCCCCAGGTCTGTCTTGAGAGACGCGTGGTTGGCCTTACTCTACGTTGTTAGTGCCCCAGGTCTCTCTCTTAAGAGAACGCATGGTTGGCATTACTCTACGCAACCAGCGAATACAGAACATTCGTAATTCCGGCCTACGGCAGTTATTAGCGAACATTGAATTATCCGCGCAAAAACATTGGTTAGCTTATACGCCAGACGAGAGGATGGACACTGGAGCACGTCGACAGAAATATTGTGGCCTCCAAGTGGAAAAAGACTGCTGGGTAGAGCTTAGATAAAGATAATCAAATTTCTACCAAATATGCCACCTAACTTCCATCGGACTAGCAAGCTGCAAGATGCAATATCACAAAAAATAGATGCTTTAGATAGCTTCCATTATAACTTGCTCTGTCTGAATACAAGGTCTCGAAAGACCCAGAGTATGTTTGTATGCATGTATGTGTGTGTGCGTGCGTGCGTGCCTGTGTATGTGTGTGGAGTTACTGGGTGTGTGAGTGAGTGCGGATGTGAGTGAGTGTGTGTTAATGTGTATGTGTGTAACATAATGCCGAATGAAAAATTGGTTCGCTGCAGTTGCCTTGAGAGATTTTTTGTGTCTCGGCTGTCATGAACTGCTGTAAGATAAAAAGGACAAGGCTAACGTATTCCTATAGCACATATTGCCTTCGTGGATGCAGTGTTAAAGACTTTAGTTAAGTAGATATCAACTTTCGTATGACGTGACGTGAGCAGTTCTATTTTTGATTGCATTGTCTTTTACATAAGTAAACCAGGTAATAATTTACATCTAGATAGATTGGGTAATGCAACAACCAGGAACAAGTCCTGCTTTGTGACATTCGAAGCAAGTGTCAGAACAAAAGTGGGAATCCCTCATGACTGCCGGCGACGCATCTTTCAAATGTCTGCCCTATCAAATGTCGATGGTACGTGACATGCCTACCATGTTTGTAACGGGTAACGGGGAATCAGGGTTCGATTCCGGAGAGGGAGCATGAGAAACGGCTACCACATCCAAGGAAGGCAGCAGGCGCGCAACTTACCCACTCCCGGCACGGGGAGGTAGTGACGAAAAATAACAATACGGGACTCTTTCGAGGCCCCGTAATTGGAATGAGTACACTTTAAACCCTTTAACGAGGATCTATTGGAGGGCAAGTCTGGTGGCAGCAGCCGCGGTAATTCCAGCTCCAATAGCGTATATTAAAGTTGTTGCAGTTAAAAAGCTCGTAGTTGGATCTCAGGCGCAGGCGGGCGGTCCGGCTCGCGCCGGTTCACTGCCCGTTGTCTCCTGCCCTACCGTCTGCCGGCTCTCTCCCACGGGTGCTCTTCGCTGAGCGTCCTGGGTGGCCGGCGCGCTTACTTTGAAAAAATTAGAATGTTCAAAGCAGGCCTCGGCTGCCTGAATAATGGTGCATGGAATAATGGAATAGGACCTCGGTTCTATTTTGTTGGTTTTCGGAACTGGAGGTAATGATTAACAGGGACAAACGGGGGCATTCGTATTGCGGCGTTAGAGGTGAAATTCTTGGATCGCCGCAAGACGAGCTACTGCGAAAGCATTTGTCAAGAATGTTTTCATTAATCAAGAACGAAAGTCAGAGGCGCGAAGACGATCAGATACCGTCGTAGTTCTGACCATAAACGATGCCGACTAGCGATCCGCAGGAGTTGCTTCGATGACTCTGCGGGCAGCTTCCGGGAAACCAAAGTGTTTGGGTTCCGGGGGAAGTATGGTTGCAAAGCTGAAACTTAAAGGAATTGACGGAAGGGCACCACCAGGAGTGGAGCCTGCGGCTTAATTTGACTCAACACGGCCAACACTGAAATGATTGACATGCCAAGACCACTCTTCTGGGGCCTAATATGGAACTGGTGCTGGACTTAGACCCCCAGAAATCTGGGGTTATGCCCCCTGTGGCTCGGTTTTGTCTGCATCCAGTGTTTGATAAAGGAATTGACGGAAGAGCACTATCAGGAGTGGAGCCTGAGACCTAAGTTAACTTAACACGCCAATAATGCAGAATGACTATCAAAAAGTACACCTTCGTGGGGTCTAATAGAGAACCTGTGCTGGAATTAGACCCTCGAAAATTTTGGGGCTACCCTCTTGATTGTCTCGCTAAGGGAATTGAAGGAAGGGCACCACCAGGTGTGGAACCTGCGGCTTAATTTGACTGAACACGCCAATACTGTAGAACAACTGACAAATCGAGAGCACTGCCGTTTGGGTCTAATAATGAACGTACGCTGGTATTAGACTCACGGATGACAAGTCAGCTCTCAAACACTCAAATGAAAGAACGCTACGGAAATCGTGTTTAACTCCGCAGAAACCGCAGATTTCAAATACCTGGTCATGGACAAACAAAAGCCCTCAATAAATTCGTCTGACCAAATAGTGAACGGGTGCTGGAAATAGATCATCTGAAGACAGGTCAGTTTTACCCTACAAATGACAGGGCGTTGCTACGGAAAACCAGCTCAAATCGAGAGGAGCCGCAGACACTTTGGTTCACGTACCAGGCTGATAAGCCAAGGGCGCGAGGCTACCATGTGGGGGATTACGGCCGAACCCTTGTAAGCCGCAATCCCGCCCAAAATCTCAGCACCACTGCAATGGGAGGCTCCTACATGATCGGGACCTAGGGCTTGCGCCTCAGCCCTATCAGGTAGAGCCACAGTATGAGGTCCTTGCCGTCCGCCAATCAAAGCGGGCGGACAACTGCTTGATACTCACCCTATACGGCGTTTGGGTGCGAAAACACCAACCAAAGACTTAGTACCTGGTCGGGGTGTCGAAAACAGTAGAGCAGCCACCTCACTGTGAACTGTCAAGACTCAACCACTGACCATGAGAGTTGTCCGCACACCAGGCGATCAACATCTCTGTGACATTACCAGGCTTGTCCTCTGGCGAAATGCACTCCGGCTACGATATCTACCTCTGTACGTTATCAGCCATAACTATCATGCTGGACGCAGAAGAGATGCAGACCAGCGGACATTGCACACCTGCCCCACTGTGTCAACACCCCAGGTGGCGGGGAATGCTAGGCGTACCATCCCTGCATAGAAGCCAAGAAAACAAAGGGAAAAAGAGATACCCCACTCACATGCAAATGCTACGTTTCTGGCAGGACGTGACGATCCTGGGATACAGACACACTGGACTGCCTCTCTTCCGGGTAAACCAGTCCATCTCATATATCATATCATCATTGCACCCTATAGACACGAGTAGTGAAGACTCGAAAGTCTGGTAAGACAACTTCCATAGGAGAGAAAACTCTGACCGTAAACAACTGCTGCCTTGCAGATAGGCTGGGGACAGCCAAAGGCTAAGGAGGGCATCCCTACAGAAACGCCTGTTGAAATCGGATGCACGGGGCCGCAAGCCTAACAAAACAGTGCAACGTAAATCACAGTATGATGGCAGCACAACCTATTCGAAAAACGTATGGCGCTCATCCTGAGGAGACCCGCCAGGCAGCGATAGCGCCGGGCCTCACGCCTCGAAGGGGCCCACCCTTGACTACTGGTGGTCACCCACCCATGTGTCGTGGAGTCAAGGCACATGGCTATGGGGTAACGTCTATTGGCCAAAACCTCAAGACCCTCAAAATACTACAGTGGAATGCGGAGGGAGTCATTAACACAAAAATTTCCCTAACACACCACCTGCATGAAGGTAAGATTGACGTGGCATGTATCCAGGAAACGCACCTCAACAATAACCATAAATTCTCAATCAGAGGATACCAGACCTTCTGTCTAGATAGAGAAGGCCACAAAGGAGGGGTTCTGATACTGACCAGAAACAGCATACCGAGTAGCGCGGTACCTGTCAATCACACCGGACAAGCAGAAATTGTAGGAGTTGACATAATGGCTCAAGAGACGAAGCTCCGCATTTTCAATCTGTACGGACCACCAAACAGAGACCTATCGCTCTCGAGTATGGAGGTCAGAGACTCCAACTGCATAGTAGTTGGAGATTTCAACAGCCACTCGGAGAGATGGGGATACTCTGACACAGACAGTAGAGGTGACGAAGTGGAAGATTGGGAGATAGATGCAAATCTCTCCCTAATCAATAGGCCGGAGGATAGCCCTAGCTTCTATTCAAGAACATGGCATACCACCTCGACTCCAGATTTGGCCTTCTCCACACAGGACATACACTATAAAATAGACCGCCAGGTGCTGAACCAACTGGCAGGTAGCGACCACAGGCCGATCAGGCTAACCATTGACATGGAAGTAAGCCCACAGGAAACAAAACCGCTCCCACGTTGGAATTACAAACGAGCCGACTGGGACAGATTTGCAATCCTGACAGATGGGCTGTGTGAAACCATCAACACACGAAACACCAAAATGAAGCCCATGGTGGAGAGCCTAAGCAAGGCAATAATGCAAGCCGCCACTGAAACCATCCCAAGAGGAGCTAGGAAAAACTATAAGCCCTACTGGAATGATGAGTTACAGAAAGTGGAAGATGCAGTAACAAATGCTAGGAACATGGCAGAACGAGAAAAATCCATGGAGGCAAACATCGCCCTCAAAGCCGCCGCGGCGAAGTACAAACACACTCTCAAGCAAACAGCAAGAGAAAGTTGGAAAAATAAAACGGAAAGTCTGAACCTGGACAAAGACGGGAACAAGCTATGGAAGCTAGTCAGAGCCATGAACGACGAAACCCCGTCAAATAAACAAATTACCATCAAGCAGGGCGAGAACTTGATCACAGGTAAGAAAGCCGCAAACGCCTTTGTCGATCACTATGCCAGAGCAAACCACATCGAGGTCCCTGCAGATAAGCATACAGACATTAGCGAAGAGCTAAAGGGACACGAAAACATAAATACGGCTCCTGAAGAGCACATGATAGCCAAACTAACAATGCGCGAAATGGAAGAGGCTATGAGTACACTAAAGAAAAGGAAATCTCCCGGAAAAGACGGGATAACAAACGAAATGCTGATGGGGCTGGGCCAAACAGCGAAGAAGAAACTACTATCAGTCCTGAACCAAAGCTGGAAAAGGGGTATTGTACCCCAGGCATGGAAAGATGCAATACTGGTACCAGTACCAAAAACAGGGAAGGACAAAACAGATCCAAATGGATACAGGCCCATAAGCCTACTGAGCTGTGTTGGCAAGCTGATGGAACGGATAATAAACACCAGACTGATGTGGCATCTGGAAGAAAAACGAATACTAATTCCACAGCAAGCCGGCTTTAGACAGCACAGATCCACTGAGGACCAGGTCATCCTCATAGCCCAGGAGATAGAAGATGCCTACCAGGCACAGAAACACACAGTAGCTGTTTGGGTGGATCTGGAAAAGGCATTTGACAAAGTCTGGAAGGATGGACTTAGAGTCAAGCTAAGAAGAAGTGATGTCTGTGGGAAAATGTACAAGTGGATCAACCACTACCTCAAACAAAGAACGGCCAGAGTCCAAGTACAAGGGCAGATGAGCAAAAAGGTGACACTCGAGCAGGGAGTACCCCAAGGGGGAGTATTGTCACCCACACTCTTCCTGGTATATATAAACGATATTACAGAGAATATACCAAGAAGAGTCCATAGCTCAATGTTTGCAGACGATCTGGCTATGTGGACCTCTGAAAAGAATCTCACAATAGCAAGAAATCGGATGCAGACGGCCCTAACATCGCTGGAAGAGTGGGCGAACTCATGGCTGGTCAAAATAAACGAGGAGAAAACCACGTGCACAATATTCTCGCTCTCATTAAAACCCCAAAGTACCAAATTAAGTCTGAATGGCAAAATCCTGCAGCCAAACGACAACCCAACCTATCTGGGAGTCACATTTGATCGGCGCATGACATGGAAAAGTCAGATTGAGAGAAACCGAATGAAAGCCAGAGAAAGGATGGCGATCATGAGGAAACTTGCTGGCACAAGCTGGGGAGCAGACGAAGGCATACTAAAGAAACTGTACACTGGAAGAGTGAGACCAGTTCTCGAGTATGGCATTGCGGCATGGACAACCGCAGCGAAGGCGAACTTCGATAAAGTTAACAAACTTCAAAACCAAGCCATGAGAATTATAACAGGTGGCATGAAGTCAACGCCAATTGTAGAACTTGAAAAGATTACAAAACTGCAATCCATGACCGATAGAAGAGACTGCAGAGCCCAGCTGCAGTCAGAGAAACTCAGAAGACTGACGGACCATCCAATGTACCAGAGACTAAACAATTTGGGAAATGGGAAACTAAAGCGGAGAAACTTTGCAGAAATAGCCAAAGCAAAGATGCACGAAGATCCCATAAACGCACTAACAACACCAAAACCCATCACTACTGTACGAAAACCTACTTGGAGGCAGGATATATTTCCAGAGGTGGTAGAAAATATACCAGGTATTGCAAACAAAAACTGCCAGAGTGAAAAAGAAAGGAGAGACACTACCCTAAGCTTCATAACGAAAAGCTACCCAAGCATGGACTGGACCCATGCATACACCGATGGTTCTGTAACAAACACTACACAGAACGGAGGGGCAGGAGCATTCCTGAACCTACCAAATGGCAGGAAAATAACACTGTCATTCGCTACTGGTAAGTACACAAGCAATTTCAGAGCAGAGGCAGAGGCACTGAGGGCGGCAGTGGAAGAAATGGTAACACACAGTGAAAATGAGAGCCATATAGTCCTGCTGACAGATGCTCTCGAAGTAGTCACAGCGCTAAAAAGCCAGAAAAACACTGAGCTTAATGACTTAAGAGCAGCACTCTGCAAACTGTGCCAGCAGTCCGCACCAAAAAGGGTAGTGGTACAGTGGGTTCCGTCACACTGCAACATCCAAGGCAACGAGGAGGCAGACAGACTGGCAAAAGAAGGTGCAAGGCTACCACAAACAGATACCAGTATGACGTACGAAGAGTCAAAACGGCTTATCAAAGCCAGATACATGTCCAAATGGGAAACCGAACATACTGGTTACACCAAAAACGATGCCTATTACCAGTTGAACCGAAGAGAGCAGGTCGTCGTCTTCAGACTTCGCACTGGCCACAACAGACTGAGGTACCACCTATTCAACAAATTGAAGATAGGGTGTACCGACGAATGCCCGTGCGGTACTGGTAAAATGACCACTGAACATCTGCTGCAGAACTGCCCGACATACGAGGATCAGAGAGAGCAGATGTGGCCATTGCCAGTGGAACTGCAAGACAAGCTCTATGGTAGTGGCGAGAGTCTCAGGATGACCGCCGCTTTTTTCGAGAAAATAATGGTTACTGTCTGACTGTGTACGCAGAAGAAGAAGAAGAAGATATCATGTTCGAATGTTTATGGAACCGTCACAGTTGATAACCAACAGCACAGATCTGATATGTACAGAAGTTTAGGTTTATCTACCAATCCTTCTATAGTCCATCTTGATTACAGCCGTACAGAAGTTTAGGTTTATCTACCAATCCTTCTATAGTCCATCTTGATTGCAGCCGTACAGAAGTTCAGGTTTATCTACCAATCCTTCTATAGTCCATCTTGATTACAGCCGTACAGAAGTTCAGGTTTATCTACCAATCCTTCTATAGTCCATCTTGATTTCAGCCGTACAGAAGTTTAGGTTTATCTACCAATCCTTCTATAGTCCATCTTGATTGCAGCCGTACAGAAGTTCAGGTTTATCTACCAATCCTTCAATAATCCATCTTGATTACAGCCGTAGAGAAGTTTAGGTTTGTCTACCAATCCTTCAATAATCCATCTTGATTACAGCCGTAGAGAAGTTTAGGTTTGTCTACCAATCCTTCAATAATCCATCTTGATTACAGCCGTAGAGAAGTTTAGGTTTGTCTACCAATCCTTCAATAATCCATCTTGACTACAGCCGTACATAAGTTTAGGTTTATCTACCAATCCTTCAAAAATCCATCTTGATTACAGCCGTACAGAAGTTTAGGTTTATCTACCAATCCTTCCATAGTCCATCTTGATTGCGGCCGTAAAAATCGAAGAAATGCTCCAAGGTTAATTGATATAGTACTTACTTGGGGAGATAGAATATGGTTATTGCACTCTACTATACTTATTGTAAACGATCTTTAAGTAGAACTACATTAAGTATGCTAATGTCATGGGGAACAAATGACAATAGAAACAACAGCCGTAAGAGCAAAGGCAAGATTTGGTGCTGGAAATACAGTATTATGGATAATTAGTGAGGCTCCCTGTTTGCGTATCAGTGCTGTGGATAACTGTAGTGGTGACCAGATTATGTTGATATAATTATTATGGATAAATGTAGTGTAGGCCCGATTCTAAATATCAGTGTTATGGATAACTGCATTGAAGACAAGATGATGGATATCGGTGTCATGGATAACTGTAGTGTAGGCCAGAATCTGAATATCAGTGTTAAGGATAACTGTAGTGTAGGGCTCATTCTGAATATCAGTGTTATGGATAACTGTAGTGGTGGCAAGATTATGGATATCAGCTTCATGGATAACTGTAGTGGTGGGCGCATGCTCCCATCCGGATCGGCAGTCAAAGAGAGAGTGTGGCACTTTGTAATTAAGAACGAAGGATAGTAATATGTCTCGATTACACTAGAAGTCGGTAGATGACAACATTGTAGTGATTTTAACTGTTTGTTTACTTTTAATAGGTATTATTTCAACTACTTTTCTGTCCATCGTATGTGTGTCATTCTTATAATGAGTTACACTAATATTATTTCTTGATCTATCTATGTTTTTGTTCAACATATCTTAGCATGTACGACTTACTTCCTCTTGTCAGTGATATAGAAATGCCATATAGTATATTTATTTTCATTTTTTGAAAAAAGAAATGTAAACAGCTTTTTGGGGGGAATTTGTAGTGTGAATTTCGCATGTTAATCTTTCTCATCAGTTCATAAAAAAACACAGTTATCATTGGGTCATTGGAGAAACGAGTTATCAAATCTGTTATTCTGTTATTATTTAGAGTATTCCTTCTACAGTCTAGTTCAAACCTAAATGAGGGCCTCAGTCAGTAGAGTTTAGACCTGTGTGATTGACAGATGCGGAAACTCATTAGTCTGAGAGTCTTCTGCTCTAAAGTGATTAGGCCGCACTGCTAGTTGTCTCGTTTGGCATGCTCTCAGTGCATACTCTTTGTCTCTGTCACAGCCCTCTCGTCAAACCACTCATGAAAAATAAAGATGTATGCCAGCAAGCAATCATCCAGCAGTTACCAGTACGTAGTTGTCTAAAAGCATGAAAAGTATGTCCTAAATAGGTCACGAAACCTTTGTGCATGACTGACCATGCGAAGAAAACCACCCAGACAAGGCAGACAACAACTGTACTTTTTTAAAAATCACTTTGTGACAAACTTAAAAAGTGACCAATTTGTGTCAAACGTGTTTTGCAATGCTTCCGAACAAAACACGAACGGTTACTTTCAGCGCAAATTTTTGTTGTTGATTGCTGAGTGTGGAAAAGTGGGTGAGTACAAGCAATTGGTGAAGAACTAGTTCTACAAATAACAAGTGAAGTTCTGAGCACCATTTTGTATAGATTTTCACATACTATCAGTCAGATAATTTTTCTCAGCAACAATTCATCCCAAAAAGACGCATAGATGAAGTGGCTGGTAACATGTACAACTTTCAAAGAAGTTTTTTTTTTAACTACAACTAGATAATCTCATTTTGCCAGACGATTACTGTTTTAGAGTATCTTAGTGTAAGGCTTGTCTTTCGTGGGTTTGAGCCCTGCAGGTTTCAAGCCAACTCTGGTCTCAAAGAGATGGGACCAGACTGCCTGCAACATGAATTATCTTAAGTCGTCTTGACTTATGTCTTGCCACTGGTCCAAGATAGTTCGTGACCAGAGAGCGAGGTTAATGACCAGCGCAGATTCTTTCTCACTTATAATTCGATTACAGCGCAAGAAAGATCATCAAGACAAAATGTGTATGATGTTGTCTCCATCATCGCTTGCGATGGGCATCTAACCGTCACGTTAGGGCATCTAACCGTCACATTAGGGCATCTAACCGTCACGTTAGGGCATCTAACCGTCACGTTAGGGCATCTAACCGTCACGTTAGGGCATCTAACCGTCACGTTAGGGCATCTAACCGTCACGTTAGGGCATCTAACTGTCACGTTAGAGATATAATTCTTTTCCTTATTTCTATACGTACGAGTAGATCATTTTAACCTGACATACAGTCCGGTAATGCAAGACAACGAGAAACTGAATTTTACACACTGAGCTCAGAAAAGAATTATCAAATCAAATAAGTAATCCTAAGGTTTATTCCAATCTGAAGTTTTTGTCTAGCAGTTGCTAGACAAAATACACTACCACATTCCAACCATTCCAACGCTAAGTTGTAGTTTCAATACAAAAAGGAATCTGCCAGAGATCATATCGCACAGAATATCTTCGCTGCGTGCTTGGAATAGGTCTTTAGTTGCTGCGACTGGGATGACTTTGAAATCAATGTCGATTGTACACGTTTCGCGGACAAGATATTGCTGATCATAGAGTTAACCGCTGAAGACAACCGCATGCTAGATTTTTTAACGAAGAGGGAAATAGAAAATGTCTGGAAATAAATGAATAATATTACTTTGATCAAAGTCATGCGACAGTGTTACACCCGTTGTGACACACACATCCTCGACGAATTGGACCCTACGCCACCCTTCTCTTTTCAACTAAACTGATGTCACAGCAACCGTGGTACGCTGTTGAGACATGGACACTTACAAATGTAGTTAAGAACAAATTGCTTGGGGCCCCAGGTCTCTCTTGAGAGACGCATGGTTGGCCTTACTCTTGGCTGCTAGAGCCCCAGGTCTTTCTCTCTTGAGAGACGCATGGTTGGCCTTACTCTACGTTGTTGGGGCCCCAGGTCTCTCTCTTGAGAGACGCATGGTTGGCCTTACTCTTGGTTGCCAGAGCCCCAGGTCTCTCTTGAGAAACGCATGGTTGGCCTTTCTCTACGTTGTTGGGGCCCCAGGTATCTCTCTTGAGAGACGCATGGTTAGCCTTACACTTGGTTGCTAGAGCCCCAGGTCTCTCTCTTGAGAGACGCGTGGTTGGCCTTACTCTTGGTTGCTAGAGCCCCAGGTCTCTCTCTTGAGAGACGCGTGGTTGGCCTTACTATTGGTTGCTAGAGCCTCAGGTCTCTCTCTTGAGAGACGCGTGGTTGGCCTTACTCTACGTTGTTGGGGCCCCAATTCTCTCTTGAGAGATGCGTGGTTGGCCTTACTCTACGTTGTTGTGGCCCCAGGTCTGTCTTGAGAGACGCGTGGTTGGCCTTACTCTACGTTGTTAGTGCCCCAGGTCTCTCTCTTAAGAGAACGCATGGTTGGCATTACTCTACGCAACCAGCGAATACAGAACATTCGTAATTCCGGCCTACGGCAGTTATTAGCGAACATTGAATTATCCGCGCAAAAACATTGGTTAGCTTATACGCCAGACGAGAGGATGGACACTGGAGCACGTCGACAGAAATATTGTGGCCTCCAAGTGGAAAAAGACTGCTGGGTAGAGCTTAGATAAAGATAATCAAATTTCTACCAAATATGCCACCTAACTTCCATCGGACTAGCAAGCTGCAAGATGCAATATCACAAAAAATAGATGCTTTAGATAGCTTCCATTATAACTTGCTCTGTCTGAATACAAGGTCTCGAAAGACCCAGAGTATGTTTGTATGCATGTATGTGTGTGTGCGTGCGTGCGTGCCTGTGTATGTGTGTGGAGTTACTGGGTGTGTGAGTGAGTGCGGATGTGAGTGAGTGTGTGTTAATGTGTATGTGTGTAACATAATGCCGAATGAAAAATTGGTTCGCTGCAGTTGCCTTGAGAGATTTTTTGTGTCTCGGCTGTCATGAACTGCTGTAAGATAAAAAGGACAAGGCTAACGTATTCCTATAGCACATATTGCCTTCGTGGATGCAGTGTTAAAGACTTTAGTTAAGTAGATATCAACTTTCGTATGACGTGACGTGAGCAGTTCTATTTTTGATTGCATTGTCTTTTACATAAGTAAACCAGGTAATAATTTACATCTAGATAGATTGGGTAATGCAACAACCAGGAACAAGTCCTGCTTTGTGACATTCGAAGCAAGTGTCAGAACAAAAGTGGGAATCCCTCATGACTGCCGGCGACGCATCTTTCAAATGTCTGCCCTATCAAATGTCGATGGTACGTGACATGCCTACCATGTTTGTAACGGGTAACGGGGAATCAGGGTTCGATTCCGGAGAGGGAGCATGAGAAACGGCTACCACATCCAAGGAAGGCAGCAGGCGCGCAACTTACCCACTCCCGGCACGGGGAGGTAGTGACGAAAAATAACAATACGGGACTCTTTCGAGGCCCCGTAATTGGAATGAGTACACTTTAAACCCTTTAACGAGGATCTATTGGAGGGCAAGTCTGGTGGCAGCAGCCGCGGTAATTCCAGCTCCAATAGCGTATATTAAAGTTGTTGCAGTTAAAAAGCTCGTAGTTGGATCTCAGGCGCAGGCGGGCGGTCCGGCTCGCGCCGGTTCACTGCCCGTTGTCTCCTGCCCTACCGTCTGCCGGCTCTCTCCCACGGGTGCTCTTCGCTGAGCGTCCTGGGTGGCCGGCGCGCTTACTTTGAAAAAATTAGAATGTTCAAAGCAGGCCTCGGCTGCCTGAATAATGGTGCATGGAATAATGGAATAGGACCTCGGTTCTATTTTGTTGGTTTTCGGAACTGGAGGTAATGATTAACAGGGACAAACGGGGGCATTCGTATTGCGGCGTTAGAGGTGAAATTCTTGGATCGCCGCAAGACGAGCTACTGCGAAAGCATTTGTCAAGAATGTTTTCATTAATCAAGAACGAAAGTCAGAGGCGCGAAGACGATCAGATACCGTCGTAGTTCTGACCATAAACGATGCCGACTAGCGATCCGCAGGAGTTGCTTCGATGACTCTGCGGGCAGCTTCCGGGAAACCAAAGTGTTTGGGTTCCGGGGGAAGTATGGTTGCAAAGCTGAAACTTAAAGGAATTGACGGAAGGGCACCACCAGGAGTGGAGCCTGCGGCTTAATTTGACTCAACACGGCCAACACTGAAATGATTGACATGCCAAGACCACTCTTCTGGGGCCTAATATGGAACTGGTGCTGGACTTAGACCCCCAGAAATCTGGGGTTATGCCCCCTGTGGCTCGGTTTTGTCTGCATCCAGTGTTTGATAAAGGAATTGACGGAAGAGCACTATCAGGAGTGGAGCCTGAGACCTAAGTTAACTTAACACGCCAATAATGCAGAATGACTATCAAAAAGTACACCTTCGTGGGGTCTAATAGAGAACCTGTGCTGGAATTAGACCCTCGAAAATTTTGGGGCTACCCTCTTGATTGTCTCGCTAAGGGAATTGAAGGAAGGGCACCACCAGGTGTGGAACCTGCGGCTTAATTTGACTGAACACGCCAATACTGTAGAACAACTGACAAATCGAGAGCACTGCCGTTTGGGTCTAATAATGAACGTACGCTGGTATTAGACTCACGGATGACAAGTCAGCTCTCAAACACTCAAATGAAAGAACGCTACGGAAATCGTGTTTAACTCCGCAGAAACCGCAGATTTCAAATACCTGGTCATGGACAAACAAAAGCCCTCAATAAATTCGTCTGACCAAATAGTGAACGGGTGCTGGAAATAGATCATCTGAAGACAGGTCAGTTTTACCCTACAAATGACAGGGCGTTGCTACGGAAAACCAGCTCAAATCGAGAGGAGCCGCAGACACTTTGGTTCACGTACCAGGCTGATAAGCCAAGGGCGCGAGGCTACCATGTGGGGGATTACGGCCGAACCCTTGTAAGCCGCAATCCCGCCCAAAATCTCAGCACCACTGCAATGGGAGGCTCCTACATGATCGGGACCTAGGGCTTGCGCCTCAGCCCTATCAGGTAGAGCCACAGTATGAGGTCCTTGCCGTCCGCCAATCAAAGCGGGCGGACAACTGCTTGATACTCACCCTATACGGCGTTTGGGTGCGAAAACACCAACCAAAGACTTAGTACCTGGTCGGGGTGTCGAAAACAGTAGAGCAGCCACCTCACTGTGAACTGTCAAGACTCAACCACTGACCATGAGAGTTGTCCGCACACCAGGCGATCAACATCTCTGTGACATTACCAGGCTTGTCCTCTGGCGAAATGCACTCCGGCTACGATATCTACCTCTGTACGTTATCAGCCATAACTATCATGCTGGACGCAGAAGAGATGCAGACCAGCGGACATTGCACACCTGCCCCACTGTGTCAACACCCCAGGTGGCGGGGAATGCTAGGCGTACCATCCCTGCATAGAAGCCAAGAAAACAAAGGGAAAAAGAGATACCCCACTCACATGCAAATGCTACGTTTCTGGCAGGACGTGACGATCCTGGGATACAGACACACTGGACTGCCTCTCTTCCGGGTAAACCAGTCCATCTCATATATCATATCATCATTGCACCCTATAGACACGAGTAGTGAAGACTCGAAAGTCTGGTAAGACAACTTCCATAGGAGAGAAAACTCTGACCGTAAACAACTGCTGCCTTGCAGATAGGCTGGGGACAGCCAAAGGCTAAGGAGGGCATCCCTACAGAAACGCCTGTTGAAATCGGATGCACGGGGCCGCAAGCCTAACAAAACAGTGCAACGTAAATCACAGTATGATGGCAGCACAACCTATTCGAAAAACGTATGGCGCTCATCCTGAGGAGACCCGCCAGGCAGCGATAGCGCCGGGCCTCACGCCTCGAAGGGGCCCACCCTTGACTACTGGTGGTCACCCACCCATGTGTCGTGGAGTCAAGGCACATGGCTATGGGGTAACGTCTATTGGCCAAAACCTCAAGACCCTCAAAATACTACAGTGGAATGCGGAGGGAGTCATTAACACAAAAATTTCCCTAACACACCACCTGCATGAAGGTAAGATTGACGTGGCATGTATCCAGGAAACGCACCTCAACAATAACCATAAATTCTCAATCAGAGGATACCAGACCTTCTGTCTAGATAGAGAAGGCCACAAAGGAGGGGTTCTGATACTGACCAGAAACAGCATACCGAGTAGCGCGGTACCTGTCAATCACACCGGACAAGCAGAAATTGTAGGAGTTGACATAATGGCTCAAGAGACGAAGCTCCGCATTTTCAATCTGTACGGACCACCAAACAGAGACCTATCGCTCTCGAGTATGGAGGTCAGAGACTCCAACTGCATAGTAGTTGGAGATTTCAACAGCCACTCGGAGAGATGGGGATACTCTGACACAGACAGTAGAGGTGACGAAGTGGAAGATTGGGAGATAGATGCAAATCTCTCCCTAATCAATAGGCCGGAGGATAGCCCTAGCTTCTATTCAAGAACATGGCATACCACCTCGACTCCAGATTTGGCCTTCTCCACACAGGACATACACTATAAAATAGACCGCCAGGTGCTGAACCAACTGGCAGGTAGCGACCACAGGCCGATCAGGCTAACCATTGACATGGAAGTAAGCCCACAGGAAACAAAACCGCTCCCACGTTGGAATTACAAACGAGCCGACTGGGACAGATTTGCAATCCTGACAGATGGGCTGTGTGAAACCATCAACACACGAAACACCAAAATGAAGCCCATGGTGGAGAGCCTAAGCAAGGCAATAATGCAAGCCGCCACTGAAACCATCCCAAGAGGAGCTAGGAAAAACTATAAGCCCTACTGGAATGATGAGTTACAGAAAGTGGAAGATGCAGTAACAAATGCTAGGAACATGGCAGAACGAGAAAAATCCATGGAGGCAAACATCGCCCTCAAAGCCGCCGCGGCGAAGTACAAACACACTCTCAAGCAAACAGCAAGAGAAAGTTGGAAAAATAAAACGGAAAGTCTGAACCTGGACAAAGACGGGAACAAGCTATGGAAGCTAGTCAGAGCCATGAACGACGAAACCCCGTCAAATAAACAAATTACCATCAAGCAGGGCGAGAACTTGATCACAGGTAAGAAAGCCGCAAACGCCTTTGTCGATCACTATGCCAGAGCAAACCACATCGAGGTCCCTGCAGATAAGCATACAGACATTAGCGAAGAGCTAAAGGGACACGAAAACATAAATACGGCTCCTGAAGAGCACATGATAGCCAAACTAACAATGCGCGAAATGGAAGAGGCTATGAGTACACTAAAGAAAAGGAAATCTCCCGGAAAAGACGGGATAACAAACGAAATGCTGATGGGGCTGGGCCAAACAGCGAAGAAGAAACTACTATCAGTCCTGAACCAAAGCTGGAAAAGGGGTATTGTACCCCAGGCATGGAAAGATGCAATACTGGTACCAGTACCAAAAACAGGGAAGGACAAAACAGATCCAAATGGATACAGGCCCATAAGCCTACTGAGCTGTGTTGGCAAGCTGATGGAACGGATAATAAACACCAGACTGATGTGGCATCTGGAAGAAAAACGAATACTAATTCCACAGCAAGCCGGCTTTAGACAGCACAGATCCACTGAGGACCAGGTCATCCTCATAGCCCAGGAGATAGAAGATGCCTACCAGGCACAGAAACACACAGTAGCTGTTTGGGTGGATCTGGAAAAGGCATTTGACAAAGTCTGGAAGGATGGACTTAGAGTCAAGCTAAGAAGAAGTGATGTCTGTGGGAAAATGTACAAGTGGATCAACCACTACCTCAAACAAAGAACGGCCAGAGTCCAAGTACAAGGGCAGATGAGCAAAAAGGTGACACTCGAGCAGGGAGTACCCCAAGGGGGAGTATTGTCACCCACACTCTTCCTGGTATATATAAACGATATTACAGAGAATATACCAAGAAGAGTCCATAGCTCAATGTTTGCAGACGATCTGGCTATGTGGACCTCTGAAAAGAATCTCACAATAGCAAGAAATCGGATGCAGACGGCCCTAACATCGCTGGAAGAGTGGGCGAACTCATGGCTGGTCAAAATAAACGAGGAGAAAACCACGTGCACAATATTCTCGCTCTCATTAAAACCCCAAAGTACCAAATTAAGTCTGAATGGCAAAATCCTGCAGCCAAACGACAACCCAACCTATCTGGGAGTCACATTTGATCGGCGCATGACATGGAAAAGTCAGATTGAGAGAAACCGAATGAAAGCCAGAGAAAGGATGGCGATCATGAGGAAACTTGCTGGCACAAGCTGGGGAGCAGACGAAGGCATACTAAAGAAACTGTACACTGGAAGAGTGAGACCAGTTCTCGAGTATGGCATTGCGGCATGGACAACCGCAGCGAAGGCGAACTTCGATAAAGTTAACAAACTTCAAAACCAAGCCATGAGAATTATAACAGGTGGCATGAAGTCAACGCCAATTGTAGAACTTGAAAAGATTACAAAACTGCAATCCATGACCGATAGAAGAGACTGCAGAGCCCAGCTGCAGTCAGAGAAACTCAGAAGACTGACGGACCATCCAATGTACCAGAGACTAAACAATTTGGGAAATGGGAAACTAAAGCGGAGAAACTTTGCAGAAATAGCCAAAGCAAAGATGCACGAAGATCCCATAAACGCACTAACAACACCAAAACCCATCACTACTGTACGAAAACCTACTTGGAGGCAGGATATATTTCCAGAGGTGGTAGAAAATATACCAGGTATTGCAAACAAAAACTGCCAGAGTGAAAAAGAAAGGAGAGACACTACCCTAAGCTTCATAACGAAAAGCTACCCAAGCATGGACTGGACCCATGCATACACCGATGGTTCTGTAACAAACACTACACAGAACGGAGGGGCAGGAGCATTCCTGAACCTACCAAATGGCAGGAAAATAACACTGTCATTCGCTACTGGTAAGTACACAAGCAATTTCAGAGCAGAGGCAGAGGCACTGAGGGCGGCAGTGGAAGAAATGGTAACACACAGTGAAAATGAGAGCCATATAGTCCTGCTGACAGATGCTCTCGAAGTAGTCACAGCGCTAAAAAGCCAGAAAAACACTGAGCTTAATGACTTAAGAGCAGCACTCTGCAAACTGTGCCAGCAGTCCGCACCAAAAAGGGTAGTGGTACAGTGGGTTCCGTCACACTGCAACATCCAAGGCAACGAGGAGGCAGACAGACTGGCAAAAGAAGGTGCAAGGCTACCACAAACAGATACCAGTATGACGTACGAAGAGTCAAAACGGCTTATCAAAGCCAGATACATGTCCAAATGGGAAACCGAACATACTGGTTACACCAAAAACGATGCCTATTACCAGTTGAACCGAAGAGAGCAGGTCGTCGTCTTCAGACTTCGCACTGGCCACAACAGACTGAGGTACCACCTATTCAACAAATTGAAGATAGGGTGTACCGACGAATGCCCGTGCGGTACTGGTAAAATGACCACTGAACATCTGCTGCAGAACTGCCCGACATACGAGGATCAGAGAGAGCAGATGTGGCCATTGCCAGTGGAACTGCAAGACAAGCTCTATGGTAGTGGCGAGAGTCTCAGGATGACCGCCGCTTTTTTCGAGAAAATAATGGTTACTGTCTGACTGTGTACGCAGAAGAAGAAGAAGAAGATATCATGTTCGAATGTTTATGGAACCGTCACAGTTGATAACCAACAGCACAGATCTGATATGTACAGAAGTTTAGGTTTATCTACCAATCCTTCTATAGTCCATCTTGATTACAGCCGTACAGAAGTTTAGGTTTATCTACCAATCCTTCTATAGTCCATCTTGATTGCAGCCGTACAGAAGTTCAGGTTTATCTACCAATCCTTCTATAGTCCATCTTGATTACAGCCGTACAGAAGTTCAGGTTTATCTACCAATCCTTCTATAGTCCATCTTGATTTCAGCCGTACAGAAGTTTAGGTTTATCTACCAATCCTTCTATAGTCCATCTTGATTGCAGCCGTACAGAAGTTCAGGTTTATCTACCAATCCTTCAATAATCCATCTTGATTACAGCCGTAGAGAAGTTTAGGTTTGTCTACCAATCCTTCAATAATCCATCTTGATTACAGCCGTAGAGAAGTTTAGGTTTGTCTACCAATCCTTCAATAATCCATCTTGATTACAGCCGTAGAGAAGTTTAGGTTTGTCTACCAATCCTTCAATAATCCATCTTGACTACAGCCGTACATAAGTTTAGGTTTATCTACCAATCCTTCAAAAATCCATCTTGATTACAGCCGTACAGAAGTTTAGGTTTATCTACCAATCCTTCCATAGTCCATCTTGATTGCGGCCGTAAAAATCGAAGAAATGCTCCAAGGTTAATTGATATAGTACTTACTTGGGGAGATAGAATATGGTTATTGCACTCTACTATACTTATTGTAAACGATCTTTAAGTAGAACTACATTAAGTATGCTAATGTCATGGGGAACAAATGACAATAGAAACAACAGCCGTAAGAGCAAAGGCAAGATTTGGTGCTGGAAATACAGTATTATGGATAATTAGTGAGGCTCCCTGTTTGCGTATCAGTGCTGTGGATAACTGTAGTGGTGACCAGATTATGTTGATATAATTATTATGGATAAATGTAGTGTAGGCCCGATTCTAAATATCAGTGTTATGGATAACTGCATTGAAGACAAGATGATGGATATCGGTGTCATGGATAACTGTAGTGTAGGCCAGAATCTGAATATCAGTGTTAAGGATAACTGTAGTGTAGGGCTCATTCTGAATATCAGTGTTATGGATAACTGTAGTGGTGGCAAGATTATGGATATCAGCTTCATGGATAACTGTAGTGGTGGGCGCATGCTCCCATCCGGATCGGCAGTCAAAGAGAGAGTGTGGCACTTTGTAATTAAGAACGAAGGATAGTAATATGTCTCGATTACACTAGAAGTCGGTAGATGACAACATTGTAGTGATTTTAACTGTTTGTTTACTTTTAATAGGTATTATTTCAACTACTTTTCTGTCCATCGTATGTGTGTCATTCTTATAATGAGTTACACTAATATTATTTCTTGATCTATCTATGTTTTTGTTCAACATATCTTAGCATGTACGACTTACTTCCTCTTGTCAGTGATATAGAAATGCCATATAGTATATTTATTTTCATTTTTTGAAAAAAGAAATGTAAACAGCTTTTTGGGGGGAATTTGTAGTGTGAATTTCGCATGTTAATCTTTCTCATCAGTTCATAAAAAAACACAGTTATCATTGGGTCATTGGAGAAACGAGTTATCAAATCTGTTATTCTGTTATTATTTAGAGTATTCCTTCTACAGTCTAGTTCAAACCTAAATGAGGGCCTCAGTCAGTAGAGTTTAGACCTGTGTGATTGACAGATGCGGAAACTCATTAGTCTGAGAGTCTTCTGCTCTAAAGTGATTAGGCCGCACTGCTAGTTGTCTCGTTTGGCATGCTCTCAGTGCATACTCTTTGTCTCTGTCACAGCCCTCTCGTCAAACCACTCATGAAAAATAAAGATGTATGCCAGCAAGCAATCATCCAGCAGTTACCAGTACGTAGTTGTCTACAAGCATGAAAAGTATGTCCTAAATAGGTCACGAAACCTTTGTGCATGACTGACCATGCGAAGAAAACCACCCAGACAAGGCAGACAACAACTGTACTTTTTTAAAAATCACTTTGTGACAAACTTAAAAAGTGACCAATTTGTGTCAAACGTGTTTTGCAATGCTTCCGAACAAAACACGAACGGTTACTTTCAGCGCAAATTTTTGTTGTTGATTGCTGAGTGTGGAAAAGTGGGTGAGTACAAGCAATTGGTGAAGAACTAGTTCTACAAATAACAAGTGAAGTTCTGAGCACCGTTTTGTATAGATTTTCACATACTATCAGTCAGATAATTTTTCTCAGCAACAATTCATCCCAAAAAGACGCATAGATGAAGTGGCTGGTAACATGTACAACTTTCAAAGAAGTTTTTTTTTTAACTACAACTAGATAATCTCATTTTGCCAGACGATTACTGTTTTAGAGTATCTTAGTGTAAGGCTTGTCTTTCGTGGGTTTGAGCCCTGCAGGTTTCAAGCCAACTCTGGTCTCAAAGAGATGGGACCAGACTGCCTGCAACATGAATTATCTTAAGTCGTCTTGACTTATGTCTTGCCACTGGTCCAAGATAGTTCGTGACCAGAGAGCGAGGTTAATGACCAGCGCAGATTCTTTCTCACTTATAATTCGATTACAGCGCAAGAAAGATCATCAAGACAAAATGTGTATGATGTTGTCTCCATCATCGCTTGCGATGGGCATCTAACCGTCACGTTAGGGCATCTAACCGTCACATTAGGGCATCTAACCGTCACGCTAGAACATCTAACCGTCACATTAGGGCATCTAACCGTCACGTTAGGGCATCTAACCGTCACGTTAGGGCATCTAACCGTCACGTTAGGGCATCTAACCGTCACGTTAGGGCATCTAACCGTCACGTTAGGGCATCTAACTGTCACGTTAGAGATATAATTCTTTTCCTTATTTCTATACGTACGAGTAGATCATTTTAACCTGACATACAGTCCGGTAATGCAAGACAACGAGAAACTGAATTTTACACACTGAGCTCAGAAAAGAATTATCAAATCAAATAAGTAATCCTAAGGTTTATTCCAATCTGAAGTTTTTGTCTAGCAGTTGCTAGACAAAATACACTACCACATTCCAACCATTCCAACGCTAAGTTGTAGTTTCAATACAAAAAGGAATCTGCCAGAGATCATATCGCACAGAATATCTTCGCTGCGTGCTTGGAATAGGTCTTTAGTTGCTGCGACTGGGATGACTTTGAAATCAATGTCGATTGTAGACGATTCGCGGACAAGATATTGCTGATCATAGAGTTAACCGCTGAAGACAACCGCATGCTAGATTTTTTAACGAAGAGGGAAATAGAAAATGTCTGGAAATAAATGAATAATATTACTTTGATGAAAGTCATGCGACAGTGTTACACCCGTTGTGACACACACATCCTCGACGAATTGGACCCTACGCCACCCTTCTCTTTTCAACTCCACTGAGCTCACAGCAACCGTGGTACGCTGTTGAGACATGGACACTTACAAATGTATTTAAGAACAAATTGCTTGGGGCCCCAGGTCTCTCTTGAGAGACGCATGGTTGGCCTTACTCTTGGCTGCTAGAGCCCCAGGTCTTTCTCTCTTGAGAGACGCATGGTTGGCCTTACTCTACGTTGTTGGGGCCCCAGGTCTCTCTCTTGAGAGACGCATGGTTGGCTTTACTCTTGGTTGCCAGAGCCCCAGGTCTCTCTTGAGAGACGCATGGTTGGCCTTACTCTACGTTGTTGGGGCCCCAGGTATCTCTCTTGAGAGACGCATGGTTAGCCTTACACTTGGTTGCTAGAGCCCCAGGTCTCTCTCTTGAGAGACGCGTGGTTGGCCTTACTCTTGGTTGCTAGAGACCCAGGTCTCTCTCTTGAGAGACGCGTGGTTGGCCTTACTATTGGTTGCTAGAGCCACAGGTCTCTCTCTTGAGAGACGCGTGGTTGGCCTTACTCTACGTTGTTGGGGCCCCAATTCTCTCTTGAGAGATGCGTGGTTGGCCTTACTCTACGTTGTTGTGGCCCCAGGTCTGTCTTGAGAGACGCGTGGTTGGCCTTACTCTACGTTGTTAGTGCCCCAGGTCTCTCTCTTAAGAGAACGCATGGTTGGCCTTACTCTACGTTGTTGGGGCCCCAGGTCTCTCTCGTGAGAGACGCATGGTTGGCATTACTCTACGCAACCAGCGAATACAGAACATTCGTAATTCCGGCCTACGGCAGTTATTAGCGAACATTGAATTATCCGCGCAAAAACATTGGTTAGCTTATACGCCAGTCGAGAGGATGGACACTGGAGCACGTCGACAGAAATATTGTGGCCTCCAAGTGGAAAAAGACCGCTGGGTAGAGCTTAGATAAAGATAATCAAATTTCTACCAAATATGCCACCTAACTTCCATCGGACTAGCAAGCTGCAAGATGCAATATCACAAAAAATAGATGCTTTAGATAGCTTCCATTATAACTTGCTCTGTCTGAATACAAGGTCTCGAAAGACCCAGAGTATGTTTGTGTGCATGTATGTGTGTGTGCGTGCGTGCCTGCCTGTGTATGTGTGTGGAGTTACTGGGTGTGTGAGTGAGTGCGGATGTGAGTGAGTGTGGGTTAATGTGTATGTGTGTAACGTAATGCCGAATGAAAAATTGGTTCGCTGCAGTTGCCTTGAGATATTTTTTGTGTCTCGGCTGTCATGTACTGCTGTAAGATAAAAAGGACAAGGCTAACGTATTCCTATAGCACATATTGCCTTCGTGGATGCAGTGTTAAAGACTTTAGTTGAGTAGATATCAACTTTCGTATGACGTGACGTGAGCAGTTCTATTTTTGATTGCATTGTCTTTTACATAAGTAAACCAGGTAATAATTTACATCTAGATAGATTGGGTAATGCAACAACCAGGAACAAGTCCTTCTTTGTGACATTCGAAGCAAGTGTCAGAACAAAAGTGGGAATCCCTCATGTATTTTGACTGGGAAAGAAAGAAATGAAAGAAAGATCTTTACGTGTCACTCTTCTCTTCCACAAACTGTGTGGGGTACACATGAAACGAGAACAAGTCAGGAAACAGGTGTTAGATGGCTATTTAAAATAACAAAAAACTAATTGAGATAAGAAATTGAAAACCATTTGTTATTGCACCTACATTGAGCAGTGCATGAGCTGCAGCGGTCAGCGACCCAAAGCTGACTGCTAGCATCAACGTCAGCAACCCAGAGCTGTCAAGATCCTTTTACACCTCAACGTGGTGATCCTGGACAATAGTCTGCAAGAGAGCAAACTGGCTTAGGAGAAGGGATCGAAGAGAGAAGAGTAACAAGGTACCAACAAATGCCTGATAAAGTAAGATGTGTTGGACCGGAAGTGCAAATATCGCAGTCAAGCTGTAAACCACGACACAACGCATTCCTTTCTCTATTCTGCTACTTGCAAAACCTTTTACGGGGCTTGGTAGCGGTAGATTGAGAACGAGTGAAGAAGAAAATGAAGACATTGTCCCAAATATTTTAACATATTTCCTCTTATCCTATTGTTTTAATAGTGGTCCAGGACGGTCCCATTCTGTTCATTTTGTAGCAGGAAAAATATCATTATAGACCGGTGAGTTTAACGAGCATAGTCTGTAAATTGTTAGAGTCAATAATCAAAGAAAACATTGTAATGCATTTAGAAAAATTTAATCTAATTAGAAATAGTCAACATGGGTTTACTAGAGGGAGATCATGCTTAACAAATCTATTAGAATTCATGGAGGAGGTTACTAAAATCATAGATAAAGGGGAGCCAGTGGATGTTATTTATCTAGACTTTGCAAAGGCCTTTGATAGAGTACCTCATCAAAGATTATTTCGAAAGTTAAAATCACATGGAATAGGTGGCGAAGTTGCCAAATGGATTGAAAATTGGTTAACAGGAAGAAGGCAGAGGGTGGGCATAAATAAGGAGTACTCTGAGTGGAGTGAAGTGAAAAGTGGTGTGCCACAGGGCTCGGTTTTGGGACCAATTTTGTTCTTGTTATATATAAATGATTTGGACATTGATATGAGATCCATGATTGCAAAATTTGCTGATGACACAAAACTATGCAGTAGTGTCTCATCTAAAGCGGAAGTGGATATATTGATGTCGGATTTAGATAACATTCGAGAATGGTCTGTAAGCTGGCAAATGGAGTTTAATGTAGATAAATGTACAGTCATCCACATGGGTAGATCCAATATGGAACATAAATACAGAATGGGAGAAAACAATATTAGAAAGATAGATAAGGAAAGGGACCTAGGGGTTATAATAGATCATACAGGAAAGGTGAGTGAGCAAGTTAAGGTAGCAGTGAAAAAGGCAAATGCAATGTTAGGTATGATAAAAAGAAATATTAAACATAGGAGCAAGGAAGTGATCGTCAAACTGTATAAAGCTTTAGTTAGACCTAGATTGGAGTACTGTGTACAGGTGTGGAGTCCTTATCATAGAGGGGACATAAACATGCTAGAAAGAATACAAAAAAGAGCGACAAAGATGATAGTTGGATTCCAGAATTACAGTTATGAGGAACGACTCAGAAAAACCGGCCTACAGTGTCTCGAAGAGAGAAGAATTCGTGGTGACTTAATACAGGTTTATAAGATGATCAGAGGAATCGATAAATTAGACTATAACAAGTTTTTTAAAATACAGCCACCTACAATAACACGAGGGCATAGCTACAAGCTGATTAAAGAGAGGTCCAGGTTAGATATTAGGAAATATTTTTTTAGTCAGAGAGTGGTGTCTGCTTGGAATGCATTGCCAGGGGAGGTGGTGGAGGCAGGGACAGTTAATGCGTTTAAGAAAAAACTGGATGCGCATAGATTTTAGAGCAAGGTGATGTAAATGTAAATGTAACTGGTTGTATACAGACTCTGCAGGGTCTTCTAAACCAGTATAAAGACGTTAAGTAAGTCTCCAATCCACGTGTAAGTAGCCGATCTCGGTGTAAGTGGATCGAGGGTGTCTCTGACACACTCAGAAAGTTCCACCTAATGACAGCACAATAATAACACCCGGAGACAGCAAGAAACCTACCCCTACCACCTCTCTGCGACACCTCATGATAAAAGCAGTTTGAGAAAAATAAGAAGAAAGAAGATTGTCTGGTTATCCACCGTGAACACACTTTCCAGAAATTCCATCAATCATGCATTATGTTGTAATCTAAAGCACGCGAGTGCAATGGGGCAACTGCTACACGGTCTGTCGTTACTCGAATGTCTTCTCGAATCATCTCAAACACATAGTCCTCTTTCCCAATCTGCAGGACGACCAGGCAGGGCTTGTTTATCGATTGCTGAGAGTCCTTGAGACAAATTTATCTACTCAGTTTACTCTCATTTACGCGGAAAACACGTCTCATCGTTAACAGAAAGCTTTTCTTAATTAAAATCTTACATAGAAAGTCATTTTGCTACCCTACCCAAGTTTTTTACCCATTTACTGACTTACCCTCATAATGTTATTCTACAGCGCACTAGTAATCAGAAAAGAGAGTCCGGAAGCCAAACAATATACCGAAAATGGGGAAAACTGTTTTGACTACGTAAAGTGTATGGAGAAAGACAAAGCACATTATGGATTTACAATTATTCTGGAAAATATAAATGACTGATGTTTGATGGGGATCTACTTTCTTGACACGGTATTTTACAACTGAAAGGCCATGATAAAGTATATTTTGTTTACTACTAGATATTGAAAGGCCAAAACAAAGTATACGCTGTTGATTAGATAATGAGAGACCACATTTACGTATTAAAAAAAATCTTCATTTTACACACACACACACACACACACATATATATATATATATATATATATATTTGTGTGTGTGTGTGTGTGTGTGTGTATTATCATCATCAACATCATCACAGACGTCTCAGTCTCTATAGACCACGTGCGTTGCGCCCTGTAAGATTTTTCCAGTTCTGTCTCCTGTATTTTGACACTGTCTGCGATGGCTGTAAAGGCCGATATGCGAGTGCCAATCCCTGCCACAGATCGTTCAACTATACTGAGGAGGCTGGCTTGATTGGCTGTTCCTTGATCTCTTCAGTTTCTCTTTTCTCAGCAGCCACTATGCCCCTCCAACTGACTGTCTCCAGATAGCTCGATCCTGATCAATTTCTTCCCAGCCCTCGGATGGGTTGTCGCATGACTTCATGTCCCTGTCCGCGAGCAGTCTCAACCTGTTTAGTAACATGCTGGAGTAAACTATGACTACAATCGTTCAGGAGCGAGATCCCTCTATAATTATTGCAGTGCCCGTGTCACCTTTGTTTTTGTAAATAGTCACAATGGTGGCGACAAGCATATCTTGGGTGACTGCACCTTCCTCCCAGTATAGGCATATAAGATCAAACGTCGGCTGAGCTAGTGCTGATTTCCCGCATTTGATGGATTCAGATAGGATACCATCTCCCCTGGTGCTTTGCCATTTGAGAGATAGTTGATAGCCTTAACAAGCTCATCCAGAGTAGGTGGTCTGTCATATTTCCATAATAGAAAGGGCCTGTAGCCTGCACAGGGCCTCATCAGTGACAACAGTTTCCCGAGAGTAGAGCTCAGAGTAGTACTTCATCCATCTGGCCATCTTCTGGTCAGGGTCCATGATTCTCGCACCTGTCAGATATTTCGGGTGGCAGAACCTCTCGAAGTAGAGCTCAGTGCCATATGTATGCCTCTATACATGCCCTAGATATTTCCCGTCTCTGCATTTAGCTGAATTTCTTCACACAGTTTTTGCCAGTACTCATTAGCGAATTGTCTAGCGGTTTGTTTATTGATGCCTCGAGTGCAGCAAGCGTCCTCTCGTTTGCACTTTTCTTAAAATAATTGATGCAAGGATCTCGCTTGACCTCAATTACTGTTTTCATTCTTGCGAGATATGCATTGAACCAGTCGTGATTGACCCGTTCCCTAATGCCAAACGTAGCTAATGCTGAATTATAGATGGCACTTTTCATAACGTTCCACTTAGTTGCGGCGTCACGCTCAGATCCTCCCTTAAGAGCAAGATTTAGGTCAGACACAAACCTCTCCGCCTTGAAAGGAATCAGTGTTGATGCGGGGATGCTCCATTTATATAAATATATATATATATATATATATTTATATATATATATATATATATATATATATATATATATATATATATATATATCAGACTTACGTAATGCTGACGTTCATTGTGTCTCTAAATTGCTCTAATGGAGTATGTAGATCGGCTTTTAGGGATTAATGTTAGGAACACTTGGAGAATATACGTAATGGCTGAGTTCTTATCTCTAAGATAACCCAGTAATGTTTAGTGTCCATATGGGAATTTGTATCTAGAATGCAAGCAGTACGCCGTCAGCAGATATCGTCATCACCCCTACCTGGAGGTACACAAGTCAGAAGCAATTAACAAACATACAAATAAAAACAACCCATCTAGTAATGTCAAAGCCAATCTCTTTTTTTGTTTTAATTAATTGGAGAGCTCTTCTTTAAATTTTCATCTCGTGGTCTACACTTTCATATTATAAATACATTGTGACGTCGAGTTCATTGAATATATTTGGTCATGGATCTCAAACTGAAACCACACATCACTAAGGTTCATCGAAAGTGAAGTTAAAAGAGCTAAGGCCGCAGGAGGTGTCACTAAACGATCAAATGTTTCAGTATGTAAAGTTAATAGATCTAGAGCTGAAGGAATTCAAGTTAAGATGGTAAGGTGCATGAAATGAAGTTAAAAGATAGAGGAGTGCAGTAAGTGAAGTTCATATATTAGGGACCACATGAAGTGAAGTTAATAGTTCAGGGTTGCAGGAAGTGAAGTGAATAGATCAAAGGCTGGAGGAAAGGATGTTAATAGATCAATAGCTGCATGCATTGAAGTTAATAGATCAATGATAACGTAGGAAGTGAAGTTAACAGATCAATAAGAACGTTCGAAATGAAGTTAACAGATCAAGAAGAACATACGAAGTGAAGTTAACAGATAACGAAGAACGTACGAAATTAAGCTAACAGGTCAAGAAGAACGTACGAAGTGAAGTGAACAGATCAAGAAGAACATACGAAGTGAAGTTAACAGATAAAGAAGAACGTACGAAGTGAAGCTAACAGGTCAAGAAGAACGTACGAAGTGAATAGATCAAGAAGAACGTAGGAAGTGAAGCTAACAGATCAAGAAGAACGTAGGAAGTGAAGCTAACAGATCAAGAAGAACGTAGGAAGTGAAGCTAACAGATCAAGAAGAACGTAGGAAGTGAAGCTAACAGATCAAGAAGAACGTACTTTGTGAACTTTAAAGTTCAAAAGCTGCAACACATGAAATTATTAGATAAAGTGTCAGAGGTCCGGTGGAGCAGTCGGACTTCTTACTAGGAGGGGGAGTCAGCTTGCTGATGTAAACCAAATAAATAGTCGTGAACTTCTTCTTCTTCTGCGTTCGTTCTCAAACTCCCGCTACCGAACTCTGAACAGGGCTTCGAAAGTAGCAGGATGTAGTCCGGAGATCGAAATGCGTTGTGTTGCTAGTTTACAGCTTGGCTGCGATATTTGCACCTTTCGGTCCAACACATCCGTCTTCGGCGGCAGTCGTGAACTAAAAACGGTGGAGTGCTAAAACGGGCAGCAGGTCAGTCAAGAAAAGATACACAATGTCCGTCTACTGTTTCTCTACACATTCAATTACACGTCAGCAAAGACAGAAAACTGGTCAGACCTTAAAAAGATGACGCATTGGCGCAGACTATGAACTACGATTTTTGGAACATGTAATATCAGAAGCATAAACGGAATAGAGAATTTCCTCAGGAAATAAATGAAAAAATCAAAATAGGACAACCTAGCTTTAACGGAAACTAAGAAGAAATAACAGGAGGTAATGGATTTTGAGGGTAATATTTTTCTCTACAGCGGAGTTGAAGTTCTCACTATCGACATAACGAAAGTAAGAGTTGGAAGGAAAAAAATGGCCACTGAAATTTGCAAACGACAAACAAGGTGCTTTGCTTGCCACTCCGAAGAAGATAATGGATTTATGGAAAGACTTTTTCTCAGATCTCCTATGTGCAGAAGAAGACCAAGTTCCAGGTACAAGGTGTTCTAATTTAGAAGAAGATGACGGGGAGTACATCACAATGCAGGCGCCGAAGACAACACCGGAGAACACAAAGGCTGGTAAAGGAGCCGGACATAATTGGATAACTCAATAAAAGGTCAAGTACACGAAACTGCAAGTTGACGCTTATTCCCGTGGGTTCTCGGGCGCCACAAGGCTATATATATATATTTTAAAAGAAACTGGAAGATATCGTTATATAAATATTAAAAAGGCTGACAACAGACAGTTCGAAAACTCTAGAATCACATGTCATTTTATGGCTTCTGCAAAGGCTACTCTAGGATACTAGAGCAGCGTCTAAGATATCTGACTGACTTACATGTGTACGAAGCCCAAAGCAGTTTCAGAGTAAATGGAAGTACTCAAGAGATTTTCTTCACACTCAGGCAAATTGATGAAAAAGTTGTTGAGTATGTTGAGAAATGCATCTCAGTTACTTGAACCTGGAAAAAGCATTCGATAAGGTTCCATGGAGCAGGCTCTCAGAATGCCTGGTGAGAAACAACACATAACACATGATCTACGCAACACAATTCTTATAAGAACTAAAGTTAATAGATTAAGAACATCGGGAAGTGATATTTATAGATCAAGAATAGCAGGAAGTGCATTCAATAGATCAAGGACGGCGGGAAGTGCATTCAATAGATCAAGGACGGCGGGAAATGAAGTTAGTAGATCAAGGACGGCGGGAAGTGCATTCAATAGATAAAGGACGGCGGGAAATGAAGTTAGTAGATCAAGGACGGCGGGAAGTGCATTCAATAGATCAAGGACGGCGGGAAATGAAGTTAGTAGATCAAGGACGGCGGGAAATGTAGTTAATAGATCAAGGACGGCGAGAAATGAAGTTAGTAGATCAAGGACGGCGGGAAATGAAGTCAATATATCAAGGACTGCGGGAAATGAAGTCAATAGATCAAGGACGGCGGGAAGTGCATTCAATAGATCAAGGACGGCGGGAAATGAAGTTAGTAGATCAAGGACAGCGGGAAATGAAGTAGGTAGATCAAGGACGGCGGGAAATGAAGTTAGTAGATCAAGGACGGCGGGAAATGAAGTTAGTAGATCAAGGACGGCGGGAAATGAAGTTAATAGATCAAGGACGGCGGGAAATGAAGTTTGTAGATCAAGGACGGCGGGAAATGAAGTCAATAGATCAAGGACTGCGGGAAATGAAGTCAATAGATCAAGGACAGTGGGAAATGAAGTTAATAGATCAAGGACGGCGGGAAATGAAGTTAGTAGATCAAGGACGGCGGGAAATGAAGTTAATAGATTAAAAAACAGCGAGTCGTGCGCTTAATAAATTAAAAACAGCGTTAAGACTTTTTCATAAGCCCAAAGACAATGCAATGGCTATTTAGACGATTTAATGGTTGTAACACGAACTTAATACAGATCGCTTTTTAGAATTTTAGTTTTTCAGTTGTTTATCGACGTTATCTAAAACGTTGGAATTTGTTTATAAATGTAATTAAATATCTCTCCTTCTACTTTTATTTGACGTTGAACATGTAATTTATCTTTTATATATCCCCATTGAATTTCTTGCGGTAATAATTAGTTTAGTGATTGGATTATTAATTCTAAACTTACATTGTGGAGACCGTAGGTTTACATCAGGTTGAGGTGTAACATACTTACCAATGCGCCAACTCAAATCCACAACGTGTACGTGGGAAAGGTTGTGGTAGAGTAGCTTGATCAACGAGACGTGGATGCACACCGTCATACTCTTATCGAGCATGATGTGATGCGTTGCTTTGCACTACAGCTAGGCGAACCCAAGTCCACCTTTTTTCAATACGCCCTGGAATGAAAGATAAGCAACCCACACCTACTACCAGAGAAAATTCGTTAGCAGTGAAGAACTCAGACAGAGACTGGTTTCGAAAACTACAACAAGCACATCCCCCACGTTGCGATGCCAGTCCCACTACGAACCACACAATAATGTTGATTGACAAGCCAGCCGGCCGATGCTTTAGATCCCTGTAGTCTAGGTCATCAGTCTGTTTATAGCAATATGTGGTCTAGTGGTACTACCAAGCAGCAAGCAATAAGTCACGCTTCGCAGTTTTTTATCAAATGCATTTATTTCACATCAACTAGACGAACATATTTTGATATAGATAGGAAGCAAATGTGAGATGATTAAAACAGGTATCAATATATAATATGTTGTTGCTACTGCCAGTCGTACTTTAGTTCGATACTCTTGATACCTTTCTTTGTGGTGGTTTACAGTGGATCTACTTACATTCTGACAAGGATGACCTTGGTCCCCGACACGTTTTAGTAAACTAACGATATTGGGGATCACAGTGTCAATACTCACTTTGTTAACCATACTGAGCTTGAAACAGGTTGTTTCCACGGAGAACTAATTGGAAGTGAGTTGGGAGTCCTGCTCAACATCTTCAAGTGAGCCCTGACTAACATTGTCTGATAAGTATGTTCTGCCTGACTGGACGTTAGTGTTTTTTCTTTTCTCACAAAATAGAGAACATGCAATGGGAGATTGCTTAGGCGATGTGGAGTGCTCGGTGGTTCACTAGCATGATTAAAGAAGCGTATGAAGATCTGAAGTGTAGATTTCTAATACTGGTCGGCCGTGTCGGCCCTATGCGATAGTGGCTGGTGTGTGATGGCGATATCTCTTTTCATTGTTTATGCTTCTGATGGCTATTGGCTATGTTATTGGGACAGTGGCATCTGCCAACAGAAGTTTGACAGGACGACTTTGTGACCTTGATTTGGCTCTTTTGTGTCATGTCATGCAGGTTAAAATAGGTGTGCTTGATGGGAGGTCACATAGAAATTGACTAGAAATGTACAGGGAGAAAGCAAAGGTTCAGAGAATGGGTGAGGTTAGTCGAGTGGATGGTGCAGATATATAAATCAAAATAGAACACAACGGGTGCGTGGAGCTTTCATTACATTGGGGAAACGCATGGAAGTTGAAATACATTGGATCCAACTTGGGGATACAAATCGTCTGCTCCAATGTAAGATCCATTTTATTGTGTGGCTTTGGGACATAGGAACCAAGAGAGTCAATAGCAAAGGAGATTCAGACTTTCATTTGTGGGTGCTTTTGCTGGAAAAGAGATTGAGATGTTTGTGATTGGATCTCTGGCTTTGGCTAATGGAGAGTGGATGTATATCGGTGCGGCATGACTTAAGGAGAGGCGACAGCAACGACTGGGACACATCTGGGGTGGCCAGGTGGAAGCTTGTGAGAATTTCGGGTGAAAACGAGATAACAATGAATAGGACGCAAACTAGTGAGGCCGAGTGATGATGGCGCTGCGGAACAGTCTCTGTTCTTGGCTCCCAATGGCAAAACAGGTGGAGACAGACAAGGGCACACATGGAGAGGAGAGTTCAATACAAACATAAAGGAATCAAAGAGTCGCCAGAGCTGATACGAATAACCTGGGACAGAAGGTTTGACGTTTATTTGTTGAAAACCTGTGCTATACAAGGAGCTGAGAGTTTCTAATTGACTGAAAAATAGATCATAAACGATCAAATTGACAACGTGTACACAAACTTACACACACCGACACACACAAACACGCACTGGAACACACACACATACAAACACTCACTGGAACACACGCACTCACACACACACATACACACACAAACACGCACTGGAGCACACGCACTCACACACACACAAGCAAGCCTCGAGCATACACACACACACAAGCACGCACTCTAGCACACACACACACACGCACTCGAGGACACGCACATACACACAAGCCCGCACTCGAGCACATACACACACACAAGCACGCATCCGAACATACACACACACACACATGCACATACACACGCACGCACTCGAGCACACACACACACACGCACGCACTCAAACACACACAAACAAACACACACACGCACGCACTCGAGCACACACCCACACACACACACAAGCACGCACTCGAGCATACACACACACACGCACTCGTACACACGCAAATACACGCTAAAACCCATTCACACTTACATATATACATGTGTGTGTGTGTTTAGCAAAGTGTTATGCTTTTAAATGTGGCCAACATATGGTAAATTTGTGACTCTGATATGGCTCATAATTCTATTTGTACCTGTAATTTCTCCAAGACCTAATTACTTTTTTTTTCTTACCACGAGATACACTCCATTTTAATATATATATATATATATATATATATATATATATATATATATATACATATATATATATATATATTTAAATATATATATATATACATATATATATTCATTTATATACACAAATCTATCACTTAAGCAACAACGCCAGATGGGATCCACAACAGTGGCATTGTCCCACGTCAAGGAAGTCATCCATCATGTCAACAGTTACAAGCACCGCTGGGCTGGCGATGTTGTCAAAAGAAAAGACGAACACTGGAGCACAGCAACCACTCTGTGGTACCCGCCGGGCAGAAAAAGACCTCAAGGACGACCGCTACCCCCTCTCCCACTAGATGGCAAGATTCGCTTGAGCTGCACAACACTCGCGATCCCGAAACAAACAAGTTAGCCCTCCACTAGACAACCCGTTCCCGAGACACGTTACCCATAGGAACGGCGTGGGCTAGTGGTTAAGTGGCCCGGCTCACAATCCGAAGGTGTTGGGTTCGTTCCCCATCACAGCACCGCCCGTTACCCCGGGGAAGCAAACCCTTAGAGAATGCAGGAGGAAGCAGACCATTACATAAAATGCATGCTGAAGTCGGATGCACTGCGCCAACAGGCGCAAAATAAAAACCGCAGTGCAACGCACACCAATTTGGGGATTAGAGAAATAAGGCAAACGCAACAAACAAACAAAAAAAAAAAAAAAGTTAGCCATCCACAGGACAACTCGTGCCTAGACACAAGTTAGCCATCCAGTGGACAACCCGTGCCCGAGACAAATGTTAACCATTCACTGGACAACCCGTGCTCGAGATAGAATCGACTGAAAACAGAGATTAGATCAGCACAAAACCCAAAATATAGCACTGCTCGAGTCCAGAAATGTACCCTGCTACTTCCAAATCGCACAAGAGTTGGGACCTGCACAGGGCGACTAAGACTAAAACTAATATATATATATATATACACACACACACACACACACACACATATTTGAAAGGCGTTAATTTTTAAAACAAGTTTCCATTTTCTGTGTATTGTTTCTGCGCTGTTCAATTGTAAAGAACGTACATTACACTTAGTCATTATAATTTTTTTTTGAGTCCGTATATGACTCAGGTTGGTGAAAATATATTTGGCCAGCTCTATTCTATTTTTTGATTTTTCGCTTCTCATCCATCTGACATTTTCCGTTATTATTTGTATAAGACAAGTGAAGCTCTAAACGTGTTCCAGTGTTTTATAGTTTATTTGTATAATTTAATAATCAAGTACCATACAGATAGATCAAGAACATCATCAACAATCAGTATATTCACCAATGGAGAGAGGACATGAATATAAGCAGTAGACCAGATCCAATTCATGAACTTAAAAAAACCCAGCAAACTAACTTATTTCACATGAGAACTGTCACTGTAAACAACTAGATAATCTATACCGACTAAAGATATCACACACCGATGAATGCCAATGTGGAACGGGAGGGCCAGACTCCTGAACACATTCTACAGGAATGCCCACTCTATAGGGAAATGAGATGTAAGACCTGACCAGAGGGTGCGAAGCTGCGACAAAAGCTATGGAGCAGTAGCTCCGACCTGGTGAAGACTACAGACTTCACCATGGCGACTAGAATGCAGATATAGCATATTAAAGATTCTAAACGCAAAGAAGAAGAAGGAGGAGGAAGAAAAAGAATCAATTTTGCTAATTATCAAAGTTTCGTTTTATTTTGCCAGTGTTGATGCGTAATCCATATATCCGACTTTTGCACTTCAATTGAATCCTAATTTAATTTAGTTCTTGTCTACTTTCAGCTGGCAGAACTGTGTTTATTTATTGATATCGAGTCGTGTCATTTCCACCACGTGTCCATATATGTGTAATGTGTTAATATTAAACATGCAATGTGACATTACGCGTCCTTGCTGCACTCCTATATCTTTCCATCTACACATGGTGAGTTAAGCCTGCTAGATATTACAATAACAATTTGCTCCAAGTAGAAGTTAATGAGTATTCTTGTGTCTTTTCCATCTACACATGGTGAGTTAAGCCTGCTAGATATTACATTAACAATTTGCTCCAAGTAGAAGTTAATGAGTATTCTTGTGTCTTTTCCATCTAGACATGGTGAGTTAAGCCTGCTAGATATTACAATAACAATTTGCTCCAAGTAGAAGTTAATGAGTATTCTTGTGTCTTTTCCATCTAGACATGTTTTCAAGATATGTAATTAGTTTCTGATGGAGAACTATGTCAAATGTTTTTTTACAGTCTAGAACTGCTGTCTGTGTTTATACTTTTATACTTGTGTCCTTATACATAATACTGCCTCACTTGTTGTTCTTCTGCTCTGTTGAAATTCAAATAATTCTTTCCAGTTTGATTTTGAGCAGCATCTTAATGGTGTGGCTCATATTAATTGTTCTTCAATCGGAAAATTTGGTTGTACGAAGTTTCTCTGGTTGTGTTATCTTGCACTTTGATTTTTTCCACTATTAATTTGCTGGTTGACACATAGTACGTACCACATTGTTCAGTACTCTTTATTCTTGAGTGCTGTTTGCTTTTTTTCTCTTTCAATTTGCTTAGAATATCATCTGCCATTTGTACTTGATATTTTGTACACACTTATATCCATAGTTTTATTTGGTGTTTGTTTACTTGTTCTTAAACGGCTTCTATACAGTGGTCTGATGTAAGTTCCCATTATATTCTTCTGTTTGTTCATCCCTGTGTTCTTAGGTAGGTGTGTGCGTTTGTAAAATGGCAACACCGAATTGCTGAACGGTTAGCTTCAGCCGCATCATTCGATAATTGTATGTTCAATAACCACACCCATATTTTTACAGCTTTAAAATATATATACCTACTCCTCGTTGATGATCTGTCCTCCTGAATGTATTAATGTATACTGCTCTTCATGTACGTATCCATCATGTCAGTCTAGTTTCTGCCACACTCAATATATGGATGTTCATATCACTGGCTTCTGAGATCGAATTGTCAAACTTTCACAATGACCATTACATTTATACATTTGTATAACTGTCCTACAGCGCCGTCGGAAAAATTGCATTCAAACCTGAACCATTTCTCTGAAAATGACTATTTCTTTTTTTCTTTCTTTCTTTCTACTTTTGGCCTTTCTTTCGTTCTTTCTTTGTTTCTTTTATCTGTTTTTGATTTCTGGTTTTTTTCTGTTGGTTTTTTCATTTTTTATTTCTTTCTTTCTTTCTTTCTGTCTTTCTTTTTTGCTTACATTTTGTTGTTGTTTCCGTTCGTTCTTTTTTTTGAAAAGTACTTTTAGTGTTTCATAATTTATTTGTATTTTTATGGTTGGTCGGGTTTGGCATTTCGTGTACAAGAATAAGTGTTGATAGACGTCTGTTAATTTCTCGTTTCTTCTCGCGGCATTTGTGAAACTTGCAGGCAAATTATTTATCTTTCAATGTTTTCCTCGTTTCGTCTCTTGTTATTAAAAAGCTCGAGACAGGAAGCAAAACAGAAAAAAATCGCATTCCTGTATAAGAAGGCTGAACTACGCAAGTTAGTTGTCATATGCCAATGTCCTACTTGTAGTCCGGTATATATATATATATATATATTGATACATTTTCCTGTAATATCTAATTTGCTTTACTCGTCACTGAGGAAACACATTCAATCCAAATTCTTATAAATTATCTTTCCAATTATCTTCTTCTTCTTCTTCTTCTTCTTCTTCTTCTTCTTCTTCTTCTTCTTCTTCGTTCGTTCTCAATCTCCCGCTACCAAGCCCTGAAATGGCTTAAGTAGCAGAATGTAGTCCAGAGAACGGAATGCGTTGTGTCGTAGTTACAGCTTGACTGCGATATTTGCACCTTTCGGTCCAACACATCCGACTTCAGCAATCATTTTTTTGAGTACCGGGTTAGCATTCCCTCTTCGATCCCTTCTCCTTAGCCAGTCTGCCCTGCTGCAGCCTGTTATCCAGGATCACCGCGTGGAGGTATAGAAGGATCTTGGTAGCTCTGGTTCGCTGACCCTGACGCTAGCAGTCAGCTATGGGTCGCTGACCCTGACGCTAGCAGTCAGCTATGGGTCGCTGACCCTGACGCTAGCAGTCAGCTATGGGTCGCTGACCCTGACGCTAGCAGTCAGCTATGGGTCGCTGACCCTGACGCTAGCAGTCAGCTATGGGTCGCTGACCCTGACGCTAGCAGTCAGCTATGGGTCGCTGACCCTGACGCTAGCAGTCAGCTATGGGTCGCTGGCCCTGACGCTAGCAGTCAGCTATGGGTCGCTGGCCCTGACGCTAGCAGTCAGCTATGGGTCGCTGGCCCTGACGCTAGCAGTCAGCTATGGGTCGCTGACCCTGACGCTAGCAGTCAGCTATGGGTCGCTGACCCTGACGCTAGCAGTCAGCTATGGGTCGCTGACCCTGACGCTAGCAGTCAGCTATGGGTCGCTGACCATGACGCTAGCAGTCAGCTATGGGTCGCTGACCCTGACGCTAGCAGTCAGCTATGGGTCGCTGACCCTGACGCTAGCAGTCAGCTATGGGTCGCTGACCCTGACGCTAGCAGTCAGCTATGGGTCGCTGACCCTGACGCTAGCAGTCAGCTATGGGTCGCTGACCCTGACGCTAGCAGTCAGCTATGGGTCGCTGACCCTGACGCTAGCAGTCAGCTATGGGTCGCTGGCCCTGACGCTAGCAGTCAGCTATGGGTCGCTGACCCTGACGCTAGCAGTCAGCTATGGGTCGCTGACCCTGACGCTAGCAGTCAGCTATGGGTCGCTGACCTCTGCAGCTCATTTGCTGCTTAGCGTCTTGATCCCCTATCCAATTATCAACTGAGGTCACTTCTTTATTTGAATATGTCGTTGTACAATAAAAATCGCCTTTCTGGTAACCTATCTGTTTAGCAAAGTCTGCGTTCAAACGTAGGAAGTTACGTGTCTAGTGGGTGGTCATGTGACTCGGATACTGATCGTTTGATCACGTAGGCAAGGGTTAAAAAAAATAGTAAGGATTACGTTATTTATAGTAAAATAAATATATAGCCTGTACATTGCTAGGCAACTGCATGAAAAAATAGCCGTTGTCGTTCTGCTCTATAAATGATCACGTCCCTATGCTTTACCCTGGCGTCTCCTACTTAGCGAACCCCAGTAAAAGTTAAAAGACACAGAACACAATGCTAGTTTTGTTTATAATTTATGAGTTTACTTTACATACAGACACATCACATCCAGGCAGACACACAGAGACAGAAATTAGGCCACACACAAACATAAATACTGAAACACACAGACGTACACAGACACACACATACATACACACATACTGGCAATAGACAAACAGACACATATACACATAGATAGCCAGAAGGCTACCCACTAACACACACAGACATGCACTGAGAAACACACGACATACACCTCAATATAGTTATATATCCCCTACATTTGAATGATAATAATTGTTACAGAATGCAAAGGTATCAAATATATCTCTCATAAAGTTTAATAATTAAAAAAGCGAATAAATATATGAAACAAATTATACTGCAGATATGAGCAAAATAGGAAGTACATTACATATATTAAACAATTAATAGATTAGGCAGAATTATTGTGTCCAACTACATGTTTGGAAGGCTTACAATTTGTTATTTTGTCCCAGCACATGTTTGGAACGTTAACAGTTTGTTAAAGTGTGCCTGTACATGTTTAGAACGGTTCTAATTTGCTATTTTGTCCCGGTACATGTTTGGGACGCTTCAAATTTTTAGTTATTTGAACGATTTGTCACCATGTCGATCTCAACACTTTAATAAGAACAATGCAATTTGTTATTGAGTCCCAGTACATGTTTGGAACGCCTCAATTTGTTATTGAGTCCCAGTACATGTTTGGAACGCCTACAACTTATTGAATCCCAGTACATGTTTGGAACGCCTATAATTTTTTATTGAGTCCCAGCACATTTTTGGAATCCAGCGATCTCCGGAAAAAATTGATATCATGGACAGACCGTCGCAGCTCGAAATCGAACCCCGACCGTCTGAACACGAGGCAAACGGCTTGACCACTTCGCCACAGAGACCCCCTGCCTACATATTGTTATTGAGTCCCATTACACGTTTGGAATGCTTACAATTTGTTATTGTGTTATTGTGTTATTGTGTGTTATTGTACATGTATAGAACGCTTACAATCTGTTATTTTGTTCCGGTACATATTTGGGACGCTTCCAATTTTGAATTAAATGAACGATTTGTCACCATGTCAATCCCAACACTCTAGTAAGAACAATCCAATAAAACAAATATTACCCAGTCGAAAGTTTCTTTAGTTTACTGGGCTCTCAAATTATCTCATCATTTAGAGACCGCCACATATCTTATAGTTTAGAGGTTTCCAGAAATGTTCCACTTCAGTTGTTACAAATAAATATTTCTTTTTTGTGCTGGTCACAACCAGGTTTTACCACATGTCCTATCGGGGGTAGATGTTGTGTGGTCGTCAGCCAACTAAAAAAATAAACTTTGCATTAAAAAAAAAATATTTGTGAGTAAATTTTTAATTTCATACTATTGTGACGGGGGAGAGAAGGGGTAGAAGGGTGACGAAAAAGTGGGGAGGTGGGAGGGGGAGGGGGTGCTGGGAGCAGGGAATTTTCATTGGCTTTACTGGGTTCACAAGCTGGAAAAGGCTGAGAACCACTGCTCTAGATATTCCCATGCATATCAACATCCAGATGTCTCCAAATTATTGCCTGGGTAGACCATTCCAAGATATTAATAATATTCAAATACTAAATCTACACTCTACTGCATTCACAAACATGTATTACTGACATACTACTTCAGAATACATTGCATTCAAAGAGTATATATAAATATATATATATATATATATATATATATATATATATATATATATATATATATATATATATATATATATATAGATATGTATATGTGTGTGTGTGTGTGTGTATCAATTTAAATGATGTAGTTAAGAAATTCACTGAAGGTAACACAATATGACGTCATTGTAGAAACAAACAGACAAGGATATATAAATTAGAAAATCATAATGTAATACTTTGCCGAATCGAGGTCTACAGATATATGACAAGCTCCAGTCCAAATGGCAGTGTAAATCAACTCACAAGGAAGGATCAGAGCACTATTATTCGACCGAGAACCCAACCTCAACATACTCCTGAGTGCCGGCTGTGTACACACCCATATGAAACAGTTGATCATCATCTCTTTGACTGCTCAGCGCTCAATGATTTTTAAAAACTGCTTCTTCCTTCGTGGCCTGATACATGGAATACTTTGTATGGTACTAGATAATAGCTGATAGACACGTGCAGATACCATTACATGGCATTGGGCCGAAGAGTGAGAGCCCGGATGCTTCTGCAACAACATCATGCACTTTGCTGCAAATGTTGTACTTTTTCTTCATGTCTAAAAGTGATTTATGTATACTTTACTGCTTATGTTGGACTGTCTTCTGTCTAAACGTGATTTATGTATACTTTGTTGCACGTGTTGGACTATTTCTCCTGTCTAAACGTGATTTATGTATACTTTGTTGCAAGAGTTAGACTATTTCTTTTAAAATATTTGAAGATATTTAAAGAAAATTTTTTGTATAAACATCACCATTATCATCATCATCATCATCATCATCATCATCATCATCATCATCATCATCATCATCATCAAGTAACATACATTCAATCAGTATGACTCGATCTTTGGCCTGCTCTTCCGCCTTTGTCACCATCATCATCAGAATCTCTTTAATAATGTCCTAGGTTCATCTTCTCCTCGAGCTGTCTCTGCCTCGTTTGCCAGATGACATACCCTACAGTAGCATTATCTCTAGATCATTGTAGCAATTGATGTGGCTAAAGTATTGTAGGTTCCTAGCTGTAAGCCTGTTTACTAGCCAATTTTCTTTTATATCCAGCTCCATCAGGATTTCTGTTTTCCTTTCTTGTTATTCCTGGTATTTTGAGTACATTCCTGTAGCATATTAGCTTCAAGGGTTCAGTCTTCTTCCGCAGTGTTTGTGTGGTTGTCAAAGTCTTGCATCCGTACTTTGAAAATAGGAAATGCAAGTCTTCATGGTCTTTACTTTTGTCATATAATTAGTGTTCTGTCGTTCGTTTTTCATTTAATACAATGCCGCTACCAGTATTATTCTTCCTTGTTTTGGGTAATCTCAGTTTTTCTTTATAATCGAGCCGAGATATTAAAAACTTGTGACGTACCCAACTTCTTGCTTCTCAATAACTTTAGTCTTGTTTTTGCCTTATCAGTGCTCACTGAATCTTTGTTTTGCTGATGTTTAGGTATAGATTTTGTTCTTGCTGAGGTTTAGGTATATATTTTGTTCTTGCTGATGTTTAGGTATAGATTTTGTTCTGGCTGATGTTTAGGTATAAAATTTTGTTCTTTGCTATGTTGTTTAACAGACAAGATCATTTGTTCCAGCCCCGCAGAGCTCTCCGAAAGGACAAGTAAATTGTCTCCACAGCTACATTATGGCATGTCATTTCTCCCAAATATGAACTTGTCGAACTGTTCATACTCGTTGTACCAACAGTTTCATTGTTCTCCTGATGTCAGAAGGACGAGTATTCTGTACACTTGATTTTCCTATTGGCATTTAAACCGTGATTATTCCCGTCCTCAGTGATTGTTTAAAAATAATGCATTCTGTAATAGTATATGCTCTTCAGGTCAGTACTAGTTTAATTTATAATAGTCAGGAACAATCTGTCGGGGCCATGATCTGAGCCTTATATCGATGTAAGGCAGTGATGCGCATATCTAATGCGCATATCCTCTGCGATCATGATGCTGGTTAACTGAGTTTAAGGATGCTACAGCAAATACAAATATAACCCACTAATGTAAGATTCCGCTATTGACAACCTGAAATATTTAATTGATAAATGTAATTATTTCCGAATAATGTAAAATAAATATGTACATTTTCCCTTTCACACGGTTCCCTTTCTTTTCATCTACATTCTGAAAACAGGTTTTCCGAATAAAACAAAACCTTAGCATGTTAGTAGCCACAACTGGGGTTTCACTTCTGCTATGGACAGTGGAACGAATCCATACCACAAACTGAAAATATCAGGTCCGCTATGCTTATACTAATTATATTCTCCGGCCGGTTAGGTTCTCAAAATAATTAGTATGTATTTAAAGACCCGATGCAAAGCCGCGATAATTAAATCAATTGAAGCGTGTTGCTCGTGCATATATATATATATATATATATATATATATATATATATATATATATATATATATATATACCCACACATACACACATATACACATACATACGAGAAAAGGTCAACCAAAATAATCTTCGATTTAAAAAAAATATTAAGGGCGAATTTATACTCCTTTCGTATATATGTAATTCACTCAATAGCTCCAAGACCTTGTGGAGCAAGACAAAGTGAGTGTAATGTAGAGTGTGGCTGGTACATTAAAATTTTGAAAAGGAAATATATGAAAGTTAGCTGTACAAACGAGAAGCCCAAAATGTACATTATAGTAAACAAAAAAGATCTAATGAAGCAGGTGACACGTTTCTCATATCTTGGACATGTAAAAACAAATGGCAGATATGAAACTAAAATTAAGAGAACGAAAGGTATGGCCAAGGATAGATTCAGCAGAATGAAGAAGATATTATCATTTAGAGAACTGGGTTACTACTGAAAGCAGTTGGAAGATAGAATAGTCCCCGGAGATGTGGATGTACAGGGGAATCGGTAGCATTTCCTGGAAACAAAAATATAGAGGTCATGGAGAAACTAGGGATGAAAAGAGAACTGTTTAAAGATAAAAAGAGCCAAACAAATGATACATTTTGACCACATTAAAAGACATGACACTATTACTATTCTTCTTCTTTTTCTTTTTCTTCTTTTTCTTCTTCCTCTTCTCTTCGTCTTCTTCTTCTTCTTCTGTGTTCGTTCTTAATCTCCCGCTTCCAAGTACTAAGCAGGGCCTTTCAAGTAGCAGCATGTAGTCAGGAGAACGGAATGCCTTTTGTCGCTAGTTTACAGCTTGACTGGGATATTTCCACTTTTCGGTCCGACACATCCGTCTACGACAGCAGACATTTTTGGAGTACCGGGCTAGTCTTCCCTCTTCGATCCCTTCTTCTTAGCCAGCATATTCTCTTTGCAGCCTGTTATCCAGGATCCCAACGTGGAGGTGTAGAAGGGTCTTGGCAGCTCTGGTTTGCTGGCCCTGACGCTAGCAGCTATGGGTCGCTGACCGCTGCAGCTGTTGAGCTGTTCAGTATCTCGATACCCCTGACACTCTTGTAAAAACCATACTCGAGGGAAAGGTTGAAGAGAGTTGAACACGAGGTAATCAGTGCTGCAAGTGGATGGATAACACCAATGGATGAACGTGCATCAGTCTGTCAGTGTGTACCACCAGAGCGAAGGATATGGAATGACGGGGATTCATTGCAGCCAACCTTCATTGTCGAAACGCACTTGAAATGGATTGAATAATTGCTAAGGTAATATATTAGCTCTCGGTGAATATGGTCCTCCTGCCACTCACTGACCTGCAATCCGACCTCTATCACGAGATTGCCAGCCCCTAAACAAGGGGATAACTTATAGCTACTCCGCAATGATAGACCTTGGATGTTATAAGCTGGGGCTATGAAGCGTCATTCCTCGCTGGTTAGTTTGGCATAACCTAGACCAGTCATATATCCATTATAAGGTGGGGCTATGAAGATTCATTCCTCGCTGGTTAGTTTGGCATAACCTAGACCAGAGTCATGTATCCATTATAAGGTGGGGCTATGAAGATTCATTCCTCGCTGGTTAGTTTGGCATAACCTAGACCAGAGTCATGTATCCATTATAAGGTGGGGCTATGAAGATTCATTCCTCGCTGGTTAGTTTGGCATAACCTAGACCAGAATCATGTATCCATTATAAGCTGGGGCTATGAAGCGTCATTCCTCGCTGGTTAGTTTGGCATAACCTAGATCAGAGTCATGTATCCATTATAAGCTGGGGCTATGAAGCGTCATTCCTCGCTGGTTAGTTTGGCATAACCTAGACCAGAGTCATGTATCCATTCAGAGCTGACAAAAACGAGCGGTCCATGACGAGGTCGCACTACCTGCAGCGAGAGGCATCGATTCTTACCGATTCACTAGTTGTTCGTTCTCTTTACCTTTTGACAAATAGGGTCCAATTTTCTTTGACAGGGTATGATTCTCGTTTTCCAGTATACAGTACTTTTTTGTCACCTCACGTTACAATTACAATTAAAGTACTTATTACAGAAGATTTGTGTTGATCAGAATGAAGCACTATGCTTCTTCTGGCAAAGGTAACATCTCCTGTCTTGGTACCCTACAATCAACCCAGCTGTAAATGTGGATCTGTATTACGGTTAGGACATGTAGAACGGCAATGGCTGGATATGGTCAGCAGACTTCGCAAAAAGCAAAGATCTATAGCAATTTGTCTTACACTTTATCCACGACAGCAGTGCTGACTGTAGAATTACTTTAATGTTTTTTTCTAATCTGTTATGTAATCTCACGTTTTCTAATGAAAACGCTATCTTTGTGTCACAATGGTATACAAGAAAGTAGTGTACTTTCAAGCCCCCGCTATTGGGGCCGGGGAAGATTCAGGACAATGACGCGGTTATAATCTTCAAGAAGACGTAGGAAAATGACACCGTTATAATCTTTAAGAAGATTTAGGAGAACGACACCGTTATAATCTTTAAGAAGATTTAGGAAAATGACACCGTTATAATCTTCAAGAAGATTTAGGAAAATGACACCGTTATAATCTTTAAGAAGATTTAGGAGAATGACACCGTTATAATCTTCAAGAAGATTTAGGAGAATGACACCGTTATAATCTTCAAGAAGATTTAGAAAAATGACACCGTTATAATCTTTAAGAAGATTTAGGAAAATGACACCGTTATAATCTTCAAGAAGATTTAGGAAAATGACACCGTTATAATCTTCAAGAAGATTTAGGAGAATGACACCGTTATAATCTTTAAGAAGATTTAGGAAAATGACACCGTTATAATCTTCAAGAAGATCCATAACTTTCGTAACTGAGATATTCCTGGTGTTTAGGTTTAACACTAGCTTGCCTGCCGAAGACGGATGTGTCGGGCCGAAAGGTGCAAATATCGCAGTCAAACTGTAGACTAACGATACAGCGCAATTCGTTCTCTGGACTACATCCAACTACTTGCAAAGCCCCGCTTAGGGCCTGGTAGCGGGATATTGAGAACGAACGTAGAATAAGAAGAATAACACTAGCTTGCAGTTCCTATATAGGTCACCCTATGACCATTCAACTTTTATGTCACAAAAACAACTTATTTACAAGCATGCTTCAGTTTAAACAACCGAACTTATACAATATCAGCTTATGTTACGACATAAAGACATTCACAAGGGAGTAAGTACAACACAAATGCAATTATGTAACTAATCTGAAAGACTTAGATGAAGCTACAATGTAGGAATGATGCATTTATATGGATAATATAATGCATCAGCTCATAAACTCACTAGTGTCTCTATCGTTATTCTTGTTATACAATAATTGGTCATACTTGCTTTGTCGCTAATATTAGTTAGATATTTTCAAATGCTTTGTCGTTAATCTCACAGGAAGGTCTTCTTTTTGTAACGTTGATCAATTTTGTATTTCTGTCGCTGTACCAACACACATTTACATTATTATTGGCATGCATTTGTAACATTTTTATTGAGGTTTTTTTCGATTCCCACCTTTACATGTTTTACATAAATATAAATGTACAATCAAAATGCTAAGCAGTGCATGAGCTGTAGCAGGGAGCGACCCAAAGCTGACTGCTAGCGCCAGGGTCAGCGACCCGAAGCTGACTGATAGCGTCGCGCCAGCGACCCAATGCTGACTGCTAGCGTCAGGGCCAGCGACCAAAAGCTGACTGCTAGCGCCGGGCCAGCGACCAAAAGCTGACTGCTAGCGCCAGGGCCAGCGACCCAAAGCTGACTGCTAGTGCCAGGGTTAGCGACCCAAGGCTGACTGCTAGCGCCAGGGTTCAGCGACCCAAAGCTGACTGATAGTGCCGGGCCAGCGACCCAATGCTGACTGCTAGCGTCAGGGCCAGCGACCCAAAGCTGACTGCTAGCGCCAGTGTAAGCGACCGAAAGCTGACTGCTAGCGCCAGGCCAGCGACCAAAAGCTGACTGCTAGCGCCAGAGCCAGCGACCCAAAGCTGACTGATAGTGCCGGGCCAGCGACCCAATGCTGACTGCTAGCGTCAGGGCCAGTGATCCAAAGCTGACTAGTAGCGCCAGGGCCAGCGACCCAAAGCTGACTGCCTGCGTCAGGGCTAGTCACCCAAAGCTGACTGCTAGTGCCAGGGCCAGTGACCCAAAGCTGATTGCTAGCGCCAGGGCTAGCGACCAAGAGCTGCTAAAACCCTGCTCCACCGTCACGCGGTGATCCTGGATAACAAGCTACAACAGGGAAAACTGTCTAAGCAAAAGGGATCGAAGAGGGAAGGCTAACCCGGTACCCACAGATTCCTACTGAAGTCGGATGTGTCGGACCGAAAGGTGCAAATATCGCAGTCAAGCTGTAAACTATGCACAACTTACCGTTCTACGGACTACATTTTGTTAATTCACAAAGCCCTTTTCAGGGCTTGGTAACGGGAGTTTGAGAAGGAACGACGAAGAAGAAGATTGTTATGTCATTTTGCGACAGACAAATAACATGGGCATACATCCTCTATGTACATATGCACAAACAATCTGGTATTGACTTAGTTTATGTTAACGTCACTTGACAAAATAAAATATGATAACAACATATTTTGTCACTTCTTAGATATCTGTACATCAATGCTGACATCACATGAAATGGTATTGATGAAATGGTAGTCCTTTTTGTAGCAACTTGGCAAAAATAGTTCAGATCTCCATATCCATCTGCCCCACCCCTTTCTGCAGAAGATATCTCTCTCTCTCTCTCTCTTTCTATCTCTCTCTCTCTCTCTCTCTATCTTGCTACTTATGATACAGACATGCTGAAATTGCACAATTGAATAGTGGTCCGTAATGATGAAACTTTGCTAAATTAGTCTATGTGTTTTTCTCGTTTTTTTTATAACTTATGATAATAAAGAAATGATGAAATGACAGATATAAAAAGTAGTTACTGTTTGAATAAGAAGTCTGGATTAAAGAAAATCGAATTCAAATTTTAGTACCTATTCTTTCTTTTATATGAGTTACAGAGTAAGGGTAATGGAAATACGAGTATTTGGAGATTGGGAATTTTAGCAGATGGATATTGAGAAATTGAAATGTCGGAAAACATCATCATCTAAGTATCGATTCTTTTGTCAACCGGTTCAGTGGTATAAAGTATCGGAAAATCAGATTTGGCGGGTTTGGCGGGTTAAAGTTAAGAACAAAATGATAGACTGGCATTACCAAAGCCTGGGTTTCAACACAACGCAAGCTGGGGGCCACGCAACAACAGCGATGTCGACATAGTGATATTGCATTCAAATATTAATTCCTATAATTGTACTGTGATATGCTGACACAGGCTGAAATATCCATCTACAATACACGGACAAAGTATGCTTTCTCACACATTATCTGGATAATTATTATAGTAAGAAATAATATAATTACCATCATTATCCTTCGGCAGGAATAATCATTATAATAGACATCACTGTAAAATGGCTTGCAGTTTGAGCCAGAAATCTACTTATTACAATTTTTCACCGAAGGAAAGTACAAGTAAATATACACGACGTAATAGCAATAAATACAAATGACACTCTATATATTCATATGATGACGGAAAGATTGTCCAAATTTCAACGAATTACATTAAAACATGTTATTTGATACGAACAGATCATTCTTGTTGAAGCAAAGTTATAAGTTATCTCACGATATGCTATAGGCAAGCAAAGTTATAAGTTATCTCCCCACGATATTCTACAGGCAAGCAATGTTATAAGTTATCTCACGATAAGCTAGAAGGAAGCAGAGATATGAGTTATCTCGCGATATGCTATAGGCAAGCAAAGTTATTAGTTATCTCCCCACGATATTCTACAGCCAAGCAATGTTATAAGTTATCTCACAACGATATGCTACAGGCAAGCAATGTTATATGTTATCTCACCACGATATGCTACAGGCAAACAATGTTATGTTATCTCACGATAAGCTAGAAGGAAGCAGATATATGTTATCTCACAATATGCTAGAAGCAAGCAGACATTGTATACATTTTAAAATAATGTGGTCTTTGGCGGGCTTAAAAATTAAATGAAGCAGCTCATACACAAATATGCATTACTAACGCACAAATATAATTGATTATAGATTATTCATGTGTATCCATTCATAATATCATTAAAATTTGTAAATTGTATGCACTGAAATCACTAACCAAGAAATGCTTGCCCAGAACATGTAAGAAAATATGCCAATTTTCACACCCGGACGGCGATGAAATTGGCTTGGCTAATGTCTTTAGATGTGATCCCGATGTCATCACCATGACTATGATTGGTATCCTGTCAGTCTCGAGAGACAATGGACTACACGCTAGAGAGGGGACAGTCAGTTGTCTTAACGCTTGCAGCAAACGTGTGTAGTCTGCATCTTGACGCATCCTGTTTTTCCCTGCCTGCAGACCAACACACAACGCCTGCCTCCAGCCGGATCTGTCTTTGGCAAGTTCCTCCCAGCAGCCGGTGTTCATATCCAACGCCTGAAGGTCACACTTGCAAACATCTTTGTAGCGGAGGTGGGTCAATCTTTTTTACGCTTGCTTGTGGTCAGCTCTCCGTGAATGATATATTTTGATATTCGCCCATCCTCCGTTCTGCACACGTGACCAAGACAAAGAAAGCGGCGCTGGCGTAGGCTCGTAACTAAGCTGATGATCTTTGCACGGTCCAACACGTGATGTTAGTCACTCTGCCACTACATGAAATTCCAAGTATGCGTCTCAGGCAGCGCATATGAAAAGCATTTAGCCTTTTTCTTGTGAGGCACACATAGTCCGTGTTTCGCTGCCATAGAGCAGGGTACTAATCACACATGGCCTGTACACAGCAACCTATGTAGAGATTAGCATGCTGTTATTCCACACTCTCTGTGAGAGCCTGGCAAGTGCTGATGAGGTTATTCCTAATTGTTTCTGCAGCTCTGCGTCCAGTGAAAGGTTGTCGGTGATGATATATTTGAGGTAGTTGAAGTGATTTACAAATTCCAGACTTTTATCGTTTAAGACAATGTCTGGTGGATCTGCACCCTGAGCAATTACTTTCGTCTTTTATACGATGATGGTGAGTCCAAACAGTTTACAGGAATTTGCCAACCTATTCATTTGATCTGTAATTCGTCTTCGGTGTGGGCGACCATGTCAGCATCGTCTGCGTAGAGTATTTCCCGAATGACAGTCTCCCTTCTCTTACTTTTTGTTTGCAGTCTAGTTAGATTGAAAAGTCTCCCATCTGACCTAGTATGCAGAAAGAATCCCATGTGTTGCAGTTCCAAAGGCGTGTCTAAGCACGATGGCAAAGAAAATGCCGAATAGAGTCGTAGCCAGGACACAACCATGTTTAACTCCGCTGTTAATGTCGAAGGCCTAAGATTCCTGACGATCAAGCAGAACTGTACCTTTCATGCCCACATGAACGACCTAATCATGCTCAGTAGTTTAGGTGGGCAGCAAACTTTAGACAATACTTTAAAAAGACCCTCTCTGTTTACCAGGTTGAATGCCTTGGTGAGGTCAATGAAGGCAAGAAATAGTAGTCTGTGTTGTCTCTGCATTTCTCTTGCAATTGTCTCTGCGAAAAGACCAAATCACGGGGGACCTTTCTGCGCGAAAACCACACTAAGACTCCGGATACGCCCTGTCGACCAGCTTTCGCAGCCTGCTCAGGATGATGCGAGCATACACTTTGCCTACGGTGTTGAGGAGCGATATTTTTCTGTAATTGTTGCAGTCTCCTCTGTCTCCCTTGTTCTTGTAAATAGCGCTTATGTTGGCGTCTCTCATGTCCTGTGATACAGTCATCTCATCCCAACACTGGCAGATATGTTCGTTCAGGTATTGAAAAAGTACGCGCCCCCCTCCCCCCTAGAATAATATCCCCTGTCACAGATTTCAGAGGCGCTGTAAACTTTGTTGTTGGTCTAAATGCTTTATTTGTGCCCTCGTACATTGCCCTGATGTTACCAGTATTCGCTGCCGACTGTATGGCTTACAGAGTTGAAGTCAGTAGTCATTTGCACATTTCCTTGCCAGTCTCTGTACTGTACTTTTTGGGGATTCGTAAGCATCTCCATAACCACCATGCAATGGGCCCTAGGGAAAAGAACAAAGTAAGAACTACCTAAGACAATTACCTAAGAGTCATAGAGGCCGAAATAAAATTGATGAATTAGAGCTGATAAACCGTGCGAAGGGTGACTGTGAACCGGCGAGGTAGAGGAAGTTTGTTGATGTCCTTGTCTGCTCCATCAGGTGGTCACTGATCACTTTGTGAGTCATTGATCAAGGGTTCAAGAATGATTCACAAAAATGTGTTGATCCTAATCTTTTACATCATGATATAGATATAATACAAATTGCACAAAGGGTCAAGAGCAGACAGTGTCCTACTGCAGCCTTTTTAGTCACTTAACATCAGAGACAATTTTATTGTTTTGCTATTGTTCTTCTGTAAACGGTACATATATATTGCCAGTGCACCCAAATGTTAGTGTCAGCGCACACGCAATGATTTTTGTATAGGGGAGAAGGAGGAGAGGTGTTAGCGTACAAGCAATGATTTTTGTATAGGGGAGAAGGAGGAGAGGTGTTAGCGTACAAGCAATGATTTTTGTATAGGGGAGAAGGAGGAGAGGTGTTAGCGTACAAGCAATGATTTTTGTATAGGGGAGAAGGAGGAGAGGTGTTAGCGTACAAGCAATGATTTTTGTATAGGGGAGAAGGAGGAGAGGTGTTAGCGTACAAGCAATGATTTTTGTATAGGGGAGAAAGGAGGAGAGGTGTCAGCGTACAAGCAATGATTTTTGTATAGGGGAGAAAGGAATGAGCCAGCTGCCTTATGTATCGTAAAGGGTGATTAAGAAATGCTTTCTTGCAACCTAATTCTGAAAGACATTGCTACAAAGCCATTCACTGCACGGAGCAGAAATCCACTCGTACAGGTATGTCTCCAATAAGATCAATTGTGGATATGACCGAAAGGTTTTATACAAGTGGATGCCATATGTGTGTGGAGTAGCCTTATGGGTTTGAAAGTGAACTCTAGAAACAATACCCAGTATATGAAGAAGGAGTAAACCGGTGTATCTAGTTTACTGGAAGAAGAGGTCGAGATTTGAGAGACAATGGGAGGGGCAGTGATGAAGTGTTTGGAAACAGTTGTACTGTGAAATGACATAAACAAAAAAGTTTACACACATGGTAATAATTTTCACTTACAAGGTTTGTGAAATATATCCTTGTCCTTAATTAGGTGAAGAATCCGTTCGCTTGTTATTAATATAAAAGTAATACTGGTGTATACACAATTTTGGCGTAGACAAATGTTGTCTACACTTGATAAATGGAAATAAACAAACAAGTAATGAGAACCACATTCAATTCATGGTTGATAAATTTATAAATGTGCGACAGGGCTTAAAATAAAAACCTTTAAAGTGGAAAATAAATAAGAAAAACCGTGCCTTTGTATTTTAACTTGTTAATATGGTTGCTATAGATGTCAAGGGTGTCCTGCGTGTGCCATCACGGCGCAGGCGTTAAGCACGACATCATAATTGCAGTTAAAAGATGTCCGCCCCACTATTGACAAGCACTAAAAATGAGCAGTGTTCTGATATCGTTTTATTTTTAAGCAGCAAAAGGGTGAGACTTACAGAAATTAATCGGTAAATAAACGTTCAATACGGTGATGCCTGTTTTTCACTGTGTGGAGTATAAAGTTCCAAACGGGATGAGTTCTGTGTCAGAATGCTCACTATCGGCCCATGTACATTGAGTAGTTAACCCAGAGTGATTTGCAGCCGTTGACCACCTCGATTGACTGTGAATGAAATTGCCACATATCTGGATATCGATCAAGGTTCAGCACACCACATCATCTATATTGTGCAACAGTACCACACAGTGTTTCCAATGTGGGTGCTACGGTAGCTTACTCCATAATTGAAACAACGACGCGTGGATGCCTATCAGAAACTTGTACGGCGTTTTGAAGCAGCAAGTAATGGTTTCCTAGCAAGTATTGGTACTGGAAATTACACCTGGGTTCACTGATATGAGCCTGAAATCTTCTTCTTCTTCTTCGTACGCTGTCAGACGTCAGCTATATGAACCTGCAATGAAGAGAGCGAGTAACGAATGGTGGCATACCTCCACACCAAAACCGAAAAAGTTTCGGAGACAGCAATCAGCAGTAAAGGTTAGACTGATTCTCTTTTGGGTTGAACGAGGCCTAATTTTAGAGAAATACCTGCCTAGAGGGAACACTGTCACCAGTCCTAGGTATACAAATCCTCTCAGGAATCATCTTCGACCCGCAATCAAATCGAAACAACTGAACTTCATGAGTAAATGGGTCCTTTTACAACATGACAATGCTCGACCTCATTACCGCCTGTGCAACGACTGCAACCAGCGATGACCTCCACTGTCAGTGGCTGCCACATCCACCATAGTCACCAGACCTAGCCCCAAGTGATGTATGTGTCGTTGGACAACTAAAAGAGGCATTGGAAAGAACGACTTTCATGTTCGATGAAGAGGTCCAGCAGGTGATGCGTAAGTGGTTACACATGCGACCAAGATTTGTTTTATTTTCTACAGCAAACCATGCACTTTATAGGCGCTTATGGCCTTGTATAGAACACAATTGTCACTGCGTTGAAAAATGAGACAGTTGTGTTTCCCTTTTTCAGTATATATTTCACCAACAAAATATTGTACGGTTTTCATTTGAAGCCATCTCGTACAAAATATTCACTCGGCTGCTTAGAAATGTACACGTTCGCTGCACAGATACACACGTGTACACATCTTTGATCATACATATAATTGCGATTTACACATTGGTTACACAGGGACACACTAATGAACGCAGCTTCGATTAATATATAACTGAAAAAGTTGTAACATCTACTCTTTCTTATGAATTTGTTCGTTGTCTAACACTTTTTCCATTTCCAGCTCTCCCTTTCTCTCTCTCTCTCTCTCTCTCTCTCTTTCTCTCTCTCTCTTTATCTGACTCCGTTTTCCCACGCGTTCTATCTCTCCCACATTCTCTCATCGAACTTCACACGCACACACACACCCACAGGCAGGCACGTACGCAGGCACGCACGCACACACACCCACACACGCAGTTACACCTACACACAAATGAAAGTACCAGACAGCCCAATCAGAAGCCAGAAGTAACGCATACTCAGTCACTCTAAAAGCTCTAGCTTCAGGACAGTGCTCTTCAAATTATTTCTAACACGCCTCCATTCTAACAGCGCTTATACACGTTCAGAACATCTCTACCATACTCTTACAACTATAATTCACTATTTATCATTCCTGATTATTCGCTCTAGTATAATTACACCTATGGTTCTGTCCGGCGTGCATTGACGTCGATTCTTAACAGAACGATCACCCTGTAAAAGCCATAGGCCATTACTGCAGTTTGTCATTTTGCAAAAAAGTATATTTGTATATGCACTTGCATAGGTGTTTTACATATTAAAGTTGCCAATCCCACTCACAACCCTACTGAACGGCGTGGCCTAGTGGATAAGTGGCACGGCTCACAATTCGAAGGTGCTGGGTTAGATCCCCATCACAGCACCGGCTGTTACGCCGGGGAAGCAAACCCTTAGAAAATGCAGGAGGATGCAGACCCTTACATAAAATGTATGCTGAAGTCGGATGCACTGGGCCGACAGGCGCAAAATAAAAACCACAGTGCAAAGCATACCGCCTTGGGGATTAGAGAAATAAGGCAAATGCACAAAAAAACAACAAAAAAAAACAAAAAAAAACAACCCTACTTAGTCCTCTGTTTCAACATGCACATTACGATGCAGTGGCCATATCATCAGAAAGAGGCACAGAGATTCACAGGACGAATAAATGTGCTAATTACTAATGAAATAATATCAATTCCCTTATTTGATATTATCAGGATCAGAGGAAGGGAAGTGTACGGCGTACTGCTGTGATCAGGCAAGCCAGTTATTTTTGATGAATTTTATTGACTGCGCTCAAATCAGATTCAACTATGTTGGAAGTTTGCAAAACTATAAGCACTTTTATTTACCAAACTCATTTATGCTACTAAAAAGATCCTTATTGTCAGTTTTTAAAGTTTAGATAATCAGCTTAATGTTTATTTCAGTTGTGTTTAGAGGTTGCTTTCTGTTCTGCAATGTCTACTGACTCCATCGAAACCAGATGCAATTGAGGTCAAAACTGGGAAAAGTAGAAGTACCTACATACTTTTGCCCAAAAAATTGAAATATAAAGAGATCACCTGCACGTAATGAAGGAATGTTACATTGTCACCCAAATGAAAATGAACTTGATATTCATAATGTGGAAAGATTCCAAGAATTCACATTGCCATATTACATGAATAAATCACATAAATATTGTTTTTACTGAACTTATAATCCACGATTGAAAGGTTAACAGACCACTAAATGCTTCAATCTGTTCAAGTCTCAATGTATGTATGTAATCGTAAAATATGTATGTTAAGAGCCACAAACTATACATTTTGCTAAAATTGTAACAAAGCACAAAAACATAACAAACCAAAAACAGAGGAAATAGTTTTTTTTTTTGTCAAAGTAATTTGATCTAAATAAGGCTAATTTTCCGCTAACTTCACATATACCGATCTTACAATCATTAGATGTCACACGAGCTTGCATTGAAGTCTCAAACTAATCTTATTCTATCATTACTCCCTATTTCCCTTTGCTGATATAAGCTGTGGGATTTATAGAGTTAAGGGATATAGACAGATTACCACAACAATAGCCGCGCAGTTTGCATATTATATTTTTAATCCATCCCCGACAGAACACAAAAACCTAGATTTCTAACGGGGTTCAAACTCATGTCAATTTAAATATATTATAGGTATCTTAGCGACTCGGCTACACGTTCCTCGTTAATCTTATTAAACCTCTTTATGTTTAACCTGGTCATCTATTTGGTCTTCTAGAATATAAGTATTATTTATTCATCATCCTGTTATGCCTTTGAGCGTTAGGTTATGAAAAGATCTCTAGAACGAGCCCGACTGTGTGTCTCATGCACAGTGGCATTCACTGCCTCAGATATTTCCATAAGCCACCTTTTTCGTGGTCGGCTTTTGTCCTTGAATCCGTTGTATCCGTTGTATTAGTTGTTCTCGTATATTCAATAAAGTCAAGACACGTGTCGTCCTTTTTGTGATTTATTCATTTAATTCTCGTCAAATCGCACATCTTGTTATAGTAAATACTACCACATTTGTAAGTGCAGAATAGAGAAGTTGTTGTTTGCGAATGTCCACAATTAGTAAATTACTCTTTTATGCGTTATGAAAAGGACGTTAAGTGGCGGGTTGCCGTAGCTTTCCTCACATCCGGAGCGTGCTGAACATATCCCTTGTGCTATGCTTGACGTCCTATGCTTATCTCTCACTACTACGCGGATCACGTCGACCCCACACCTCGTTAGCCTTGCTGCCATGAACACAGTCCGTTTCCAGACAGGGCTACCAGGAAAAACCGAGGTGAGGGTCTTGGCCAGTATGATTTTGCCTGACCCTGGCTAACATGTCTGATCAGTATATTTTGCCTGACCCTGACTAACATGTCTGATCAGTATATTTTGCCTGACCAGACGTTAGGCTTCCTCCCAGAATGGAGAAGCTGATAGGTTGTGAAACTGAAACATTTTGTCAAAGATCTAAATTTTCGTAAGGACAACGCTTTCTTCTCTTCACTTGGTTTAATCTTTGTAGTTCCCATTTGAACACAAGGCTGCAACATATGCTCTCTGCCGGTTTCTATTATGGACCATATTTGTTTAACTTCACACATAAACATCCTTCTGTCCTGTTTTGGGATTCAACTTTTCATCGTCATGTGTTTTATAGCTGTTCTACTCGTCGGCCTTTTTTCTTGTGGTCTCCAATCTAGTACATGTTTGATAACATCATTATGTTTCTGTTTGCGGATGTGTCTATCCATCCCCCCATTTCTCGCTCCAGTTTCCTGCTCATTATCGACCTGAAACTTATAATTTTTATTACATGTGATCACCTTACACGAGGTATAGAAGGAGACATCGGTTGGTGAAGACATGTGCATGTGAAACGCGTCATTGCATGTGATCACATTACACGAAGTATAGAAGGAGAAATCGGTTAGTGAAGACATGTGGATGCTTTGAAACTCGTTATTACATGTTATCACCTGCCACGAGGTATAGAAGGAGACATCGGTTAGTGAAGACATGTGGATGCTTTGAAACTCGTTATTACATGTGATCACCTGCCACGAGGTATAGAAGGAGACATCGGTTAGTGAAGACATGTGGATGCTTTGAAACTCGTTATTACATGTGATCACCTGCCACGAGGTATAGAAGGAGACATCGGTTGGTGAAGGCATGGGGATGTGCAACACCTTGTGACATGCAAAGTATCGGAGCTAGCGTCTTTCTTTCGAATTGTTTAAACTGCATAAGATAAAACTCTACTTTAAAAAGCATTATTGAAAAAATCATGGGTTATATTTCTAGATTTACGAGTATAGCATTCATTCCAAATTCCCACCTTCCCAGTTGTGGAACCATTAGACAGGCTGAAGACCATTGATGTGAGACAATCCTTTTTGACTGGGATTTAAGATGCCTGTTTCCAGGCATTTCTGTGACCTCGTTTTACTCTGGCCTCCAGTCAAATGATTTTTGTCTGGTTAAAGATTTTCCAAAATAAAAATAGCTACAGCATCCATGCATTTTACAATTTTATAGCAATTTAGTGTCTAGATTTGAAGGAACTAAATAAAAAAAATGTAAACAAAATGAAGACCTGAAATGTGAGGCGAATATTCTCGTGAATACAGTAAAAGCTAGTATGGTCATGTTTTTAGTGCGTTACAGTATGTATATCTATATTTACATTATTTGTTTGCACGATTTTATTGCATGTGTTAGGTTGTTGTTAAAGTGTTCTTGATATTGGTAGCATATTGTTGTACTATATTTTCTAGTATTAGATGCGTGTTTCAAGGCTGTTGTAGCAGTTATTTATAAACTTATTTATATGCTAAGTATATTTATACATATATATTACCAATAAATTACAACACGTATTTATATAAGCCACTTCCTCATGCATGCTGAAACATATTTATACAAACAACATTTTCCAAACATATTAAAGGATGTTTATTCAAACACTCAACTTACATTTCTGTAAACATACAGTAACGGACAGTGTGAAGTTGCAGCGAACAAATGATATGGCAGTTTTTGTAAAAGAAATAACTCATTAATTCAAAAGATGTGCTGGGTAGTCACTTAATACAGCATATTTACTTTTAAATTGGCAAATTTTAAATTGGAAGAGAAGTGTAGAAAGTATATGCATGAGTAAATAAACCAGTTAGTGTTCGAGTTGGTGATACAGAATGAGAGAGAGAGAGAGAGAGAGAGAGAGAGAGAAACCATCTGCTATTTTTCCCATACTCTCTATTACTAGTTACTCTCTATCCACGAAAACACAATTGCAACATTAGCAGCTACTGAAAGCGAACAGGAAGTTATAACAAAAATAATAAGTACCCGAGTAGCCGAACGCGCGCTCATGAGGCCAGTAACTGGCCTCATGTTAATATTGTGGAATATCTTGTCAAGTCACGTTCCCTCAGATCTAGGCATGGAAAACGTCACCATAATTAAGTTTGTTAAAGAAAAAAAAACTGCTGGTAGAAACAGAAGACATATTGAAGAATTATAACCTCACGATATATCGTTCTTCTGTAGTGTTAATTGTCTGATTTGGGATGCTTGTAAGATGTGCTCAACAAATGGCAGACACCGTTTGAACTAAACAATTTGTTTAAACTTTCTCATAAATTAATTGCTTGTTCCCCCTAACCTCCACACTCCTGCCCAGTACTTTAAACAATAATTTTTCAATTCTACATTTTCAGTTATGTTATTTTTTTTCCAAACACATCTTGTCCATTAATATAATTGTCTCACTTTAGGGGCTTTAAAAATTTATTTTTACAAAATTAGCCAAAGGGCTAGTCTTTTGTTTTAAAATGAATTAATGTACTTTTAAGCAGTAAAATAACGTTGCACTCCCTATTTTAATTTGCGTCTTTTTATGTTCATATTAAATCATCTTACGATAATTTTTTTTGGGGGAAGATTAGTTAAAAGTAATTATTTTCTCAGTTCCAGTTCTGACTTCACTCAATCTCAATCTTCTTCTCAACACCCCCCCCCCCCCCCCCCCCCGCATTATTTCTACTATTTAGATTATTCTGCCATCTTTATTAATCCCCACGTGATTTCTTCTAATCTCCAGCGTACATGTATTTCATTGTCGCATAATATCTCTCCAGAGTTTTATCATTTCATATCCCCATCCTAGTTATGGCTTTTATCAGTAAAATATTTTGATTGTGTTATCCTTAGTTCTTGGTAAAATCCATCTAGCTGTAACATTGCTTTTTTTGTCTTTTAATTCCTGCAGTAAGGTACTCATATATGTTTACATTATTTTCGATAGAAAGAACAGGACAAGAAACGCGCAATCACTTACTTATTATATAACGACTAGATCTGTCAGAACGCGACCCACAAGCCACCATATACATGAGCATCATATATGGTAAAGAAATTACGTATTAAAGCAAATGACTTATTATATCGAGATTAACAGCAATATTATTTAACAAGGGAGAATATGTACAATGAATAATATTGTAGCAATAAAATATAAGGTATGATTTTACAAACAAATTGTAAGGTATTTACGCGTACAAGGGCTATTTATATATGTATATATATATATATATATATATATATATATATATATATACAATGTCTAATGTAGAGTTATGCACAAGGAAAAGCTAAAATAGATATTACAGATACAATGATGATATACAAACAATGTCTTCCTTATGCAGAATGACCTCAAATAATCAAAAACGTATTATTTCTGCTGTAGGAGTATTCCTCTGATGTATGAATGGCAGGTTAAGGTAAATATAATTTGTGACTGGCAATATAATTTAAATTTAGTAACAGACACTGGTTAAATAACGGTAATTATCAACATCATTATAATTAACACGGCAATCGGGTGCCCATTGGAAACGGCTTTTCATGCGGCCAATCCCCTCACTACCGAAGCATCAAGAACGATAAACAGCCCTCCTGTGGATTTCAATAAACATCACTGGAATCTTAACATACGAACCGGACCCAAAATTTCTGGAAATACGCAATATAAATTACATGTTAACCTAACTTAATTTAACGTTTTTATACTGGTTTAGAAGATACTGCAGAGTCTGTATACCAGTTTATTTTAATTCACTTGATCTAAAATATATGCACATCCCATCTCTTCTTTAATGCATTAATTGACTCTCCCTCCACTAATTTCTGTCGCAATGCGTTTTAAGTATTAACCACTCTCTGATTAAAGACATATTTCTGAGCATATAATTTGGACTATTCTTTAAATTAGTTTGTGGCTGTGCCGTCTTGTTTTTCTAAATGTCTGTTTTTACAAAACTTGGTCATTGTCTAATTTAACTAATGCTGAAGGAGAACAACAAAGCAGTTCATGTGGCCGAATATTTGAAACATGTCTGAGGTGGTGCCCAGGACACAGACAGCAAGTAAGAATATGTCAACATAATCAACTACATCCATTCTTTCAGATTTTAGCCGGTCGTACGACTGATGATGTTGTTTGATAAATATTTCTAATTTGGGTCGTTGTTCTAAGCACTACTCTTTGTTTTTGTGTCACTCTCCAGAAGATATTTTTCACTTCCATTCTCTTCTCTACTCCTGTTGGATCCAGTCTGTAACTTGTCTAATCATTTTGGGGATCTAATATCAATTTCTGCTTTGCGGCTTCATACTGATTTGTGATTGTAATAACATATAATGTCAGAAACATACTTTTAACTGTCTTAGCCGATCAATAGCAACCTCAACCTACTTCATTCTCATTATGGACTTAATAATTTATGATTGTACTTCAGATAAAGTGCTGGTCTTTTCCTGCAAAGGGCGTGGCTTTGATCAATGGTATCAACATGCTTTGACCTACCCATATGTAAATGGTTGCTTTACTTAAAATTAGGGAAGTTAAGACATGGTGGAAGGGAACTGGTCCGTCCATTTAGGAAACGCTAAAATTGGTGCACAACAAGTTTCGGACAATTCTTCCCTTAGGCAGAGTCTGCCATAGGAACAACCTTCATATGTTTTATCTAATACCAACATATACTTCCTTGTCTATATATGCGATATGTGCTAGCTCTGTCTGGTTCTCTTCTAAAAATAAACGTTGACAATTACGCCCAATATCAACATATAATTTCTTGAGTTTTCAAATGGATTTATTGTTGTCTGAACCCTGATCTAAAGTCAATATTAAATATCAATATATGTTTCTACTCAGATGCCATTGTTATAAAGTCTAATGTCAATCTGTCTTCACTGGTATATCTTTAATTGTGCCTACTCTGATGTAGCCTACGTCTCCACAATTGTTTGTTTATTATAAGGTCTAGCCATCTAATCATCGAGTGAAGAACGTGAGACCACTAGAGAAAAGTATCTTCACAATCCAAACACAAAGTAGAGTAAACGAGCTTTTGAATTAACACATTTTATGAAAAATACTATTTATGGATGTGCTCCCCTTGTTGTTCCCTGTCAGGAAGCAATGAATGTGGCAATCAGAACCTCTAATCAGGTTGGACAAGGAGACTAAAATTGGTTTGAATCGATCGATCGGTCTAAAAATACCAGAAATTGAAATGAAGCTAACAGATAATACAGAAGCTTTGTGCCATTTGAGAAATGAATTTGATGTCCTCCCATCAAAAGACCATTTCATCGTAATCTTTACAGATGCATTATTCATCCTTCAAGCTATGGAAGATAGGTAGTCATTATATGTCTAAACTTAGCCAACTATTACTAAATAACAACCAGCTTATCACATTCCATGAAGTCAGAATAGTTATGCAATGAATCCCTGGTCACTCAAATACACCTGGCAATGACAAGGCATACAGGCTAAAATTGGATCACGTCAAGAACAACACTACACATAATCAACACTACATACACTCAAACAACTACTGACGGCTGCAGACAAATGGGTTTGGCTGAATAAATGGGCTATGGGGAATACTGGAAGTTAGATCTACACACATATGGACATCACAAAAAGCAACGCCAACCTTCTGACAAGGAGCGATCAAAACACCATTTTCCGAAACGCACACAACACATACAACAGTCACTTGAACATAATCTAACCAGAACACACTCTAGAGTGCTGGCTGTGCACATATCCCTATGACACTGTTGAACAACATCTTTTTGAGTGTCCAGTGCTTGGCGGTTCTAGTAAAAAGCTTCTTCTCCCGAGGACAAAACTTTGTACAGAACTATACAACAACACATTAACACTTGTAGATACCATTATATGACATTGGGTTAAAGGACAGGAGTCAATAAGCTGCTGGATCAATAACCAACCAATCAACCAACCAACCAACGAACCAACCAGTCAACTAATCAACCATCGGATTAGCAACTCATTATGTAAAACACATTTCTACATGAACCACAACGTTTAAGAGTCAATTGCAATGTTGTTGCTGGAAGAAACTGGTGCTGAGTTAAGTTAACTTTTATCGATGGTTCTTGAATAGCGAGCGGGGTCCAGTTGCTCTTTTTACATCCCAAGATGAACGTGATATGGTGAACCGAGATCGTCTTTGCTGTAGTGCAATGTGAAACGCTTCAGTCAGTTCAGCACCTTATTGGCCAGATTGCTGTTATACAGTGAGATGAGGGCTTGGTCAGTATGTTTCCCTCAACCCTGATTACTCTTCGCTCCTACTAACTGCATTAGAATCATATACTTAATATAAAGCGAAAGAATGAGTAAGAATGTGCTAGTGTGGAAGAACAGACATAAACAGCAGAACATGCTTAGCCTAGTGTCTCCATGAGTAGTGAATAGCGACACCATGGCCTTCTTCAGTCAAAATTAAAGATAAACTGTATAGTGAGAATAAATCAGAAGAAGACTAGCCATGGCAATGCATAGACTGAATAGCCTGAAGAAATTATGGCAGAGAACCAACAAAATGATGAAAGTAAACGTCTTGAGAGCCTGTGTTTTTCCTGTGGCAGCTTATGGCTGCGAATCATGGACGATTACTAAAACTTCCAGACAAAGAATCGAATCCTTCGAGACAAAATGTTACAGAAAGATCCTCAAAATACCCTGGACAGAGAAAAAGACAAATGTGGACATTTGGCAATAGTTGAGCATAGAGGAGAACTGGTTTATCAATTCCATTTTGGCTAGAAAATGCAAATACTTTGGTCACATTAAGAGACACAACGGTCTTGAGAGAACGGTGATGGAGGATATAGTGCCAAGAAAAAGAGGAAGGGGTAGACCTAGAAGACGATGGCACCACGATACTCAGGAATGCCCAGGTATGACTGTGGCGGAGAATGGTATTTTGGCAACGGAAATAATTTCTTTCAGACAGAATGTGATGGGAGCAACGTTCTATAAAGGACATGCTACATGATGATGAGTGAGAAGAGAAACCTGAGACGAACCATCAAATTCATAACATAAATATTAGTTTACAGCAATCAACAAAGAAGATGAAGTACATAAATAAAACTAGACAAGATTAAAAAGATACAAACAAAATACAAACAATGTAATTTGAGATTTGATGTTGAAGAATACTCTAGGCAAGACACATATAGTAGCAACGTTTCAAACCCAATGATACAAACAAGAACAATAAGAATGTAACGGGAAATGAACATGTAAAGTCTCTGAATGTTTATTAAGAAATAATAAATTTCATTACAATGTTGTCAACACAACAGGTGAGTGTCAAGAAACTGTTAACGAGATATCACGTTTCATGTGGTGTGATATGTGGAAGAGACTAAACTTAAATGAAATGTGATATATGCCTCATTTTTGGAAGAGACGACGACCCATAAGGAGTGATATATGGAAGAGACGACGACCCATAAGGGGTGATATATGGAAGAGACCACGCCCCATAAGAGGTGATATATGGAAGAGACCACGCCCCATACGGGGTGATATATGGAAGAGCACGCCTCACAAGTGGTGATATATGGAAGAGACGACGACCAATAAGGGATGATATATGGAAGAGACCACGATCGATAAGGGGTGATATATGGAAGAGACAAAGCTTTAGGATGTGCCACACACGAAAGAGACATAGCTTTAGGATGTGCGATATATGGAAGAGACAAAGCTTAAGGATGTGCGATACATGGAAAAGACAGAGCCTTAGGATGTGCGATACATGGAAGAGACAAAGCCTTAGGATGTGCGATACATGGAGGGACAGAGCCTTAGGATGTGCCATACATGGAAGAGGCAGAGCCTTAGGATGTGCGATAAATGGAAGAGACAAAGCTTTAAGATGTGCAATAAATGGTAGAAACAAAGCCTTAGGATGTGCGATACATGGAAGATACAGAACTTTAGAATGTGCGATACATGGAAGAGACAGAGTTTTAGGATGGGCGATAAATGGAAGAGACAGAGACTTTGGAATATGTTTGATATATGGAAGAGACAAGGCCTAAGAATGTGCGATAAATGGACGAGAAAAAGCCTTAGAATGTGCGATGAATGGAAGAAACAAAGCCTTAGGATGGGCTAATCATGGAACAGACAACGCCTTAGATGTGCGATACTTGAAAGAGACAAAGCCAATGTATGTGTGATACATGGAAGAGACAACGCCAATGGATGTGCGGTACATGCAAAAAACAAAGCCTTTGGAATATGTTTCATATATAGAAGAGACAAAGCCTTAGGATGTGCTTGTGCTATTCATGGAACAAACAACACCTTAGATGTGTAATATATGGAAGCCTTAGGATATGTAATACATCTAAGAGATAAAAAGTTAGGATGTTTAATAAATGGAAGAGACAAAGCTTTAGGATTTGTAATATTTGAAAGACACAGAGCCTTAGGATGTGTCATAAAGATGAGGAGCTGATTAGTAGCATAGCAAAGGCAAGTGAATGGAAATTATTATTAATGAGAGATTTCAACTATCCAGAAATAAAATGGGATATGGCAGAAGCACTTGTAGAGTCAAAACCTTTTGTTAAGTGCATAACTGACAATTTTTAATTCAACATGTAGAAGCAGCCACCAGAGGCAAAAACATACTCGACCTAGTTTTTACCACAGAGGAAAATATGATTGAAAACGTTACCTTTGGGGAACTGTTTGGCTCAAGTGACCATCAAATCATCCGTTGGGATCTTATTGCAGGGAAAGAAGTAAACATAAACACGCGAACATACGACTACTCTAAGGCAGATGTTAAGAGGATGAAAGAGGCAGCGAACCACATAATCTGGAAAGATATTATTGTAGGAACAGATGTTGAACAGAAGTGGGAAGGTTTTAAAACAGTTCTAGAAACGCTAAAAGAGGAATGTGTTCCATGTAGGGAGGTAAACCCCAAGCGTAAAAAGTGGATAACTAGATTTGTAGTGAAATGTAGAAGAGCAAAAAATAAAGCATGGAAAAAATATATAGAGGCAGGTAAATCAAAAGAAACATATGTAAAATATTTGGACAAGCAGAACATTTCTCAGAAAGCGAATAGAACAGCAAAATAGACTTTGAAAAAAAACTTGCTCAGAGGATCAAGACTGACAGTAAAAGCTTCTTCTCTTATGTTAGAAATAAACAAAGAACGAAAGACAAAGTAGGCCCTCTCATAGACAGTACAGGGAAAATAATAAGTGAGAATAGGGAGGCAGCTAATCTGCTCAATCAGTACTTTGGCACAGTCTTCACAAAGGAGGACTGCTCCGAGATCCCAGAGCCTATAGATATTTTTCAAAGAGACATGGATGCAGCGGGATTAAGATCAATCTGTATTACAGAGGAAATGGTTTTTAAAAAAATGGAGGGGTTGAAAGTGAATGAATGTCCAGGTCAAAATGGTATTCATCCAAAATTGCTGTATGAAATTAGAGACCAACTAGCAAAACCATTGGCTATATTATGTTCTCAATCACTTACAAATGCGATTGTTCCACGGGATTGGAAAGATGCAGGAGTGATCCCCTTATTCAAAAAAGGCAAAAAATCGGATCCAGCAAATTATAGACCGGTGAGTTTAACGAGCATAGTCTGTAAATTGTTAGAGTCAATAATCAAAGAAAACATTGTAATGCATTTAGACAAATTTAATCTAATTAGAAATAGTCAGCATGGGTTTACTAGAGGGAGATCATGCTTAACAAATCTATTAGAATTCATGGAGGAGGTTACTAAAATCATAGATAAAGGGGAGCCAGTGGATGTTATTTATCTAGACTTTGCAAAGGCCTTTGATAGAGTACCTCATCAAAGATTATTTCGAAAGTTAAAATCACATGGAATAGGTGGGGAAGTTGCCAAATGGATTGAAAATTGGTTAACGGGAATAATGCAGAGGGTGGGCATAAATAAGGAGTACTCTGAGTGGAGTGAAGTGAAAAGTGGTGTGCCTCAGGGCTCGGTTTTGGGACCAATTTTGATCTTGATATATATAAATGATTTGGACATTGAAATGGGATCCATGATTGCAAAATTTGCTGATGACACAAAACTATGCAGTAGTGTCTCATCTAAAGCGGAAGTGGATATATTGATGTCGGATTTAGATAAAATTCGAGAATGCTCAGTAAGCTGGCAAATGGAGTTTAATGTAGATAAATGTACAGTCATCCATATGGGTAGATCCAATATGGAACATAATTACAGAATGGGAGAAAACAATATTAGAAAGATAGATAAGGAAAGGGACCTAGGGGTAATAATAGATAATACAGGAAAGGTGAGTGAGCAAGTTAAGGTAGCAGTGAAAAAGGCAAATGTAATGTTAGGTATGATAAAAAGAAATATTAAACATAGGAGCAAGGAAGTGATCGTCAAACTGTATAAAGCTTTAGTTAGACCTAGATTGGAGTACTGTGTACAGGTGTGGAGTCCTTATCATAGAGGGGACATAAACATGCTAGAAAGAATACAAAAAAGAGCGACAAAGATGATAGTGGGATTCCAGAATTACAGATATGAGGAACGACTCAGAAAAACCGGCCTACAGTGTCTCGAAGAGAGAAGAATTCGTGGTAACTTAATACAGGTTTATAAGATGATCAGAGGAATCGATAAATTAGACTATAACAAGTTTTTTTAAAATACAGCCACCTACAATAACACGAGGGCATAGCTACAAGCTGACTAAAGAGAGGTGCAGATTAGATATTAGGAAATATTTTTTTTAGTCAGAGAGTGGTGTCTGCTTGGAATGCATTGCCAGGGGAGGTAGTGGAGGCAGGGACAGTTAATGCATTTAAGAATAAACTGGATGCGCATAGCTTTTAGAGCAATGTGATGTAAAAGTAACTGGTTGTATACAGACTCTGCAGGGTCTTCTAAACCAGTATAAAGACGTTAAGTTAAGTTAAGTGTAATATATGGAAGATACAAAGCCTTTTGAATATGTTTTATATATATGGAAGAGACAAATCCTTAAGATGCGCGATACACAGAAGAGACAAAGTCTTTGGAAAATGATTTGTATATGGAAGAGACAAAGCATTAGGAGATGATATTCACAAAACATACAACGCCTTAGATGTGTAATATATGGAAGAGACAAAGCTTTTGAAATATGTTTTATATATGAGAGACACATCATTATGATGTGCAATACACGAAAGAGAAAAAAAGGCTTATTAATATGTTTTATACATAGAAGATACAAAACCTAAGGATGTGTGCAGAACTAGCGAGATCTGATATTTGGAAGAGACCACGCCTCACGAGCTTAGATGTATGGAAGAGATCACGCCTAGCGAGATCTGATGTTTGGAATAGACCACGCCTCATGAAGTTAGATTTGAAGACGCAATTTGATGTATGATACGTGTGGATTAAGTGTAAGTAGGTGTGTGGCAGAGATCAAGTCTCATCAGGTGAGAAGTGTGGAAGGAATAAGGTCTCATCAGGTGAGATGTGTGGAAGAGATAAAGTCTCATCAGGTGAGATGTGTGGAAGAGATCAAGTCTCATTAGGTGAGATGTGTGGAAGAGATAAAGTCTCATTAGATGAGATGTGTAGAAGAGATCACGTCTCATCAAGTGAGATGTGTGGAAGAGATAGTCTCATCAGGTGAGATGTGTGGAAGGAATCAAGACTCATTAGGTGAGTTGTGTGGAAGAGATCGTCTCATCAGGTGAAATGTGTGGACGAGATAAAGTTTCATCAGGTAAGATGTGTGGAAGGAATCAAGTCTCATCAGATAGATGTGTGGAAGAGATCACGGCTCATTATGTGAAATGTGTGGAATGAATCAAGTCTCAAGTCTTATCAGGTGAGATGTGTGGAAGAGATCAAGTCTCATTAGGTGAGATGTGTGGAATGAATCAAGACTCATCAGGTGAGATGTGTGGAAGGAATCAAGTCTCATCAGATAAGATGTGTGGAAGAGATAAAGTATCATATGGTGAGATGTGTGGAAGAGAGAAAGTCTCATTAGGTGAGATTTGTGGAAGAGATCGTCTCATCAGGTGAGATGTGTGGAAGATATCACGTCTTATCAGGTGAGATGTGTGGAAGAGATGCCGTCTCATCAGGTGAGATGTGTGGAAGGAATCAAGTCTCATCAGATGAGATGTGTGGAAGAGATGAAGTATCATATGGTGAGATGTGTGGAAGAGATAAAGTCTCATTAGGTGAGATGTGTGGAAGAGATAAAGTCTCATTAGATGAGATGTGTAGAAGAGATCACGTCTCATCAAGTGAGATATGTGGAAGAGATAGTCACATCAGGTGAGATGTGTGGAAGAGATAGTCTCATCAGGTGAGATGTGTGGAAGGAATCAAGACTCATCAGGTGAGATGTGTGGAAGAGATGCCGTCTCATCAGGTGATATGTGTGGAAGGAATCAAGTCTCATCAGATGAGATGTGTGGAAGAGATAAAGTCTCATTAGGTGATATGTGTGGAAGAGATAAAGTCTCATTAGGTGAGATGTGTGGAAGAGATCAAGTCTCATCAGGTGAGATGTGTGGAAGTAATCAAGACTTATCAGGTGAGTTATGTGGAAGAGATCGTCTCATCAGGTGAAATGCGTGGAATGAATCAAGTCCCATCAGGTGAGATGTGTGGAAGAGATAAAGTCTCATCAGGTAAGATGTGTTGAAGGAATCAAGTCTCATCAGATGAGATGTGTGGAAGAGACCATATATCATTATGTGAAATGTGTGGAATGAATCAAGTCTCAAGTCTTATCAGATGAGATATGTGGAAGAGATCAAGTCTCATTAGGTGAGATGTGTTGAAGAAATCAAGTCTCATCAGGTGAGATGTCTGGAAGGAATCAAGTCTCATCAGATGAGATGTGCGGAAGAGATAAAGTATCATATGGTGAGATGTGTGGAAGAGATAAAGTCTCATTAGGTGAGATGTGGGGAAGAGATAAAGTCTTATCAGGTGGGATGTGTGGAAGAGATCACGTCTCATCAGGTGAGATGTGTGGAAGGAATCAAGTCTCGTTAGGTGAGATGTGTGGAAGAAATCGTTTCATCAGGTGAGATGTGTGGAAGAGATACCGTCACATCAGGTGAGATGTGTGGAAGGAATCAAGTCTTGTCAAGTGAGATGTGTGGAAGAGATCGTCTGATCAGGTGAGATGTGTGGAGGACATCGTCTCATTAGGTGAAATGTGTGGAGGAGATCGTCCCATCAGGTGAGATGTGTGGAATAGATCATCCCATCAGGTGAGATGTGGAGGAGATCGTCTCATCAGGTGAGATGTGTGGAAGAGACCAAGTCTCATCAGATGACATGTGTGAAAGAAACAAAGTATCATATGGTGAGATGTGTGGAAGAGATACAGTCTCATTAGGTGAGATGTGTGAAAGAGATAAAGTCTCATCAGGTGAGATGTGTGGAAGAGATCAGATCTCATCAGGTGAGATGTGTGGAAGAGATCAAGTCTCATCGGGTGAGATGTGTGGAAGGAATCAAGTCTCGTTAGGGGAAATGTGTAGAAAAGATCAAGTCTCAAGTCTCATCAGGTAAGATTTGTGGAAGAGATCGTCTCATCATGTGAGATGTATGGAAGGAATCAAGTCTCATCAGGTGAGATGTGTGGAAGAGATAAAGTCTCATCAGGTGAGATTTGTGGAAGGAATCAAGTCTCAGCAGATGAGATGTGTGGAAGAGATCATGTATCATATGGTGAGATGTGTGGAAGAGATCATCCCATCAGGTGAAATGTGGAGGAGATCGTCTCATCAGGTGAGATGTGTGGAAGAGACCAAGTCTCATCAGATGACATGTGTGGAAGAAACAAAGTATCATATGGTGAGATGTGTGGAAGAGATACAGTCTCATTAGGTGAGATGTGTGAAAGAGATAAAGTCTCATCAGGTGAAATGTGTGGAAGAGATCAGGTCTCATCAGGTGAGATGTGTGGAAGGAATCAAGTCTCGTTAGGTGAAATGTGTAGAAAAGATCAAGTCTCAAGTCTCATCAGGGGAGATGTGTGGAAGAGATCAAGTCTCATCAGATGACATGTGTGGAAGAAACAAAGTATCATATGGTGAGATGTGTGGAAGAGATACAGTCTCATTAGGTGAGATGTGTGAAAGAGATAAAGTCTCGTTAGGTGAAATGTGTAGAAAAGATCAAGTCTCATCAGGTGAGATTTGTGGAAGAGATCGTCTCATCAGTAGAGATGTGTGGAGGATATTGTCTCATCAGGTGAGATGTGAGGAAGAGATCGTCTCATAAGGTGAGATGTGTGGAAGAGATCAAGTCTCATCAGGTGAGATATGTGGAAGGGATCAATTCTCATCAGATGAGATGTGTGGAAGAGATCACGTCTCATTAGGTGAGATGTGTGGAACGAATCAAGTCTCAAGTCTTATCAGGTGAGGTGTGTGGAAGATATCAAGTCTCATTAGGTGAGATGTGTGGAAGGAATCAAATCTCATCAGGTGAGTTGTGTGGAAGAGATCGTCTCATCATGTGAGATGTATGGAAGGAATCAAGTCTCATCAGGTGAGATGTGTGGAAGAGATCAAGTCTCATCAGGTGAGATTTGTTGAAGGAATTAAGTCTCAGCAGATGAAATGTGTGGAAGAGATCAGGTATCATATGGTGAGATGTGTGGAAGCGATACAGTCTCATTAGGTGAGATGTGTGGAAGAGATAAAGTCTAATCAGGTGAGATGTGTGGAAGAGAACACGTCTCATCAGGTGACATGTGTGGAAGAGATCAAGTTTCATCGGGTGAGATGTGTGGAAGGAATCAAGTCTCGTTAGGTGAGATGTTTGGAAGAGATCGTCTCATCAGGTGAGATGTGTGGAAGAGATCGTCTCATCAGGTGAGGTGTGTGGAAGAGATGGTCACATCAGGTGAGATGTGTGGAAGAGATCAAGTCTCATCAGGTGAGATATGTGGAAGAGATCAAGTTTCATCAAGTTAGATGTGTTGAAGAGATCAAGTCTCATCAGATGAGACGTGTAGAAGAGACCACATCTCATCAGGTGAGATATGTGGACGAGATTAAGTCTCATCAGTTGAGATATGTGGAATAGATCCTTAGTTGAGATGAGTAGAAGAAATTAAGTCTGATGATATATTGATATTCTGTAGAACTGTAATTCTTCTTCAATTAATTCTATGCACTCCTCCTTTTCCTTCTCTTCCCTCTTTGCTTTGTTCCTTTTCATCCTCTTCCTGTTTTACATCTACTTGTTCATTTAGTACTACTTCCGATGCCGGTGAACAAGTTATACAGTCTCTTTCCATGTATCCTTTATGAACATTTTTTTCCGAGTTTTTGTTTAAACTTAGAAGACTCATTCACACTGTTCAATGTTTGTCACCTTTGTTTGTCACTTTTGTTTATCACATTTGTAATTGAGGTTCTTCGGACACAAAGGATACAAAACTAGAAGAAACTATAACTCACGAGAAATTGCAATCATACACATAAATAATTAGTATCATAAGTATTGTTATATAATATTCATATTAAAAAATGATCACATGAACGAATAATGAGTATCAAATTAGCGACACTACTATACATAACGAAGGTAAAGTCAGGCCCATAGCAGAGTGTTAGAAACTTCATTCTACCAGGCCTCAGCATTTTATGTGGTGTCCAGTTCCCTTCTTCGTTGCCTGTCATTCCTTAACCGTAACCCAGGAACCCATTTCATTATGGGGTCGACTGAGCCTTGTGGATAACGGGGATTTAAGCCGGAACATCTGTCGTCGTGCGCTACCACTGCAACGAGCATATAACGTGACTGAAAGTCTATTACAGTTTAGTCACAACGACACGACGCAATCATAGTATTCAAATCCAAAGAAGCTATACATTGAGAAAATCATATTGTTTCGTCCATACGGACATAATGTCTTTATGTATCAGCGAGTACAGTTGCAGTATTACGTATCTCAGTGTAGACAATCGAATTGAACTTTTACCAAATAAATAAAACCCCCCCAAAACATACATTCATATTTGCTTTAGTCTAGTTTCTTCAGGAATAAAAGCTTTACATTCTGTGCATGTCTATTCTACATATTTATTTTATCAAGAGCGCCATGCTCGTCAATCTAATCTCCACCCCTTTTCTGCCTCTTTACAAGCAGTATTTTTTCTTCATCTTTTGAAGTACTTGAAGTCTTCAGGGATTTGTTTGAATCTAATGCCATTATCATGCGAAGTTTTACTGCAATGACAAAGAAGGTACGCAGGCGGTGACAACATCGACAGTTTGGGAGAGGGGATTATATATGGATGGGAGGGGCATACTGAAATCAATCAATGATTGTCTGTATGATTATGATGGCGCGATTGTAAATCAACGTTACACAGACTACAGAAGGTTAGTATTACATGTTGATTTGGAGATGGAATTTTGTGAGAACAGATCCAGATTGTGTACAATCGGACAGCCACAGAAACGATAATGAACTATTCTTTCTGTCGTCTGCTCAACCCTTATGGGTTTGTCTGGAGTAATATGATGTCTGTTAGACAGGGACAAGCACAACTAGGGTGTTTATTACCATATCTGTGATTGCTTAGAGTGTTATAAGTCTATCGAATAAGTGCTGTTTGCCCATGAAGTCGGTACGTTGTGATAATTCTAGATTCATATTTAACCCTCGACAGAAAAAACGCTTATTGAGGTTTTGAAATGCGTCCCCTTGGTCAAGAACCCCGTAAACAAACCCGCTCTGCCACTTGACTCCTTTTCGATTTGCTGTCTTTTCACTTTCATGCTGCTTTTCCTGTTTAGTCTAACGTTTTTCCATCGTACATGCTATCTCATTCTTCTGTTAACACTATTTTCGTTCATAATCATAATTACTAATTTTCATAATGCTTCCAACTCTTTGCGGTTCTTCAACTAATGTTATTTTCAATGTGTCGTTCTGTCATATTGGCAAACCCTCACAACAGCCTGCAACTTTCATGTATTTTCTACTATGCTTGATACATTTTCTCATAATATTTTAGATATTGTTATTATGTGCTCCTGACTGGCATCAAATATTAATTACGTTTTGTATTCGGTTGAAGGTGTATTTTCTTTTTGACCTAACCTAACCTAAATCTATCATCTTTTGATATGCTTCCAACCGTGAACGTTGTTCAAAATAATACCCACATATCTGTACATGAATTATGCAGCAGAGATGTTCAACCAATGTGCTGCGATTGACCTTCTGCAGTGTTACATAATTTTATTAGATATCATCAATTTGTTTAACGAAATACATTACACGACAAAGGGTTCTGTGTGCCTGACAGAGACGAGCATATTTCGACAGCCACATTAAAAGTCATTTGCAAAAGGCAACATTTTATGGTATTAGACTCCTCAATATTTTTATGATGGCACACTCCAGCTTTGACAAGGACCCACACAAGCAGCTGCGTGCCGTAATCTTCGGGTTTTCATACAATGGTCAGTAAAACAATATTCCAGAGGTGATACAAGTTTAAGATGAGTGAATAATTCGTTTTTAGGGAGGATAATAGTAACAATAATAATAATTAGCCAAATCTACACCCAATTTTAAACAAAATTAATATACGGATAATATTGCAATTTGGTGAATGATGTAAGGCATTCAATTCAGTTTTGGAACCTCTGATTTATTTCGAAGAAAGATTTAATTGAAGTGGTATTGAAATGTGCAACTATTAGAAAATAAGGAAAAGTATTCACAATGTCTACACTAAACGGCATTATGCAAGCTTGTTTGCACCCAACATCTGATAAGCAGAAATACCTTTTTTAGCCATTAACTGCTATTATGACATCAAATAACTGGTTACTACTTCTGGTCTGTGATTAAACAAGTGAAAACATTTATTTACAATGAGTAACTAAAAGCCATATTACAAATGGCATGTTCCTTGAACTCTATTTCAGTACCTGAGAAAAATGTTTTTTCGTTAAGTGGTTGATATCAATGCATTTTTTGAACTACAATTACACGCCAGGAAACTTGCTAATGGCTTTAAGAGCACGTATTCCTCGCAAATGAAGAAAGAAAAACAAAGCAGTGGGAATCTGAAAGAGATTGTGCTGGTACGTTTGAAGCAGCATGGCCGGGTATATTGTGGACGAACATGCCATTAGACGTTTATACAGCGGTATTCAAGAATAGAACAGAAATCGTTTCTGATGATAGCAATAACCCGCCACACGGTTTTCGTGGATGTTGACGGAGGGTTAATTGACTACATTAGCTGTCTCAAGACACATGAGAGTCGAATGACAACCATTTTAATGACCTAAGGGCCTCAAGCCCCTTCAAGCATGTCGTTAAAGAAAACTAAAGAAGGCTGTGCTTGGGAGAGACATTCTCATTATGTAAAAAAACATTGCCATTAAATTTAACACTGCAAAAGCTCTGATACAGGCTTTATGTAAAGAAATCAGCTGCAGTTAAAACCCATTCGTCACATTCGAGAGAAAACGTGAACAATTGCATACGCTTTGAAACAGACTACCTTTAAAATGGACAAGTCAGGGATACTGATGACTCATACTGATGTGCAAAAGTTGATAAATGAATAAAAAGTCAAAATTATTACAGCCAGCACACGTATTTGATAATGACGTTTAATTTCAAACAGTGTTTCTGTTCCTGTTTATAGCACTTCTACAAAGCATTTATTTATTGTTTACCATTGTAATATTTTACTTATTATAGTATCTGTCCTTATAGGTCAATCTCACATTGAATCATCACTTTTTCATTCATTACTGCAATTATTATTTCTCTTAGAAAGATTGCGTTTTTTACTGCTAATTTAATGTTCTTCTTCGCAAACTTGTGTTTTATTTCACAATATGATGTCAGTAACGGTTCGACACGTAATGTTTGGTCGGCTGCTTGTTTAATATATCACATTAGTATACATTGTAGAAACGTAAGATCATTATCGCTTTCTACCTACGATCGATAGTGTTTCTCTCTTTCTTTCTGCCCTAGTTTGTATGTCTGCAATGCTCACTCTGAATTTCTCTTACTAAAAGCCGACTTTGAAAGTTGATTACAATAACTTATTGATCTTCATCTTTGTTCCCGTACCTTCCATCTGTTTTATGTGGGTGAGTCATGGTGTGCAACTTATTTGAAGAAAATAAAGAAGGCTCAAAAAAAAAAAAACAATAACAAAAACAACAAGATTCAACCTGAAAATAAAATCGATATAAGATATAATATACACAGCCATATAAAAAATACAGAGTAAAAGTGACCAGAGGATACACTGATGGATACCAAAATAAAACATCAAGAGACATGAAACAACAGAATTAAAAGGATTGATAAGAAGAATATTTAGAAGAAAATATTTCTGTTGGATGGATACTGTTCTGTTACGTATCAACGTCACTGGACTCCAGGCAGACCTATTGATGTTCAGTCTCACACTCTCTCTCTCTCTCTCTCTCTATCTCTCTCTCTCTCTCTCCCTCGCTCTTTCTCTCTCACAAAAATAGTTTAAAAGTGTAGATAATAATAGTTCCTGCGACTCGCTGGTTGTACACATCCCTGTTCCGTCCTCTCAGGCATCCTTCTCTGCTAACCGCGTATGATTTAAACACTTTTCAATCTGTGCATTCCTGGTTCATCGATTTCAGTGTCGTCATCCAAGAAGCAGTCTTAGATCAACTTCAGATTGTTAGGTCTTTTCATTGCTAATGTCCCCACCCCGTCCCCCTCCGTAGGTGTCCTAGAGGCCAGGATGACCAGCACAGAAGATCCACACGAGATCCCGAAGGTTCAAAAAGTATGTAGATGCATGAAACCGAGAAAAAAAATCAAAGACATCAGGAATTTTATTAAGAACAAGTAAACAAATATAAAACATTGTTTAATTCCTATATAGATTGGAGATGTAGACAACTGATAGGTTCAAACTGATTATAACAAAAAAGGTTTATATTTATAGAAGACCAGAACTGTATATCAAAGACTATTCTAAAGAGCCACAGATAGTTATAGCTAAAGAAGAAACTTGAAATAACAAAAAGCGACAAGTCCAAATAATTTGGTAATATAAACATGTCGGATATGGCGATATTTGAATAGAATCGAAATCAATATGTTAATAATGACATCGACGACAGTAAATACACACCAGACAATCTACTACAATTATCAAATGGGGATCATCTCTTGTTATTTGCCTCATTTTGTCAGTACAACTCTGTTCATCATACATAAGCTACCTCACGCTTACTGCAAAACCAGAGAAGAATCTTTGGATTGTACTGTATGTTATTGTCTTTGTATTATTCCGAAGTAAAATTGCCACATTTGTTATATATCGCATTTATATTTATTTGTACATTTTTGTTGTTGATAGTTATCTACATACGTAATTCGGTTTAGATAATTTTCAACATTTATCCTTCAATTTTGATAATTATCTGCATCTGTCATTCAGTTTAGATAAAATTATCTGGATAAAAATCATACTTGCCATTCTCGTTGAGTACATCATTTCTGATTATTATATTATGTATTTGAGTTCATCCACAGAAAATAAGATAATCAGGATGTATTTTTTCAAAGGATGTACAATATCTGCTTGGCACGTCAAGAGAGGACAAATAAAGTGCAGATACATTAAGTATGATACATTTTTGGCACATCATAGCCATATAGTTTACATTGATCATTTCAATACATATTGAAAATTACAGTATGACGCACATAATAGTACATATGTTTTTGTGCATTTTAGAATGTATAAACAAAACAAGTGAATTACATTGACAAACGCACATCATATCTACGAGGCGTGTTCAAATGAAACCGGACTTAACTGCACCAAGTAAACATACGTACGATGCACATGGTGACGTCACTTGAGGTGTAAACAGCACATACCAACCGTCAAGTTTGCCAAATTTCATTATCATCCGATTCATAGTTTCATCAGCAGACCGTTGAAAACATGGCGGGTGTGATACTGAATTCGTCCAAAATTGATCAGCGAGCGATGCTTTGGTTTCTAATAGCTGAAGGATGTCGACCAGTTGACATTCATCGCAGAATGCAGGCAGTGTATGGTGACAAAAGTGTGTCGAAGACTTAAATGAAGAACTGGACAACGATGTTTAAAAGAGGATGTGAGTTAACGAAAGATCTTCCGAGACCAGGTTAGGCACATATTGTTGCGTCAGAAGATGCCATCGCCAAAATTGATGCAGCAATTCGGGTGGACCGTCGCCGGAGCTGACGTTCACTAGCAGAGGAATTCGCTGTGCCGCTAGGGACAGTTCAAATGGTGGTTTGCAAGATACTGAAGTATCGGAAGGTGTTCACAGTGGGTACCATGTTTTCAACGGTCTGCTGAGGAAACTATGAGTCGGAGGATAATTAAATTTTGGAAACTTGGCGGTTGGTATGTGCTGTTTATACCTGAAGTGACATCATCATGCGCATCATACATATGTTCACTTGGTGCAGTTAGGTCCGGTTTGATTTGAACACGCCTCGTAATTATAACACTGAATACACGGCATATATATTTGGGTGTATTGGCGTATAATGTTCATTTAGTCAATGCTACATCAAGCAACCTAGTAAAATGTGCATGGTAGTTTAGCTAAAGATAATAATGATTGGCTCATCCTGACAGTTCATTAATCAAGTTCACTAATGGAGTCATTGTTGCCTTGGAGCACTTGGCTTTACATATTTTTGTAGCCATTGCTATAAAGAGCATTTGCTAATTTGAATGTACATGGGGCAAAAGATGCAGCAGTTAATGAGCTGGCAATGACCAGCGACTTATAGCTGACTATCTGCTGCACGGTCAGCGAACCACAGCTGAAAAAACCCTATACCGCTTCCAAGTGGACTGGAAACAGGCTGCATTAGTCACTTTACGTAGTCTGGTTAAGGGATAGGGATCGTAGTCTGGTTAAGGGATAGGGATCGTTGTCTGCCTAAGGGATAGGGATCGTAGTCTGGCTAAGGGATAAGGATCGTAGTTTGGCTAATGGATAGGGATCGTTGTCTGGCTAAGGGATAGGGTTCGTAGTCTGGATAAGGGATAGGGATTGTAGTTTGGCTAAGGGATAGGGATCGTAGTCTGGCTAAGGAATACGGATCGTAGTCTAGCTAAGGACTAGGGATCGTAGTTTGGCTAAAAAATATGGATCGTAGTCTGGCTAAAGGAAAGGGATCGTAGTTTGGCTAAGAGATAGGGATCGTAGTCTGGCTAAGGGATAGGGATCGTAGTTTGGCTAAGGGATAGGGATCGTAGTTTGGGTAAGGGATAGGGATCGTAGTCTGGCTAAGGGATAGGGATCGCAGTTTGGCTAAGGCATAAGGATCGTAGTCTAGCTAAGGGATAGAGATCGCGGTGGCTGTAGTCTGGCTAAGGGATAAGGATCGCGGTGGCTGCAGTCTGGCGGCTAAGGGATAGGGATCGTAGTCTGGCTAAGGGATAGGGATCGCGGTGGCTGTAGTCTGGCTAAGGAATAGGGATCGTGGTCTGGCTAAGGAATAGGGGTTGTAGTCTGGCTAAGGGATACGAATCGTAGTCTGTCTAAGGGATAGGGACCATAGTCTGGCTAAGGGATAGGGATCGTAGTCTGGCTAAGGGATAGGGATCGTAGTCTGGCTAAGGAACAGGGATCGAAGTGTGGCTAAGGGATAGGGATCGTAGTCGGGCTAAGGGATAGGGATCGTTGTCTGGTCAAGGGATAGGGATCGCAGTGGAAAGGCAAACCCGGTACCTAAAAACTGCCAGCTGGAATGTTGATGTGTCGGACCGAAAAGTGCAGATATCGCAGCCTAGTTGCAAACTGCAACACAACATCACAACGTCTTTATCTTGACGAACGCCGAAGAAGAAGAATGTAGACAACTTCTGTCAATTCTACAGGTAACTTTTAGTTACCTCATTGACTTAACTAAGTGCTTTTCAGCGTTTCTCAAGTGTTCAGTGATAGGTGCAAATTATATATTTAACCTCAATACATCCTGATATAGTTACAATGACTGTGTTTGATTTAAAGGGTTGTCTCATCATAAAATCGGTCCACTTTTGCCATTTGACGTCATAGACATGTTCAGTATTTGCGACTATTGCTATTTCAATGAAGAATTCTGTAGCATTTATTTTACAATAGGAATCTATCTTTTTCTTGATCGTCCACTTCTTCTGAATATCAGCTGCTTTCTTACATGCTTGTATCGTTGGTAGATTTGAAGTAATTTTTCACAGATGTCCTAGTCAAACATAAGACTTCAATTTATAGAACAAAACATTATGATTTTTCTGGTGGTCTATCCCGGACAGGTTTGTTCTATCTCAACAGACTCATATTACTTTCTTCAGTAATTGTTTGTTCTTCCTTTGAGGTTTGGTATTACGAATGATCTCATGATGTCAGAAGTGTCAGTACAGTTTGGCTTTTTCCAATCATTTTTTTCACCACTTTTATTTCAGCATTTGAAAAGATTCGTTCATGCTTCAGTGAGCAATAATTTAATGTAAACCTAAAGTCCAGACTGCTTATTTTCCTGAATTGATAAAAAATGACAGATAACCACTCACTATTAACATGAATATTATGGTCTGTTTTATCTAGTTACAATGAATATTCACTGATCTTTTACGTGGCTTTATTTAGAAGGTTGCAGCCCGTGGGCTGTTGAAAGGTGTACCCAGCTGTCTCTTACTCTGCGTTAATGATGACCAGAAAGCTCAGCACGCATATTCTATGGTTAGTGCAGTATCCGCTGTCTCAAGTCAACTTGAACATTTTCACGTGTAAATATTGTGCGCAACAGCTCATGATTGACTGTCTGAAAATGGTTATGTTAACCGCTGCTATGGAAACTAATCCATGCCTTTTATTGATTCCATAATTCTAAAATTGACCTGGGAACGGTACAAACCATTCTCAACAATTACTTTTAAATGTATCACATGTGCTCAGAATTCACTTGAAATAAATAAAGATTTCCTCTTTGTAGTCTACTCATTTTGATTGTATTTGGTTAAATTCTATCAATAGCGTTGACTTAGCATAGCCCAGGCACACTGTTTTGTACTTGTTGCCTCCGTAAAACGGCCACCTATATTCTGCTTTGTAATTAATCAAATATAGATTTGAAACTTCACAATGTCCACATCATAGTTTTTTATATTAAAGTGCGGAAAACAACCAAGGGACCAACTATGACGGTTGCGCATTCGACATCTGCTGGACATGGGATCAATTACAAAACATTTGTTACTTCATTTTCTTTTCTGTCCTTGTGTGTGTGCACATGTATTTCGATTGCTTTGAAATACACCTACCTTTGTGATAGTTCTGTCTTATTGTTTAGTGTATGTGTTTTTATAATGTGTTGAAATGTACATATCTTTGCGGTCGTTCTCACTCTTCTGTTTCCTATAGAAGACATATGATTTAAGGAATGATACTTTGACAAAATTCATTTAGGCACGTCCCACCTTGACGACAGGTTTAACAATATTTCATAACTCTTCCACGCAAACAATCACTAAGCTCTTCAGATGCTGCTGAAAACGAATCAGAAATAAAATAGTATGTTAGTGCCATTGAAGAACATTTTGATCTCTCTATGTACTTGAGCAGAACTAAACCATTTTACACACATGTTTTACAGTTGCATTTATTAAGGCCCATATACATAAGCCAGAACCTCTTAAACTGGCCAGGATTTGGTGAGAGACAAGTGTTCTCTCCATTAATCAGGTGGCCGTCTCCTCCACTGTAGTATCCTTCTCTAAGTTATTGACCTGTTGTTGCTCACTGTGCGCGTCCTGGGAATCCACGTGATTTCCAGATATGCTGTTGTTAGAAACGACGTTAAGCCGTATCTTTTCAGAATCAGTGTCGTAATAAGCTTTAACGTCTTTCAGTAATACAGCGTTGTCATTCCCGTTCTTAATAGGCGACCTGTTGACGACAACAGATGGTTGCTGGGTCTCCACGTTGGTGTACTGTGTGTAACTGTTGGAGGAGTGATCACTTCCTCTGCCAAAGAAGAGACATGGCAGGACTTGTCGAAACTCTTTCTTGAAGTTATCGTTCATCCAGGCATACAGGAACGGGTTGTAGATGGTAGAGCTCATTGCAATCACGTGTGCCACAAAGAAGATCAAAGTAAAATAGAACCAATCCTCCAGCAGTTTGTCGGCGTCTCTCCAGAGGTGAACCATATTCAGTGGCATCCAGCACAGCACAAAGATGACTACCTAAGGATCGAGATAGACGTAACAAGATTGTAATATATTTTCATTAGATACTATTAAATACGATCAAAAGCATTACATAAATGTTACATGAATATGTGTCATTAAGGTCAAATGAATTGTGACGGTGAAAAATGCAAATAAGGTGTTTGTCGCATTTGGACTTCAGATCATCATGAACAGATATCTTCACCAGACCTCATTGTGTACACTGTTGTGTGACAAATGGCATTTCAAAACATAACACAAACACACACACAAACATACAGTTTAGATCGGTATCAGATAGAGACAATGAAGATGGATAATATACAGTCTTAGAAAGAAACAACAAAAACATACATTCGCTGGGTTAGAACCCACACTTTGCTAAGAACAATGGAAGAAGAGGCAAGGATAGCTAAAGCATGAATGGCAGAGGTCAGAAGACAGCTCAAGTGAGAAATTAGTGGAGAAAATTGATTGAAGTGTTCTAATGGGAACTAGAACAATTAAGGATGTAGTTAATATAATTATTGTGATCACAAACAACTGTCTTGTCATCGTGTTATCGTACCATTTTCTTTATTTATATATCATATAAGAGGTTCGTTCACCAGATACATTATAACATTATATTGATGGGACTGATTTGTACATAATGTACCTGATGTTGTTCGCCCATCGTAATCGATGAGGACCCCTTTATTAACATCACTGTACGCATGAGTTCCAATATGGCTAAATAAGCTAATCTGAGCCTTGAATTGTCTGTTGCACTTTGTACAGGGAAATAAGACCTCCTTCCACCGGGGTTGAAAAAAGGTTGACGTGAGCAGACTTACGGAGCGATCGTCTCTGGGTAGCCGCACGTATTCTTGATGCCTCATGTCTCTCTGAACACCCTCAAAAACAGTGCTGCGCCAGTCTGTGCGATTGGTGGCGATTCTTCCTCAGTCATTGTGGTTAATACCGTATCAGATCAGTGATCTCTTAAGTGTGTCCTTGTATCCTTTCCGCTGCCTACCGCTAGCTCTCTTACCATTTTGGAGTTTACCATATAGCAGCTCATTCGGTAAACGTTGATCTGACATGCGTACTACATGGCCAGCCAATCTCAGTTGTGCTGCACATATCACGGCGTGTATACTTGTCAAACCCGATTTCGCTAACATATCTGTTTCTGGCAACATGTCCTGCCTTCTAATCTTCAGCAGATTCCTCAGGCAGTATTTAGTTTCTTGGCATGACGACTTTAGATGATCCAGGTCTGACATGTACCTCATCTCACATCTCTATGTACCTCATCCTCACATATCTGTGTACCTCATCTCCCATCTCTGTGTACCTCATCTCACATCTCTGTGTACCTCATCTCACATCTGTATGTACCTCATCTCACATCTCTATGTACCTGATATATACATTTTGGCATGATAACATTATTTTTGCGCCATTTCACCAGAATGCTGGCGTTTCTAATGTTCAGAGAGTCGAAGAGAACATTTTTTAATAGAGTGAAAGTTACTTAAAATTAAAAATTAATACAGCGTAGAATTTATATATTTTCATTATGGTTAGAGATTATAGAGATAAAGTTAAGATAAACAGATATGCCCTCAGGATGTAGTCTCAGCTACATATATTCTGGTACTGGATTTAAATCCGCATAGGAAGAAAGAGTTGAGTCCGAAGACTAGTTGACAATTAACCTTGTGAAAGGAAGTTATATAAACAACTGGGTCCTCATGGATGGGACTCAAAGAAACAGTCTATTTAGGAAATTAGAGCAGAGCAAATATCGTTTGAGCTATGTTTTAACAATAACAAAATAATAAGTAAATACATTCATCATTTATATCAACATTACTGTTTCTTATAATCCCTTTTTATTGCAGGCATTCTACAGATTGAAATCTCACATGACATCAGCAAAGCGATGGGGATAATTCTCCAAACGTCCATAAATGGGAATTTTCTGTTATAGAATAAAGCATCAATTTGAGAGTATAAAAGAAAAAACATTACATTATTTAAATGTTCCTGTAAATACTGAGAACGAGCCACTATTTACCCATCAGACCTGATTGTATAGGACACCGTAGTAAGGCTGAAGATGTGATGCCATCTGTATTCTGAAAAGACATTCTGACTAAAACATGAATTTCATGTAATTAAAAAAAACTGATGGTCAACGGCTTAGACAACAAAATGAACTAAAAGATTCAAATAATTAACGATATATCTGAAAACATATCACGATTCACTTGCCACTGAAGTGAAACTTAACATTTAACCAAAAATCGATTTAAAGAGCGCTCATTATAATGAAATATCCCAGCTTTCATCATTTCCAAACGAGGAATGAAATCTAAAAATCTGTCCCGGAAATAACATAGAGATCTATTCTGTAATTTAACATTTTATCTACTTTGTGAATGAGATACATATCTACTCGGTCATTGGAAAAGAAATTTCCTTTCAGATTTAAAAACACATTTATTCAGTGATTATAAAACACATTTTCTTTCCGGGTGAGAAAAACACATTATTCAGTGATTAAAAAACACATTTACTACTTGATTATAAACGTATCTCCTCAATGAATAAAATAGTCACCTACTCTGTGAAATAATGTATCCTATTTTCTGTGATTGAAACACTCATCTACTCAATGATTGAAAAAACACATCCACTTAATGATTGAAAAACTCATGTACCACATGAATGAAATGCTCATCTACTCTGTCATTGGAACACTCATCTACTCAGTAATACTTATATCACACGAGCACCATCATACATTTTTCTTCTTGTTCTTGTTCTTTTTATTCTTGTTCTTGTTCTTCTTTTTCTCCTTTATCTTCTTCTTCTTCTTCTTCTTCTTCTTCTTCTTCTTCTTCGCCTTTATTACCTTAGGATACACTGGCCATCAGCCAACTTTCTTCAAGGAGACACGTTCTGTGCTATTTGACCAAGTTCTTTACAGCTTCTCCCTCTTTGCCTTATATGAGCATCCAGGTGTCTTCTCGATGTTTTCGCTGGCCTTCCTTTGTCTCTTTTTCCCTGTTGGTTCTGTGACAGAGATTGCATGGCGATACCGACTGCTTTCGCAATTGGAAGCCTATCCAGCACCGACTTCTCCAGATTTCCTGGTCTACTTTTGTTTGTCCTGTTCTCTCCCATAAGCTTAGTTTGTAACATTCTCGAGCCACTGAAAACTCAAAATCTCTCTCATGGATTTATTGATGAATCCTCCATAAAAAATATGTCTGTCAATGACTATTCTACAAGCAGGAGATGAGATTAGAAGCTTGTATGCACAAGTGGACTATCTTTTTGTGAAAATAAGGGAAATATTCTAGGAGATTTGTCTGATGTGCTTCTAAAGATGTTGATCAACGCCAGCGATAACGCAAGATCCAAGAGGTTGATAGTTCAGTTCATCCCGTAACCCATCAGGTCGTTGGGGCACACATTAAGACATGAAAATCCCACGCCAACCCTCTCTGTCTGTCGCCGCCTGACGTATCTCACCGGGACGAAGGCCTGACCACTCAGTGATGTTGTCCACCCATCTCTTTCTTGGACGTCCACGCCCTCTCTGTTCCGGTACGTATCCAAAGAGTATCGAGTTGGGAATTCCGTTGGACCTCGCGACGTGCCCGCACCAGGCCATCTTTCGTCTTTTGATAGCTGATAGGGCCAACGTAATAAACACATGATTTCTGTCAGTCACTACTCCACACAAACGTTAATATCGCGAACAGCTGTCGCTCAACAGAATTGGCATCTTGACACGGAAATACTGATTGTGTCACTGATCTGACTCATCTGTAGCGTTGCTGTTCCTGTTTGTGTACATCGGCTTCAGTGTATTAATGAGACAGGACAAAAAACACGCGCCGTGTGTCGTACTTATTCGCAAATGGGTTATAGTGAAGTGCAGGAAGCACTAGCAAAGCTTCAATTATTCTGCAAGGAAACACGACCTTAATAGAAACTGCATCGATCTACCAGACACAAACATATTAGATCAAATTTCGTAAAACCAGAAACCGAGGTGGCGGAAAAAGAATCAAGGAAAGCGGTAGCCTAGGAATTATGAGGCAGAAGAGACACATTATTGACGAATGGGAAGTATAAGAGCGAATAACTTTGATCTTAGAGCTATGGTGGCGGTAATATTGTTCCCAGCAGGGTCTTCCATTTTATATAAATCAAAGGGCATGAGCCAGACTAGAAGAGACAAACAGTCGAGGGCTGGGGAAAACTGAAATTACAAAAGAGCAATACATCAGATGGTCTGGATCAGGCGAGACCAGGTGATAATTCTTCGGCTACGCACAGGTCACAACAGACTTAGATGCCATCTGTACAACAAGATCAAGATTGGCACTACAGACCTTTGTGCCTGCGACACAGTCCCCCATGAAGGCAGAACATATTTTGCAGTCCTGTCCGCTGTATACCGACAAAAGAAGTAACATTTGGCAACAGCCAGTGTCCTTCCACGAGAAGCTGTAATGAAGCGTACAGAGCCTCGAGTCGACTGCTGCCTTCGTTAGAGTCATTGAAGTTGAGGTCTGAAGATGAATGAGGAAGAAGAAGAAGAAGATGGTCTGGATCAGAAGTTTATCAAACTAGTACAAACTGTTTGTCAAACGTATGAAGAAAATGAAATGTACAACTAGTAGAAACCCTATATTATGAAGACAAGGTACCTTATATTTGTTCGTTCATGTCACATAATGATTGTGTGCAGCTAGAGAGGTTAAAGAGGGAGGATGGTAGTACGTGTGGGAAGAAAAGAGAAAAATCAAAAGATAGAGGCAAAAAAAAGACAAAAAGAGAAAGAAAGAAAAAGAGAAAGGAAAAGAAAAAGAGAAAGAGAGAGAGAGACAGAGAGAGAAATAGAGAAAGCGAAAGAGAAAGAAAGCGAGAAAGAAAGCGAAAGAGAGAAAACGAAAGCAAGAGAGAACGCGAGAGAAAAAGAGAAAGAGGGAGAAAAGAGAGAAAAAACGATAAAGAGAGAGAGAAAAAGAGATAAGGAAAGATACAGAGAGAGAGAAAGAAAATGAAAGAGAGAGCGATAAAGAGACAGAGAAAGAGAGACCGAAAGAGAAAGAAAGAGAGAGAGAGAAATAGAGAGATAAAGAGAGAAGGAAATAGAGCAAGAGAAAGCGAAAGAGAAAGAAAGCGAGAGAAAAAGTGAGAGAGAGATGAAGAGAGACAAAAATAAAAATAAAGAGAATATGAGAAAGTGAGAGAGATAAAGAGAGAGAAAGAAAGACAAAAAGAAAAACAGAGAAAGAGACTGAGAAAGAAAATGAAAGAGAGATAAAGAGACAGAGAAAGAGAGAGAGAAAGAGAGAGAGAGAGAAAGAGAGGGAGAGAAAGAGAAAGATGGAAAGACAGAAATAGAGAGGAAGAGAAACATGTTTCTCGAAACAAATTAATGGAGCGTTTAACTTTGTTGTAAGAAACATGCAGGCAAATTCAATTAGCGATATTGATTTGAGATGCCATAGTGACTTGGACAGCGTATGCCTGCCATTAATCAGTTCCCGACAAGTTCTGACGTTTCAGTTATTCTGAACGACGCCAGTCAATCTAATTATCAGCCGCAGGAAAGCAAGAAACTGAAAATGATGCGAGAGAGGACGAGCAAGTAAAATGCAATGCGTGTCAAAGGAAACCAAAGAAATGTGTATCTGAAATTACACAATTACATTTTTCATTTAATTGTTGTTCTATTTTTCTACAGGAAGCACGTGTCTTCAAACATATCGCTATCTGACTTGATATGCAGGGCAATGACATTATTACTTGCATATTTCGTTTCGACTTAGGATCTCCTTTTACCTTCTCTTCATCATATTTATTGGGGTAAAAGCAGGTGAAATAATCCAATTCAGTTCTTTTAAAACTGCATATTATCAAATGTTCTATCCTGTGTGAAATTTTAAATCAAGATTAAACTGATCTACCTTTATCGTTAGATGTCTCTTCAATCGAGTACCATTTCTGTAGACGTTTTTACTTTAAATCAATGCTTCTGTACTATTCGTTTTTTAACCATCTTAAATTTACGATTCTCTTGTGTTGCTTTACCCCAATAAATCTACTATTCTGTGCTGCCGATTTACAACAACAAATGTACCATTCTCTGCTGTTTCTTTACCACAATAAATCTATTATTCTGTGCTGATTTTTACTGCAATACATCTACGATTATTTACTGTTTCTTTAACCACAATAAATCTACGATTCTGTATTATATTTTTACAACCATAAATCCATGATGCAAATTCACATTTTTTATTTATTCTCGGCCTGTTCCAATGAAATAAACGTGCTTATTTAACTTTATTAATGTTCAGTATTTCAATCTAGTTATCTGGTTTGCAAAGTGCCCTGCATTATTTTACTTCAAGTAACATTTCACAACATGCTCGTTATGGTTAAGTGGTTTGGGCTTCCCAAATAGGGTTTAGTAAAATTATTATGTGCTCCCAAAATAGGATTCGCTCAGATATGTGCTCCCCAAAAATGGTTGTCAGATGTTTGTTCATAAATAAGTTCAGTAGGACTATTGTATGCTCTTAAAATAGGGTTCGCTGGGGTTAATGTATACTCTGCAAGTAGGATTGAATGGGATTATTATATGGCTTGGCTTCGTTCGTTCTCAATCTCCCGCTACCAAACTCTGAAAGGGCTTAAGTAGCAGAATGTAGTCCATTGAACGGAATGCGTTGTGTCGTAGTTTACAGCTTGACTGCTATATTTGCATCTTTCGGTTCAACACATCCGACTTCAGCAAGCATTTTTTGAGTACCGGGTTAGCATTCCCTCTTCGATCCCTTCTTTTTAGCCAGTCTGCCCTGCTGCAGCCTGTTATCCAGGATCACCACGTGGAGGTGTAAAAGGTTCATGGCAGCTCTGGTTAGCTGGCCCTGACGCTAGCAGTCAGCTATGGGTCGCTTACCACTGCAGCTCATGCGCTGTCGGATTATTATATGATCCCTCAATAGCGTTCTGTCGTTTTTTTGTATCCTGTTCAAATAGAGTTGAGTAGACTTGTTCCAAAGTATGGTTATGTCAGACTAGAATGTGCTCTTCAAAAAGGTTCAACCGGGTATATTTGCATCCATATTGAGTTTATTGTATGATCCTCAAGTAAAGTTCAGTAGTTTTTTATTGCGTGCCTAAATATATAAATAAGTGGGGTTTGTTGTATGCTCTCCACCAAATAGTGTCACTTGAATTTGTTGTATGCTCTCTCCCAAATAGTGGCAATTGAATTTGTTGTATGCTCTCCACCAAATAGTGTCACTTGAATTTGTTGTATGCTCTCTCCCAAATAGTGTTACTGGAATTTGCTGTATGCTCTCTCCCAAATAGTGTCACTTGAATTTGGTGTATGCTCTCCACCAAATAGTGTCACTTGAATTTGTTGCATGCTCTCTCACAAATAGTGTCACTGGAATTTGTTGTATGCTCTCTCCGGGATCAAGATGCTGAGCAACGCATTAGCTGCAGTGGTCAGCGACTCATAGCTGACTCCTAGCGTCAGGGCCAGCAAACCATAGCTGCCAAGACCCTTCTACACCTCCACGCGGTGATTCTGGATAACAGGCTGCAGCAAGGCAGACTTGCTAAGGAGAAGGGATCGAAGAGGGAATGCTAACCCGGTACTCAAAAAATGTTTGCTGAAGTCGGATGTGTTGGACCGAAAGGTGCAAATATCGCAGTCAAGCTGTAAACTACGACACAACGCTATCCGTTCTCTGGACTGCATTCTGCTACTTAAGCCCTTTCATGGTTTGGTAGTGGGAGATTGAGAACGAACGAAGAAGAAGAAGAAGATGTATGCTCTCTCCCAAATAGTGTCACTGGAATTTGGTGTATGCTCTCCACCAAATAGTGTAACTTGAATTTGTTGTATGCTCTCTCCCAAATAGTGTCACTTGAATTTGTTGTATGCTCTCCACCAAATAGTGTCACTTGAATTTCTTGTATGCTCTCTCCCAAATAGTGTCACTGGATTTGTTGTATGCTCTCCACCAAATAGTGTCACTCGAATTTGTTGTATACTGCGTAAAAAGGGTTCAGTAGATTTATAGTTTTCTCCCAAATACAGTTAGTTTAACCAGAATATGGTATATTAGCAAAATTAGGTCCAATATGCCATCAAATTGGGAACAATGGATTATTTTATGCTACCAAATAGGGTGCGATGGATTATTATATGCCCTCAAATATTCAAATGGATTAGTATATGCACCGAAATAGGGTCCAATGTATTATAATATGCCCCAAATATAGTCCAATGAATTATAATATGCCCCCAAATAGGGTCCAATGTATTATAATATGCCCCCGAATAGGGCTTAATGTATTAAAATATGCCACCAAATAGGTCCCAATGCATTATAATTAGCCACCAAAAAGGGTCCAATGGGTTTATTATATACCCTCAAATAGAGTATAATGGATTATTATATACCCCTAAATAGGGCCCAATGTAATATAATATGCTCCCAAATAGGGCCCAATGAATTATAATATGCCCCAAAATAGGGCCCAATGTATTACATGCCCTCAAATAGAGTTAAATGGATTATTATATGCCCTCAAAAAGGGTCAAATATATTACAATATGCCACCAAATAGGGTTCAGCAGGATTATTGTAGGCTCTTCAAATACAGTAAACTGAAGTTTATTGTAAGCCTTCAAAGTTTGGCTCAATTGGGTTTAATATATGCCACCAAATAAGCTTCCATGAGACTATTGTAGAAGGCAAAATGTTGCATTTCCCAAATAGGTTCAGTAAATTTATTGTTCACTCCTTGGATATGGTCTAGTTTAGTTTGTTAAAGCTCCTTAAAAAATGGGTCACGGTGTTTCTCTGTGCTTCTTAATTAGGGTTCTATGGGATATTTGTGTCCAGTAAATATAATTCGGTGGCAATTATTGCAGACTACTCGATTAGAGTTCAAAGATATTTATTCCATCTTCCAAAAGCGTGCCCAGTTCGGTTTGATATATACAACCAACAAAAGCAGCTATGGTCTTTATTGCATGCTTTCATAATCTTACATTAGCATACATTTGTGGATTTCCTCAGATGAAAGTAGGGCATATTCAATCAGGCTCAACGAGTGACAGAGGCTAAAGTAAAGTAGCCCATAGAATTTCTTCCGTAGAGGTGTGAGATGTTAGCGATCTCACATTTCAAAGGCTCGGCTATATAAGAGCGGTAGCCATATCTTTTACTTCCCGGACTGAACCGATACCCATTTAAGGCTGGGTCGACCTGGGTATTGTTGCGGTCTGAAAAACATACCTGCCTCAACTGGGGAATCTCAATTGCGAAATCAGCTCGATAGCCACTTCGCTACGTGGCTCCCAGATGCTAGGTAGTCAAATATTGTTGAAACTAATTTCAGTCCTTTGGAGTACCATGTTGGACCAAGGACTTTCCTGAGACCATCTCTATATCTTCTTCTTCTTCTTCTTCTTCGTACGCAGTCAGACAGTAACCATTATTTTTTCGAAAAAGCGGCGGTCATCCTGAGGCTGTCGACACTGCCATAGAGCTTGTCTTTGTGGTTCCACTGGTGATGGCCACATCTGCTCTCTCTGATCCTCGTATGTCTGGCAGTTCTGCATCAGATGTTCAGCAGACCATCTCTATATAATTGATATGCTTCCGAATGCCACTGAAAGCACTACATGCTCGGCCCATCTGTTTGTTCTCACCTAGGCACTGTCTGTAACGTCACTGAAGGTGGTTTTTCACCCGATTTCTTAACTTAACTTAACGTCTTTATACTGGTTTAGAAGACTGCAATCTGTATACAACCAGTTTCATTTGTATTACCTTGCTCCAAAAGCTATGCGCATCCAATCTATTCTTAAATGCATTAATTGTCCTTGCCTCTACTACTTTCTGTGCCAATGCATTCAAAGCATCCACCACTCTCTGACTAAAAAAATGTCCTAATATCTAATCTGGACCTTTCTTTAGCTAATTTGTAGCTATGCCCTCTTGTTCTTGTACGTGGTTGTATTTAAAAAAAAAATTGTTATAGTCTAATTTATCCGTTCCTTTGATTATCGAATAAACCTGTATTAAGTCACCTCGAATTCGTCTCTTTTCTAAAAACTGTAGGCCGGTTTTGCTGAGTCTTTCCTTATAACCGTTATTTTGGAATGCCACTTTCAGCTTTGTCGCTATCTTTTTGTATCCTTTCCAGCATGTTTATATCCCCTATACGATAAGGACTACACACCTGTACACGGTGCTCCAATCTAGGTTAAACTAATACTTTATACAGTTTGACTATCCCTTCCTTGCTCCTATGTTTACTATTTCTTTTTATCATACCTAATATTGCATTTGCCTTTTTCACGGCTACCTGGACTTGCTCACTCACCTTACCTATATGATCTATTATAACCCATAGTTCACTTTTTGTAGAACAGATTTAACTAGATGAAATCCAAAGTATCAAACTGACATTTTTGAGTATTTAAGAACAATGAACAATGTATAATACTGTTTACCGTTGCTTCCTCGAAGGGGTGTGAAGAAATTAACACGTGATGCACGTTAATTAGAAAATACATATATTTTGAAAGAGAGGATTAGCTCGAACATAAAGAAAAAAAAAATATAAAGCACTTTAGAGGGGTAGAAAATGACAATGTCATAGAGAGAGAGAGAGAGAGAGAGAGAGAGAGAGAGCGAGTGAAAGCGATGTATACATATATATATATATATATATATATATATATATATATATATATATATAAACAGACAGACATTTAGATAAAAAAGAGATGGATAGATAGATAGATGTATATATATATATATATATATATATATATATATATATATATATATATATATAGATATATAGATAAATAGATACATAGATAAATAAATAGATATATATATATATAGATAGATGGATGGATGGATGGATGGATAGTTAGATAGATAGATATATACATAGATAGATACATAGATAGATACATAGATAGATATATATATAGATAGATAGATAGATAGATAGATAGATAGATAGATAGATAGATAGATAGATAGATAGATAGATAGATAGATAGATAGATAGATAGATAGATAGATAGATAGTTAGATAGTTAGATATATAGATAGATATATATATATATAGATAGATAGATAGATTGATAGATAGTTTTTGGGAGAGAGAGAGAGCGAACGAGAGAGAAAGACAAACAGAAAAGACAAATGAAAGAGGCTTTCTTAGTGATAGTTATCAAACAGATACAACAAACGATAACTATTAAATATGACAACAGGTAGATTTAGAAATGGAAATATTCAGGACTGAATAAATGAGAGCCCGTCAGAGTAACGGCAGGTGAAATGAAAGTGAGTATGATTGAACTTTCACTTAAAAACCAATTTCTAGAGTAACTTGCTCGGGATTAACATTGAACACATAGGGAATACAACAGAGACGATGACTAATGGAAACACGAAGGAAAGGTCGTATAACCACACTCAATGATGGAAGATACTCAGGAGGGAGATCAGAAGATTGGCAAAGATACACAAGAAGTGGACATGTTTGGTTTTAGTGCTTTTTTTCTAGAAAAGCCAAACGCTTATTTCTAATTTGTTGATTGTATTGCGCTGACATAAAGTTGCTGAAATTGTTAGGATGAGCTAGGATGTTTGTACGATATTAATCAAACTTGATCATTACAGTCTCTCCAAATGTAGGCCTACCTTGACGGGGTTGTAGAGCTTGCGTGTCCCAGTAATCCAGGGGGCGATGCCGGCGGGAGTTTTACTCCTGTTAGGGTCACCCAAGCCGGACAGGTCCTTGGAGAGGGGCCAGACAAAGAGGCCGAGGAGCAGGTGGAGCCCTTTATGTGGAGTTGCAGAACCCATTGGCGAGTCGTACACGCTCTGGGCTAAACCAATCCACCCCCACTTCATGGGTTAAATACATTCTTGTCTCGTTCTTTACTTTTGTCTTCTATCAGTCATCCCAATGGACGCAGAAGAGATGCAGGCCAGAGGACATTGCACCTCTGCCCCTTTGTGACAACCTCCCAGGTGGCGGGGAATGCCAGGCGTACCATCACTGCAGAGGAGCCAAGAATACTAAAGCGGAGTAAGGAGATACCCTACTCACATGTATATGCTACGTTTCTGGCAGGACGTGATGATCCTGGGACACAGACACACTGGACTGCCTCTCTTTAGGTATACTTGAAAAATTGGTCCATAAGTTCATATCATCATCATGACACATCCTTTCGAGCAGGACCACAGTCTGCCCAAGCAACGATAAGGTGCTGAAGACGGAGGCAACCAGCCAAAAGGCGCACCACAGAAATCAGGATGCCACGCAAATACGCAACATGAGAGTATGCCTATATCTGCAAAACGTTATTAAATTGTTGCTGTCCGGGTGGTCGTCCGCTGGCACTGGGTGCGATTGCGGCAGGGGAAGGGCTGATTGTGTGTGGAGACTTCAATAGCCACTCACAGAGCTGGGGCTATGATCAAATGGATGGGAGGGGTGAGGAGCTAGAGAACTGGCAGGATGACAATGGACTTATCCTGATTGGCCAGCCAACAGACCCACCGACCTTTTACTCGAGATCATGGCACACCACTTCTACACCAGATTTGGCATTCCACTAACCTTGCATGGTATGGAACATTGCACGCATTGTAGGGAGGCGGATTGGAGGTGGTGACCACAGACCAGTATTTCTGACTGTTGAGGGTGAATGTGTCGGGGAGAGTGGTGCCCTGCCTCGGTGGAATTGCGGGAGGGCAGACTGGTCAATGTGCCAGCATCGGTCTGGTGTGCTGGCTGGGGGTCTAACAGCGGATGAAGACATAGATAAGGTGGTCGATGGTTTCGGCGGATGCGTGCTGCAGGCTGCCCATGAGACGGTGCCTAGGGGGGGCCCGCAAGCGATATGGGCCGTGCTGGAGTGGAGAATTGGAGCAGCTGCAGGGCGAGGTGGGAGCGTCTGGAGAGCAGGCGGAGATTGGTCCATGTCAGGAGCACCACAAAAGGTGTCAACATGCTGGGGCCAAATTTCGAAGGGAGGGGTTGCAGGCTGGAGGAGGAGGTTGGGGGGAGAGGGCAGAGTCTCTGGGCTTTGAGGGGGGTGCTGGGAAGCTGTGGAGGTTGGTAGGGCAACTTGGTGATGAGGGTGCACAGAGGGACACACAGATTGCATTAAACGGGGGTGGAAGCGTCCTCGCAGGCAGACGGGCCGCTGATTGCTTTGCGGACTCTTTTGCAAAGGATGGCAACGTTGGGGTAGACGGAGAGGGACGGCAGGGTGTTCGTGAGGAGCGACGGAGTGCGGAGCGGGATGGTGCCGTGCCCGAGGTTGTGGAGACGCCGGTCACGTGCAGAGAGCTGGGGTTTGCAATGTCCAGACTGAGAGTGAGAAAGTCGCCAGGAACAGACGGAGTGTCCAATGGGATGATCAGGAACTTGGGAACAGCAGACAAAAACAAAGCTGCTTCGGATCTTCAGCATTTGTTGGACATTAGGTGCAGTCCCGCGGGCCTGGAGAGGGGCAATCGTGGTGCCACTCTCGAGGCCGGGGAGGGACAGTTCCATGGCATCCAGCTGTGGACCAGTCGACCTCACAGGCTGCGTGTGTGAAGCAGTGGAACGTGTCGTCGGCCTAGGGCTTCAGTGGTGTCTTGAGAGCCAGGGCCTTCTTGTGCCACGGCGGGCATGATTTGGGAGGTGCGGCTCCACTGGGGACCAGGCGACGTGCCTCTCACGGGAGATCGGGGACGCATTCCGGGACGGGAAATTGGTGTTGACGGCATGGATAGACTTGGGGAGGGCTTTTGATGAGGTTTGGAGGGAGGGACTTTTGGGGAAACTGGGAGATGGTGGAGTGATGGGTGGGATGTGCGGATGGATAGGGGCATACTTGCCCGGCAGGGGAGCCGGGGCCCGGCTGGATGGTCTCGGGAGTGAGAGGGTTCTACTGCGTCGTGGTGTGCCTCAGGGGGGAGTTCTTTCCCCTGCGCTTTTCATGGTCTTCATCGGTGGCTTGATTGCTGGGCTGCCGCGGGGGGGGGGGGGGGAGTAGGGGTGGTAGTGATGGCTTGGTAGTGTGGTGTGTGGGTGAGCGGGCGGCGGTGGCCGCCGGAGTGTTGCGGAGAGCTGTTGATGCCTTGGCCTCATGGGCAGACAGATGGTGTGTGGACATTGACACCGAGGGGTGTGGCGCTGCTCTTTTCGCCCTCTCCCCGGAACAGAGAGCTGGAGTTGTCAAGATAGGTGGAGAGCACCTCAGGGGGGATAAACGGCCCACCTATCTTAGAGTTACGTTTGATGGTGGGTTGACGTGGTGGGAAGCCGGGGGGAAGTTGGCCATCCTGAGAGGGTTGGGTGGAGCCGCATGGGGTGCTGGTGGAAAGGTGCTTGGCAAGGTTTGCCAACAGGGTGTGCGGCCACGTCTGGAGTGTGGGTCGGCGGCGTGGTGCCCCGCGGCGGACGCTGCCCTGGGTGAGGTGGATGGGGTGCAGGGTCGGGCACTTGGGGTCATTGCAGGGGCGGTGGGATCGGCGCCTGTTGTGGAGATGGAGTGGTTGGGAGGGATGCGAGCGCTGGGAGAGCGCAGGGACACGGGGGCATTGGCACGGGCAGAGGGGTTCCACTGCGTGCCGGGCCGTCCAATGGAGGACGGATTTCAGGGTTTAGCAATGGGGGGACTGGGGAGAGGTAGTTTTGTGCATCGGGCGAGGCGACTTCGCGGGCAAGTTGTGGATCTGCCTGAGGTTGACATCCCCCTAAAGTCTGTGCCACAGCAAATCCCTTGGAGAGAGGAGCACGGACTGTCAGTGTGCATTTAGACAAGAGTGAGGGGAATGTTGGACGGGGATGGGCGGGGCAGTGTGCAACGTGGGGTGGTGATCCTCGGTTTCCTGGATGATGAGTGCCCGCGGGACCTCTGGATCGGAGGGTGCACGGATGGGTCAGCACAGAGTGCAGTGAAGAATGGTGGGGCGGGAGTGTACATGGAATACCCAGACAACATTGGGGATACAGTCAAAGTACCGACTGGGAGGTTCTGTCATGTGTGTGATGCAGAGATGCGGGCAATCGGGGTGGCAACTGGGAGGCTGTTGAGCACCAATGTCGGTCCACAACCTGTGGTATTTCTTGCAGATGCACGGTCAGCACTCCGGACACTTAGATTTGAGAGGCTGCCAGAACTGCGGGCTCTGCTGTCTGGGCTGAGCAACCGGCGCGGGATTGTCGTGCAGTGGATGCCTTCTCGTTGTGGAGTGTCGGGAGGCGAGAGAGCAGATCGACTGGCAAAGAAGGGTGCTGCAGACGAGCAACGAGATGTGCCAGTTACATGCCAACAGAAGATGGGGATGATCGGGTCAATCAGAGGGCCACCGACAGTGGCACCGGGCGGTTACCATGGCATGAGCGGATAGAAGCGGACTGTTGTGTGCGCCTTAGAGCAGGACACAACCGACTCCGCAGCCACATGTGCTCAAAAATGAAGATTGGCAACTCAGCCATTTTTGCATGCGGACAGGCGCCCCAGACAACGGAGCACATACTGCAGGGCTGCCCCGATGTGGCTGGCCCGTGGAGACAACGCTGGAGGAGAAACTTTATGGACCTGTGTGTGAACTACAAAAGACAGTGAAGTTTATACAAGAGACAACATTGCAGATATAGACAATATTTTAACGCGAACGGAAGAAGAAAATCATTACAGTTATAGTGGACGAATGATGGTTTGTGAAGATTAGTATTTTCCACATTGGCTGAACGTTTCGCTTTAAATTACTTGTGACTTGTTTATTATGTATAAAAATAACTGCACAGGAATGACTTTTTGATGATCAACTTTCCTTGTGTGTTCTTCTTCGTTCATCCTCAGATCAAGGTCACGTTTTCTCTTACATAGGACACCGTTGTTTGCAAGGCTGTTTTATTTCCAGGCAGCTTTTGTCTCATATCTGTCTCGCAAGATCAGTATTGTTCTCTTTTTTCATGCGTGAGCGTGCAGCTTTGCAAGATGTGTTCCACGGTCATGGTACGCTCCCCACATGGACACTTGTCATCTGTCCTAATCCTCATTTTGTTGTAAAGATGAACCTTGAGTCTATTATGTCCAGTTCTCAGTCGGAAGAGGATGACTTGCTCTTCTCTAGTTAAGTTATAGTAGATGTCTTCTTTTCGGAAGTTGGGGTGTTGATCAGTCCATTTGACCGTAAAACTGGCTTTAATTATGGTCTTGGCCTCATTATACGTGATGCTCAGTTCTGTTTGTGGGGATGCTGCTCCACATTTTGTTAGTTTATCAACAGCTTCATTGCAGTGGGGTGGGATCCACTGTATGACCAACCATGGGTGATCTGCTGAGAGCTGTGTCATGGAGAATTTATATTGCTCAGGATCTTCATCTTTGTATTGTTTTAGTGCTGCTAATACTGACACGGCATCAGTGAGGAATACAAAGTTTTCAAAGTGGATATCTTTATCTTAGATTTCAAGCTCAGCTGTGGCGTTCAGTGTCTCTGCTTCTGCACGGAAGTTATTGGAGTATGTTCCCGATGTTAATATTCTAGTTTTCTTCTTCTCCATTTCTTAGTCTGTAATAGACGCCTCCACCTCCATTGGATGTGGATTTGTTAGATAAGCCATCTGTATATACGTGTATCCATGTTTCTGGTGGGTATACTCTCCTAAGATATTCTTCTGTGATAAATTGCTATTTTAAATCTGTATGTTATCTTTTTCCATATTCTCTCTATGATTTCTACCATGTCAGGGGACTTGGCTTTTTTCCATGGTGGGATTTAGAATGTTTGTTTTGGATTTCTAACTACTGCCTGGCTTATGATTTGGTCTGCTCTTGCAAGTTCTTTTGTTTTAGATATGAAGTGGTTTCTCTTTAATCTTCCTCTTCCTATGCGATTTATCCTATCATATATAGAGTGATAAGGCATTAGTTTGAACTTCTTCCCCTCCTGGAGTGTTTTTTGGTCTCTGCGCGTCTCCATACTTTCTATTCGTGTAATGTTCTCACATAACCTGTGTACAGTTTCTTTAGGGTGCCCGTGTCAACTCCCCATGTTGAACCTGATATCTTTCTCATTATGGCCATTCTATTCCTAGCTTTGTTGGTGGCTTTTTTTATTTGGTTTTTCCATGTCAACCTTAGATCCATTGTTATTCCCAGATATGCTGTACTTATGTCAAAGAGGAGAGACTGGACATTTACTTTTAGGGTCGCTTCAAGGGGCTTGGAAGCTAGGGATAAGATTGTGTACGTGGTTTTGGTTTAGTTTATAGCGATTTGTCATTTGTTTTTCCATGTCTCTATTTTATTTAGGGCACTTTCATTTGGTTTCTAGCTACAAGTGTAGACTCTTCTGATGTCCATAGTGTCAAATTATCTGCATATAGTGAACTGTGTACTCTTTTAGGGATTTCTGTGATTATATCATTGATATATATGAGGAACATAATAAGTGAGAGTATTCCATCGTACGGAACTCCTTGTTTCATTTTCATCTTTTTGATGAGGTGTCCTTGGAGTTGCATTCTTGTTGTCCTGTTATTTAGGTAGTCACTGATCCACTTGCACATGTTGTTGGTTACACCCATTTGCAGTAGATTGAATTTTAACTCGCTCTTCCATATTTTATCAAAGGCTTTTTCTAGGTCTATCCAGACTGTCAGTGTTTTCTTTTTTTTCTTTAAATGCATCGTCTATCTCCTGCGAAATCTAATGTTACCTGATCTTCGGTCGATTTATTTCTACGAAAACCTGCTTTCTGGGGGAAATTGTTTGATTCCATATGCCAGGTTATTCTAGTATTAACTATTTGTTCCATTAGTTTCTCCACACAGTTGAGTAGACTAACAGGTATGTAACTACCTAGCTTCATGTTGTCCTTCCCATGTTTAAGATAGGGATAGTCCTTGCCTACTTCCACAGTGTGGGGACAGTTCCTTGTTTCCAGCTTGCGTTAAAGATGTGTAGCAGTTTGTTCTTTGTTACTTCTCCCATGTTAGAGAGCATTTAATTAGTGATGCCACCCTTTCATGGGGCTTGTCTCTTCTTGAGTTTACTAATGGCTGGCTCCAATTCTGTCGTTGTGATATTTACTTTCACCTGTTCCTCAAGTACTCACATTGAGTGCTCCATGTGGTTTATTTTTTTCATAATATACCTTTTTCATGTCTGCTGGGATTTTATTTCTACTAGTCTCTGCATAATTTTGGAACACAAAAAACGATGCCTTTTACCAGTTGAACAGAAGAGAGCAGGTCGTGGTCTTCAGACTTCGCACTGGCCACAATAGACTGAGGTACCACCTATTCAATAAATTGAAGATAGGTGGCACTGACGAATGCATGTGCGGTACTGGGAAAATGACCGCTGAACATCTGCTGCAAAACTGCCCGACATACGAGGATGAGAGAAAACAAATGTGGCATCACCAGTGGCAACACTAGACAAGCTCTATGGCAGTGTCGACAGCCTCAGTATGAACACTGCTTTTTTCGAAAAAAAAGGGTGACGTCTGACAGCGTACGAAAAAGAAGAAGAAGAAGGATTAGAACATCCGCGGCTTTTTATCCAGTCAGTACCTTTATTTCATTTTCAATTGCAAGTGTTGACTTGTAACTGTTTTCGTCACTTAAGGCCTTTGCTATTCTCCAGAGCTTCTTGGTCGCTCTATCAAAATTGAGGATTTCTGTATGTTCGAGCCAGCTTTTCCTACATGTTTGTTTGACTGTTTTCCTACATCTTGCAGCAGCTGCCTTAAGTGCGATGTTGCATTCTTGATATAGGCGAAGTTCGGCTCTTACTCTACCTCTTTTAGTTGAAGTTCCATCTGTGACCAATACGGCTAGTAAATTCTTCTGGGGCCTCTTGGGATATTCTCCATTGCTGCCTTTAGAAGACACAGGTTGAATTTTTCCACCATGTTGCCTACTTTCTTGTGGTGAGTGTTGATGGACTGGCAGTAAAGATTTGTACTTGTGACAAACTTCTGCCAGTCTGCTCTCTTATAGTTCCAACTTGGCAATGTCTTGTGGTTCCGATGGAATGTTTCCCAGGCTTATCGTTTGTGGTCGATTTCTGCAAGGGGTGCATGTACTAGTGGTTTGGATTTTTTGGCTTAGGTCATCGGTGGTAAATGCACGGTAAGGGGATGCTATTGAAGTCCATCGTCTTGAATAGAACGTGAGAGGATCGTCTGAGATGTTGGTCAGATACAGGTTGCTGTCAATCTCCCATTCCTCTAGTTCGTGTTCATTTGCGTTAGTCTGTGCGTAACCCCACCTGTCAGACTGGCAGTTGATGTCTCCTACCACTATGGTTGCCTGGTCCTTAATATTCATGACTTCTAGGGCCTGATTTTTTGTTGGTTGTTAGTATGTATTTTAAATTCCAACTGTCTGATTCGGTAAGATTATGTCCACCCCTATTGTTTCGGCTTCTCCGTTTGTTTCCACCGAAATCATCTTTGATGGGATTGATGTTTTGGAGAGGATAAGCGCACCCGCCTTTCGTCCATCCATCTCTATCCAGTCCATGGATTTCATATCCTCTTATGTAAAATCTGTGGTTTGGATTAAGGTGTGTTTCCTGGATGCAGGCAACGTGTATTTCTTCCTCAAATAGTGTTCTGGCCAACGCTTCCTTTTTGTTGTATATGCCTTCAGCGTTCCATTGCAACACCTGCAGGGTTTGTGTGGCAGATGTATCTGTGTGTCCATGGTTGGAGAAACATGTCTTTGTCCGTGTGGGTACCTTGTGGTTTCTCTCTGTATAGTCCGGGTTCTTGATAATCCGTGAATGAGATACGCAGTGTCGTGGTTTGCAGCAGCGAGCTGTTTTATTCGCACCTTTCAGTCCAACACTTCCGTTTTCAGCAAGCATGTTTTTCAGGTTGACATTCCTATACTTTGGTTGTTCCCAACCGGCCTGGCGGCCAAACCTGCAGGGCAGCAGGTTATTTATTGATACCATGTTTATATATGGTTTGATGGAGTAGTTATACGGTCATCCTGACAGTTGCCCCTTGTCAGAGAAGAGGCCGTGGATGTCCTATTTGGAGTCCATTACGATGAACACATCAATAGCTGGAGATAATCTGCCCTCACCTTGGAGGAGCGTAGAGTGCAATATCCATAATTTGTTAATTGTTCTATGCACTTTCTCATTTTTCCCTGAGGAAGGCATTTGGTTGTAACATAGGTTTCGTTTTTCTTCTTGTTTCAATGTGGTATCTGAACCAGCCTAGGTTCATGCTTTTATACTCTTCAATGCAATCCACAGTACTGACGCAGCCTTGTCTTAGTATCATTATTTCGCCAAGATTAGTATTCCTTTTTGTAATTCAGAATGCTATATGCCACACCATTGCGTGGTGTTATTCATTAAAGGTATATCATTCTTTTTGGTGAGGGTGCGAACCCTTTCAACAACACATGTGCATAATACAATATAGCAATGAGAAGAAAGTCACGAGACCGCCCATTACAAGCACAACGTTACAATGACAAATGACGTTGAATTTGATCAAATTTCAAGTGTCTATGCAACGACCTCTTACTAAGGGAGGGAAGTACAGGTCAAATTACATATTAACATGTATACTATGAAATGTGACTAATCAGGGCTGCAAGTGAAATTAGCGAGCTTTTGGTGCAACACAAAGTGTCACATAAATAACCAATATAAGAACACACAAATTCTTTAGGACAGATTGTCTGCCAGAAAAGAAACTACAATTGTGACTCGATTATCTATTTTGAGAGGAAACAGGAATATTATAAACTCTAATGGAACTCGTGAATAAATAACAAACAAAGAGACTCAATTAAGATTAATGCTTAGATTCTTTAAGAAGCGCAAATTTTGGGAAGTAACCTTGATAACGACGGTTGAAACAAATAAAGAAGTTAGCGCATGATTGAGAAGGTCATATTTGCTTTAAACTCTCATAGATATATGCAACTCGGCAGCCTTCTCCGCTGAGAAAAGGTGTACGGCTGTTTAATATCATGTGAAGTCGGTCTTGGTATATGATTTGGAGACATGACATGTGGCAAAGAGTATCACATCCAGACTACAGATCTTCATCAGTAAGTTCCTTCGGCACTTTCAATACTACTACTATGTTGTATTTGATGACCAGAGATAATGGCAAACATAGATCTGTTGGTAAGAACAGAACAGCAACCACTAAAGCTGGAGATTTTGTACAGAATGTGAACATAGATAGGACATGCTCTCATAAAGAAGTTGGGTAGTTTAAGAAGACATGCACTGGGTTGGAACTCGCAGGAACAAAAACAAGTGAGAAGGCCAAGAAACAGCCGGCGACAAACAGTGGATGAGGAAGTCAATTTAGCCTGGTTTTTAGGGCTGAACTAAGAAACAGCATAGAAACAGATGGAGAGCATCTTTTGCGACCCTTTGTTTCAAGGGAAACCAAACCATACACAATGAATGGACCTATACTTACCATTGCAATAAGCATTTTGTTAGTTCGCTTCTTCCTCTTTATCTCCATCTCTTCCCTCTCTCGTGTTCTGGCGCCAGTGCCGATTTTAACCTTCGAGCGCTTCTTGAGTGCTAAAGACACCATTGTGTAGCAGAAGGTGATGATGCTGCAAGGCACGATGTACTGTAGCACTAAGCTGGTCACAGTGAAGAACTGCCGAGCCTGTGGCTTCGGCCATTTTTCCGAGCACATATACGAATTGTTCGTGTTCTCCACCTCGTGATAAATCCCCAGTGGTAGGGAGATGGAAATGGATATGATCCACACAGCTACGATCATCAGTACACACATGTACACTTTCATCCTGGGCTTGAACGGATACACAATGACAAAATATCTGTCCACTGCAATGGCGGTGGATGTCAAAGTGGAGACGTAGACAGATATGCAGAGGATCATAGGAACAATGTGACACAGAACTTTGCCGAAGATCCATGAGTTAAGGAAGTAGGATATTGGCGTGAAGGGTACGGCTAACAAACACATAAGTATATCTGATATAGCCAAGTTCGTGATGAAGATGTTTGTTATTGTCTGCATTGCCTTATTTCGCATCACCACGAAGGCTACCAAACAGTTTCCGGTTAAGCCTAGCAAAAAGATAAGTGAATAGAAAAAAATGAAAAGGCTCATAAGCCATGGGATACGAACAACCTGTTCCTGGCTTAAGGACCTGTGATTGTAACTCGTTGTGGTGTCCCCACCGCCTGCATCCATGGGCGGGATGGGCATGTCATTGGAAGCACTCATTTTGTTAATGTGGGCTTCAAGCAGATTTTGGGTACCAAAATGTTATTTTAGTTACTTTTTTTTATTTTGCCTAACGGTGAAACTGATCACAGATTACACTGTTCAATCCTTCAACAGAAGTTCAGCAACACGACGATATTATTCTTCCGTGTGAACTAGGTCACGTAAGGCTCTACACAGATAGGTCATTTGATGCAGCATGTTACCTGGTGAGAGATAGGGAACAGTAATAAAATACATGGATGATTGGGTTGTAAACTACATAATACTTGCTACCTAAATGCAAAGTAAACAAGGTCTGAATAGCTAGAATAGTCGTCTCTCGCGACAAACAAATCATGGTAAATTTCAGATCCATGCACGCTTAAGATTAGCCACCTGTAAATATGTACATAAGATATAGTTATGTAATTCAATAAACTGCTTTCCATTCTACAGGTGAAGTACTTAACACTTAATTCCTGACGTAAGTGCCGTATATGAGGCTATCGTCACCTTCCGCTTCTTTCACAAACAGCACATGCAAACCTTTGCTGGCAGAATGTACGTACGAATGAACATATTAAACACGAGCATACGAGAAATGGCATAGACTGATTACATTCTTCTGGCAAGCACAAAGCTAACATTACCGAAAATTTAAAATTCAATATCGGCTAAAAGACATTTTTAGAAGTAAAACTGGACAATGCATCGCATCCTGTAATGTTTTATTGTCTTTAGTTTCTAGTTCTGGTGAAATTTTAAACTGTGCAATCAAGGAACAGCGAGCTGTTTCGCGTTTCATTTGCGGACAAAAGGACTTTCTGTAAACATTATTCATAAGGAAATGTTTCCTAATACAGTGAGAAATGTTTGTCACGTAAAGTGGTGCATAACTGGGTCTATGGATTTTCAAAAAAGCTCTAAAAATTTCTGATAACGTCCGTCCAAGCTGGCGTGTTCGCACTGCATCAAAATCATATGTGCACATATAGGGGAGATGATTATAGTTTACATGCGATAGGGTGATCGCATAGTTAACCAACCAAAAAGAGCGACAAAGATGATAGTGGAGTTCCAGAATTACAGTTATGAGGAACGACTCATAAAAACCAGCCTACAGAGTCTTGAAGAGAGAAGAATTCGTGGTGACTTAATACAGGTTTATAAGATGATTAGAGGAATGAATAAATTAGACTATAACAAGTTTTTTAAAATACAGCCACCTACAATAACACGAGGGCATAGTTACAAGCTGACTAAAGAGAGGTCCAGATTAGATATTAGTAAATATTTTTTTAATCAGAGAGTGGTGTCTGCTTGGAATGCATTGCCAGGGGAGGTAGTGGAGGCAGGGACAGTTAATGCTTTTAAGAATAAACTGGATGCGCATAGCTTTTAGAGCAAGGTGATGTAAATGTAACTGGTTGTATACAGACTATGCAGGGTCTTCTAAACCAGTATAAAGACGTTAAGTTAAGTTAACAGCATACCACCATGGCTGCAGACTATTCGCAAATAACGAAAATGTAGAACGTGAAGTGAAAATGAGGCTGAGACAGCAGACTAAAGACTTCTATGATGCAGTTATTGGTGCACTGATAAAGCGATGGTATAACCGTTTCAAAGTTGGTGGAAATTATGTTGAGAAACAAGGGACAATGTCAATGCAATAATACATGTTTTTTAAAAATAGTCATCTGTGACGTGATAACTGTCTTGCCTTCGTAAGAACGTATATAACAACGTTTACATATTAGTATTTAAAGTGGCTGTGTTCTAGTAGGCATTGACATCATTGCAAGTCCATGCAAACACGTAGCTGAGTCTCTTCAAGCAGATAGCTAAGATCGGTATACTTTTGCTCGCTTCTTGTATATTCGCATATTCAATCCTGCTCGTGTATCAGGAAGTATCGTGTAGTTTAAACTAATTTAGACACTATCATCTGTTCCACATATGTCCATTAAGAGTAAACAAAAAGCAAGCAGTACAAGGGAAACACTGAAAACAAAGACATACTACAATTGAATGGCGTACATGAATCAAGATACTGAGCAGCGCACGAGCTGTAGGGGTCAGCGACACAAAGCTGAATGCTAGTATTCGAGCCAGAGACACAGAGCTGCCATGACTTCTCCCCTTCCACCGTTTGATACTGGATAACAGGCCGCAACAGGACAGACTGCCTGAGGAGAAGGGATCGAAGAGGGAAGGCCATTCCTGTACCCAAAAAAAGTAGCTGAAATCGGATGTGTCGGACGGAAAGATGCAAACATCGCAGCCAAGCTGTAAACTACAACACGAAGCATTCTATTCTCCAGACTACATCTCCAGCTTTTTTTTTCAAGACTATGTAGCAGGAGTTTGAGAACGAACAAAGAAGAAGAAGAATCGCATGCGATGGTGAACAATAAATTATTCTAAACCACTTGAGACACTGCTGTCTTTTTCAACGAGTCTATCTCAACATACAATATCAAGCAAATGTTTTTTTCCAAAGGAGTTTATTATGACTTTTGTTGTCTGTTGTGTGTTTTTCCCCCTAGTAAAAGTACACGTGTACGCGAAGGCTGTCAGTCCGGTGATCAGCTAAACGAGATTGTAAGATGATGCTGAGCAAGCAGACACAACTGATTTGTGGACTACATTAGACACGATATTCTACCAGTTTCGATTAATTTTCACTCCCACTTTTCTCCGTTTCTCCGGCATTCAAAGACGAGTTCTGGTAATTACTAATGACAAGACAGGGATTGAATTTCTGGGGGAGAGCGATGCACTTCTTACTGCCTGCCTAGTATTATTAATCAGCTGAAGATTATACAAGTGTCGTCTGAAATGGAAGTGTATGCTAAAATACGATGTACTTTCACTACTGTCGCTTTTCAAACACACTTGCTGTACTCAATATTTGTGTGGGATTTATGTGCGTATTTCAAATAAATTGGCTGTACTTTAGGACTTTTTATTTCTGTGGTCGTATTTTAAATATATTTGCTCAACTTTGAAATTATTTATTTATGTGATCGTATTTCAAATAAATTGGCTGTACTTTAGGACTTTTTATTTCTGTGGTCGTATTTTAAATATATTTGCTCAACTTTGAAATTATTTATTTATGTGATCGTATTTCAAATATACATCCTGTTAAATGCAAAATTAAGTTGCTTCCAGTCATCTTAAAAAGCTCTTCTGTTATAGCAAGAAATATGTCTATTGGCTTCACGTATTGACCCAGAATATAATCAACTACCTCAGTGTGTGTTATGTTGTGACATATTGTATAACAAGGTCATGAAATCGTCAAAATTGTAAAGACATCTTGAAAGAAAACAAAGAAAATGGCTCAAACGGCCTCGATGTTTTTTTTCAAAAGTAAGGAGCAGAAACGGAAGCGTTGGAAAAGTAAGAAAATAGTAAAACAAAAGACTGCCCATGGCTGTAACAATAAAAATGCAGTCTGAGTCTTATTGGAAGCTGCTCAACTAATGGCAAGAACCGGAAAACAGCACATAATAGCTGAACAAAATGATATTACCATCTGCACAAATCATGGTTTCTGCTTTGATCAACGAACAGCCGTAAAGGGCCTTTCCTTAATATTTTTGTCAAATGACACGATCAAGAAGGCAATCGACGTTTTGTCAAATGACACGATCAAGAAGGGAATCGACGTTTTGTCAAATGACACGATCAAGAAGGGAATCGACGTTTTGTCAGTCAATATCAAGGAACAATTATTACAAAGAGTTCACATATTCCCCTATTTTGCTCTGCAACTGGAGGAAAGTACAGACATAGAGACCTTATTGTGCTATGGGGACCGTTCATCACATGCATGGACCACACAACAGCTGAAGAAATATTTAAAGCTTAAACGCGTTTATCACATACCAAGACATGGATTGTTTGAAATGCGTTGGAATTAGCACAGACGTGCACTGTCTGTAAAGCTTGCTGGACTTGTAGCACGATTGAAGGGAGTCATAATGCCGCTGACTTGACAACATTGATGCTTACACAGTGAAACACGAGTTGCTAAGAAAAACTAAAACAGACTTTGATTGATTCAATCAACATTGTAGATTTTATAGAAAGCAAAACACTTAATTCAAGACCTTTTAGAGCAATTTTGTAAAGATATGGACAGTGAATACCACACTTTTATTACACTGTGAAGTTAGTGCCTATCCTGAGGTAACGTTTAGTCTTATGAACTTAAGAAACGTGGTAAGAATATTACTAATTTTTTATTTTATATTACGTGTTTGCCTCACTAGTTTCTACTGGCGGAGGCGCGCCTATTCCACCCCAGAAAATAGTAAATAGGGCGATATTTAGACGCATAAACCAGTGCTTGGATGCATATGTGCCTCTGTATGTACCTATGCTAGGTTTGTGTGCTCTTAGAAGCCAGTCCAACCAAAGTGCAATGGAAGGGCCTCACCCTGAAGACGCGTGTGAAAATTGTGCAAGCGTATGATTGTTGGACAGAATAAAAATGTCAGAATATTACTTCTAGAGTAGCATTTTCACATCAGCAATCGTTTGACATACTTTTGGGGTCAGCAAAATTAGCACATTTGTCAGATAGCTTCACTTATTTAATTATGCTCAACTTAAATCTTCAAGAAGAAGACGTTACAATTTTTAAAGCTTAAGACAAGATCAAAGCAGTGATTAAAAAGTTGAAAATGTGGTATCATTGTCCATTTAATCGAAAATCTGAGACATTTCCAAAATACACAAATTAGTTATGGTTCCACCACCCAAGAGTTGTTTGAGAAGCTTACATCACATATCGCAGGACATTTGAAAGATTTGAAACATAGTTTCCGAGAATATTTTCCTGTTCCTGGTGCAAGCAAAAACTGAATTAAAGATTCTTATTTGGTTAATGTATATGAAGTAGAAGATATTTGTATTCAATAAATTAAATTTAAGTGAACATTAGTCGGCACAGCTTCGCAATCATTTTGTGGACACTTTAAACTGTTATTGAAATGCTATTTGTGCTTAACAACTGATGATAATTCTAAGATTGTGTAAATATGGATATATAATTAACATAAATTAATAGTGTGAGCTGCAGATGGGGAGGATTAATTTAAATTGGGGAGCATAATAACATTTTATTTTCTATTTATTCTGATTTCTTGTTTATTAACAACATATTTCATTCACATCTTGAATTGAGACATTGTTTATTATTGTGATAACAAAGACATATTAATTCCTGGACATTTTCATAGATGGAATATTTTGGGGTCCGTGACAACAAGAGATATTAAAGGGGAACCGCAGTAAAGAAAAAGTTACCAGCCGGTAGACTTGAAACACGTTTCATAATTAAAATACCACATTATAAAATCATTTGATCATAAAAAGTAAGTAAGTCCTTTGCAGAACGTCGCTATTACAACTGCAAACTTATTTGGTTGTTATAAGTTTCTTGCCAGGTGTGTTGTATAGTATCTTGCAATTACTTTCCGGACGTGGAGAAGAGATTGAACTAAGACAAATTCTTGTGTCCAGCAAAATTGGACAAGGCAGGACTTGTACTGGTGATGCATGTATATATATATATATATATATATATATATATATATATATATATATATATATATATAAATATATATATATATATATAAATACATAAATATACACACACACACACATAAAATAAATATCTAGAAAAACGAAGTGAAACGCTGTGTGTGGAAACACAGCATCGATATCGATCAGAAAAGACTTGAAGCGTATTGCATTTAAATGAGTTCTTCATTTATTTACTGAATTTTGCAATCGTTGTCACTTCCTCGTTTAGAACAAATATTCAAACTTCGAAAAACACAGACCCGTCATAAATTATTAGCGTGGCTGGTGTGCAGCCGTCAATCATTCAATAGTTTCTCATGAGGATTATAACAATTTTGTATAATGTAACAGTGGTTATTATTAGAATATCTACTGATTCACCTTTATTTGAACATGTCATGATTTTGGCATAGATACGATTATGGGAGTATCTGCAGGTACTGCATTGTATGTCGTATGGGGGCTTACCTACTAGTAGAAATGTAAACATTACGCCAACGGCGTCAGCTGAGTTGCAAGTATCAGTGGAATATACTGGTTGCAACCATACATGAGAATGAACATTTGAATACTGATGAATGTCGATGACAGGTACACTCATAAGAAACGTCTCATCAGGTTAACTTAATGAATATATTATTTGAGAGGTATTTACCATGAAGTAGATACAACCATCCTCCTCTTTTCGCTCAAAGTTGAGTCCCATAAATTTGTAACTAGAATTGGTGATAATAGTCGCACGCTGTTTTTTTGAAAATAACAACAAAATAAATATTTCGCTGAAAACTGAGGATAAGTTTACAGAGATGGCAACTAAAGCAACAAATGACTACAACCCTTCACACTGTTCCCTGTAACTTTCGGTGCAACCGATTTTTTTCGTGCACCGTCATTTTTCAGCTTCGTTTTTGAAGCTTAATTTCAATGGCTTTGTCCTCTACTTGCTTTCCGGCAGGTATGTTTATCCACCACATTCTTCTATTACCCTGCGTGTCTCAGTCTAGTGAAGGACTTGACTGGTTCAACTAGTAGGTTTATAAAATGTACAATATGACCTATCCATATATCTTTAATCTTCAAATGAATTTACTGCTTACTGGATCTTTCTAAGCATCATTGATTTTTATTACTTCAGGTTATCTAACGAAAAGTGTGCAGCCTAGACTTTAATTAGCTTTATGTCTGCCCTTATAACGTGATCTATCTTCTTAGTGTAATTCCACATTTCACATGAAAAAATGTCGCATTGTATGTTAATATTGAACAAAATGTTATGTTTTTTGTCCAAATATTTGATGTTTCGATATATAATGTAGTGTTTGTGTTTTTGCAACACAATCGTGGCCACTTGCATGTTTTACAAATATTTGATAATTTTAGTTTAGCCATTTCACCTTCGAGTTATCATCAGACTGGAAAGATCGTGTCTGACTGAATCCCGCCAGCTATGTCATGACAATTGGAAATGCACGAAGGGGCATATGGCTTAGCTAGTGATACAATCTATAGGCGTATTGGCCTTTGTGAAGATCTATGCATTTCAAAATTACTTACGGATGTGTTTTCGAAATATTTGCTTTCTTTTATTTCAGTCATTGGAGCTGCCAAGTGAAGTCTTTAACATTGCCTCCCTTATGGCAATATTTTTTATAGGAACATTTGTATACTTATGAAAGGAATAAAGTACAAGTTAGTTTCTTGGCATTGCTGAAAATTGTTTTTATTTGTACAGCCGAAAATTGTTTTTTTCAAGATGGTCAATAAAAACCCTATTGTAAAACTGCAATAAAAAGGCATTGATAACACGTGTGGCCTCTGTGCTTCTTCTTTGATTAAAAAAAAAACTGTCCTCGTCTTGTTCTTCTACGTTCCTTCTTTGTATTCTATATTAACATACATACTGTTATATTTAACGGTTGAGTTGGGATAAGGAAGTCGCTCGGCATGGGACAACTGTTTTGGGATAAACAATTTATTAAGTTAATTATCCTTGACCTTTGGATGTTTCCAGACTACCTTCAAGGCATTAGATGACCTGCTATCATGGTTATCCTCTTCGAGATAAATGGCTAACTATGGTTTGTGAGCTTCATCTAACGACATCGTTCTGGTTGAAGGTCGTACGAGTCTTGCGCGTTGCCACTAAATCTGCTAGTATATACTAGTCTCACCACAAACACGTCAAAGGCTGTACTTGCTTTGTTCAACCGCTATCGCGTCTCCATTTGGCCATTTTAAATTGGACTGGAGCGCTCACACTGGTCTCCGCTCCAGTCTATGACATCATTTGGGAGTCGCGTAAGTGGTTTCAAGGGACTCAAACCGTGCAAAGAAAGCATGACAGACAGGAAGGATAAAGTACTTTTTCATCTAAGAGCGATGTGACAAGATTCAACTCCAACAGAGGTATGCTCCAGTTTTCATAGCTGTAAATGGGTACCTGACTTACAGTTATGGAAGGTGTAGTGCAACAAGAAAAGTAACTGGTCACCCTACCCGAGAAAAGTATGAGACCTGGTACAACTCAGTCGCTAACACATTATCCCTGACGGCATTCTGATATGGGAGCAACTTTTCCCTTTTAGTAATCAGTTCATGAAGTAAGCGCTGAATAACCACAGTAGACATAACATCGTAAAATATGTTAGCGATAAAAGATGTTCGTCCTAAGGTCAGCTATTGCTAACTGTTAAGGAAATCAATCAATTATATGAAGAACCTTTGACACGTAGTTACGTCATGGGGTCAGTTGGTACAAAAGACTGCATGGCACGTGTCAAAGACATTGCAATAATTTTAAATTGGTCTGAATTGTTTGTTTCAGTTTCGTTGTATTGTATATTGGACAAGGACTTTTTAGTATCGTAACATAAGTTGTTTGGTATTTCTGTCCATACATGTTTTCTGTGAGTATTTACTTCATGCAGTTCTACTTACCTCTCAACGTTTTTCTGGGGTATAGTTGGTTTTGTTCTTAAATAAAGGGCTGTACATTTTCAAGAGTTTTATCTATACAGGAATTCCCATACTTTTTTTCTGTTTAACAGCGTTTGAGAGTGTGTCGTGAGTATGTATGACCTCCCGGTATTCGGCTAATGTCTTCTTTCCTACATCTTTGAGACAACTGAGTGTTGTACAAACTGTAGATGGCTGAAGTCAAATGCGGGTTAAAAAGGGAAATGTGGGGCGTGAGAGTGTGAGGCAGGACCTCGTATGTTTCTGGTAACGAGTCGCTTTCATCAGAAGGAGGACAGGTAAGATAACGGGAACCCGTTACTTTATTATATTTTTTGCTGTTAGGTGCGGATAGACCTGTCTTTGTGATCGTTGACGTTACTTGCCCCTACATTTTTTACTTAAGCACACTCACGCACACACACACACTCTACACAAAAACGCACTACACACATCACTCACACCTCACACAAACACACACACACATATTACACACTAAACACACACTAAATACATAACACACACACACACAAACACTCAATACACAACGCACACCACACACACACACATTCTACATATTACACAACACATACATCATACACATCACACACACACAAATCACACACTTACACACAAATAACGCGCATGGACGAACACACACACACCCACACCCACACCCACGCCTGTGTATATGTAACGTTTGACTAAGCGAATTTAATAAAAAAAAGCAAACTTCTTTAATTTTTTTTTTGTTATAAATATAGTGACAATTAAAATAGTTGTGCATTAGATGAAAATCACATCGCATCATTTGTTGAAGCATAGGCCCAACACTGAATATTTTTTTTTTCCCGTTCGCCTTATTTCTAATTGTTGTGTTACTATAACAGTGATATCTAACCTTTTTCGGTTAACGAGCAGAAATCTCTCATATTCTTGAATTGTACACACGCCCTTTCGCTGGTTAAAGAGCAGGTCTCTCATATTCAGGATATTGTCCACACCCAATATCTTGGTTTAAAGAGCAGGTCTCTCATATTCAGGATATTGCACACACCCAGTTTCATGGTTAACAAGTTAAAGAGCAGAAGTCTTTCATATTCAGGATATTGTAAATACCTACTTTTGCAGGTCAAAACCTTACAAATGTGAAATAACCTTATGAGTGTGAAAACAAAGTTCTGTAAATAGTGACTCTAGTATACTATAGACATATCAGTAAAGAAAGACTCGTTTCGCCATGAATAAGATTCAAGCAAGATGATGATATGTTCAGTTTTCATTTTTCACAAACTATAAATATCTAAACGTCCCTCTATTCCAATCATCAGCTCTCCTATTATGCCCACACAGGTTATTGCGTTTGGCACCGTCCATTACTATTTATAGACGAAATTAAATCCTCAATGTCTGGCCGATAAAATGTCTGATATCATCACGTTTATCTTGTTGGGAACAAATCTTGAATCTAAGCTGCAGATCCATCATGCCTCACAGGCACTAAGAAATCTGATATATTTCCGGCATCTGCCAAGTCTGACCAGATTGGCACCAGGGATGAAAAGAATAGGGCCCCTTTTGCCTTCTAATCATGTCGTTAAAGTTCATTAAAGAGGGCTGAACTTGAGGTTGGTAACTTCATCTTGTAAAGAAACAAACTATTGGTGTCATTTATAATCAGGCACTGCGAAAAGCATGGATACAGGCTTCCTGTAAGGGTACCAGATGTAGTTAAATACTGTGCTTCACACTGGAGCGGAAAGGGCAATCAATCTGACAAGACGAGCAACAGTAGCAAATCAAAATATGTCCATGACATGCTGAATTACGTCTTGTTGCTCTGCGCTATTGACTGAGTACTCATAAATTATTTTAAAAATCTGTATCTATAGACATTCTGTATCAATAAATTAATATTGATTTGATGACATCTTGATATATTGAGTTATTCTTTAATAACATGAACATTAGAATATAATGCTAACAGCAAATCTTGTGCCTTTGATTGATTAAATTATTGGACCTGGTCCACCTTAATCATCATTGAAGCGTAAGAGCTGTAACAGGTAATAATGATATTGGTAACGATAAATAAGACGCACGCTGTTGTCTATAGTCATTTAATAATATTACCAATTATTCTAAATTAACTGCAAAGTTAAGAAGTAAAAAACTGAGTGTATACAAAATATAAAAATGTATAAGTATATGCTACGAGCCGAGTCTTAACGCAATAGTTGCAAATTCTGGGTTTGTTGGTGTCTAGCTCAATGAAACGTTTTTTTGGTGTCGAACTGTTCGATTTCTACACACTTCTCTTTCTTGCATTGAGACAAGAACATCATCTGGGCAGACTGAGTTCTAATGTCAATAGTGACTCCTACATACTGTCAATAGTGACTCCTACATACTGTCAATAGTGACTCCTACATACATTCTGAGCTGTTTATAATACTTACCTATCAGGTCCTATCAATATATAATCTCCAGTTTATTGTTATCGTTAGTAGTGTTTATGGCGTGGGTCGCTATAGATGAGAGACAAGTTACTGGCATCTCAAGAAAAGACAGAAATTGCGAAATCGTGGCTGGCTCGAATGCTGCAAATGTATTGTCGTGTCGTCTCCTGCTCATAAGTGGGGTCGGATCAGTGTCTAGTTCCATCGAAAACGGACGATACACTCCGAAGTCTCGTTTCATGTTAAAGAACCTTTATAAGCTGAAATACGTCCACCAGACTTGCTGAAAGCATGAGTCCCAACGAGGTCGGGGCAAGAACGCATCACTGTTACACGCCATTTGACAAATCATACGCTGTAAAGGACTGTACGTGTCCAGCACTCGTATGTTAATAACTTCGTGGAGTTGTTTCACAGAAGTGGCAGTTTTTCCAAACCAGGCGAAATTTCACACGGTTGTTCAGCGCCTACCTCTGTTAACAGTATAATTTGCTGTTGTCAGGTCAATGAACGTAGTGTTTAGATCGGCTTTTTTCCTGTTATGTCTCAAGGGCATGGCGTCAAGCAAATATCATGTCTAAAGTTCCTCAACCAACATTTAATTAACACATAGTTCAGGAAGGTGATAGCTGTGTTCAAGATTCAGTCAGTTGACCAGAACTTTTGCCATGATCTTGCCGGTAATATATAGCAGCGATGTTCGACTGGGATTGCCACACTCATGGTAGCTGTCTTTTAATCTATAAATGGGGAGAGGAGGACTAACGTCTGGTCAGGACAAATATACTGATCAGACATCTTAGACCCTCACCTCGGCTTCCTCGTAGCCTTTCCTGGAAAACGAGCTGTCTTCATAGCCGCTTGACTCACGGTGATGGATCGACGTGATCACCGTAGTAGTGGACGACAGGCAGATGAAGACAAGTATGGCACAATCGCCTGGAGGACCCGGTCCATCTTCATCAGCACGCCCGGGATGTGAGGAAAGCTACTGTAACCCGCCACTCAACGTCCATTTCAGGGGACACAAAAGAGTAAACCTACTCATTGTGGACATTCGAAAATACAAGAATCTGATAAATGAGACTGATCGAATCTTTCTTGTTTTCTTATATAATTACCACTTCAGTCTACATAGAGCAGAAGAGTTCAGTGAGAATTTAGGTTGAGTTATGTATCTCCAGGGGCCCTTCTTACAGAAAGATATTTGATGATCCTGTCTATTTCATCCTTAGTGATGAGTTCACAGAGAACCATATTCATTTCCACTAGGGGCATACGTGAGATGGTCGTTTCGTTTGTGTATATAATATGAACTTCTAAGTACATTTCAGAAATATTTTATAAATATATATATATATATATATACACACACATACATATATATATATATGTGTGTGTGTATGTGTGTGTGAGTGCATGCGTGCGTACGTGGGTGCGTGCCTACCTGTGTATGTATGTATGTCGTACCGTAGGTGTCGTTTTATTTTTGTTTTGTGCGGTTATTGAGCCATTACTTATATATGTTCATATAGATTGTTCACCTTCAGTACCACTGTTGTTTCAATCTACTTATTTTTACCTGATCAAATTAAGTCACCTCGCAAAATAATTTTCAAGTCACACGTAAAAGTCAAACTGTTCCTACGAAATACTCGAATCAATACGCATGCACACAAGCACGAGCTTGCGCGCGCCACAAATAACACACACACACACGCACACGCGCGCGCACGCACGCACGCACGCACGCACACACACACACACACCACACATATTCACACACCACACAGATACACAAGTAAATATAAACAAATATGCCAATTATTTATTGCAATGGAACGATGAATGGAAAGAATACTATCTATCCTGTCTCCTCCATTAATTGATTCGACATAAGCTGCTCTAAAGACAGAGGAAGTGAAATGGTGCTTTGATTTCTTAATCGATACATTGTTCAGATAGAAAACGGGGTAAGGTAGATATTATAAATGTGGCAATGGAGTTGAATACTACAGTATAAAAGATACCTCTGCATTAGGACTGACTTCGTAGCTATCTACTTCCCCTGCCTAAACCTGACACGGACTCCACGCTCCTCAGAAAATATGATCACTCTGCAAAATATATACGACAAACTGCTTGGGAAAATGGTGGCCAGAAAAGTAATCACATTCCATCCAGTACGCTGGGCAGTTAAATACTGACGAGCGAGACCTTGTGGTACCGATAGGATATTTGCGTGAGATGTGCACAAGGACTTTTATTCTAGCATGAGAAGATATTCTCGGTTAGAATTGAGATGATGGTTCGCCAGTTGCAGGCGCGTGAAATCAGCTCATCGCTGGTGAAATGGATAACAGTTGATCTGGTGAAGAGAAAAGTGGCACTACGGTTGGGATCTTTAGTATTATAGTCAATGAAATATGTCCACGATTGTATCAAGGTTTTCCGTTCTCGCCGGTGAAGTTCAACATCTACAAAATAAAGGCGGCCCATATTTAATATTAACATTTGTAGATGACATACAGTACTGGGTCAGATATGTACTCAATAGTTAGAGACATCCAGGAAATCTCAAAGCCAATCTCAGAATGGTTCCAGTACAAGTTATATTATGACAAAGCGGCTCTACTTAGCTACGGTGTTTAAGTCTATTAAGAAGGACTAGCACATCGATTAAACCATCCTAAAAAAAAAACTGGTTGCATACGGACTATTTAGAGTCTTCTAAATTAGTACAAATAGGTTAAGTTTGATGTTATGATAGGGTGCTCCTTGAAAAAAAAACCGCAGTCAAGAGACACTAACTGTACAATAACACTTCAGATATCACGGCAACAACATTCAGATGTCACATGCAAAGAGAACGATTGGATATGTGACTAGTTGATAGGTGACTAGTTGATATATGACTAGTTGATAGGTGACTAGTTGATAGGTGACTTGTTGATAGGTGACTAGTTGATGGGTGACTTGTTGATAGGTGACTAGTTGATATATGACTAGTTGATATGTGACTAGTTGCTATGTCACTAGTTGATAGGTGACTAGTGTGTAGGTGACTAGTTGATAGGTGACTAGTTGATATGTGACTTGTTAATATGGGACTTACTGATAGGTGATTTGTTGATAGGTGACTAGTTGATATGTGACTTGTTGATAGGTGACTAGCAGATATGTGACTTGTTGATATGTGACTAGCTGATAGGTGACTAATTGATCGGCGACTAGTTGAAAGGTGACTTGTTAATATATGACTTGTTGACAGGTGAATTGTTGATAAGTGACTAGTTGGCAGGTGACTATATGACAGAGTAATAGCTGATAGTTGACTAGCTGATAGGTGACTAGTTGATATGTGACTTATTGATAGATGCGTTATTGATAGATGACTTGCTGATAGCTGACTAGTTAATAGTTGACTAGTTGTTATGTGTCTAGTTGATAGGTGAATAATTGAGGCGATAGTCAATGGTGAAGAATGGGTGCATGCTGATGACAGAATTATTGATAACCAGATATTCAAATTCAACGCAGGTAATACATAAAGTATTGCAGATGAAAAATGCAGATTGGGCGGGTAACGAGTTAATAAACGCTTACACTATGGTAAGGGTGATGCCATCATCTTTACCGATGGATCGATGATATGCAGTTGGTGAACAAATTGGCCATTCTCTGCTAGATGGAGAGGTCGGGATGGTAATAAGTTGAGCGGAACATACACAACAACTACCTCCAGTTTGAGAATGAACACGAAGACAAAGACCAAGCTCTGTGATGGCTATCTGAAACCTCTTTAACTAGGGCAATCATTGGGACTAACTCCCAATTTGTATTTCCAGAATTACAAAAGCCGAGCTGAAGCATTAAGAGATTGCAGAAGTAGAGGCATCCCACGTCATGGATCTGGCACAGATCTACAGCTGTAGTAATGTTAGGGTCCGAGACAAGAACAGCGATGACATCTTGTGTACTTATGAACCCATTAATGACAATCTGGATATAGGTAGTTGTCACATTTGAAAGTCTTTAAATAACAGCCTATTGGATGGCGACACTGGAATAGATGAATCGGCAATACACAGACTGCATAACCTTGACATTATACAAATGCCGAGCTGAGTGGAGCTCTCTAGATGCCCGAGCATCAACCAGCAAGCTAAAGGAACGATAAGTAAAAACATTTTTCACGATTTAGTGAGAGAAAAGAGAAAGAGAGAGAGAGAGTAGATACAGAGAGAGAGAGAGAGAGAGAGAAAGAGAAAGAGAGAGATCGAGATCTCCTATGGATATACCCGAAGTGGAGTGAAGTCGATTCATAAGAACAAAACAGAACAAAACTAATCTTCGATTTGATATTTGCTCTTTGATAATTCTAAAAGTATAAAGCTTATTTTCTTATACGCACCCAGATAACCCGGGAGGATAAGAATCTGGGTATGAGTTGAGTAGAGCGCGCACACGATCTGTTCAAAGACTAATGAGTCGGTTTCTAAAGTGGTTTTTGAGCGAGTTTCGTGTTTCATTCTTGGGACAATGTGGATGGGTGGGTGTAGATATTTTCTTCAAACCAAGATCTGCCAGTTATAGATTGATAGAGTGATTCAGCTGATTACAGAACTAGGCGTATTGGAAGATTGTCTTTGACGTCAGACAGAAAGCTTTGATATCCCTGAACCAGATTTCTAACACGCCACTATGACATAGATATATTCGTTATTTTAAAGTAACCATCAAGGTAGTCTTATGCTGTCGTGGAAAAACTGTAAGCAACTATATTGTGCTATGCCTCATCGTTTTATGAAGTTGGGTGACTTAGAAGCTTTATTGTGCTATGCCTCATCTTTCTATGAAGTGGGGTGACTATTTCTATTTCTCCTCACCTTTCCTAATCGAAAAAATTGCCAGGTACCCAATAACATCAGGATCGACTGCAGCATGTCGATTTCGTGGTCTCAAACCTGACATATTTGCCGCGAGAATAGAGCACTTTACGAATGTTAGACTTTGATCGCTACTTAGGACTTCTTAAATGATTTCATCGACACTTGGTTTGTCTACTGACCTCAGCTACAATCCAACATGATTTGATATTTAGAAAAATATAAAAGAGGAAATTTCCGAAACAAGTTTATTATCAAACTATTCAACGGAATGATAAAGAATAGTTTGGCTAGAACATAATTTCATAATGAACAGATATGAAAGAACTACAAATTTAAAATCGTGACGAAAAAGTGACCCAAAGACGCAGTAAAGGAGACGACAGCAGTTAGCGACTGACAGCTGACTGCTTGCGTCAGAGCTCTGAAAGAACCTATTCTTCCTCCAATTAGCGGCTGTAGAAACATGCTGCATCCGTGCAAACTATCTGTGAGAATAGGAATCAAAAAGAGAGAAAGCAAGCATAATTTACAAAAATATACCATGATGAAACCTGATGTGTCGGACTGAAAGACGCAAATATGACAACTCGCTGTAAAATATGACCCAACGCAACAAAACCAGGAAAAAAAAATAACAAAACAAAGAAGAAGAAGAAGAACGATAAAGCAGCACAGAAGCACGGGGACTTGGTCGTTTACGCCAGTTAGAACTATAACTACAAAATATGCGAATATGAAGAAAAAGTGTGAGGTTCTGAGCAGTTAGATCTTAAATTGCTGTTTTCGGCATTGAGACCGGATTCAGTCTCCTGAACTGACACATTTCAGTTTACCCAACTGTAAGCTAGTATATGCCGGCTGCTAAGGGAAACTAGTCACTAATCATCCTATTTCAGAAAAACTGAGACCTACTGTAACAAAATCTGGAACACTTCATCTCCGCCGACAGCAACAACTGATATTGGTCTACCTATACATCCTTATCCTTTGTCGCTTCACCCGGAGCATTAACCTATCACTAAAATCGATATTCTTCAGGGCTCCTGCACTAAAGCACTTTACCTACTCTTACAGTTATGATTTCTTTAGCAATTTGTTTTATTGAAAAGGCTGCTATCTCCATGTACGACTATCTGGAGTAGCACTTAAGAACATTGATGAAGGTACAGGGGGAATAATTTTTTCTTCCAAATAACTGGTCCCAGGATACACTCTGGAAACCTGTATCTTAACTTAACTTAACGTCTATATACTGGTTTAGAAGACTCTGCAGAGTCTGTATACAACCAGTTTCATTTACATTGCCTTGCTCTAAAAGCTATGCACATCCAATTTATTCTCCAATGCATTAATTATCCCTGCCTCCACTACCTCCTGTGGCAATACATTCCAAACGTTCACAATCTGGATTTCTCTTTAGTTAATTTGTAGCTATGCCCTCTTATTTTTGTGGGTGGTTGTATTTTGAAAAAAAACTTGTTAAGAGTCTAATTTATCCGTTCCTCTGATCATCTTATAAACCAGTATTACGTCACCTCGAATTCTTCTCTTTTCGAGACACTGTAGACCGGTAAATCTGAGTCTTTTCTCATAACTGTAATTCTGGAATCCTACTATCAGCTTTGTCGCTCTTTTTTGTATTCTTTCGAGCATGTTTATACCCATCTATGATAAGGACTCCACACCTGTACACAGTACCCAAATCTAGGTCTAACTAATGCTTTATACAGTTTGACTATCACTTCATGCTCCTATTTTTAATGTTTCTTTTTATCACACCTAACATTGCATTTGCCTTTTTCACTGATACCTGTACTTGCTCACTCACCTTACACGCATGATCTATTATAACCCCCATGTCCCTTTCCTTATCGATCATTCTAATATTGTTCTCGCCCATTCTGTAATTATGTTCCATATTGGATCTACCCATGTGGATGACTGTACCTTTATCTACATTAAACTCCATTTGCCAGCTTACAGACAATTCTTGAATTTTATCTAAATCGAACCTCAACATATCCACTTCTGCTTTAGATGAGACACTACTGCATAGTTTTGTGTCATCAGCAAATTTTGCAATCATGGATCCCGCAGCAATGTCCAAATCGTTTATATATATCAAGAACAAAATTGGTCCCAAATCCGAGCCCTGTGGCACTCCACTTTTCCCTTCACACCACTCAGAGTACTCATTTTTTATCCCCACCCTCTGCCTTCTTCCCGTTATCCAATTTTCAATTCATTTGGCGACTTTCCCACATATGCCATGTGATTTTTACTTTCGAAATAATCTTTGATGGGGCAGTCTATCAAAGGCTTTTGCAAAATCTAGATAAATAACATCCACTGGCTCCCCTTTATCAATTATTTTAGTAACCTCTTCTAAGAATTCTAAAAGATTTATTAAACACGCTCTCCCTCTAGTAAACCCATGCTGACTATTTCTGAATAGATTAAACTTGTCTAAATGCATTACAATGATTGCTTTGGTTATTGACTCTAACAATTTATAGACTATGCTCGTTAAACTCACCGTTCTATAATTTGCTGGCTCTGATTTTTTGCTGTTTTTGAATAAAGGGATCACTCCTGCATCTTTCCAATCACGTGGAACAATCCCCTTTGCAAGTGATTGAGAACATATTATAGCCAATGGTTTTGCTAGTTGGTCTCTGATTTCATCCAGCCATTTTGGATGGATACCATCTTGTCCTTGACGTTTATTTACTTTCAACCCCTCCAATTTAAAAAAAAACCCATTTCCTCTGTAATACAGATTGATTTTAATCTCACTGTATCCATTATCCATGTCTCTTTAAAAGATATAAATATATATATATATATATATATATATATATATATATATATATATATATATATATATATATATATATATATATATAGGCTCTAGGATCTTGGAGCAGTCCTCTTTTGTGTAGACTATGCGAAAGTACTGATTGAGAAAATTAGCTGCCTCCCTATTCTCACTTATTATCTTTCCTGTACTGTCTATGAAAGGGCTTTATTTGCCTTTCGTTCTTTGTTTTAGTTCTAACATAAGAAAAGAAGCTTCAACTATCAGTCTTGATCCTCTGAACAAGTCTATTTTTGCTTGTGTATATACATTCAGAGCTGTTTTGCTTGTCCAAATATTTTAAATTTGTTTCTTTTGATTTACCTGCCTCTATATATATTTTCAATGCTTTATTTTTTAGCTCTTCTACATTTAAATACAAATCTAGTTATTGTTTAGGAAGTTGAACAAACATACTATTCAATGTAAATAATTATGGAAAAGTAACATTTTAAGAGAGTAGTGAACATGGCAACAAATTGACGGAGGGGAAGCCAAGGCTACGTTAATCTTTGAAGCCCACGAGGAAGCCAAGGCTACGTTAGTCTCTGAAGCTCAAGAGGAAGTCAAGGCTACGTTAATCTCTGAAACCCAATAGGAAGCCAAGGCTAGGTTAGTCTCATGTCTGAAAGTCAAGACGAAGTCTGGGCTACGTTAATCTCATGTCTGAACCGCAAGAGGAAGTATGCGCTACGTTAATATCATGTCTGAAGCTCAAAAGGAAATCTGGGCTACATTAATCTCATGTTTGAAGTTCGACAGAAAGCTAAGGCTACATCAATTGTCATGTCTGAAGCTTAAAAAGTAGCTGAAGCTAATTTAATTTGATCTCTGAAGCTCAAGAATAGGAAGCCAAGGTTACGTTAGTCTCTGACATTCAAGAACAGGAGACCGGACCTAAGTTAGTTACATGTCTGAAGTTAAAGGTGTAGGAAAGGCTACGTTATTGTCATGTCTGAAGTTAAATAGATAGCTAGAGTTACGTTACTCTCATGTCGGAAGTAAAAGAGGTAGCCTAAACCACGTTAGATTCATGTCTGAAGATTAAGACGTAGCCAAAGCTACGTTAGTTTCATGTCAGAAGTTAAAGAGGTAGCCAAAGCCACGTTAGTTTCTTGTCTGAAGTTGAAGAGGTAGCCAAAACCACTCTAAAGTAGTAATCGATATAATGCCACCATGTAATCATGTCTTCCAAGTGGAAATATAAACTCTAAATCGAATCATTATATTTGATAACAGCTTGGATCACATTCCAATGTCTATACAGATTTAGAAAACATTACTCAAGTTTAAGGTTTACATTAAACTGCGCTTACCAGAACTGGTGAAGACTGGCAAAAAACGGTTTTCTGCGTGGGAGTTGAAGTGTTTGAGATCTTCAATGTATGAAGTCTCAGCAATTGTAGGTGTAGGGGACAATCATCTCGTTCGTCTTATTTCTCTAATCCCCAAAGCGGTGTGCGCCTGTCGACCCAGTGCATCCGACTTCAGCATTAATTTTTATGTAAGGGTCTGCTTCCTCCTGCATTTTCTAAGAGTTTACTTCCCCGGGGCTGTGATGGGGATCGAACCCAGTACCTTCGGGTTGGGAGCCGTACCACTTAACCAATAGGCCACGCCGTCCCCACGTCAGGGGACTGATATAATATCTTTCTTACTACAATGATGTGCAAGATCTAGCAGATTCAGTTACACATTTACATTTTGGTGAACTGAAGCATGCTCAGGATAGTTATCTAACGCACTAACGCCAGTATTACTGTTCTTCTTGTCATTTACTTGGGCATTGCTTCCTACATTTTCTTTGTATTTTTCACATTTCTTCTTATTTGAATAACATCCAATTCCACCTTACAGTTCGCTTTAATTACCTCCTCCTCCCCTCCCGTTCCCCTCATACCATATCCTTTTTTGCATCTACTTCTCTCTGTAAAGCAATGAGATATTGACATAATTAAATCTTTTTGACATAAAAATCGTTTTATATCTAGCCCCTAGTAGGCAAATCGTACATGTGGGCAAGTCAAACTTCGTAAATTAAATTACGGAGATTTATATTGATTTCAGAACGCCATGATCTGTAAAAATATTACGGGACAAAGTATGTTAGCTAAGTGTGACACAATAAGTGCATTTATATACACAACTTATGAACATCGCTGCAATGTACATATTGAATAAGCAGACTTATGATAGAAATAGAATTATAACATTATTGGTCCGTCTGAAATTGTTGTGGAACGTATACATTATATCATTGCTCTTAGTATTGTGTCTCCAAATTGCGTAGGATTTGGATACTGATGATGTAGCTTGCTGTTTGTGCACTATCCTGTTCGGTCCATTCAGGTGCACGTCTATGATTTCAAGAGCATGTAGTTTATGGAAGTTTGATTAACCGGCATCATGTAACATGTGATCAATAACTGATTTCCGTTTCATTAATTTTAGTAGAATTGATTTTTGTTTAATTGATTTTAGTAGAATTGATTTTAGAAGAATGTATTTCAGTAGAATGTATTTTAGTAGGATTGATTTCAGTTAAATTGATTTTTAGTAGAATTGATTTCAGTAGAATTGATTTCAGTGTATTATAACCTTTGCCCCCTATCCATATTTAAAACTATTTACCATTTGTGCTTCCAAAGTCAGGATGGCAGCATAATGATTGTGTGTAAGATATCTGAGGTGTACATTTTTCGATTAGCCTGGGATGCTAACAAATTCACGATGCTCATCCAAAAGTTCCAGGGCTAGACATTAACCAAAACTTCGAGATAGCTCCAAGTGGTGCATACTGCAAATATGCGATATTCTAGTGCTATCATTACCTGGTTCATCGATCGAATAACCGCACCAGAGAAACCTTTCATTGCGATTTCTCCTGTGGTGAAACATTTTACGCTACCATTTCCCACTGCACATTTAGTTTGGGGGAAGCAGCATGGGCCTCTGTCTTAACTCCCACGTTCTCCTGACAGGATGCAATAGAGAAGTCCAACCAATGGTAAAGTGGATCGGTTTAAGAGTTTGGAGGTGGTTGTGTTGTTGGTCGATTGTTTGAAGCTACTCGTGCTGAGAACTCTTGATGTTTCATTGGCAGCCAGGTCCCCTGGCTCTTTTTAAATCCTCAATGTACTTGAGAAGGTAAACTGAGGTCTACGTGTGGTAGTGCAATGCGAGGATCCCGAGTAGGTTCACCATTATGGGAATTTATAGTGTTGATCCCTAACTCGTTGGCCAGATTGCTGCGACACAGCATTTTTCCTGGAGCACGAACGAGAACGTGAAGTGGGGTCTTGATCAGTATGTTTCCCCTTCCGCTGATGTGAAGTGGGGTGTTAGTCAGTATGTTTCCCCTTACGCTGATGTGAAGTGGGGTATTAGTCAGTAAGTTTCACCTTCCCCTGATGTGAAATGGAGTATTAGTCAGTATGTTTCACCTTCCGCTTATGTGAGATGGGGTATTAGTCAGTATGTTTCACCTTCCGCTGATGTGAAGTGGGGTCTTGATCAGTATGTTTCTCCTTCCGCTGATGTGAAGTGGGGTATTAGTTAGTATGTTTCACCTTCTGCTTATATGAGGTGGGGTATTAGTCAGTATGTTTCACCTTCCGCTGATGTGAAGTGGGGTATTAGTCAGTATGTTTCCCCTTCCGCTGATGTGAAATGGAGTATTAGTCAGTATGTTTCACATTACGCTGATGGGAGGTGGGGTATTAGTCAGTATGTTTCTCCTTCCGCTGATGTGAAGTGGGGTATTAGTATGTTTCACATTACGCTGATGTGAGGTGGGGTATTAGTCAATTATTTTCACCTTCCACTGATGTGAGGTGGGGTCTTAATCAGTATGTTTCACCTTCACTGATGTGAGGTGGGGTCTTAATCAATATGTTTCACCTTCCACTGATGTGAGATGAGGTGTTAATCAGTATGTTTCACCTTCCACTGATGTGAGGTGGGGTCTTAATCAGTATGTTTCACCTTCCACTGATATGAGGTGGGGTCTTAATCAGTATGTTTCACCTTCCGCGTGATTATGTGCAAGATTCGACGATTCAATCAGTTTATCCTGAACATTGTTATTGCTCTGCAAAATTGGAGTACCCCTTAATTGTAGGGGTATCATAACATGCCGAACTTTCTCTTCGCGTGAGCTTAAAACTAAATTGGGTCTTTCAATTACAGCCAGGGATGGTAAAGAAATAGTGACAGGTAGGATATGGCTTATGGTTTCAACTCCACATATAGTAGAAGAGCAACATGACAACATCAATCAAAACTTAGATTATTGATGTTTAGGAATCTTAGCTTTGGTTGTAAAAGATCGAACACCCCGGCATCTCTAGTTCAGCAAACAACAACTGTAGGTATACATTACTTTGCAGTGTATACACGATATATTTAAGCATTTTCTTGGGACCAGAACATTCCATGCTTTACTGTAAACAAATGTTGAGATACCTCGAGTCTTGGTTAATGTTTAACCCTAGAAATCACGCATAAGAATTGTGAATTTGTTATCATTCCAGGCTGAGATCATCCTCGGCTGAGAGGAAAATGTAAACTTAAGATATGTTACACATCGTCATTATGTGGATAACGTCAGAGGAAAGATTATTGGCGCCAATAAAAGCCAGGTGTTCTTTTCTTTCTGGTTGCAGTTATTTGTTTGGATTGGGTGCCAAGGGGGGTCAAGGTCAAGTGAAAAATACTGACAAGCATTCTACCTACGCCATCGTCGTGTTCCTGGAAATGAGTGTTACAGCAGCCCGGATAACGAGGTTGGAATCGACATTATGATCCCTTTCATGGTTCGCGTACTGATAATTTTCGCATTGCATTACAGCCAGGAGAGCTCAGGTCCACTTTCTTCAGTACACTTCAAGTTATAAGAAGAGCCACTGTAACCTACTTCCAAACGACATATTCGAGGGTGAAGAACTCAGCTTCGAACAGCAGCATCATTATTATGGGTTAGCTATATACAGCATCCCTCCTGAAATTTGCAGAATTTTTTGTGTAAAATATAACTTGATCGTGGGCTTCATTTATTTGAACTATTATAGAGATTGAGAGAAGGCCATGTTAAGTTGATCATTGTCGAAACCTGACCAATACAATTATGTCTCTGTTGTTGTTGATGTTGTTGTTGTTGTTCTTCCCTGTCCACGATAAGTTAGATGATCCTTTTGTGCGCCTTGAAGAGGGCGTTAGGCTGCTGTTGCTTTTCGCACATTTCGAGCGTGCTGATGAAGGTGGACACGGTTGCCGTGCATTGATTGGCTTCATTTGTGTCCCGCTCACTACTACGGGTAGTAGTAGGCTACTAGCTGGCCAGTGTCACGAGACAGCTTGTTTCCTAGGAAAACTGGATGAAAGTAAAGTGGAGGTCTTGGTCAGTGTGTTCACCAAACTCTGACTAACATAGTCTGATCACTATGTTTTTGCCTGACCTGACTAACACAGTCTGATCAGTATGTTTTTGCCTGACCCTGACTAACATATTCTGATCTGTATGTTTTTGTCTGACCCTGACTAACATAGTCTGATCAGGATGTTCACAAAACCTTGACTAACATATTCTGATCTGTATGTTTTTGCCTGACCCTGACTAACATAGTCTGATCAGTAAGTTTTTGACTGACCTTGACTAGCATAGTCTGATCAGTATGTTTTTGCCTGACCCTGACTAACATAGTCTAATCAGTATGTTTTTGCCTGGCCCTGACCAACATAGTCTGATCAGTATATTTTTTCCTGACCCTGACTAACATACTCTGATCAGTATGTTTTTGCCTGACCCTCACTAACATAGTCTGATCAGTATATTTTTTCCTGACCCTGACTAACATACTCTGATAAGTATGTTTTTGCCTGACCCTCACTAACATAGTCTGATTAGTATATTTTTCCCTGACCCTGACTAACATAGTCTGATCAGTATGTTTTTGCCTTACCAGACATAAGTCTCCTCCCCATGCCTGTACTTAGTGAGGATGCGACGAAGAATCTACCGGTGGAATTAGAAAATTGCATCATCTAATAATAAAGAGATGTCAACGCCAGCATGAGCTAATCAATTCTTAAAAAAAAACATCAATTTCCTTCAGATTAACCTGTCAGAATAGTTGCATTGATTAGATGTTCATCAAATATTGGCAATGTTATGCGGGCTATATTGCAAAAACCCAGGATATACATTCAGGTCTCTATGACACGCTATTGGACTCCCATTTCTTAAGTGTAATGCATGTCGCTATCATTATCGTGTCAAACTTTTCTAAAGCAGTACTCCGGAATTTAATATTATCCTAGAAGTCAAGACTAAAGCCACCAAAGCCTTGAAACAATGTTGTAATATGTAATTAAGCAAGGTTGTGCCTAGAGTTCGCAGTCGTATGATGTAAATGGAAATACCTATGCAAAAACACACACAGTGATTTAGCACAGTCTTCCTGTAAGTAGCCAACAGCAATAGTTATTCTATGCTTCGTTACTTCAATTGATTTAGTCTCCCCTCCTCTACAATCATGTGTACATATCTTTTCATTTTCCTGCGGCTTTTAGCTTCTATGGGTTGGGTAGCTGGCCTCATGCTTAAACCTCTTTAGATGCCGCATTTGAAATGCCTGACAGGTTCCACTTTTACTATTTTCTGCTCTTTATTCAAAACCTTTTGATGGGCAGGCGTTCCGAAATAAAAGGAAGACGAAGTTGTATTCCATGGCCATTTTCACAGTCAGCCAAGTCTGAACTTAGACATACAATAACATACAATATTTAAAAACCACAAACTTGGCTCGTTTAGTTCTGAAACTTCTTCACATGTGTTAATTAAGGCGGCAGTGTTTGAAAATGTTAATTTACCAGTATCATTCTATCTATCACAATCCTTTTCTAGGACAACTGACCTTTCAGGCAAAGCTAGATCGAACACAATTTCCCGATGATATGAGAGGAAGTCGTCTCGGCCTTTAAAGCCATACATCACATTACTAGGAAACTGTCGCAGTTTTTCGAATCTCGATGTCAAAGTATATATAAAAACTAATTGAAAACACAATTTTAATTCGGTAAATTTATAACATGTCGCTCTTCCTCCGCCCTCCTTCGTTTCATTTATTGAACACCTTGAGTTTTTGTATGTTGCACTTTTATTACTGAAGTCCTAGTCAATCAATTGCCAAGCTAGAGAATCGTGACGTCATACATGTTCATAGAAGGTGTTAGATCATATGCTGACATTGAATACTTTACTAATGTGTTTACTAGTTTACTACATATTAGCTCACGGATAAGCATAGGTATTCAGATCAAGTGTTACATCCATTTATAACAATATATTCCATGTTGTTGATTCTCATCCTTTCGAATGCGGAATGCATTGTATGCATATAATATATATTAATATATATACATAAATACGAGGGGCGCACCGAAAGTAAAGTCTTCGATTTTATTCTACGAAAACCTGAAAAGATAATTAAAGCGTGGCCGAACCATTTGGTATGTTGTCTCTTGATGAGGCCTAGCACTGATGTTATTCTTACTTGTCTTCTAATACTTTGGTTTCTGATTCTATCCATTCTTGTTAATCCACACAATCGTTGCAGGCATTTGATCTCTGTTGTTCCAAAGTTTCTTTTATTTGTGTTTGTTAATGTCCAATTCTGACACTGGTGGCAAGATGTGGGTAGGAATATCGTGTTGTTTAGCGATTTTTTTGTATCCATTGTCACGTCTTTACATTGTAAAATAGGGGGCATTTCCCAATGATTTGATCTGTGTTGAATTTGCTTTGCACATCAGTTAATTTTTAATTTCATTTTCCAGTCGCTAGTTAATATTTTAATTTTTCTGCCTCTTTTTCAATATTTGAGTGGCAAAGGGTTTTTTTCAGCAAGCATCAAGTGGATGTTCATACAACGTAAGGAGCACTTTATTTGTTAGGCTGAATGGAATCCATTTCTCGATTTCTCAGTCTGCTTAAGCATGGTCTGGCCACTACATCGTATATTGTGTAGGCTAATAGCATCTATCAGCTCCAGATGATCGAGTCTGCTATTTCGATTTTGTCCCGACTCGAAGAAGCATCAGTAGTGTCTGAGTGTTCGTCTTCAATGACCTCCTTGACAACTCCTGATTGCCATAGATTGACATGGCTTCTATAGCTGTCGTTTGGGTCCTTGCACGATGTTGTAACTTTTAATAAGGAATTACGGATTTGAAACGATGACATTCTAAAAATTGGTACTCTTTTTCAGAGTACATTCACAAGTAAAAAAATGCGGTGGTTCGGTCATCTCATCAGAATGTAGCCTGATCAACTTCCACTGATGACTTACAACATTATAGTGTCTGGCTGCATGCCAAGAGACTGATCACATGACAGATGGATATATTATATTAGAGCGATCTTGCAGTGTCACAGGGAACAACTACGGACACTTCGCACTTGGCGCAGGACAGGCAACGTCAGCTCAGCACGCCGCATGACGTCACAAGGGAGCACAGAACTAACTAAAACTAAATGACTCTGAACTTCAGTTTGAAAAGTCAAAAGTGTTCACCGAACTAACTAAACGAATATACTATCTAAGCTTCAGTTTCAAAGTATTGAAAAAGTCACAAGTGCTCACAGAACTAGCTAAGACTAACGAACTGAATCTAAACTTCAAGTTGAAATTGTTGAATAAAGTCATAAGTGTTCACAGAACTAACGAAACGAATGTACTAACTCTAAATTTCAGGTTGAAATTGTTGAATAAAGTCATACGTGTACACCGAACTAATTAATACTAACCAACTGACTCTCAACTTCTGGTTGAAAGTGTTGAACAAAGGCATACTATGTGTTCTGTGTGACACATTCTAGTGTTTAGTCTTTGCTATATAAGATTCTACTGAAAGTTTAAGCTTTCTGCCCTGTAAATAAAGTGACATCAAAGCAGACGAAACACGGTAAACACAAGCAATATCACAACCTCACATGTTTTTCGTCTTGCTTAATGCCAAACATAAACTCGTCATATCATAGATTTATCTTATGCGACGAAGGCAGGAAAAGCCATGTTTACAGTGGCGTTTAATTATGTTGTTATGAGCTTATTAACCCTCTCTGAAGGCAAATGTCAAGGTTTTCACCGCTTACATCTTGGACTTCGAATCATCAACATTTGTTGAACTTAGATTCTGGAGCATGCACTGAAGAGGTATGGATCCTACTAATAACGTAATCATCCCGGCATCAAAGATTTGTTTGAATCATCATTGTTAAATCTTGAATGTAGGATTACCTTAGTTCGTTTCTAAGAAAATAAATATACATTACTAGCTGGATGAAAAGAGACTAGAAGCAACAACATGGTCATCTGTTTATCACATACATTTGATTGATTGATTTCTGAATGACATATCTGAGCTAATTGATCCGATTATTCAAAGTATCAGTGATACTAACTCTGAATCGTGTATGTGCGTGTGTGTGTGCGTGCGAGCGTGCCTGCATGCGTGGGTGCGTGATGTATGTGTGTGTGTGTGTGTGTGTGTGTTATTAGGCAGAACACAATAATCAATTGTACAATTATTCATTAGACAGATGCAACGATTACTTGTATAATATTTCCTTACGCAGCACATACTAATGACTTCTACAATATTAAATTTCACAGGCATAACAATGACTTGTACAGTATTAAATTAGACATAATAATGGCTTGTACAGTATTACATTATATGTGCATAATAATGGCGTGTGCAATATTAAATTATACAGATATAATAATGGCTTGTACAGTATTACATTAGACAGCCATAACACTGGCTCGTGCAATATTAAATTAGACAGGCATAATAATGGCTTGTGCAGTATTAAATTGGACTGGCATAATAATGGTTGTACAGCATTAAATTGGACAGGCATAATAATGACTTGCAAATAAATCCATTAGCTATCATACAACATGCGTGCATATTAACACATTGGACAGGACATCCAATAGCTAACTAGACATCACACAACATGCGTGTACACTAACACATTGTACGGGACACCCAATTGCTACCTAGACATCACACACCTGCGATGTGTACAATTTTTCATTAAACGTCACTCAACAATGAAGTCACATTAATTCATTAGACAGCCCTGAAAAATTACATGAAATAATGTTTCGGACAACCAATAAAATGGCTGAAATAATTCATTGGACAGCTTTTAATAATTACTGGTAAAATAGTTTATAAGATAACCTGCATCAATGACTTGTAAAATAATTATTAAACAGGACACGTATATGTTTTGCTTGTACAATTACCCACGCAACAGGACCTGCCAATGACTTGTAGATTAATATATTCTAATAGGGGGGCATCAATAGCTCTCACAGGGATCCATTGCACATGCGACAGAAATGTGTCATTCATTCGACAACACACATCGAGATCCTGTTGTGTACAACTATTTATTGGAAAAACACACGAAGGACATGTAGAGCCATTCATCAGAATAGACACACAGAGAGCGCATAGAGTCATAATATAAAGAACAAATCAATGGTTCCTACAATTCCCCTACCCCATTATCGTGTACATCAAACTAAGACATGAACACCACAGATGAGACACGTAATAAGAAGGTTCAGCAAATCCGTAAGCTCCAACCGTCTCCAGGCAACCAATATCTATGGAAATCAATCCGTTGCTTCAATGAATAGAGGTCACTCCAAGCGTGTGTAGAAACTTACCCAATCCGATTTGAACACATCCTCCTTTACAACAGTCTACTCCTTCCTTCTCCCTTCCTGAGTGAGAGTCATGTCTTGTTTGTGTTTTAAGTCTATGTTTGTCATCTTAAATAATGATTTTGTGCGATGCTTGCGCCGTTTGCTTCGAAATTGATAAGATCCTGGCTTGTTTTTATCTCCCTTTTGTCTCTTTCAGAAAGGCCCCAGACTTGTTTTCATCCAGAAGATGGGCTAGTTATTTCAGAATTTATCGAAAAAGTCTTCATTCTACACGTTCACAAATCCAAAGAATGTCCGCAATGGATCTTTGCTCTTCATTCAAGCATTATCCGAAACTGGGCGGAAAGCACTGAATATTGATGGGATCTTGTTCAGGAAAAGCAAGTAACCGATTACAGACTGGGCAGAATATTTCTATCTAAACTAACGGAGAGAGAATGACTTAAACATAGTGGAACTTTGCATGTTACATAGAACCTGGCAATCTCACGCGAATGATGGCATAATAACAATAATGGTGACTCCTTTCTATTACGATCAAGCAATTTGGATGATAAAAGCTTGTGGTTATCCTATCAACAAAATTCGTATAATTACTGTACCTAGAAGTACTTAGCATGTAGAGTTCTTGCATATTAGCATGTTCGTGTAATGCTTTAATTATGATCTTTTTATTTCATGTTAGTTAGTGTCACGATACGATTTTGTTATGTGGGAAATTGCGCATTATCCCTACAATTAGCTGAATATTCATCTAAACAGTCACACAACTGTAGAGTGACACGTTTAGTCGGGTAGAGTTAACCAAACAATAAAACAAAAAAGTGCAAATGAACGAGCGGTTAGAAGAATACTCTCTTTAGCATGGTCACATGAGTTTGAATCACAGTTTGTTCCACGTGGAGCAACATAACAACCGAACACTGCGCAGGTACTGAAAGAATTAGCCATCTTTTTTTCTCAGCCCTATACATTGCATTGGATGAATTCAGCAAAGAGAATAAAACATGGATGCTCAATTGTTTCCAATATTATAGTAACCAGTTTCATGGAAGAAATATGGCTGACATTTGTGCATAAGACATCGTGAATACAACGTTGAAGTTGTTCTACGAAAAGTAATAAAGTAGAATGTCCCTATTAGTGTATTATCTGCTCTCTCACATGATCTAGTTTACAAATAAATACTCTTCGTATGTGGTTAATAAGCTGAAGCAAACTATAAACTGTCTTGCACGTTTTTATAAGCACTTTTACAAGAAACTACAGTTTGTTCAGTATCACGTTTTGTGTTCGTAACGCAAAAGATGGATAGCTGAAGTAACAGAAGCAGTAAAGCTCCTCGTGCATGAAGCACGTAATAGGACACGATCAAGAAACCTCTTCATAATCTGATGCTAAAAGACACAAGCAGGACACAAACGAGAAGAAGAAGAAGAACGTTGAAATGCCTATCGTTTCCTTTCGGCTTTCACCACTGGCAGTCATAATCTATTTATATCCGGACTGGCTTCACCACTGGCAGTCATAATCTATTTATATCCGGACTGGCTACACCACTGTCGAGTTAGTGTATCTGTCACTGTCATTGTTTGTGTAATAAAGACGTTGTTGTGTTACTTAAAGAGGGGTGTTGTCTTTGTGCTAAAACTCTCAAAAGTGGATGACAGGGTGCCAGGTTTTGTCTACCGCCTACCCGAAAAGAATTGTCCAACTTGTAGAACCCGATAGGAGCATAACTACTGCTGGCGTAGCTCAAGTGGCGTTGTCAGGGTTCTTAACGTGCAATAGCATAACACGGCAAAGGCGCAGGATATGACGTAGATGATGGACAAACTCATACAAAAAAGAGGATAAGTATTGTCGCTAAAATTACCAGCGTGATGACAGAGTTTGTTCAGTGATAATGTGCAAGTTCTATAGAAAGAGAGGACTTGTATTGTCGGTCAAATTACCAGGGTGATGACAGAGTTTGTTCAGTGATAATGTGCAAGTTTTATAGAAAGAGAGGACTTGTATTGTCGGTCAAATTACCAGGGTGATGACAGAGTTTGTTCAGTGATAATGTGCAAGTTCTATAGAAAGAGAGGACTTGTATTGTCGGTCAAATTACCAGGGTGATGACAGAGTTTGTTCAGTGATAATGTGCAAGTTCTATAGAAAGAGAGGACTTGTATTGTCGGTCAAATTACCAGCGTGATGACAGAGTTTGTTCAGTGATAATGTGCAAGTTCTATAGAAAGAGAGGACTTGTATTGTCGGTCAAATTACCAGCGTGATGACAGAGTTTGTTCAGTGATAATGTGCAAGTTCTATAGAAAGAGAGGACTTGTATTGTCGGTCAAATTACCAGCGTGATGACAGAGTTTGTTCAGTGATAATGTGCAAGTTCTATAGAAAGAGAGGACTTGTATTGTCGGTCAAATTACCAGGGTGATGACAGAGTTTGTTCAGTGATAATGTGCAAGTTCTATAGAAAGAGAGGACTTGTATTGTCGGTCAAATTACCAGGGTGATGACAGAGTTTGTTCAGTGATAATGTGCAAGTTCTATAGAAAGAGAGGACTTGTATTGTCGGTCAAATTACCAGGGTCATGACAGAGTTTGTTCAGTGATAATGTGCAAGTTCTATAGAAAGAGAGGACTTGTATTGTCGGTCAAATTACCAGGGTGATGACAGAGTTTGTTCAGTGATAATGTGCAAGTTCTATAGAAAGAGAGGACTTGTATTTTCGGTCAAATTACCAGGGTGATGACAGAGTTTGTTCAGTGATAATGTGCAAGTTCTATAGAAAGAGAGGACTTGTATTGTCGGTCAAATTACCAGGGTGATGACAGAGTTTGTTCAGTGATAATGTGCAAGTTCTATAGAAAGAGAGGACTTGTATTGTCGGTCAAATTACCAGGGTGATGACAGAGTTTGTTCAGTGATAATGTGCAAGTTCTATAGAAAGAGAGGACTTGTATTGTCGGTCAAATTACCAGGGTGATGACAGAGTTTGTTCAGTGATAATGTGCAAGTTCTATAGAAAGAGAGGACTTGTATTGTCGGTCAAATTACCAGGGTGATGACAGAGTTTGTTCAGTGATAATGTGCAAGTTCTATAGAAAGAGAGGACTTGTATTGTCGGTCAAATTACCAGGGTGATGACAGAGTTTGTTCAGTGATAATGTGCAAGTTCTATAGAAAGAGAGGACTTGTATTGTTGGTCAAATTACCAGGGTGATGACAGAGTTTGTTCAGTGATAATGTGCAAGTTCTATAGAAAGAGAGGACTTGTATTGTCGGTCAAATTACCAGCGTGATGACAGAGTTTGTTCAGTGATAATGTGCAAGTTCTATAGAAAGAGAGGACTTGTATTGTCGGTCAAATTACCAGGGTGATGACAGAGTTTGTTCAGTGATAATGTGCAAGTTCTATAGAAAGAGAGGACTTGTATTATCGGTCAAATTACCAGGGTGATGACAGAGTTTGTTCAGTGATAATGTGCAAGTTCTATAGAAAGAGAGGACTTGTATTGTCGGTCAAATTACCAGGGTGATGACATAGTTTGTTCAGTGATAATGTGCAAGTTCTATAGAAAGAGAGGACTTGTATTGTCGGTCAAATTACCAGGGGGATGACAGAGTTTGTTCAGTGATAATGTGCACGTTCTATAGAAAGAGAGGACTTGTATTGTCGCTCAAATGTCCAGCGTGATGACAGAGTTTGTTCAGTGATAATGTGCAAGTTCTATAGAAAGAGAGGACTTGTATTGTCGGTCAAATTACCAGGGTGATGACAGAGTTTGTTCAGTGATAATGTGCAAGTTCTATAGAAAGAGAGGACTTGTATTGTCGGTCAAATTACCAGGGTGATGACAGAGTTTGTTCAGTGATAATGTGCAAGTTCTATAGAAAGAGAGGACTTGTATTGTCGGTAAAATTACCAGGATGACGACAGAATTTGTTCACTGATTATGGAAGGACTAGTATTGTCGGTCAAAGTATCAGTGATGACAAAGTTTGTTCAGTGATTATTTGCTAACTCCATAGAAAGAGAGGACTAGCATTGTCGGTCAAAGTACCAGAGTGATGACAGAGTTTGTTCAGTGATTATGTGCTAACTCCATACAAAGAGAGGAATTTAATGATTATATTTCATTGTTCACTCCCACTGGAACATAATACACCAGTTTAAAAATACAAGAGTGGAAATGGTTCAACAAGCGCACCAACTTGGAACTGATGGTAAAAACGTAACAAATACCAGTGAGGCATGAAATACGGAGGAAGCGAGGAAGATAGATATACCACACATTACGGAAACTAGTGGATAACAATACCAGACAAGCTCTTTTCTGGCATCCACAGGGCAAGATAAGTAGAGGAAGACCGAGACACTCATGGGAGAGGAAACTGGAGGCAAATGTAAAGGCAGCAAACTTGACGTGGACAGAATTGGCTCAGATAGCTCATGATAGGAAAACTTGGCAAGTAATTGTTGAGGAACTATGATCCACATGGAGATAACTGGTTTTTGATTGATTGTTTGAAGATATTCTTGTTCTAGAAGCTACTCGTACTGACTATTTTTTAACAGCTTTTTATGAAAGTTGACATGACCTTTTGTCCATCTCGACTTCTATTTCACATATTTTAACAAAATTTTCCATAACTTAGAGAGCTGACATTTTCTATATAGCCTCTACTATTTGTAATCTATCAAATCTCCAATGAAAAAAACAAAAAAACAAAAACAAAAACAAAAGCAAATACCCATATACCAATTCAGTAAAGAAACACCAACGTGAAAAAATTAACCTTTTTGTATTTAACCCTCCTGTATTCACAAACACACAAAAACCATGTCCTAGTATGAAACAAACCTGAACTGAAAACGCAGATGTTGATATCTGCTTCTTACATTACGTGGAGTATTGCAAAAGGTGGGCCAGGTTAATACTCGTTGTAGTGTAATGGGGTCGCTGTGGTCGAGAGGTAAGGCACTCACCTCTCAAAGCGATGAACGGAAGCTGTGTGGGTTCGAGCCCGGCAAGTTTAAAGAAACCCCTGGAATCAAAGGAGATAGGACCAGAGTGCCTGCATCCTGAATTACCTCCAGTCGTTATAACTTATGTCTTGTCACGGGTCTAAGGTAGTTCGAAATTTGTGAAAATAAGTTTCTATGTCTGGGTCTTGATTGATATAGGCAAAATGGTTCCTTATATCTGTATGTCCATTGTCCTGATTCAGTTCACATTGACTCTTCATCGATTTGACCGTGCGTTTCGCAGACGCCTCACAGTTTCTACGCACTTAATCTTGTAGCACGTACATACACAATCCAGAGATAATATTAGTTAGTTTTTATTTATAAACCTGGCTTCTGGAATGTCTTTATCTTGTATGTATTAATATTATTTGCTTTCTCAGAAAATGAATACATACTGAATAGAACGGTCGCAGATAAACATATTAAGGCGCTGCTGGCGTACAATCACCGTATCTAGTGATTCCTCACCGTTCAATCCGCGAGCTGAAAGAGTTAAACATTCTTTTATATAACTTGGGATATTGATTCTACAACTCTCATACAAACTTCGCCGGGGACGGGGTGGAGGGAGATGGTGACGTAACAAAGGGGTTGGTGATACAGCAAACACACCAGATTGGCATGTGTTCTAATCCACAAAACAGCAAGGCAGTAACAATATCATTTGGTACTAACGTCGGAAACATTAAGCAGTAAGGCTAAGAAAAGCAGTACATTATACTCCGTCTTAGGAAAAGCAAGACGATCAGAAGAAAATAAATTCAAAAAATAACTACACCAAAATACCACCAGCGGTCTCGCCCATGGGATATGAAATGCTTCATTACTTCTTCATTACGTTGTAAAATCCCATAGGGGCGTGGGAGTTGTGGGGTGCGGGTTTGCAGTGGAGGACAAACTGGTATCATTCAATGGCCGTCTATAAGATGGCGACAATGCGATCACTGAATGAGATAATACGAGACCTCGCACTTTTAAAACGAAACCTAGCTGGAATGGATAGGATACCGATTTGTATAAGCAGCGATCTTTATGAACAGCCACGTGTACACTTTCTCTATAGGCTAAAACAGATGATCACCTATACGTCTGCTCGGGTCACTGTTATGTCGGCTATGCTTAACAAAAAATAACATAATATAACTGCATTACAATTATATTAAGTAATGCAACGTGGCATAGAAATGAATCGTCTGTTTCACAATTCCAGCGTAGTTGGTTCGAATCTCACCGTGTCCAGTTTGACAGACACACGATTTTTTCTCAGTGCGATCGCTCCTTCACGAACGAAAAGTAATGGCAACAGCCAAATTGGTTGAAGTTGTAGGAAGCGACGTTCTGCAACGGGCATGATACTTACGCGTATTTACATTTTTACGTTATTTTTGCTATATTTTGAACGAGCAGTGTCTGAGCGACTGCTTTTCACTACAAACATGTCGGGTTCAATTCTTCGTCCAGTCTACTAACAGTTAGGGAAGAACATACAAAGATAAAAACAGCTGGTCACTTCACCCAAAAAAACCAAACAACAAAAATGGGAAATGAAGTCACTAACATTTCTCCAACACGATAGTTTATACTATGTGACCATCTGTATTATGCCTCATAAATGATCCTGTATATTTTAAAAGCATAACGAACATCTTTATCTGTTGATGCCGCCAACTGTCTGTCAATCAAGTATTAATGCCCCTTAACGTCACGGACATGAACGACAAATTGACCACTCCAATTCCCATCTGTCAGCTAATAAACTGCATTTGAGCTAGAGATATTCTTCTGTTGTCGGGCAAGCCACGTATCTCTCAGATTATTTATCTGAGATATTGGAAATTAACTAGTAATTTATGTTTGCTCTTCTGCCTGCAGCTGCAGATAAGACTCCAGAATCCTATTGATCAACAGCGTAAATTGAAAACAGAATGACACCATAAAAAAAACAACAACACTTGAATGTCCTTGAAAGAACTATCCCTTAAAACGAGTCTTACAATTACAACCTTATGCAAAATGGGTAGGTTTGCTGATTGTTCTTGGTAACCGTGATGATCTTAGAATTGTGTTTAAAAAAACCGGGGTTACTTGTCACCGTATGGTGATGCGGAAAATGGTCACGGCTGCCCTATGTTTTTAAAATATTTTTCTCTGTCTCAGTGTCTTTGTGCGGCCACATATCTTCTTCTTCTTCTTCTTCTGCGTACGCAGTCAGACAGTAACCATTATTTTTTCGAAAAAAGCGGCGGTCATCCTGAGGCTGTCGCCACTGCCATAGAGCTTGTCTTGCAGTTCCACTGGTAATGGCCACATCTGCTCTCTCTGATCCTCGTATGTCGGGCAGTTCTGCAGCAGATGTTCAGCGGTCATTTTACCAGTACCGCACGGGCATTCGTCGGTACACCCTATCTTCAATTTGTTGAATAGGTGGTACCTCAGTCTAATGTGGCCAGTGCGAAGTCTGAAGACAACGACCTGCTCTCTTCGGTTCAACTGGAAATAGGCATCGTTTTTGGTGTAACCAGTATGTTCGGTTTCCCATTTGGTCATGTATCTGGCTTTGATAAGCCGTTTTGACTCTTCGTACGTCATACTGGTATCTGTTTGTGGTAGTCTTGCAGGCCACATATCGATATCAAACAGTCTTGTAAAGTCGATCCTGCACGGATAGGTTTATGGCGGTCGACGAAGAGGTCGCCCCAAAAAGAGATGAGAGGACAATATAAAATAATGGACCAATCTCCGACCAGAAGAGACACAGACAGTGGCCGCTGACAGAGAGAGGTGGCGGGGGGTTCTGGGGTTGTCTTTATGTGTGCCCTAACCACCTCACCGGTTACGGGACAATTTGACTTGACAGTGTCTCAGTTAACTATACATTTTACAAATATATTTTCTTTTGATTTCGTAACAGCGAATGAAGATATTTAAAGTGAGATATTTATATTATTTCACGAATAATAGTTTATATTTTAAACTTGTCAAGTAGGAGGGTTAAGAGTTCACCAAGAATAACAATGATGCAATGTATACAATGGTACTTTCCATATGGCTTCAAATGAAAACCTTAAAAGTGGGATGGATATACATTAGAAAAGGCGTGTCTTTGCCTTGCAACTTGTTTATAGGGTTGCTAAGGATGCAAAGAGTGTCCTGCACGTGCCATCACGATGCAGACGAACAACATGACGTCATTATTGCATTTGAAAGTTGACATGGACCAAAGAGAAGCAGCATTCGGACCAAAGAGGAGCAGCATTCGGACCAAAGAGGAGAAGCGTTCGGACCAAAGAGGAGCAGCGTTTGGACTAAAGAGGAGAAGCGTTCTGTTATCAGTGTTTTAAGCAGCAAAGGGGTGAAACCTACATAATTCATCAGCAAATGAAGGTCATATACAGTGATGTATGCATTTTACTCCAACACGTGTATGAGTGGAGTAGGAAGTTCCAAAACGTCATGAGGTCTGTGACAGACTGCACATGACCGGATCAGGCACACCGAGTAGTGACCCTAAAGTCCAAAACGTCATGAGGTCTGTGACAGACTGCACACGACCGGATCAGGCACACCGAGTAGTGACCCTAAAGTCCAAAACGTCATAAGGTCTGTGACAGACTGCACACGACCGGATCAGGCACACCGAGTAGTGACCCTAAAGTCCATTGCAGCCGTTGACAGTTTCGTAAAGGAAAATATTTTAGAGTGAATGCACATGAAGCTTGCTAGAGTGACAGGCAAACACCACCGTAGTGGACCTTCAATCACCGATTAATTTCTATAGGTAGCATCAATTGGCTACTCAACACACTCTTAACACAACGTTGCTACTCACTGGTGCACATCATTTGTGGGGAGTCCATCTTTTTAATTCAATTATGACGACATGTTGTTTGTCCGCACAGTTATAGCACATGCAGGACACTCTAGCCATACAAAGCAACCATATTAACAAGTTACAATTCAAAGGCATGGCTTTTCTAATTTCTATCTTACTTTTAATGTTTTCATTTGAAGCCAACTCGTACATGTAGAATTAATCATAATATAATAATCATCGCATGCTACGGAGTGCCGAAGATACAAGACAGTGAATGAGTTGACAGTAGATATCGTATCATACCTGTCTTTGTGTATCAAGGTTACTGAACCAGAGCTGGCCAAGCGGTTAATCTAGAAACAGACTTCCCCAGTGTAGTCTGGCAAAGGGAATATGGATCGCAGCTCGAAGACAAACTAAAACAGTTAGCTGCAATTAGATATATCGGGCCAATAGGCTTATATATCGCAGCATCGCTGTACACTACAACACAGCGTCAGAACTTCCTTTTCAGGACAAAGAGGAAGAAGTATAAGAAGTATGTTTTGCAACATTTCCTGTTGTTTTTATCTGTTATTAAAATATTTCAATGCCATGACGGCAAACGTTTGCATCTATTTTAGACAAGGTACCCGGTCCTGGCTAGTTTTGGCTAATCTGGCTTAATTCAATCGTTTTATGGCCATACATAACTGTAGGTAATAATCAACCTTTCCATTGTTTATTTTGGCTAATTCGATATATAGCACGAACACATTTACAACTTTTATTCTTTAAATGCGATTTTTTCAAACGACCAATAATCATTCGTGTAGACTGGAATAGCTGTGAACATAGACAATGACATGTGGTTAGACAATGAAATGTGGTTGACACATAGACATGATCTGCGAACGTTTTGAACACCCTTCGATTATCTCTGTGTGTGTGTGGTTGTGTGTGTGTGTATGTATGCATATGTGCACATATACATATATATACTGTTTTGGGCGACGTCTTCAGCTCAAGAGAGGCTTGAGTCTAGCCAGCAGCATGTGGGCAAACACCTTCCCCGGTACCGAGAGTAGTGTTACAGGCCTGTATTCAGTCTGGCTTCACCCAGGGTCGTTCTACAACCGACGCTATTCTTGCTCTGCGCCTCTTCGCCGAACTGCACCGGGCCTTCAATCGCCCCTAGTTCGCTACATACGTGGACTTGAAGTCCGCCCTCGAAACGAATTGATCGGCCGGCTTTGTGAAAAGCCCTCCAGGAAATAGGCACTACAGTATTGTCTTGTTCGGCACAGACATTCTCCTCTGCAGCGCTCTCTGAAAATGTTAAACAGTCAAACGTCCTAGATAGTCCCGTATATATCGTGGGCCAAGACCATAGTTTATTACCTCATTTCCGACACTGCAAGCCAGGGTACTGAAACTCAAGGTCCCACTGCGGTGGGCACGAATGCATCCCTCTATCACCGTAGCATGATATCATCCGATGGGCGCAGGTTTCCCGATATGTCAAGGCCGATCGGACTAGCTGCGTCCGCTATGCACGACCCTCAACGTGTGTGGAGTAATGCAAGATCTCCATTTTCGACAAAAATCCGCTTTTACCAGTCCTGCGTTGTCCCAGTCCTACTTTATGGCTCTAAAACCTGGGCATTACTGAAACATAACATGTCGAGACCGGAAGCTTTTCACGTGCGCAACTAGAGGTGTATCCTAGGCATCCGATGGCATGACTATATCCGTGGATGTCTCTGCTAAAACAAGCCTCCACCCAATATCAGAAACACTTGACCGGCACCAAGTTTCTTTTTTCGGTCAGATTGTATGGCTGGACCAGGAAAACCCTGCCCACAAGATGCTTCACAAGTCGTTTCTCAATGCAAAAAGTCTTCCCTCGACCAGCTGGAGGTGCACAAGAGCCCGTCACCGAACAGTATGGCTCCAGCAAGTAGCAACCGCCTTGGATTAATCCTGGAACCCCACCACAGCTGTGGGTTATGCATATGGCCGAGTGACGCAATGGGTCTCAGACACCTAAGCGAACATTATTATTATAATATATATATACATGTATATATATATATATATATATATATATATATATATATATATATATATATATATATATATATATATATGACGTCACATTGTGACCAAGGCGGCGGTGTCTTTTTGTGTACTACAAAAAAGTCGGTGTTAATATGTGTTGACGAGGCACACCGACGGGATCGTTCTAGAGATCTCTTCATAACCTGAGGCTGAAAAGCACAACAGGATACGCGAAAAGAAAGAAAAAAAATAGAAAACGGGACTGGATAATTTCATCGTAAAGAAGATAAATCATAAGCCAAGTGCTAGTAAGGAAATAGAGGAAAACACAAGTATAAATACAAATTAAAAAGGAGTAACAGAAACCCCTCTTGAGTAAAACTGATATGATATGGTAAGAACAAGTTCATATTTGGACAGTTATTTTGGTATGACATGCATACGGTGTGGTGATAGTCTGAAACCCGCATGCGTTATTTATCATGGCACATTGGTTAACGAAGCCAAACTATCCAGCACAATAATGAGGCATTTCATTCAGAAACAGGGCAATCTCACTAACAGGCCACGAGGTTACTTTGAAAGACTTTTCGATGGACGAAGTAAACCGAGCCAGACGTTCTCAAATTTAGATACATTTTCAAAAACAAACTCACGAATTCAATTATTTAATGGCAGAATTAATTGCAAACAATATGAAGTCTTATACTGAAGAAGAGTCACTTATTCACTTGCTTACATACCCTTAGTAAGGGAAATATTTGGGAGTTAAGCATTCATTCGACCTGCTTAAATAGCCTTGGGGCAACATTTGGCAGTCTAGCATTCATTCGACCTGCTTAAATAGCCTTGGGGCAACATTTGGCAGTCTAGCATTCATTCGACCTGCTTAAATAGCCTTGGGGCAACATTTGGCAGTCTAGCATTCATTCGACCTGCTTAAATAGCCTTAGTAAGGGCAACATTTGGCAGTCTAGCATTCATTCGACCTGCTAAAATAGCCTTGGGGCAACATTTAGGAGTCAAGCATTCATTCGACCTGCTTAAATAGCCTTGGGGCAACATTTGGGAGTCAAGCATTCATTCGACCTGCTTAAATAACCTTATTTAGGGCAATATTTAGGAGCGAAGCGGACACTTATTTTACCTGCTTACACATCCTTAGTAGGGGCAATATTTGGGAGCGAATCAAACACAAATATTAAACAGAGTTCCATCTCATATAATAACCGTAGCTGAATGATCCATGACAAGTAAAAATAGAAAGAAAACAAAATGCGTGCGTTTCGGAAAAAAAGGTGGAATATTTGCAAGCAATAATAGTTGCACCTTACAAATGAAGATAGCGACAGCGTAAATTTCCATTCGTATTTTACGACAAGTAGATAGATTGTTTTGTTAATGGTTTGTCTTTCTTACCACAAAGGTACGGCCTTTTCAATGTCCGACCGGAATCCTTGTTAGACTATGTCAGACTGGAGTCCTTGTTAGACTATGTCAAACTGGAGCCCTTGTTAGACTATGTCAGACTGGAGTCCTTGTTAGATTATGTCAGACCAGAGTCCTTGTTAGATTATGTTAGCACGTATCGGCAGGTATGGATGTATGTCTGTATCAATTTGTAATGTGTTTTGTTTATGTTGCCCATGGCAGTTTTATAGTACTGAAGTTTAGCCGTACTTGGAGAAGCGGTCATACCGAGAATTCAGATGTATTTAGATGTGATGGATATGACTGTCGATATACGATCCGAGCGTGACAAACTCTACTACACGTGGGGCACGCGTGGACAATGTCGGTGATTGGGTCGACTAACAATTTGCCCTTTCGTGAAAACTTCTTTTCTGCTTCGAATCAATTAGTCTCTTCCCGGCGATTGTAGCACCAGGAGTGACGGCAGTGCGCCAGCTGAGCCGTTAGGCTCATAGGAGAAATTGTCTGTGAGACGTCAACGGGAGGTATGCTGGCAGCGTTAGAGTTATAGGCTAGACAACTTTCGCCCTTAGTAATAAGCTAGCAAAGAAAAAGCTAAAACTAAACCTCAATGGCATTGACATCGGACGGGAAGAAAATCCAACATTATTTGGAGTCCAGCTAGATCGTCTAAAAAGTGAACCCTTTAAGAGTACGTGAATAATATTGTAAAAAAAAGCTTTCAAAAAGTTCAACTTGCCTGCAAGCGCATATTGGAGAAACTGCCAGACAGCTTTATATGAAGGTGCATCCGATGTTTTATTGTTTACAACTTTCCAATGCAAGTATTTAAGGGTTTCTGTACCTAACTTGAACTTAACGTCTTCATACTGGTTTAGACGACTCTGCAGAGTCTGTATACACCCACTTTCTTTTACGTTCACTGATATAAAAATATCTTTGAGCAATCAATCTATTTTTGAATGCTTTAAATTGACACTGCCTCCACGATTTCAGGTGGCAATGCATTCCAAGCATTCCCCACTTTCTGACTAAAAATATATCTCCTGGTATCTAAATCTGGACCTTTCTTTAATTAATTTCTGGTTGTGCCATCTTGTAGGCGGCTGTATTTAAAAACAACTAAACTTGTTATAGTCTGATTTATCCTTTATGTTGATTATCTCATAGACCTGTATTAAGCCACCTCGAATTCTTCTCTTTTATAGACACTGTAGGTCTGTTTTTTTCTGAGACTTTAATCATAACTATAGATATGTAATCCCACTATCAGTTTTGTCGCTCTTCTTTGTATCCTTTCCAGCATGTTTATATCCCATCTACGATAAGTACTCCACACCTGTACACAGTACTTAATCTTGGTCCACTCGATGCTTTATTTGGGAGTAAAGCAGGGACTTTACCTAAATGATCTATTATAACCCCTAGGTATTTTTATTTTATATCTTTATAAGATTATTCTCTCACTTTCTGTAATTATGTTCCATAGTGGATTTTCACAAGTGGCTAACTGTACATTTATCTGCTTAAACTCTATTTGCAGCTTCATATTAAACTCCATTTGTCAGCTCTCAGACCATTCCCGAATTTGATCTAAATCCGACCTCGATATATCTACTTCTGCTTTAGATGAGACACTTCTGCATAGTTATCTGTCATACACTAATTTTGCAATCACATAGCCGAAGTCATTGTCCAAATCGTTTATACATATCAAGAATAAAATTGGTCCTAAAACCAAGTGCTTTGACACTCCACAATTTACCTCACACCACCTAGGTCAACACAACACAAAGCCATTTTTGGAGGTATGCGATCTACACCAAAAGCTGCATAGGATATAAATGCTAACATGAAGCCATTATATAATAAGACAAGCAGCAAACATACACAAAACAGAACACTCAAATACACTCTGCTCTCAACCAGTTAAAACAGACAACCCCCAAATAAACGTCACCCCCAACCATGTAAAACACACAACCCCCAAATAAACATCACCATCAACCATTTAAAACACTCGACACCAAACAAACATCACCATCAACCAGCTAAAACACTCAACACCCAAATAAACATCACCCTCAACCATGTAAAACACACAACCCCCAAATAAACATCACCCTCAACCATGTAAAACACACAACCCCCAAATAAACATCACCCTCAACCATGTAAAACACACAACCCCCAAATAAACATCACAGTTAACCATGTAAAACACACAACCCCCAAATAAACATCACAGTCAAACATGTAAAACACACAACCCCCAAATAAACATCACTGTCAACCATGTAAAACCCACAACCCCCAAATAAACATCACCCACAACCATGTAAAACACACAACCCCCAAATAAACATCACAGTCAACCATGTAAAACACACAACCCACAAATAAACATCACAGTCAACCATGTAAAACACACAACCCCCAAATAAACATCACCCTTAACCATGTATAACACAAGTCCCCAAATAAACATCACCCTCAACCATGTAAAACACTCAACCCCCAAATAAACATCACCCTCAACCATGTAAAACACACAACCCCAAAATAAACATCACCCTCAACCATGTAAAACACACAACACCCAAATAAACATCACAGTCAACCATGTAAAACACACAACCCCAAATAAACATCACAGTCAACCATGTAAAACACACAACCCCAAATAAACATCACAGTCAACCATGTAAAACACACAACCCCAAATAAACATCACAGTCAACCATGTAAAACACACAACCCCCAAATAAACATCACTGTCAACCATGTAAAACACACAACCCCCAAATAAACATCACCCACAACCATGTAAAACACACAACCCCCAAATAAACATCACAGTCAACCATGTAAAACACACAACCCCCAAATAAACATCACAGTCAACCATGTAAAACACACAACCCCCAAATAAACATCACCCTTAACCATGTATAACACAAGTCCCCAAATAAACATCACCCTCAACCATGTAAAACACTCAACCCCCAAATAAACATCACCCTCAACCATGTAAAACACACAACCCCAAAATAAACATCACCCTCAACCATGTAAAACACACAACACCCAAATAAACATCACAGTCAACCATGTAAAACACACAACCCCAAATAAACATCACAGTCAACCATGTAAAACACACAACCCCAAATAAACATCACAGTCAACCATGTAAAACACACAACCCCAAATAAACATCACAGTCAACCATGTAAAACACACAACCCCAAATAAACATCACCATCAACCAGTTAAAACACACAACACCAAATAAACATCACCATCAACCAGTTAAAACACACAACATCAAATAAATATCACCATCAACCAAGTACAACACTCAATCCCAAAATAAACATGACCCTCAACCAGGTACAGCACAAAAACCTAAAATAAACACAAAACTCATGTTACCCAGTATTTAACACCGTTCATCACCAATGCCAGTGTCTCATATGTGACTCAGATTTAAAATGGAACAGTTAAACAACACGAAGATAGCTTGAGTGAAATAGTTCAGATTGAAGACTTCACCGGGAGGTAAAAATAGTTCAGGTTGAATCATCAACGGAAGGGTTTCCATCAGCGTTACTGTTAAAAGAAAGACATAGGCAGTAATGCAGTTGAATGATATTAGTCATCGGTCCGATGCCACCATAGACCTTGTCTCGTGTAGTGCACGATTCAACTATGCGAATGCACTTCAGGAAATGGGAACAGAAACCAGACCAGTAATAGTGAACGCAAAAACAATTTGTAGATTGGCAGATTATTCTAGCCATTGACCGACGCTCTCAGCTTTGACGCGACTGAACGTTAATACCGTTTGATCTCTTGTCAAAGAAGGGCAGCAACTTACTTTAGAAAAACAGCGACATAAATTACACCTATTTAAATGTTATCTCTACTCGTACCTTCCTTAAAGTATGCGTGGCTTGTGTTTACGATTGTTTGTAGAGTATTTTTTAAAGTATGGAGCGGATGAGAGTAAAATAAGCACTGCTCTATGTTCTGCTGAAATATATACAAATAAATGAGCTAAATCAATCAGCAACGACTAATTCTGAAGGCTACAGTGTCAACGAAGGAAAATATGTGTCAAATAGTATTATCTGAATGAAAATGAGGTAATAAATTCCAGACAAAATCGTAATAGAATGGCTTTTTTAACTAGCTTAAGAAGAAAATCAAGTTATAGATAAATAATCTAGGTGTTAGTCTACTGTTTAGTCAATTACTGAAAAATGGAATACTTAACGACAACAACAGAAATATTGCAGATTGAAAATATAAGCGGAATGTAGAAATACTTCAGATGGAAGGCATCAGCGGGATGTACAAATAGTTCACTTTGAAGACATCCACGAAAGGTAGAAATAGTTCAGAGGGAAAGCTACAGCGGCCGGTAGGAATAGTTCAATTTGAAGACATCAACGGGAGGTAAATATAATTCACTTTGAAGCCATCAGCGGGAAGTAGAAATAGTTCAGATGGAAGGCATCAGCGGTAGGTAGGAATAGTTCACTTTGAAGACGTCAGCGGGAGGTAGGAATAGTTCACTTTGTAGACATCAGCGGGAGGTAGGAATAGTTCACTTTGAAGATATCAGCGGAAGGTAGAAATAGTTCACTTTGAAGACATCAGCGTGAGGTAGAAATAGTTTACATGGAAGGCTTCAGCAGTAGGTAGGAATAGTTCACTTTTAATACATCAGCGGGAGGTAATAATAGTTCACTTTGAAGACATTTTCACCTCCCAAATTCAGGGCCTTGTTTGAGAACATATTAACAACAGAACTGACATATAACTAAGGATATAATGCTTCACAGATCCACGATAGCTTCTCCGAGTGGCAGGGCAGGAAGAACGAAAGATAGGCTACTTCTATTCTTGAACTGGTTGGGGATCTAAATGTTGACCAGTGGAAGACCTACAGTGGTCAGCGACTCATAGCTGACTTCCAGCGTCAGGTTCAGCTCGACTCATAGCTGGATTCCAGCTTCAGGATCAGCGACTCACAGTTGGCTTCCAGCATCAGGGTCAGCGACTCATAGCTGGCTTCGAGCATCAGGGTCAGCGAACCAGAGCTGCCTGACCACTTTTATACCTGCACGCAGTAATCCTGGATAACATGCTGCAACAGAGCAGACTGGCTAAAGAGAAGGGATCGAAGAGGGAAGGCTAAACGCTTATTTAAAAAAAATGCCTGCTGAAGTCGAGTGGGTTGGACCGTAAGGTGCAAGTAGTGCGGTCAATCTGCAAACTACGATACAACATATTCCGTTCTTCGGACAACATGCTGTTACTTGCAAAACCGTTTTCAGGGCTTGATAGCGGGAGAGTAAGACGAAGAAGAATCAAAAGAGGTGTTCGCTAACTACGATGTACGAGTTGAAACATGTAGATTCTATACACAGCTTTGATGTCACGTGTTTAGTTTTTTATAACTACTAGCATACAATCTTTGCGGCTTCCATGAGCATCTAGAGAAGATATTTGAAGTAAAAGCACATTGTAATTTATATTGATATATCTGTAATTTTCTGGGAACATACCTGAAGGATAACAAACACATTCCCACGTACAATAAATGAGTTTTATACGAAAACACAAATGTTTTTCCTTTTACCCTAAGACGCTGATTTGTGGGTGTTATATTTCAACACAATAAACAAGATTTAAATACTGACAGTTAATTAGCATTCCCAAAGCAAATATGACATATTCATCTATGTTTTCTTCTGCTTCTCTCTGTGGAAAGACGCTAATAGCAAGTTGTTAGAACAATCTGGTGAGTTATACAATTCAATCTCATGCGAAACTCATCTAGGTTAATTGCAGATTTATGCAAACACGTACTTAACCAAACCCATTTTCTATGTATTAAAATGTAGTTGGAAATACCATCTTTGTGCAGAAAGGCAAACGTTACTAATTGGGAAAAGAATTGATAACAATATAGAATCTGTACTAAACAAGAATCATTTTCGTATTGGAAAGGAAAGACCCACTAGAGAAGATGATGGGATACTTAAGTTTCTTGCAAAGAGAGTTGTCAAACAGGGTAGTGCTTTCTGTATCTGCTTTATTGACAATGTAAAGGCATGTGGCAGGAAAGGGGGTGGGGACTTTTCTTTATTCTGGAATAGATTTGCCTGGACAGAGCAACAGTTAAACTTATAAAGAGCGTATATGAAAGTCAATCTGCGATTATACCACCCAAATCTAGTCACAATCAGAAAAGGTTGTTGGCAGAAATGTTTATTTTCACCAAGTTCATTTGAAGCTAATTTTGAGCTATTGATGGAATAATAATAATAATAATAATACTAATGTTCGCTTAGGTGTTTGAGGCCCGTTGCGTTGGTCGACCACATCCATGATCCACTGCTGTTGCGTGATTCCAGGCTTCGCCCAGGGCGGAGGTCGAGGCTGAAATCTGCTAGAGCCATACTGTGCGGGGGCGGCCTCTTACCTCTTTTGCTCATCCAACCGGTCGGGAGAAGACGTTTGGCGCAGAGGAACAACTTGTGTGTTATCTTGTGAGCCGGGGAGTCCTGGTCCAGCCGTACACCATGACCGAACAAAGAAACTCGGCGACGGTAAAGTGTTTCTGAGATTGAGAGGAGGCTTGTTTTAGCAGAGACTGCCACGTTGCAGATGTAGTAATGCCATCGGATGCCCATGATACGCCACTAGTTGCGCATGTGGAAAGCCATCAGTATCGACATGTCATGTGTTATGATGACATAAGTTCTCAGAAAATACCACATGAAGAAAGAAGGTTGCCATCAAATTTGTGGTTTACCAAACAATAGAAAGAACAGCGAAATAATTCCAAATTCTGCTCATCAAGATCAACGGTACTTTGATATGAATTAAATGTTAGAAAAGGATGTGGCATGTGTCTCACGAGAAGAAAACACAAATCGCTGGGGGCTCGAATCTAAATATCTTCAGGAGGACCCCAATCTCGAGAAGTGAGTCTTTTTTTATGTTGGAGATTAAAAAAAACATGTACGAAAAGCTCTAGGTAGCTGAAAACTGCTGAAGACTAGGATGTTGGAAAAGTAATGACAATTCAACCCAATAAGCAATCTACTTTCTCTCAAGCACAGCAACCAACAGGAAGCAAACATTCCAAATAGAGAACATGCTCCACATAGTCTTCGACTAACTAGCAGCAGCAATAATTCTCTTGTTTGAATACCAGAATTTGAAGTCCAAATAGTAAAATTTAAGTGCTGGTAATAGTCAAAAACACTCCAAAAAAAACCAAATATCAGCATTGAGGGAGATACCATACAACATATACAGATGTTTTCATATGTGGGTCAAATTATTAGGGAAGTTGAAATCCTTTAGGAAAAGAAAAAAAGGCATTCAAAGATAGAAAACAACTCTCTTTCATCAAATAACATCAACATTGAGCTGTGTTAGAGATAAATTATTCCACATATCTAGCCCGTAGCACTGTGGATGAAAAATGGACTAAATAAAAAATACGAAAAGACCTCAGAAGCTTTTAAGATGTGGTGATATGGCAGAATTAAAGAGATAGAGCGGGAAAGAAACAGGGTCTAACTGGCTAGTGATTAACGATATTGGAACATATAGACAACTGACGGTGATGATGATGACTTTACTATAAAAAAACACATTATAAGATCATTTAATTTCAGATAAAACCGAGTGTCATTAGTCTCAAGAATAGCGTCGAAAATAGTCACTAGTATATATACTCGTATATATATATGCAATGGGCTTGTCATAAGTCTTTACCCTGACCATTAAGGAGTAGGAGAAGAAAGTTTAAATTTATATACTTCTGCCATCTCAATGTGACATTGAAAAGACCTTCAGAAAAAAGTAAACTATGTTTCGAACTAAACACCAGTTATCACAAGCCAGTATGACATCTTCGTCCCTGTCAAAATGATTTCCTATCAGCTGTTGGGGGGGGGGGGGGGGGGGGGGGGGGGGAGAAGAAAAAATATGATGGAGCTAAATTCGGAGAATATGGAGGGCGTGGAAGAATTTCAATATTCAAATCTTTGGCTGTTTGCAGCACAATCTTGCTTTATGGGAGGGCGCGTTGTCTTGAAGCAAAGGCAGAATTTGAGTGCGCGTGTACCCTCGTTTTTTAGTCACAGTCTTTCTTAGTTTGGTAAGGAGATCTGCATAATATTGTCCATTAACCGTGTTGCCAAGAGGCAGGTAATCTTTCAATATGACACCTTTGACGTCCCAAAAAACAGTCAGCATCACTTTCTTGCAGATTTCTGTGTTCTTGGCTTGACAGGTGTTGGGGAGCCCGGGGTTTTCCACTGCATGCTGGAAATTTTAGATTCTGGGTCAAAATGGTGAACCCAAGTTTCATCTACTGTCACCATTGTCGGCAACATGTTTTCGACCGACACATTTTGAGCAACTGGTCACATCAATCAACCCACGTTTGTTTCTGTTCACATGTCAGCAGACGCGGGACCCAGCGGGCACACACTTTTCGCATGTTCAGTCTGTTGTGTTAAATTATAAAAACTCTACTATCATTCAGTTTTGCTGACCTAGATATCTCTGCAATTGTCATTTTCCTATCCTGGTCAATGATTTTCTTCACTCTTGTAGCATTTTCATCGCTGCACTCTGAAGAGGGTCTTCCTGATCTTGGCAGATCAGCAACATGGAAACGGCACACTTAAACTGTCTACACCAGTTTTTACAGAAGCATACGAAGGACATAATTCCAAAAACACTGGTTCCATCTCCCTGTGTATTTCTGTAGGTGTTTTTCCCTGCAACATCAATAATTTTATCATAGGTCTGGCCTCTGATTTCTCCATTGTTCTGACAAACCGTTAGAGAAGCAGACCGGTCAGTAAGGTGTGTTGCGCCACGCGCCATGCCCCATACCGGGTAAACCCATCAAAGGAGGGAAATTCATACTTATCAAGTCCAGTACCAATTAAATGAGCTACATATGTGCCAAATTTCAACGTTCTCTCTCTACCCCTTCATAGTCAGAGTAAAGACTTATGACAAGCTTCTTGTACATTTATATATGTATTCGAGAGGGCTTCAGATGAAAACCTTAAAAGTGGGAAAGAAATACTTTGCATTTGTATTGCGAATTGTTAATATGGTTTCTAAGGATGTCAAGAGTGTCGTGCACGTGCGATGACGGCGTGGACGAACACTATGAAGTCATAACTGCAGTTAAAATGTGACTGCCCTACTATTGACATGCACGAATGAGAAGCAGCGTCCTGTTGAACAACGAAAGGAGGTGGGAAGGAAGGGTAGGGGTTGGTCTTGCGAATGAAGGTCCAGTACGGTGGTGCATATCTTTACTCCAGCAAGATATAAGAGGTGAATAGGAAGTTCCAAAACCACGTGGGTTCTGTGACAGACTGTTCACAACCGTGCCAGGCACACCGAGCAATGCACCCCAAAGTCGATTGCTGCGTTTGACAGCCACGTAAAAGAAAATCGTAGACTGAATGTGAATGAAATTGCCGCACATCTGAACATCAGTCAAGGTTCAGCACACCACAACCTCCATGACGTGGTAAAGTACCACAACGTGTTTGTAAGGGGGGGGGGGGGGGGTGCCATGGCAGCTTACTCCAGAATTGAAACAACAACGTTTTGATGCAAATCAGGAACTTTAGCAGCGCTTTGAAAGAAAAAGTAATGGTTTCCTGACAAGAATTGTTACTGAAGATAAAACCTGGGTTCCCTACCACGAGCCTGAAACGAAAAGAGCAAGCAAGGAATTGCGTCATCACTAGTCACCGAAACCGAAGAAGTTTCGCACGCAGTAAACTGCAGGGAAGGTTATACTGAATCTATTTTCGGGTAATTGAGGCTTTATTTTAGAGCACTACTTGCCCCAGAGGGGCATGTATACAGATCTTCTCAGGAAACATCTTTGACTCGTAAACAAATTCAAACGACGTGGACTTCTGAGTAAAGGTGTTCTTCTGCAACATGATAATGCTCGACCACATCGTGCAACGGCTGCCACCATCGAGAACCTCCACTTTCATTGTCTGCCACATCGGTCGTACTCACCAGAAATATCCCCGAATGATTTTCACGTCTTTGGACGACTAACAGAGGAACTGGGAGGAAAGACTTTCAGGTCCGACGAAGAGGTCCAGTGGGTGGTGCATGAGTGGTACACATGCGGCCAAGAGAATTTGTTCTACAAGAATTCATGCACTTTATAGACGCTGGAGGACTCCTATCGAATAGTGACTAGGTAAAAAAAAATGATTCAGCTGTGTTTCCCTTTCTCGGCACAAATATACCCCAAAAATATATTTAGAGGTACTCATTATAAGGCCCCCCCCCCCCCCACTCTTATGTATAATATATACATACATATATATATATATATATATTCAAAAGGTTCCCGGAAAAGTCGATTCGTGTTTGAATGAAAGATGATATTATGGGGCATATTTATAAGTTCGTAGTGACCTTGACGAAATGATATTGCAGACATGACCTACACATATACTTTCGAACAGAAATTACAAAATTGTGTTCTGTGTTGTGCTTGTTGCATCGTCGGAGTAGAAAATGTCCTTAATTAAACAATGTACAAATGTTAAATTCTGTGCTTTGCTTGAGAATTCACTCTCAGAGACACATACATTGCTTAATACAGGATATGGTGATACCGCAATGAAGAAATCACAAGTATTTGAGTGGTACAAACGTTTGAGTGAAGGTCGTGTTACTGTCGATGATGATGCACGTAGTGGACGACCGTCAACTTCCATCAACAATGAAAACATTGAGCGTGTTCGAAAAACTGTGTGTGCTGACAGGACTCAGAAGATGGAATATCAGTTGGAAGTTGCCAAAGTATTCTTCACAATGAACTGCACATGCACAGTGTTTGTCAACACATGTTTCCAAAGATGGGATCTTCTGAACAGAAAGAAAAGAGATTGACCCTAGCAGGAGACCTAATCACAATAGCTGATCAAGAAATACATTTTTTTCTCAACAACAAAATTACAGGAGGTGAGACCTTTTGTTTTGTGTACGATCCTCTGACTACACGTCAGTCCTCTGAATGGAAAACTTCCACATCTCACCGGACACAGAAATTTCGCTTCGGCATGAGCAAAGTAAAAGTTATGTTGAAAGGTTTTGTAAAAATGTCCAGGGTATTTCATTCCTAAAGGCCGAACCGTTAACCCGAGAATATACGTTGATATCCACTGTCGTCTAAGAGATGCAATCAGAAGAAAACGACCAGAAAAATGGAAAACAAAGTTGGATTATGCTGCATCACAGTGCACCAGCACATAGATCTCTTTTGGTGAAGCAGTTCCTCGCAAAGCACAATGTGATTATCTTGGAACATCCTCCATATTCTCCCGACCTGGCACCTGCTAATGTTTTATTGTTCCCTCGACTGGAATCGGTACTGAAAGGTCAGCGATTTAAGGATACTGAGGACGTTATCATCAAGACAGCGACAAGACAGCTGAGAGAGGTGTCAAAGAATGGGTCCCACAAATGTTTCTAGCAGCTGTATGCACGTTGGCAAAAGTGTGTAGTTGCCGAAGGGAACTACTTTGAAGGAAATGTAGTGTAGATAATTCTATTGTAACTTATTTCTATACAATCCACTAATTCCGGGAACTTTTGGAAACTACCATATATATATATATACTTATATTTTTATTTAAATATCTTAGTTCTTAATTCGACCGTGTTCTTCGCCAAGGGGTGGCCACCCTTGAGCGGGTGCCAACTCAAGATCCAGTTGTTTCTATTAGGGTCGGTCGTCTGGTGCGTGTGGGAGGCCCCTGTCAGGCGGTCCTAGGTCGACGGAGTGAGGGACGGGTGGAACAAATCGTCCGTCCGTCCCGTCAGTCGGTCCCTGCAGCCGTCGTCCCAGCGAGGCTGCTTTTTACACACCCTTCCTCCGCCGACCGGTGTGTGCTGTACACAGTACGTCTCCGACAGATATCTGGTTGATCCTGCCAGTAGTCATATGCTTGTCTCAAAGATTAAGCCATGCATGTCTAAGTTCACACTGTCTCACGGTGAAACCGCGAATGGCTCATTAAATCAGTCGAGGTTCCTTAGATGACACGATCCTACTTGGATAACTGTGGCAATTCTAGAGCTAATACATGCTTACCAAGCTCCGACCCTCGCGGAAAGAGCGCTTTTATTAGTTCAAAACCAATCGTCGTTTCCCCTCGCGGGGTTGCGGCGTCCCCACTGGTGACTCTGGATAACTTTGTGCTGATCGCATGGCCTCATGTGCCGGCGACGCATCTTTCAAATGTCTGCCCTATCAAATGTCGATGGTACGTGACATGCCTACCATGTTTGTAACGGGTAACGGGGAATCAGGGTTCGATTCCGGAGAGGGAGCATGAGAAACGGCTACCACATCCAGGGAAGGCAGCAGGCGCGCAACTTACCCACTCCCGGCACGGGGAGGTAGTGACGAAAAATAACAATACGGGACTCTTTCGAGGCCCCGTAATTGGAATGAGTACACTTTAAACCCTTTAACGAGGATCTATTGGAGGGCAAGTCTGGTGCCAGCAGCCGCGGTAATTCCAGCTCCAATAGCGTATATTAAAGTTGTTGCAGTTAAAAAGCTCGTAGTTGGATCTCAGGCGCAGGCGGGCGGCCCGGCTCGCGCCGGTTCACTGCCCGTTGTCTCCTGCCCTACCGTCTGCCGGCTCTCTCCCACGGGTGCTCTTCGCTGAGCGTCCTGGGTGGCCGGCGCGTTTACTTTGAAAAAATTAGAGTGTTCAAAGCAGGCCTCGGCTGCCTGAATAATGGTGCATGGAATAATGGAATAACCTCGGTTCTATTTTGTTGGTTTTCGGAACTGGAGGTAATGATTAACAGGGACAAACGGGGGCATTCGTATTGCGGCGTTAGAGGTGAAATTCTTGGATCGCCGCAAGACGAGCTACTGCGAAAGCATTTGTCAAGAATGTTTTCATTAATCAAGAACGAAAGTCAGAGGCGCGAAGACGATCAGATACCGTCGTAGTTCTGACCATAAACGATGCCGACTAGCGATCCGCAGGAGTTGCTTCGATGACTCTGCGGGCAGCTTCCGGGAAACCAAAGTGTTTGGGTTCCGGGGGAAGTATGGTTGCAAAGCTGAAACTTAAAGGAATTGACGGAAGGGCACCACCAGGAGTGGAGCCTGCGGCTTAATTTGACTCAACACGGCCAACACTGAAATGATGGACATGCCGAGACCACTCTTCTGGGGTCTAATATGGAACTGGTGCTGGATTTAGACCCCCAGAAATCTGGGGTTATGCCCCCTGTGGCCCGGTTAGGTCTGCATCCAGTGTTCTGAAAAATGAATTGACGGAAGAGCACTATCAGGAGTGGAGCCTGAGACCTAAATTAACTTAACACGCCAATACTGCAGAATGACTATCAAAAAGTACACCTTCGTGGGTTCTAATAGAGAACATGGGCTGGAATTGGACCCTCGAAAATCTGGGGCTACCCTCTAAGAAACTTGATTGTCTCGCTAAGGGAATTGACGGAAGGGCACCACCAGGTGTGGAACCTGCGGCTTAATTTGACTGAACACGCCAATACTGTAGAACAACTGACAAATCGAGAGCACTGCCGTTTGGGTCTAATAATGAACGTACGCTGGTATTAGACTCACGGATGACAAGTCAGCTCTCAAACACTTAAATGAAAGAACGCTACAAAAATCGTGTTTAACTCCGCAGAAACCGCAGATTTCAAATACCTGGTCATTGACAAACAAAAGCCCTCAATAAATTCGTCTGACCAAATAGTGAACGGGTGCTGGAAATAGATCATCTGAAGACAGGTCAGTTTTACCCTACAAATGACAGGGCGTTGCTACGGAAAACCAGCTCAAATCGAGAGGAGCCGCAGACACTTTGGTTCACGTACCAGGCTGATAAGCCAAGGGCGCGAGGCTACCATGTGGGGGATTACGGCCGAACCCTTGTAAGCCGCAATCCCGCCCAAAATCTCAGCACCACTGCAATGGGAGGCTTCTACATGCTCGGCACCTGGGGCTTGCGCCCCAGCCCTATCAGGTAGAGCCACAGTAAGAGGTTATTGCCGTCCGCCAATCAAAGCGGGCGGAAAACTGCTTGATACTCACCCTATACGGCGACGGGGTGCGAAAACACCAACCAAAGACTTAGTACCTGGTCGGGGAGTCGAAAACAGTAGAGCAGCCACCTCACTGTGAACTGTCAAGACTCAACCACTGACCATGAGAGTTGTCCGCACATCAGGCGAACAACATCTCCGTGACATTACCAGGCTTGTCCTCTGGCTGAATGCACTCCGGCTACGATATCTACCTCTGTACGTTATCAGCCATATAACTATCATACTGGACGCAGAAGAGATGCAGACCAGCGGACATTGCACACCTGCCCCACTGTGTCAACACCCCAGGTGGCGGGGAATGCTAGGCGTACCATCCCTGCATAGAAGCCAAGAAAATAAAGGGAAAAAGAGATACCCCACTCACATGCAAATGCTACGTTTCTGGCAGGACGTGACGATCCTGGGATACAGACACACTGGACTGGCTCTCTTCCGGGTAAACCAGTCCATCTCATATATCATCACATATCATCATTGCACCCTATAGACACGAGTAGTGAAGACTCGATAGTCTGGTAAGACAACTTCCATAAGAGAGAAAACTCTGAGCATAAACAACTGCTGCCATGCAGATAGGCTGGGGACAGCCAAAGGCTAAGGAGAGCATCCCTACAGAAACGCCTGTTGAAATCGGATGCACCGGGCCGCAAGCCTAACAAAACAGTGCAACGTAAATCACAGTATGATGGCAGTACAACCTATTCGAAAAACGCATGGCGCTCATCCTGCGGAGTCCCGCCAGGCAGCGATAGCGCCGGGCCCCACGCCTCGAAGGGGCCCACCCTTGACTACTGGTGGTCACCCACCCATGTGTCGTGGAGTCAAGGCACATGGCTATGGGGCAACCTCTATTGGCCAAAACCTCAAGACCCTCAAAATACTACAGTGGAATGCGGAGGGAGTCATTAACAAAAAACTTTCCCTAACACACCACCTGCATGAAGGTAAGATTGACGTGGCATGTATCCAGGAAACGCACCTCAACAATAACCATAAATTCTCAATCAGAGGATATCAGACCTTCCGTCTAGATAGAGAAGGCCACAAAGGAGGGGTCCTGATACTGACCAGAAACTGCATACCGAGTAGCGCGGTATCTGTCAATCACACCGGACAAGCAGAAATTGTAGGAGTGGACATAATGGCTCAAGAGACGAAGCTCCGCATTTTCAATCTGTACGGACCACCAAACAGAAACCTATCACTCTCGAGTATGGAGGTCAGAGACTCCAACTGCATAGTAGTTGGAGATTTCAACAGCCACTCGGAGAGATGGGGATACTCTGACACAGACAGCAGAGGTGACGAAGTGGAAGATTGGGAGATAGATGCAAATCTCTCCCTAATCAATAGGCCGGAGGATAGCCCTAGCTTCTACTTAAGAACATGGCATACCACCTCGACTCCAGATTTGGCCTTCTCCACACAGGACATACACCATAAAATAGACCGCCAGGTGCTAAACCAACTGGCAGGTAGCGACCACAGGCCGATCAGGCTAACCATTGACATGGAAGTAGGCCCACAGGAAACAAAACCGCTCCCACGTTGGAATTACAAACGAGCCGACTGGGACAGATTTGCAATCCTGACAGATGGGCTGTGTGAAACCATCAACACACGAAACACCAAAATGAAGCCCATGGTAGAGAGCCTAAGCAAGGCAATAATGCAAGCCGCCACTGAAACCATCCCAAGAGGAGCTAGGAAAAACTATAAGCCCTACTGGAATGATGAGTTGCAGAAAGTGGAAGATGCAGTAACAAATGCTAGGAACATGGCAGAGCGAGAAAAATCCATGGAGGCAATCATCGCCCTCAAAGCCGCAGCGGCGAAGTACAAACACACTCTCAAGCAAACAGCAAGAGAAAGCTGGAAAAATAAAACAGAAAGTCTAAACCTGGACAAAGACGGGAACAAGCTATGGAAGCTAGTCAGAGCCATGAACGACGAAACCTCGTCAAATAAACAAATTACTATCAAGCAGGGCGAGAACTTGATCACAGGTAAGAAAGCCGCAAACAACTTTGTCGATCACTATGCCAGAGCAAACCACATCGAGGTCCCTGCAGATAAGCATACAGACATTAGCGAAGAGCTAAAGGGACACGAAAACATAAATACGGCTCCCGAAGAGCACATGATGGCCAAACTAACAATGCGCGAAATGGAAGAGGCTATGAGAACGCTAAAGAAAAGGAAATCTCCCGGAAAAGACGGGATAACAAACGAAATGCTGATGGGGCTGGGCCAAACAGCGAAGAGGAAACTACTATCAGTCCTGAACCAAAGCTGGAAAAGGGGTATTGTACCCCAGGCGTGGAAAGACGCAATACTGGTACCAGTACCAAAAACAGGAAAGGATAAAACAGATCCAAATGGATACAGGCCCATCAGCCTACTGAGCTGTGTCGGCAAGCTGATGGAACGGATGATAAACACCAGACTGATGTGGCATCTGGAAGAAAAACGAATACTAATTCCACAGCAAGCCGGCTTTAGACAGCACAGATCCACTGAGGACCAGGTCATCCTCATAGCCCAGGAGATAGAAGATGCCTACCAGGCACAGAAACACACAGTAGCTGTTTGGGTGGATCTGGAAAAGGCATTTGACAAAGTCTGGAAGGACGGACTTAGAGTCAAGCTAAGAAGAAGTGATGTCTGTGGGAAGATGTACAAGTGGATCAACCACTACCTCAAACAAAGAACGGCCAGAGTCCAAGTACAAGGGCAGATGAGCAAAAAGGTGACACTCGAGCAGGGAGTACCCCAAGGGGGAGTATTGTCACCCACACTCTTCCTGGTATATATAAACGATATTACAGGGAATATACCAAGAAGAGTCCATAGCTCAATGTTTGCAGACGATCTGGCTATGTGGACCTCTGAAAAGAATCTCACCATAGCAAGAAATCGGAGGCAGACGGCCCTAACATCGCTGGAAGAGTGGGCGAACTCATGGCTGGTCAAAATAAACGAGGAGAAAACCACGTGCACAATATTCTCGCTTTCATCAAAACCCCAAAGTACCAAATTAAGTCTAAATGGCAAAATCCTGCAGCCAAACGACAACCCAACCTATCTGGGAGTCACATTTGATCGGCGCATGACATGGAAAAGTCAGATTGAGAGAAACCGAATGAAAGCCAGAGAAAGAATGGCAATCATGAGGAAACTTGCTGGCACAAGCTGGGGAGCAGACGAAGGCATACTAAAGAAACTGTACACTGGAAGAGTGAGACCAGTACTCGAGTATGGCATTGCGGCATGGACAACAGCAGCGAAGGCGAACTTCGATAAAGTTAACAAACTTCAAAACCAAGCCATGAGAATTATAACAGGTGGCGTGAAGTCAACGCCAATTGTAGAACTTGAAAAGATTACAAAACTGCAATCCATGACCGATAGAGGAGACTGCAGAGCCCAGCTGCAGTCAGAGAAACTCCGAAGACTGACGGACCATCCAATGTACCAGAGACTAAACAATTTGGGAAATGGGAAACTAAAGCGGAGAAACTTTGCAGAAATAGCCAAAGCAAAGATGCACGAAGATCCCATAAACGCACTAACAACACCAAAACCCATCACTACTGTACGAAAACCTACCTGGAGGCAGGATATATTTCCAGAGGTGGTAGAAAATATACATGGTATTGCAAACAAAAACTGCCAGACTGAAAAAGAAAGGAGAGACACTACCCTAAGCTTCATAACGAAAAGCTACCAAAGCATGGAGTGGACCCATGCATACACGGACGGTTCTGTAACAAACACTACACAGAACGGAGGGGCAGGAGCATTCCTGAACCTACCAAATGGCAGAAAAATAACACTGTCATTCGCTACTGGTAAGTGCACAAGCAATTTCAGAGCGGAGGCAGAGGCACTGAGGGCGGCAGTGGAAGAAATGGTGACACACAGTGAAAATGAGAGCCATATAGTCCTGCTGACAGATGCTCTCGCCGTAGTCACAGCGCTAAAAAGCCAGAAAAACACTGAGCTTAATGACTTAAGAGCAGCACTCTGCAAACTGTGCCAGCAGTCCGCACCAAAAAGGGTAGTGGTACAGTGGGTTCCGTCACACTGCAACATCCAAGGCAACGAGGAGGCAGACAGACTGGCAAAAGAAGGTGCAAGACTACCACAAACAGATACTAGTATGACGTACGAAGAGTCAAAACGGCTTATCAAAGCCAGATACATGACCAAATGGGAAACCGAACATACTGGTTACACCAAAAACGATGCCTATTACCAGTTGAACCGAAGAGAGCAGGTCGTTGTCTTCAGACTTCGCACTGGCCACAACAGACTGAGGTACCACCTATTCAACAAATTGAAGATAGGGTGTACCGACGAATGCCCGTGCGGTACTGGTAAAATGACCACTGAACATCTGCTGCAGAACTGCCCGACATACGAGGATCAGAGAGAGCAGATGTTGCCATTACCAGTGGAACTGCAAGACAAGCTCTATGGCAGTGGCGAGAGCCTCAGGACGAAAGCCGATTTTTTCGAAAAAATAATGGTTACTGTCTGACTGTGTACGCAGAAGAAGAAGAAGAAGTTTCTATCAGGGGCACGTGTCGTCCAGTGGGATAGTAGTCTATCTGTTGTGTGGTCGTGTGTGTTGTGCTTTTCTAGTGAATCGTGGTAGCAAATTTGCCACCTGCTGGTTATAGTACTCCATCTTTCGTCTTGTCTTCTAGCTATATGGCCTGCTCAGCGGTGTTTTGAATGGTTGACCGTTCTGTAGGACATCCTTGATGTGTGACATTCTCCGAATGTCACTATTGTGTCGTTCGTTTTGCCGCTGTTGTCTGAGAGTTATGTCCACCAGACGTCTTTGAAGAGATGCGTTAGCTGTTCTCAGTTGGATCTCGGCTGCTTTTGTTAGAGACCAGATTTCACTACCATAGCAGAGCACTGGTAGGACTACCGAGTCGAAGATATCCGAACGTAGTCCGGTGTCTTTTGTGGTGTCTGTAGCTGTCATGATGAAGTTGAAGGCCGTCCAACTCGCTCGTTACCGTCTTGCGTTATCAGATTTTATGTTGTTCTCCATGTTGAACAAACTTTCCAGATACTTTCCATACTCAAGAGTATGAGGTTGGGCTCTGCGAAACGGTTTCGCATAGCTGTGGTTTTCTATGGTATATAGCTAGACCTGCTTTCTTGAATTCCGTGCCTGGTGACTGTATCATGTCTGTCGCTTCTAAGGGTGTTTCTCTGATGATGACGATGTCGTCTGCGAATCCATCGATTTTGATGCCGTAGTTGCTGTTGCAGTTATTCCAGTCACAGTGCACCATCGCCGACTCCAGGCACGTTGAGAATAGGTTCTACGAGATGGTGTAACCTTGCTGTACACCCTTCTCTGTTGCGAGGGTGATGGGCTGAGTGAATGGGCGGATGATGATGGTGTATCCTTTGTAGCATTTCTTATTTATATTTCGCGCTTTCCACGAGATTTCTGTTTCAGCTGAGTGAAATGCCTTTCTGTAGTCAACCAATGTGATTAATCGCGGTGTTTTTGCTCGAGCAGATTGCAGTACATTGTTATGTGATCTAGTATACTGAAGGTTCATCTGAATCCAGCTTGTTTGGTTGGCCGTGCTTTCTCGAAGGTTTTGCGAATCCTTGATAGAAAGCATTTGGTGAAAATTGTGAATAGTGTCATAAGGAAGGGGATTGGACGGTAGTTGGTCAGGTCTTATTTATCTCATATTTTGTAGATTAGGGCGGCCTGTGATCGCTCTAGGTAGACCGAATTTCTGTTGTCTTTAAGTATCAAGAAAATCTGCTGGCATTGACCGTGTACAGTGGGTGACCAACATTTCAACTGATTTTATCTCTACTTGGGAATTTTCTTGTGTTTTCTATAGCGCTTCGAATTTCAAAGGCGAGATAAGGGTGGGGTGATGAGGTTTTGGTTTGGGATGGGTGGGGAGGGGGAGTGATTATTGGAATAGATCGGTGTAGAAGATGATACTGGTGTTCTCAATTTTCTGTCGTGACGTTACGCGCGTTTTCAAACAGGGAATTACGTGCTTGTGATCTCTAATGTCCCGAGTGGCCTGTTTGATGCTTTCACGGGAGTCGGCGATTTCGAGGATTCGTCTTCTTGAGATAGGGGCATGGTCTTCTTCATCCATCTGTCTACAACGTTTTCTGAGTACGATGAATGTACTGTTGTTCGGTCTATTTAGCGGCGTTGGGAGAGTAGAGCCTTAGTGTTTGTGAAGATGAGGTTTGAAAAGTTGTTAGGTGCTGCGATTTGGTTGGCCTTGCTTATAGCTAATATAGTGCTTGTTATGCTTTCATAGTCTAGTTTAAGTTTGCATTGTACAAAAAAACAACCCAAAAATACCGCACACGCGCGCGCACGCATGCACACACGCACACAAACGCAAGCACGCACGCACGCACACACACTGGATTCCAGTGCAACACGTGTCTTGTTATATTGTTAGGTTTTTTGTTCATTTCTAACGGCAATGTTACTAGGTTCAGTCTTCTCAGCTGTAAATGAGTGACATTCGGAGGGGGAATCTAAGGTAGAGAGGAAGGGGAACTGGTCAGTTAGAAAGCCGAGACTTATTTCAATAAAGTTTTCAATATTTCAACGCTTTACCTGTTTTTAATTTAAGTAAATATATCGCTATGTCCAAGTGTCTTTGTTTATATCTCCACTTAAACATTTGAACTTGCGGTTACTTTTGGCCATCTTATTTGAAACGTGTGGAAACATGTATTTGTGAAAGTTTGCAGTTTACATTCGATATGTTTGATTGCATGTCCTGTTTCCAATTTTTATAACTTCATCATCTCCAGGTGTGTTGAACAGAAAGTCAGCGAATTCAAAACTGGACAGGAAGAGTTTCAATCAACTTTGTCATTTTCCAATCTATTCGATAACAGAATACATCGTTTGGGGTATAGATCAGCCTAAGTGTGTACATAGTAGGCTCTTGTTTTTAAGAAAAGCCAAGAATCAAAATACAGATAACAAATAATTATTACAGAAACTTCAATGAAAGAAAATAAACAAAGTGAAAGTCGAGTGAGGCAGGGCAAATTCTTAATTGAATTTTAGAACTGCAAAGCGGCGACACGAGGAAGAACATTGCAAGTACAGAAGACTAGACAGTTACCAACACTTCTGGAAGGGACTGGTCACTCGTGAGATCAACTGGAGTTCAATAATATCGTGTCTGCTCAATTACATAACGTTTCTCTTTCTGTTTCTGAGAATTGACGTCACTGCACCCCGGGCATAGCCATAGGTGCCCAATCTTTCTCAGCAAATGGTGGAGAGTATGGATGCTGATGGTCACCGTATCTCGCTGGTTGTACACTATCTTGCTCCGTCCTCTAATACGCCCTACTCTGCTCAAACCTCGTTTAATGTTAAGCTTTGCAGGCTGTGGATTGCTACCTAATTTATTGCAGTGCCCTCATCTAGCAGTTACATAACATAACACGACGTAACACTGAAACGGACTGAAGAATAACCCATAGAATTGTCGGTCGGAAGAAAGGAACGAAGAAATGATTAGTTATGAGATAGTTTTGAGAATTAATTACTAAATGACAGCATGTAAATGTGCTAAAGGTTATGTGAACCAACGCGTATTAAGCATTTCGTTTTAGATCTACAAATTATTAAAAGATCTAACAAGCACTTTCTCTTTGTGTTTTACCTACACTTCGTCACCAATAACCGTTGCCATTTACAGATAATAATACACTTTTGTGTGTGTCATTAAAATTTGTTACATTTCAAATACACGGTTAGCAATTTTAATGTCTTTAATCGAAGCTGGTGTTAGATGACGAGAAAGGCAAAATCCGTTCCTGTAATGAATTCCCCTTCCTCCAAGGAAATGTGATCCTAATAAGTTTTAAAAATGTGCGTGAAATGGACCAGCTCGAGCGGAAGAGGTCAGCATGATTCCGGTGTCATTTCACGGCACATTCTAATCTTTCTTTAGGATTACACAGCAAAATAACAAGGCATACGTGGAAATAGAAAATAAAATAACAGAAAAATATAGTAATTTCTTTTTTAAGAGCTTTATCTGCAGGAATGGAAGAAAAGCGTCGATGAGCATTATAAAAGAAGCAATGTTGTTTTCGGAGAATTCTAATATTTTCAAGAGTGGATATGGTTTCAGTGGGGAAAAAGTTTCCATGTCGTACACAGTAAGTTATCGCTCTTGTGGAGATACCCAGATGACTTATGTGTTTATTTTAGTACTTATTGCAAAGAGAGCTGATGACTGATTGAGCATAATTGCACATTTAAAAAAAAACAGTTAATCATGAATCTATAATTTAACAATTTCAAGATCCATACATTAATTTACTGGCGTCTGCAGTTTTAAATTCCACTTGGCGATGAACACGGATAGACGCAGAAACAGACGGAGTAGAAGTCCAATAAAGATATACATATATATATATATATAAACACAAACAATCAGTACCAATACCTTTCGTAATAAGCTTCATAAGTTGGATCACCTGGATGTATGTCTATAGTATAATGGTGATGATTCTGCCTAAAGTTACGTAACATGGACAAAATGGTCATAAAACTATCTTCTAGATTATGTTATCCCTAAGTTTCTAGTTTTATGACTTTACAAAACGAATGCTTTCACAGTCAATCACAGAACACTGATTTGGGCATATAGAGAAATTAAATATTTACAGTCTGAAAGAAGTGAACACTATAGTCATTGGTTTAGATGTCTTGTAGTTTATAGTAGTTGTAAATAAAACCGTAGATTCGTTTATTTTAGGACGGAAAAGAAGTCTACAGCTAGCGAGATACATGGAACACATGACTCAATACCGTTCTCAATCACCTAAACAATGGGATCAAGATGCGGAGCAGCGCATGAGCTGCAGTGGTCACCGACCCATAGCTGACTGTTAGCGTCAGGGCCAGCGAACCATAGCTGCCAAGACCCTTCTACACCTCCACGCGGTGATCCTGGATAACATGCTGCAGCAGGGCAGACTGGCTAAGGAGAAGGGATCGAAGAGGGAATGCTAACCTGGTACTCAAAAAAATGCTTGCTGAAGTCGGATGTGTTGGAAAGAAAGATGCAAATATCGCAGTCAAGCTGTAAACTACGACACAACGCATTCCATTCTCTGGACTACATTCTGCTACTTAAGCCGTTTCAGGGTTTGGTAGCGGGAGATTGAGAATGAACGAAGCCAAGCCAATCACATAAACAAAAGGTACTTTTATCTTATGGTCTGAATGCAGTCCAGTGATATCGGTTCAACTTAAGATAACATAACATATCAAAGTGGCATCAAACCGAAATTTGATTTTAATAACTACCTTATAACTGCGTTCCTTATTTAAAGACTTGGACTACATAATGTCACAACGGCCTGTACCCTGAATGTTACATTAGGTTGAATCAATCACCTGTTACGTGAAGGTTACGATGTTGATTGCAGAGGACCACATGTGGCATTGAACTGTTGAACACACGCACGCAAGGAAACGGAATCAACTTGAAATAGTAGCTCATGTCTTATACCCACCCAATAGGCGCAACTTTGGGAGATTCAGTTTAAAAAAAAAAAATAACCATTCAACGCAAAGTTATAGTACAGTGGTATAAGACTATCTTGCACCAGTTGATATAATTGTTAAAGCAAACTATCATTCCGACATTGATTATCATTGTTGGAGACACCACGAGGATTGATTTATAGGGCTGATGAATATAGGCCACTTACCCTCGATGTCGCATCAGTAGGCTGGTAAAGTTGTTATTTAACCTACGATAAAAGTTGCACAAGTCTAAAGTCAGGTTCAGGTGAATCATACCTACCTACACTACGCCATACTAGCATGGTAGCAGTAGCCTAGTCAACGTGGTGGTGATCGACACTATGGTTCCCATGTTGGCGAGACGAATGAAAAGTCGTGCATTCCACCCTAGTAAACCTTCTTCAGTACTCCTTGGGATATATTTTAATCAGTCACTGAAGTGATAACAAATTGTTTAGGTTCAGGCTTCCAATAAGGACGACAGCCACGGAAGTATCAAATGTTCGTATTAGAGTGAAGAGGAATGACTATGATGTGATCTCCAAAAATGTGTGTGTTTGTGTTATGTGTGATGTGTGTGTGTGGTGGTGTGTGTGTGTGTGTATGTGTATGTGTGCGGTGTGTGTGTGTATGTGTGTGCGCGCTGTGTGTGTGAGTGCGATGTGTGTTGTGTTGTGGCGTGGGCGTGTATGTGTGTGTGTGTTTTTTTCTTTAAATATTTTTTTTTTAGGGATAATTTTAAAGAATCAATTCTGATGAGTCAGTGTCGCACAATAACTAGAACAACAAAGTGTTAAAGCTTTCTTCAATGGATATATACCCTGAATAAGAAGGAATACCATGATAGGATCAAGTACAAAAAAGTGGAACTGTGGTAAGAATCGGACAGATGTCTGTGAAACTTAACGAACTGAAAAGGCGCTGGCGTTTGATAGCACACACATTACAAACAACTGTTGATAACATTACACGGCAGTCTCTTTTCTGGAATCTTCAAGGCAAAAGAAGTAGAGGCGTTCCTAAATGATAATTGAGAAATTGAAACAAACATAAAGGTCACAGGGAAGTCGTGTTCAGAGCTGGGCAATGGTAAACAGAAAGCTTTAGTATGTCTTTGCTGAAGCCAAATGCTTTACAGGGAGCTGAACCATTTTGATGACGATTATAATGATGATGATGAATGTCCCTCTGATATATCTCCTGTTTCTGATAGGGGCAAACAAAGCTGCGGTCGAAACATACACGATAAAACATTAACAGTGTGGCCCGTTCCTGAGTATCCGAGATTCACGGAATAGATACACAATAGTTATCCGGTATGACAATAAGAGGATTAACTCAAGACGGCAGTACAAACATGAGTGACAGCTAAATTGTGTGTGTGTATGACAAAAGGACTTGACGTACAGGAGAATTCGACTTCAGTAATCTGATTATAACAGGAACTGCAGGATCTGACCAATTCCAAGAGTCACCTTTCAATCATGTGACTGTCGTATTGTGACGTTCTCTTTGATGACGAATCGCGAAAGCAATCAATGACGAGTGTGAGTTAATAGATGTGAGCTTATTCCCTTCTTCGCCAGGGAAACCATAAGAGGATTCCGGCAGGATATCAGTCCAGATTTATCTGGATTCACGCTCAACGAAGGCCCCATACTACCTGGAGGGCAATTATAAAATACATTCATTGTTTCTTATGCTCTGTAACAGAAATCGCTTCTTCTCATCCATTTTTTTATGCTACCTGGAGCTTAAATTAAATTGCTGATATCCACATTGCAGGAAGATTTTGCGGTTGTTCGTGTGTGTTCTGGAATACACAATATGCTGTCAATGTTCCTTTTTATCTACCATGCGCATATGTTTATCGTGTTGTGCCCATACGTCATATATATATATATATATATATATATATATATATATATATATATATATATATAAATATGTGTAATAACTTTCTCTTAAGAGGTAAGGGTTTCTTTAATACATTCGGCCTAAATTTCTCTCAGCGATAGCAGAATTTACACACAAAAATATACCTTTAAGTACAACTCCAAACTATAAATTGGTATCTGATCCAGGTAATGTAACGCAGTAAGAAATTAACTGGTTATTTGGGGGACGGCGTCGGTTAGTGGTTAAGTAATACGGCTCACAATCCAAAGGTGCTGGGTTCGATCCTCATCACAGCACCTGACGTTACTGATGGTAATATGAAGAAATATAACTCGTGTTAAATGGCGTGGACTCTGATAAGACATGAACAAGCAATGGCAAACGAACATTTCGTGGCATCTTTAGAACAGGTTCTACGAAAAACTAGGCTAAGAAAAAAAGAATGTAATAGTTAGGAGATTATATGCGGATAAATGCTGATGAACAAGCAAACAAGGGTTATTACCTCACCTTATAATCTATCAGGAATATATGATATTCAAGCTGAAGATGGATCGGGGACGTGGCAGACATCCTAATTAAACGCAATGATAGATGTCAGGCTGCAATATAGTCCAGGAGAGGATAAGAATGCAATTGTCAATTCTACTTGCGCTGCTTCGTATTATAAGTTAGGAGTAAATTATATGGCTTAGCTTGTCCTAGCGTGGTTGAAGTTGTCTCAAAATTATGAAGGGTTGATGATGAGGGCATTTTTATTTTATAAGATATTGGTTTTGATGGGAACATATTTTACAATAATAGAGTAATTCTTCAAATGACAAAGACAACTTTACTATATTTGGTTGATTTTGAAAAGGTCTTCGACGGCAAACGCCGGGACAGTCTAAACATAAAACTAAGGTATTCTGGTGAATATAAAATAATTTTTCAACGAGATCAGAAAAAAAAAAAATTAACCGACGCTCAGACTCAAAAATGACTGCCAATTGTTGGACAGACGAGAACAAAATAATACATACTAAATAATCTAAGCTTACTTCATTTATCAGAACCAAATATAAAGTAATAATGATAGTAACAGGTGCCCATCGCAAGCGAAGATGGTGAGAGCGTCCGGCATGTTCTTTTCAGATCTGACTGCAGTCTAGTTCATGAGCGCACCCGTCGACATGATCAGAAATTTGGCAGCTTTGCATTCTGTCCTTTAAAGCAGTTCGATTTTTGCGCCGCGACTATGACTCTTTCCTCGCCGATGCCAGCACCATTTGTGATGGCAGCTCGGTGGGCTCAGCGATTCGGAGCAAGCTGCTCAGAGGAGGTGACATCAATGAGGGAACTGTTCAGAGATACTTTCAAACAGTCTTTGTATCGGTTCTTCTGCCCCCCTCCTCTCCTCCCCCCTTCCCGCCATCACTGCCTGTTTTTGAACTCATCCTACAACATCTGCTTTAGGAAACACTCATCAGACATTCGAACAGGCCCAGAGCATCTTATATGTGATATCTGCTGCAGGTTATGAATGCGTGACAGCTTTTCCCTGCTAATAGTTTCAGAGTCCATCACTTAATCCTGCTAGCCAATCATGAGCAACCTGCGGACACAGTTCATGGGAAAATTGTTGAGTTACCTCACATGTTTGCTCTACACTGTTCATATTTCGCAAGCGAATAGAAATATGACAAGAATCACAGTACGATTTCCTGCTTGTCCAAAACATTTGCTCGCAATATTTCAAAAGCAACGCTTGCCTTGTCAATTCTGTTGTGGACCTCATAATCTATATTAGCTACTTTGGTGAGATTAATGCCAAGGTAGGTAAAGCTATCAACAGCTTGCAGATACCTAACTTGTATAGTCATGCTTGGTTCGCGATATGGACTCCCAGGAGCAGACAGAAACATTACTTCCATTTGATTAGTTTTGATGAAGAGAACACGTTATTGCACGTAGCTGAAAACCCTTTCAAAGTGGTCTGCACAACCTGTTCTAAACACATGATAATGGCGTAGTCATCAGTAAAGATGAGATCTTAGATGGTTACTTCTTTCCCTTCAGTGGGAAACTTTAGGCGCTCATGTTGAACTGCTGAACATATGTCCTGTATCTGCTGATGTGCACACCAATGGCCCACCCATGTGTAGTATTAAAAATCACGCAGCAAATACCATGCCAAAGTGCGTTGGAGCCAGCACACATCGGTGGTTGATTCCGTTCATGACCGAAAAAGCTGCAGACAGTTGACCATCATTCAGTACACCAGCCGACTTACCCTGATGAAACTGACGGACAACTGTGATGGATTTTTTGAGAAAGCCGAATTTCCAGAGTCCATCCCTATTGACAGCGCCAAAAGCCTTAGCTAGGTCAACAGAAATCTTGTACAAATCTCGATGTTGTTCCAGATACATTTCTCCTGAATTTGACGAGCTGCAAAAGTTACCTATTGTATAATTCAACCAGCTCGGAAACCACACTGACTTTCTGGCAGCAGCACCAGCTCGAGATGAATTGTTCAGTGGGTAAGCAATATCCCAGCAAGTTTGTTCCAGCGATTGATAGAAGGGAGATCCGTGTGTGGTTATGAAATGATTTACAACTGCAATTGAGCAAAGAGGTATGTTAGCATATATAGCAGCAAAGGTCCTTCTGCTTGGCAAACCTCAGCAGAAATAACACTTGATAATAGGTGCCTTGCCACGGGATATTAAACTGATTGCTGTCCTTATTTGTGATGGTCTGAATATCGAGCCTGTCTTTGATTGCAACTTGAGGTTTGTGTGTTATGGCTAATTCGCCTTTGGTGGGCGCACAGTTTAAAATGGCCTTGATGTGATCTGCCCAGAATATGAACTGTCAGTCAGCAGTGCTGTACAATGAGCATTAATGACAGGAGATAAGCGATAAGATCTGGGACCGAAGAATGCTTTCAGGAAATGTTAAAACCGCTTCAAGTCTTGTGTGTATGCAAATAGCTGAATTTCACCAGCTTTGCTGCTGAGACAGGCATCCTGCATAGCCACGATCTCGTTCTGGACAATCCATTTCGAATATTCGTAAAGGCTGACATTTTGGAATAGCGGAGAGATCACAATGGTAAAGTTTTGGTATGAGATGTTTATTATTCTTCGAGGCCTTATTAGCCTAATCCTTCTCACCAAACCAGTCAAGGTGCCTGCAAGCCCCATAGCCCACGAACTCATCAAACCGGTCAAGATTCCTGCAAGCCACATAGCAGACTTACTCATCAAACCAGTCAAGGTGCTTGCAAGCCACATAGCCCACAAACTCATCAAACTAGTCAAGATGCCTGCAAGCCATATAGCCCACGTACTCAGAGTAAACAACATTCTTCAGAGAGATGTATTCATGTATTCATGCAGAACTGTGCATCATAAATCTAAAATACAAACAATAAAAAATACTTGACAAGGTGTGATTCTTGTATCCTTCATACATAACAGTTTACGTAAGGTGTCGTTTAAATGTTCAAGAACGCTAAATTAAGCAGTTTTCTATGCCAAACTCATTTGTGTTTAAAATTGTTTCATCTGCAACACGTAACAGACCATAAATAGAGACAACACAAATGACCAACATAGTTGTGGTGAAACTATACAGAGATACAAACTACTTCAGGGTAAGCAGTGAGTTCCGTAGGTACGATATTCCCGTTGAGGTGTGAAAGTTAACTTTATACCTACTACCTTCTTTGCTAGAGGCAACGTGGCCGAGAGGTGAAGTGTTGGGTTCACAATTCCAAGGCACAGGGCTCGAATCCCGTCGTGTCCAGTTTGACAGACACGGTATTTTTCTTGGTACGATCATTGATCGACGTACGGAAAGTGTTGAGTGGACCCTCCAAAGGGTTTCAAACGTAGGCCGTGATCGGTAATGCGAACACAATACAAAGCCAATCGAACCTTGGCGTTCTGGAACAGAGTGTAGATGAACAGTCACTACCTAGTATCATTATGCATACCTGCAGGCTGATCATAAGAAACAATTATAGACAGGAAAGACTAAATCAGATTGTTACATCCCAAACAGGCAAACTATATTTCAGATACCAACCAAATTCAGATCTGTAGGATCCAGCCAAGCAATTGAAAAGAATAGACCAGAGTTTGATCTTCAAGCTGAGAACTTTCCTTGCCCTTCTCAACAAATAACTGAATAGAACATAACTACTGGATGAATGAAATAGCAATTTATGCCAACATCACGAGGAATCAGCCGAGACCTCATGATCCTGTGCCCAGAGCTAACCAAATTGGAAAACCAGCTGCTTACACTGCATGCCACCATACATAGTACACTCTACTATGTAATAACTGAGAAAGGCGTGTGGTTTGGTCCTGGAGACACTGGGCTGCCAAGAACTACCATATCACAGCTAAATGGATGAATTCACTATCATCACGATATGCACGGAACTTCTGACTAGGCCTAATATATATATACGTGTTATTTCTTTAGTCACTTTGCACTTTATCCTAGGTGTGATACATTTCTTTAGCCACTCTGCACTTTATCCAAGGTATGACACATTTCCTTAGCCGCTCTGCACTCTATCCGAGGTGTGGCACATTTCTTCAGCCACTCTGCACTTTATCCAAGGTGTGATACATTTCTTTAGCCACTCTGTATTTTATCCAAAGTTTGATACATTTCTTCAGCTATTCTGCACTTTATCCAAGGTGTGGCACATTTCTTCAGCCACTCTGCACTTTATCCAAGGTGTGACACATTTATTTAGCCACTCTGCACTTTATCCAATGCATTACACATTTCTTTAGCCACTCTGGACTTTATCTAATGTGTGACATTTCTTTAGCCATTCTGTGACACATTTCTGCACTATGTAAGAGCCAGATAAAAAACAAACTAGGCGCCAGGAACAGAGCTGGGTATACATTAAGGATGAAAATATGCGAGTAAATAGAACATTGATCCTGAAATGTTTAAAGCCATAGTTACAATTTATAATCGCTACGGCAATAACTCAAGTCACCATGTCGACCTGCCACCGGAGATTTATTGCCCTGACTTAATGCTTTTTAATTTGACCTTCCGAATTTTAAGAATTTCTTTGGTTGTTACAGAATTTTTTTTAGTTATGTACAGATTTCTTATTGTGTACGTTATTATTTCTGATGTTAACTTGGTGGTAACGCCATGTTACTGTTGGTGACCATTTCATAACCTATGTTTGAGACTGGGCAGTTGCAATCTCCCATTTCCAAATATCTGCCGTTCAATTACCAAGTAGACCAAAGTGCGACGTTACATCATGAAATACGGGTAGCAATTGAACAAAGAAAAGAAACACTTGATTCCAGGCTAGGTTCTATATTTTTTAGTAAGATATCCTGCACAAAATAAAATAGAACATGTCCGTGTTCAATTATATTTCTATACTAAAATACTTGATAAATACTTGCTGTTGAAACTTAAATATTCTCTCAATAATTAATCTATCATCTGGAAATTTGACACGTTCCCCTATTTCACTAAGTCGTTAATGTGTTCTTCGGAAATATTATGTAGACTGCAAGGAGTTATCATAATAGACGTTTACTTTTCTATTTTTACAAAGCCCATAATTATCGCTTAAATACAAACCACATTGTACGGTACTTTCGGTAATTGATAGTACATTAAGAGCCGCAGGCGTATTTTCATTTGTCATATGAGTAAGTTATTTCTCGTTATAAATGTGTATGCCTGTTTATAATATATGAATTTTCAGTTAGAACTGTTGAAAAACAATTGTATGACCAATCTTTGTGTTTTTGTGTCAAGTGTTTTTATAATCCCATATTATGTTCCAGGCTCTATGAAGTATAAGCATGTATAAATTAATGTCATTTGCGCTTGAAATATACATAAAAATATACCGTACTCGCCTTATTCATATTCTGAAGACGCAATGAGATTGATGACTGCTATTTGCAGAATGATTAGCAAACCATCTTAATGTCAATATTCCTATTTCTCATTCATTACAGGATCCTCACATGTAATCCAGAATTGTTTGTCCATGTGATTTACTTTACACCTGATAGTTTGAAAGTTGTATTGTCCTTTGCCACCTGTCTCATTAACTTGTGTCCAAACTAATTCTCTAGGATTTAAATGTGAATGGTACGATGACAATCATGAACACCAATGAGCATGCTCCTGGATCACTATCCCGTTTACGCTTCCCAAATTGAAAAGTATTATGATGATGATGTAGTATCCTAAAATATGTGAGGCATGTCAAAACTTTCAGTGCAATAACAGGGAATGTTTACAATTTTCCGTAAACACATGTGCAATATTTGATTTCGTGGCCAGAAAAATACTGAACTTAATGATTTAAGAGCAGTACTCTGTCAACTATGTCAGCAGTCCGCACCAAAAAGAGACAGACTGGCAAAAGAAGATGCAAGACTACCACAACCAAATTCTAGTGTGACCTACAAAGAGTCCCACATGTTTATTAGGGCCAGATACATGGCCAAATGGGAAACAGAACATACTGGCTACACACAAAAATTATGCCTACTACCAGCTGAACAGACGAGAGCAGGTCGTGGTCTTCAGACTCCACACAGGCCACTGAATACTGATGTACCATCTATTCAATAAAATGAAGATAGGTGGCACTGACGAACGCACCTGTGGTACAGGGAAAATGTCCGTTTACATCTGCTGCAAAATTGCCCGATATACGAGGACCAGAGAAAGCACATGTGGCCATCACCAGTGGCAACACTAGACAAGCTCTATGGCAGTGTTGACAGCCTCAGGACGACAGCTGCTTTCTTCGAAAAAATTCAAGTTGACGTCTGACATAGTACTAGAAGAAGAAGAAGAAGATTTCATGAATGATCTTTCACACATATATCTATGGGTTACTGTCGAACTCGTCAAATACTGTCCAGCGAACATATACTTTTACATATATCCCCAAAATAACCTAAAATAAATTATATTTACTTGTTATGACTGAAAAAAAAATGTGAAGAAACATCGATCTTACAAAAACAAAAATATATATTTGTATCTCAGAATTATTGAAATAAATTATTTTAAAGATCGGCACGAATTTCTGAACACATTAGAATAAAATGCGGGATCAAGATGCTGAGCAGCGCATGAGATGCAGTGGTCAGCGACCCATAGCTTACTGCTAGCGTCAGGGCCAGCGAATCATAGCTGCCAAGACCCTTCTACACCTCCACGCGGTGATCCCGGATACCAGGCTGCAAAAGGGCAGACTGGCTAAGGAGAAGGGATCGAAGAGGGAATGCTAACCCAGTACTCAAAAAATGATTGCTGAAGTCGGATGTGTTGGACCGAAAGGTGCAAATATCGCAGTCAAGCTGTAAACTACGACACAACGCATTCCGTTCTCTGGACTACATTCTGCTACATAAGCCCTTTCATGGTTTGGTAGTCGGAGATTGAGAACGAACAAAGAAGAAGAAGAGGAAGAAGAAGAACAAAATGTGGTCTCAAGGACCAGCGCCATTTACTTGAGCCTTTAATTTGAGCTTGGATGCTTAGGGGTGGTAATGGTCACAGAGTTTGTATATCGCAACAGAAGGCCCGAGATAGATGCCATATCTCGTCTACCAATTACAAATCTAAATATGACGTTTATAGTGGACAAAGCGACGAAGAAGAAAACTGTTCCTCCTGACCTCAGAAAAATCTGATAATTAGTGAACAAAGTCTCTTGTACTTTATCCTTGACGACAGTGTCTGATATGAGCTTACCTTTATCTTGTAATTAGAACAGGTCTTTTCCCCAAAATCCTTGACAGGTATTTGATTAGGTCTCACTGATCGATAACGACAGTCCGCGCAACGTCCAGTGGGTTTTCCTACTTGCTATGTAATTACATTGAAGGGGAGACTTTCTAGTCTCAGTTCTGCAATGGGGAGTCAGAAGGATTTACTGCCCTGAAGATCTAGGCTGGGAATGGGCTCAGGAAAAATTGGAAACGACGATACAAATTTGCGAATTCCTCTGGTAACCGCCGTGCTCTGTCTAACCAGCTTAACGCACAGTTAACAAGACAGTCACAGTGTCTATCAGGTATGATTTTCCCTTTCAGGGCTAAACAAATATACAATAGTAAGAAAAATACACGACCAACTATATACTATAAAATACATGGTCAGAACTTGTAGAATAGGCAATGATTAACAGGTTTTCCCAAAAACTACAGTCGACCGGCGAGTGACCTGACCAAAATCCTGCAACATTTACAAGAAATTTACAAAATAAATCTAAAAAAAACAAAACAAAAGTTGGTGTATGCATAATTGTGTTGCTGTCATTATACACATACCAAACTAGGCAACTTGCCTAATCAGTAAACGATCTGAGTCTATCAAGCATGTCACAAAAGACAACTAAAGAGGGTTGTTTAGGAGACTAGCAATTGCATCAACTTAAACTATTGCAAAACTTAAAATTATCAAACACAGGCTTCTCGTAAAAGGGCAGGCTGTCGTGATGATCTCATGGTTCACTTGGAAAACAAAGCAGAATCAAACAGGCTCAAGAATCAGGGAGGATAGGAAAACAGTGCCAAACTGAGGAGGTAGAACTCAACTGCGAACCGTCTTACAACGTTGCAGCCTGCAAATATGTGAAGTTTTTCTCTTGGAAGGAAGTAAACGAATGCAAATAGAAACTTTTACAAAGTGCTCTATCATATAATGTTAAAAGCGGTTCTCTAGGAAAAAATTGAAATACATACAAACAGCTTTCATTAGCTAGTAGAGCGTGTAGGGGTCAGTCATAATAGTTACATTTCATAGTTTTTACGACGAAGACATATCCGGTAGTAGCTATTATTAGATACATATGACCGATTTGATGCTTTAAAAGCGTATGTGGCTATATCGAATAACTGCATTGTCTGAAATGGACAGTTTTGGGTGCAAAGTCGTTCCAGTCAGCGTCAGGTGTAACATACTATGACTATGATCTCACGTCACGTCCACTCCGTTCACCTAAAAATAGTATGTGTTACAATACCATGACGAGGAAATGATGCTAACACTAGGTCAGGCAAAACATACTGATCAAACTCAGTTAGTCAGGTTTATGTTATACATATTTATAAGACTATGAGTGGCTAACAATAGGTTAGGTAAAACATACTGATCAGACTATGTTAGTCAAGGTCAAGTAAAGCATACAGTTCAAGACCCCACCTCACTTCCAAGCAGTTCTCTGTGGAATTAGACATACCGATGTGGAGATTTGTACTGTGATCCTTCTTCTTCTTCTTCTTCTGCGTACACAGTCAGACAGTAACCATTATTTTCTCGAAAAAAGCGGCGGTCATCCTGAGACTCTCGCCACTACCATAGAGCTTGTCTTGCAGTTCCACTGGCAATGGCCAAATCTGCTCTCTCTGATCCTCGTATGTCGGGCAGTTCTGCAGCAGATGTTCAGTGGTCATTTTACCAGTACCGCACGGGCATTCGTCGGTACACCCTATCTTCAATTTGTTGAAGAGGTGGTGCCTCAGTCTGTTGTGGCCAGTGCGAAGTCTGAAGACAACGACCTGCTCTCTTCGGTTCAACTGGTAATAGGCATCGTTTTTGGTGTAACCAGTATGTTCGGTTTCCCATTTGGTCATGTACCTGGCTTTGATAAGCCGTTTTGACTCTTCGTACGTCATACTGGTATCTATTTGTGGTAGCCTTGCACCTTCTTTTGCCAGTCTGTCTGCCTCCTCGTTGCCTTGGATGTTGCAGTGTGACGGGACCCACTGTACCACTACCCTTTTTGGTGCGGACTGTTGGCACAGTTTGCAGAGTGCTGCTCTTAAGTCATTAAGCTCAGTGTTTTTCTGGCTTTTTAGCGCTGTGACTACTTCGAGAGCATCTGTCAGCAGGACTATATGGCTCTCATTTTCACTGTGTGTTACCATTTCTTCCACTGCCGCCCTCAGTGCCTCTGCCTCTGCTCTGAAATTGCTCGTGTACTTACCAGTAGCGAATGACAGTGTTATTTTTCTGCCATTTGGTAGGTTCAGGAATGCTCCTGCCCCTCCGTTCTGTGTAGTGTTTGTTACAGAACCGTCGGTGTATGCATGGGTCCAGTCCATGCTTGGGTAGCTTTTCGTTATGAAGCTTAAGGTAGTGTCTCTCCTTTCTTTTTCGGTCTGGCAGTTTTTGTTTGCAATACCTGGTATATTTTCTACCACCTCTGGAAATATATCCTGCCTCCAAGTAGGTTTTCGTACAGTAGTGATGGGTTTTGGTGTTGTTAGTGCGTTTATGGGATCTTCGTGCATCTTTGCTTTGGCTATTTCTGCAAAGTTTCTCCGCTTTAGTTTCCCAGTTCCCAAATTGTTTAGCCTCTGGTACATTGGATGGTCCGTCAGTCTTCGGAGTTTCTCTGACTGCAGCTGGGCTCTGCAGTCTCTTCTGTCGGTCATGGATTGCAGTTTTGTAATCTTTTCAAGTTCTACAATTGGCGTTGACTTCATGCCACCAGTTATGATTCTCATGGCTTGGTTTTGAAGTTTGTTAACTTTATCGAAGTTCGTCTTCGCTGCTGTTGTCCATGCCGCGATGCCATACTCGAGAACTGGTCTCACTCTTCCAGTGTACAGTTTCTTTAGTATGCCTTCGTCTGCTCCCCAGCTTGTGCCAGCAAGTTTCCTCATGATCGCCATTCTTTCTCTGGCTTTCATTCGGTTTCTCTCAATCTGACTTTTCCATGTCATGCGCCGATCAAATGTGACTCCCAGATAGGTTGGGTTGTCGTTTGGCTGCAGGATTTTGCCATTTAGGTTTAATTTGGTACTTTGGGGTTTTAATGAGAGCGAGAATATTGTGCACGTGGTTTTCTCCTCGTTTATTTTGACCAGCCATGAGTTCGCCCACTCTTCCAGCGATGTTAGGGCCGTTTGCATCCGATTTCTTGCTATGGTGAGATTCTTTTCAGAGGTCCACATAGCCAGATCGTCTGCAAACATTGAGCTATGGACTCTTCTTGGTATATTCTCTGTAATATCGTTTATATATACCAGGAAGAGTGTGGGTGACAGTACTCCCCCTTGGGGTACTCCCTGCTCGAGTGTCACCTTTTTGCTCATCTGCCCTTGTACTTGGACTCTGGCCGTTCTTTGTTTGAGGTAGTGGTTGATCCACTTGTACATCTTCCCACAAACATCACTTCTTCTTAGCTTGACTCTAAGTCCATCCTTCCAGACTTTGTCAAATGCCTTTTCCAGATCCACCCAAACAGCTACTGTGTGTTTCTGTGCCTGGTAGGCATCTTCTATCTCCTGGGCTATGAGGATGACCTGGTCCTCAGTGGATCTGTGCTGTCTAAAGCCGGCTTGCTGTGGAATTAGTATTCGTTTTTCTTCCAGATGCCACATCAGTCTGGTGTTTATCATCCGTTCCATCAGCTTGCCGACACAGCTCAGTAGGCTTATGGGCCTGTATCCATTCGGATCTGTTTTGTCCTTTCCTGTTTTTGGTACTGGTACCAGTATTGCATCTTTCCATGCCTGGGGTACAATACCCCTTTTCCAGCTTTGGTTCAGGACTGATAGTAGTTTTTCCTTCGCTGTTTGGCCCAGCCCCATCAGCATTTCGTTTGTTATCCCGTCTTTTCCGGGAGATTTCCTTCTCTTTAGTGTTCTCATAGCCTCTTCCATTTCGCGCATTGTTAGTTTGGCCATCATGTGCTCTTCAGGAGCCGTATTTATGTTTTCGTGCCCCTTTAGCTCTTCGCTAATGTCTGTATGCTTATCTGCAGGGACCTCGATGTGGTTTGCTCTGGCATAGTGATCGACAAAGGCGTTTGCGGCTTTCTTACCTGTGATCAAGTTCTCGCCTTGCTTGATAGTAATTTGTTTATTTGACGGGGTTTCGTCGTTCATGGCTCTGACTAGCTTCCATAGCTTGTTCCCTTCTTTGTCCAGGTTTAAACTTTCCGTTTTATTTTTCCAACTTTCTCTTGCTGTTTGCTTGAGAGTGTGTTTGTACTTCGCCGCGGCGGCTTTGAGGGCGATGTTTGCCTCCACGGATTTTTCTCGTTCTGCCATGTTCCTCGCATTTGTTACTGCATCTTCCACTTTCTGTAACTCATCATTCCAGTAGGGCTTATAGTTTTTCCTAGCTCCTCTTGGGATGGTTTCAGTGGCGGCTTGCATTATTGCCTTGCTTAGGCTCTCTACCATGGGCTTCATTTTGGTGTTTCGTGTGTTGATGGTTTCACACAGCCCATCTGTCAGGATTGCAAATCTGTCCCAGTCGGCTCGTTTGTAATTCCAACGTGGGAGCGGTTTTGTTTCCTGTGGGCCTACTTCCATGTCAATGGTTAGCCTGATCGGCCTGTGGTCGCTACCTGCCAGTTGGTTTAGCACCTGGCGGTCTATTTTATAGTGTATGTCCTGTGTGGAGAAGGCCAAATCTGGAGTCGAGGTGGTATGCCATGTTCTTGAATAGAAGCTAGGGCTATCCTCCGGCCTATTGATTAGGGAGAGATTTGCATCTATCTCCCAATCTTCCACTTCGTCACCTCTGCTGTCTGTGTCAGAGTATCCCCATCTCTCCGAGTGGCTGTTGAAATCTCCAACCACTATGCAGTTGGAGTCTCTGACCTCCATACTCGAGAGCGATAGGTCTCTGTTTGGTGGTCCGTACAGATTGAAAATGCGGAGCTTCGTCTCTTGAGCCATTATGTCAACTCCTACAATTTCTGCTTGTCCGGTGTGATTGACAGGTACCGCGCTACTCGGTATGCTGTTTCTGGTCAGTATCAGGACCCCTCCTTTGTGGCCTTCTCTATCTAGACGGAAAGTCTGGTATCCTCTGATTGAGAATTTATGGTTATTGTTGAGGTGCGTTTCCTGGATACATGCCACGTCAATCTTACCTTCATGCAGGTGATGTGTTAGGGAAAGTTTTTTGTTAATGACTCCCTCCGCATTCCACTGTAATATTCTGAGGGTCTTGAAGTTTTGGCCAATAGTCGTTTCCCCATAGCCATGTGCCTTGACTCCACGACACATGGGTGGGTGACCACCAGTAGTCAAGGGTGGGCCCCTTCGAGGCGTGGGGCCCGGCGCTATCGCTGCCTGGCGGGTCTCCTCAGGATGAGCGCCATACGTTTTTCGAATAGGTTGTGCTGCCATCATACTGTGATTTACGTTGCACTGTTTTGTTAGGCTTGCGGCCCCGTGCATCCGATTTCAACAGGCGTTTCTGTAGGGATGCCCTCCTTAGCCTTTGGCTGTCCCCAGCCTATCTGCAAGGCAGCAGTTGTTTACGATCAGAGTTTTCTCTCCTATGGAAGTTGTCTTACCAGACTATCGAGTCTTCACTACTCGTGTCTATATGGTGCAATGATGGTATGTGATATATGAGATGGACTGGTTTACCCGGAAGAGAGGCAGTCCAGTGTGTCTGTATCCCAGGATCGTCACGTCCTGCCAGAAACGTAGCATTTGCATGTGAGTGGGGTATCTCTTTTTCCCTTTATTTTCTTGGCTTCTATGCAGGGATGGTACGCCTAGCATTCCCCGCCACCTGGGGTGTTGACACAGTGGGGCAGGTGTGCAATGTCCGCTGGTCTGCATCTCTTCTGCGTCCAGCATGATAGTTATGGCTGATAACGTACAGAGGTAGATATCGTAGCCGGAGTGCATTTAGCCAGAGGACAAGCCTGGTAATGTCACAGAGATGTTGATCGCCTGGTGTGCGGACAACTCTCATGGTCAGTGGTTGAGTCTTGACAGTTCACAGTGTGGTGGCTGCTCTACTGTTTTCGACACCCCGACCAGGTTCTAAGTCTTTGGTTGGTGTTTTTCGCACCCCATCGCCGTATAGGGTGAGTATAAAGCAGTTTTCCGCCCGCTTTGATTTGCGGGCGGCAAGGACCTCTTACTGTGGCTCTACCTGATAGGGCTGGGGCGCAAGCCCCAGGTCCCGAGCATGTAGGAGCCTCCCATTGCAGTGGTGCTGAGATTTTGGGCGGGATTGCGGCTTTCAAGGGTTCGGCCGTAATCCCCCACATGGTAGCCTCGCGCCCTTGGCTTATCAGCCTGGTACGTGAACCAAAGTGTCTGCGGCTCCTCTCGATTTGAGCTGGTTTTCCGTAGCAACGCCCTGTCATTTGCAGGGTAAAACTGACCTGTCTTCAGATCTATTTCCAGCACCCGTTCACTATTTGGTCAGACGAATTTATTGAGGGCTTTTGTTTGTCAATGACCAGGTATTTGAAATCTGCGGAGTTAAACACGATTTCCGTAGCGTTCTTTCATTTGAGCTGACTTGTCGTCCGTGAGTCTAATACCAGCGTACGTTCATTATTAGACCCAAACGGCAGTGCTCTCAATTTGTCAGTTGTTCTACAGTATTGGCGTGTTCAGTCAAATTAAGCCGCAGGTTCCACACCTGGTGGTGCCCTTCCGTCAATTCCCTTAGCGAGACAATCAAGTTTCTTAAAGGGTAGCCCCAAAGATTTTCGAGGGTCTAATTCCAGCACATGTTCTCTATTAGACCCCACTAAGGTGTACTTTTTGATAGTCATTCTGCAGTATTGGCGTGGTAAGTTAACTTAGGTATCAGGCTCCACTCCTGATAGTGCTCTTCCGTCAATTCCTTTATCAAACACTGGATGCAGACAAAACCGAGCCACAGGGGACATAACCCCAGATTTCTGGGGGTCTAAGTCCAGCACCAGTTCCATATTAGACTCCAGAAGAGTGGTCTCGGCATGTCAATCATTTCAGTGTTGGCCGTGTTGAGTCAAATTAAGCCGCAGGCTCCACTCCTGGTGGTGCCCTTCCGTCAATTCCTTTAAGTTTCAGCTTTGCAACCATACTTCCCCCGGAACCCAAACACTTTGGTTTCCCGGAAGCTGCCCGCAGAGTCATCGAAGCAACTCCTGCGGATCGCTAGTCGGCATCGTTTATGGTCAGAACTACGACGGTATCTGATCGTCTTCGCGCCTCTGACTTTCGTTCTTGATTAATGAAAACATTCTTGACAAATGCTTTCGCAGTAGCTCGTCTTGCGGCGATCCAAGAATTTCACCTCTAACGCCGCAATACGAATGCCCCCGTTTGTCCCTGTTAATCATTACCTCCAGTTCCGAAAACCAACAAAATAGAACCGAGGTCCTATTCCATTATTCCATGCACCATTATTCAGGCAGCCGAGGCCTGCTTTGAACACTCTAATTTTTTCAAAGTAAACGCGCCGGCCACCCAGGACGCTCAGCGAAGAGCACCCGTGGGAGAGAGCCGGCAGACGGTAGGGCAGGAGACAACGGGCAGTGAACCGGCGCGAGCCGGACCGCCCGCCTGCGCCTGAGATCCAACTACGAGCTTTTTAACTGCAACAACTTTAATATACGCTATTGGAGCTGGAATTACCGCGGCTGCTGGCACCAGACTTGCCCTCCAATAGATCCTCGTTAAAGGGTTTAAAGTGTACTCATTCCAATTACGGGGCCTCGAAAGAGTCCCGTATTGTTATTTTTCGTCACTACCTCCCCGTGCCGGGAGTGGGTAAGTTGCGCGCCTGCTGCCTTCCTTGGATGTGGTAGCCGTTTCTCATGCTCCCTCTCCGGAATCGAACCCTGATTCCCCGTTACCCGTTACAAACATGGTAGGCATGTCACGTACCATCGACATTTGATAGGGCAGACATTTGAAAGATGCGTCGCCGGCACATGAGGCCATGCGATCAGCACAAAGTTATCCAGAGTCACCAGTGGGGACGCCGCAACCCCGCGAGGGGAAACGACGATTGGTTTTGAACTAATAAAAGCGCTCTTTCCGCGAGGGTCGGAGCTTGGTAAGCATGTATTAGCTCTAGAATTGCCACAGTTATCCAAGTAGGATCGTGTCATCTAAGGAACCTCGACTGATTTAATGAGCCATTCGCGGTTTCACCGTGAGACAGTGTGAACTTAGACATGCATGGCTTAATCTTTGAGACAAGCATATGACTACTGGCAGGATCAACCAGATATCTGTCGGAGACGTACGTACTGCGCACACCGGTCGGCGGAGGAAGGGTGTGTAAAAAGCCTCACTGGGACGGCCGCAGGGACCGACTGACGGGACGGACGGACGGTTGTTCCACCCGTCCCTCACTCCGTCGACCTAGGACCGCCTGACAGGGGCCTCCCACACGCACCAGACGACCGACCGACCGGGCTCGCTCGAGGAGGGATGGCAGCGCTCTGTGCAGAACGGATCCCAACGACCTCGGCGACGAATTTCACTGGGACTAGAGACACAATTTGGCCTGCCCTTCTTCTCCGTAGGGAGAACGCAGGGCCTCGAGGCAACGATTCCTGCTTTCCATTTGCCGGTCACAAGCTCTTTGCGAGAGTCGGACCACCAGCGAGACGTACTGTCGAGCTCTGCTATAAGCCTTAGATAAATCACCACGGACGGACCACGTTTCCTGATACGGACCAGACTAGCGCACCTCGGTGGAGGAGCCACTACCACAAACCGCACCCAATTCGCACTACGGGGAAAGGCAGGCGAGCGTTTTCCGCAAGCCCGCGCTATCGCTCCGCCTGGCGGGACTGAGATCGCTTTACGAACACTGGTTGAAATTGAGTCGCCGCGGCGAGACAACTACCCCGTACTGTGATCCAATTAGGGGCGAGCTCACTGAAGAGCCTCGCATTGCACTACAGCCAGGATGATCCGGAACATCTTCTCAAGTACGTCTCGGGATCTGAGGAGAGACACTGTAACATGCCACTAAGGCAGGTCGTAAAATGTACCTACCGAAAGCACGAATAACAACAGCAGCAGCAGTCTATCTAGCGAGGTGAAGATCAACACTGTGATCCATAAAATAGTAAGCCACCTCAGAAATCCATATTTTCATATACATCCATTGTGGGTGGGTGTGAGGGTGGGGGGATAGTTCCATCTGCTTCAGCACTCTCTGTGATATTACAAGAGCTACTACCGCCTGCTACCAAAGATCGACACTGATCCATATAATAGTGAGCCTCTAGAGATGTCCGAAATTTCGTATACTGCCATAACGGAAGGGTAGGAGACGGAGACAGTTCCACCTTCTTCAGCACACTCTGTGATATTGCAAGAGCTACCAAAAATCGACACTCTAAAATGGGAAGAACACAGCACTAGTTCTTCTTTCGACGAATTGATGCTTTGCTTCTAGCCCAGTGAGATTTGCTAAGGAGACTGCGCGTTTCAGGTCTTCGACGGTCCCTCCACAGCTTTCCGAGCATGAGCGGTTCTCCTGGTCTGTACATACAGGGCAGTTCTGCCTGATATGTATTAGAGTTCGCTTCTGTGCTCCGCAATCCCATGTAGCGATGTCTCTAAGGGCCAGTGTGTGGAGGTGGGCTTTGAAGCCTGTTATGTCTTGTTCTGATCCTGAAGATCTTTGTCTGTCCGTCTATGCTGCATTTTCACTGGTTTCTTTTCTTTTTGCTGGATTTTCAATTCCGTCCTCATGGATCGTTTGATGGTGAGTCTGCGCGCCGCCACTTCCGGCTTTTGCGAGCCTATCTGCCTTCTCTTTTCCAAGAATCTCACAGTGGGTCAGAATACAGTGTAGGACTAGATCTGTGTTTTTGGGAACATACATTCCATGTATTTTATTCCGTTGAGAGTCTTACTTGTTGAGGGCTTGAGATGTACGCTCCTGGAGTATGTTACATTGGCCGTTTTGTTTGTAGTTGTGTTTTGGACAGTGCTAGTAATTTTGAACAACAGCAAAATCATTGCACTGGCTTAAATATTGGTGATCTAATGTCCAGAACGAAACAGATGAAACGAATACAAAAAATAGCAAATATCATGTCAACATTATGATGGCTATTTTTTAAATGAATAACTCAGGCATCAAATGTTGAATCCTATATCGTCTCCAAAATAGGAAACTTCCAGATCAGTTTCAAAATGTGATTTGCGTGGGGGGGGGGGGGGGGGGGGGAGGAGGGTAAAGCCCTAGTGATTCCATCATTTGTAATAGAAACCGATCTTTAATAAGATTTTCAGTAAGCTATTGGAAGAGATTTGTGGTAATCTTCAATCAAATTGGCAACTCGCGTGACAAAGTGTGATCGGAGTGTCCAAAACTTAAAAGTAATGGAAAAATCCATTTGATCCGATTATATTTGAACGAAATGGGTCTTGATAGCATGCGCTCATGAACAATGATATTTTATTTCAAGCTGGACTGAACATTAATGCGTGTTACATTAGTGCCACTTCTTATTGTTACATGAGTACAATTCCCGTATATTTTCCATAGAGAATTTTAATTTGTACTTTGCTTTGTGCCATTTTTCGGTATTGTTTCAAAGTTTGTTTTTGGTTTGTTTGTTGTAAACAAACTCTATGATCACAAGTTGTGTTTTTTTGGTATGTATATCGATTAGCGTCTGTTTAGTGTAGTGGCAGATCACTCGATTTTCACGGCAAAGGCACGTGGCTCAACGCACAGACCGCCATGCTCCATTCAACCCAGCTGTAAATGGGTACCTGACATACGACTAGTGAAGTAAAAGACAGTGAGGCAAGGAAATGTCCACAATACCTCAAACAAGCTGTGCTTTAGTATATTGAAGTCTCTAACTAACTTCAATCCCCGGAAGTTGAATAACTACTTTGGGACAAACCTTTAATGTAATATCGATGTAACAGATAACTGACACTTTACAAATGCAAGTGATCATTACTGCACGTCATTACTGTCTGCTATGGACAATTAATAATCAGATGAAGAAGATAATTAATGGTTTTGTAATGTGAATGTGCTGAAGATCGAGATGCATCTGGTGGAAAGAAAAGAACACAATAAGGAAGTCATGGATACATTAGTGATAGAGTAGAATTACTGACCGTAGTATGTAAGACAGGTAATATATTTTAGTCCCATCTACAGATAACACTTTGCTGAAAAATGTGCTGGAAGCAAAAGTCTAGGATACACCGTCCATTCGAAAATAAGGTTACAACTGAAAGGATAACATTAAAAGCAAACGTTGAAGATAAACAGTCTAATATATAATACATGGGGGGATACGGTGAACAGTAAATGTTGAGTGAAAACTGTCCATTAGAAAAGAAGGTTATAAGTGAAAGTATAATTATGATTGTATACGTGGAAGGATGAGATTGATAGCAAATATTGAAGACAAATTGACCATTAAAAGATAATGTTATAAGTGAAAGTATAATTATGATTTTATACGTGGAAGGATGAGATTGATAGCAAACATTGAAGACAAATTGACCATTAAAAGATAATGTTATAAGTGAAAGTATAATTATGATTTTATACGTGGAAGGATGAGATTGATAGCAAACATTGAAGACAAATTGACCATTAAAAGATAATGTTATAAGTGAAAGTATAATTATGATTGTATACGTGGAAGGATGAGATTGATAGCAAATATTGAAGACAAATTGACCATTAAAAGATAATGTTATAAGTGAAAGTATAATTATGATTTTATACGTGGAAGGATGAGATTGATAGCAAACATTGAAGACAAATTGACCATTAAAAGATAATGTTATAAGTGAAAGTATAATTATGATTTTATACGTGGAAGGATGAGATTGATAGCAAACATTGAAGACAAATTGACCATTAAAAGATAATGTTATAAGTGAAAGTATAATTATGATTTTATACGTGGAAGGATGAGATTGATAGCAAACATTGAAGACAAATTGACCATTAAAAGATAATGTTATAAGTGAAAGTATAATTATGATTTTATACGTGGACGGATGAGATTAATAGCAAACATTGAAGACAAATTGACCATTAAAAGATAATGTTATAAGTGAAAGTATAATTATGATTGTATACGTGGAAGGATGAGATTAATAGCAAACATTGAAGACAAATTGACCATTAAAAGATAATGTTATAAGTGAAAGGGAAACATTAACACATTGAGAGAAACAAATATATCAAGACAGAAGTCATTGAAGATCCATTGCAACAGACCTTCGAACGTCTGTAAAATTGAATTCCAGAGCAAGTATTCCACGCGCAATATACGTTACTTTACGACTAGAACGATGAACCAACGGATCAGTCGAACGAGTGTAGCAATTATATTTAAAACATATTTTTGCTGAAAATAGTAAAATATGTTCTATAGGTGCATGTATGCGAGTGTATATTTATTTACGTAGGTATATACTCGTATGAGCGCGCGCACGTGCGCGTGTGTGTGTGCATGCAGATTCCGATCTTGTCCTTATTTTTTGAAGCAAATTAATCTTTTGTCTTTGTAATCACTGTGATTTTTTGTTTCGCCGTGACAGTTGGAAGATTGGTAGAACTTACGACAGGCGCTCAAGTCAAACCGGGACTTTTTTTTCTAAGACACAAATATACATTTTCAAGTAGTTTTTAACTAATTGCTAATTATTGTTCTATATAATCTCCTGCAACGTTATGCACTTATCCCAGCATTTAAGTAATGCTTGAAAAGCTTCAGTGTACAAATATTTGTCAGTATGTCTAAAACAATCCAGGACAGCCTGTTTCACTTCGTCATCAGTGTTGAAATGCTGACTTCCCAGAAATTCTTTTAGTAGTCCAAACAGGTAGAAATTGCTTGGAGCGAGGTCTGGTCTATAGGGTGGATGTGGCAATACCTCCAAGCTGAGTTACTGCATATGGCCCATAATGCGGTGAGCGTAATGAGATCGAGCTTTAACTTACAGGAATAGGGCGCCTTTTGTGAACAAATTGGCCATTTTTTCCGCATACGGTTCTGCACATCAATCAATGTATTGTTCACTGTTGATAGTTGCACCAATGGATAGAAAAGAAAAATATGATACCACGTTTGTCTCTGAAAACACTCGCTATCACTTTACCTGTTGAAAAGACCTTCCTTTTTTGGGTGGTGGTGATTGCGTATGCTTCCACTGCTTGGTGCCCAGGTTTCGTCACATGTAATGAAGCGATCCAAAAAGGCATGACCTTCCATCCATGTCAAAACGTTTCGTCAATTCAGCCCAGGGTTGAACTCTTCTCTGTCAGCCGAAAGCGGAAAGATGTCTTGGCACCCAAGATGCACTAACCTTCCGAAAGTGTTCATGTTCATGAATAATAGTGTTCACCATACTCAGAGAAAGACTTTCCTCTTGTGCAAATTTCGCGGCAGGTTATGCGTCGATATTCCAGGATAAGGCGTTCCACAATATTCACAGAAATAACTGTGGTGGGTTGAGAGTAACCAAGGCCGGTATCATCACTCACCGATGTACGACCTTTTCTAAAACGTTTATACCAATACAATGTCTAACTGCGGCTAAGTGTCTCATCACCGTATTGTGATTGTTGTCTACTGTACATTTCTGAAAGTATAACGTTTTCTTTCACAAGAATCTTCATCAGAACACGCTGTTGCATGCAAGCACTAACGGTGCTGTCCGCGATTTTTTATATATCTGGCACGTGACTGACCCATGGCAAGTGGGCCACCTAGCAGTAACAGGGCACACGTGCCTCTAACTGATGATAATAGTTTCAGCACGTAATAACCCATTCATGTAGAACTAGATTAAAAAGTCTCGGTTTGATTTGAACGCCCCTTGTATTAATCCTCTGTTCTTTTACTCACACTAGCAGAAATGGCTTCAGTTCCATTTTGTTTTAAGTGAATACGTTTCCAGTACCAAACAGAACCGTCCTTAGTTGTCTTTCCCAGCATGAATACTAAGGACTAGCAGATTGAGTCTTGTCTTTATTATAACAATTTACACATGGATTACGATTTCTTCAGGAGATTGCTTATAGAGACTACATATCGTCATTAGAGACGTGCTTATTTTGTTTGTCTTACTCCTGACGCTGCTGAAGTGGTCAGGAGTAAGACAAACAAAATACAGTTTGTCGGGAAAATAAAATAATTCTATAGTTTCTTTCCCTCAACTATGTTTCTTACTGTTCCGTCTTGTGGTTGGCATTTTTAATTGTTTTCACACACTTCCTAATTGTATTATTTGCTATTCTCTATTTATTCTTCTGTGTATCTTCATTCTCTCTCTCTCTCTCTCTCTCTCTCTTTCTTTCTTTCTCTCTCTCTCGCTCTCTTTTTCTCTCATTGTGGTTGACGTATTCAATTCATGTGATATTCATAGGGATTGTTTTGTTTCCTATTATCAAAATCTCACTTTTTCTCTCATGCAGCTCTATGTATTTTTCACATTCCCACTGTCTTTCACTTTTTATTCTCTCTTTATCCTTTTCACACTTTTACATGGGGACAGCGTGAGCTAGTGGTTAAGTGACACGGCTCACGTCGAGGGTGCTGGGTTCAATCACAGCACCGGCTGTTACCCCGGGGAAGCAAGCCCTTAGAAAATGCAGGAGAAAAACAGACCCTTACATAAAATGCATGATGAAGTCGGATGTACTGGGCCGTATAGACGCAAAATAAAAACACAGTGCAACGCACACCGCCTTGAGGAATAGAGAAATAAGACGAACGCAAAAAACACCCCGACCCAAAAAACAAAAACAAAGAACAACAACAAAAAAAACAAACACTGATACATAGGTAACATAATTATTTACTTAAGGTACCCTCTCAGAAGTTGCGACCTACCTTGCACAGACTGTATTTGTATATAACAAAAGGATAGACAAAAACAGCACATCTTTATAACACAAGATCGATTCTGTACGATACGCCCACACACAGAATTTAGACTGACGTCATTTTTCCATCTAAAACCCAAGAAAACGCGCCTGTCATATACAGGTAATGAAGCTGCTTCTTGCGTAATTAAAGTTTCGCGAAATCACAAAGCACACATTATTTTAAACTTTAAACAAATAAATGAGGGCGTTTAGATTCACCTATCTTTAGGTTACATTTAAAACAGACGTATCTCTAGTACACATAAGAGGCGGACAACACATGTTTAAAAACGACCATTACAATGCTAATTATTCCTTCGTTTGGGGTTATAAACATGTGTTATCTGATGTCTCAAATCACATAAAGATCACTGAAAAATGAGTCAGTTGGCAGACCTACAGCTAAAAGAGGACATTGAGAACTTTTACAAAGAAAGAAATAACAAAAGACAGAAGCTGCTGCAGCAATACAGTTGGAGACAAACACGTTGATTTAAAGTTTTGTAAATATGCACAAACAACGTGCTTTACAAATGTTCAGTGTGAATGCACATTTCTGGTTCTTGTAATTATATTCATTTCTATCTGTATATGCATATATATAAATATATACATATATAATATTTAAAGGAGGGCGAGCCACAAAACAATTTTAATATGACATTTTCTGTTTTGCCCCAAGCGAACATTTTGGCATACAATGGATAAATGGCACGATTCTGGAGGACCTTCATTTCGCAGATGACCAGGCACTCTTGAGTTCCACTCCTGAAGAAGCGCTAAACAAGTAGAATCGAACGAATAAAGCTTGGCTTGGCTTCGTTCATTCTCAATCTCCCACTACCAAACACTGAAAGGGCTTAAGTAGCAGAATGTAGTCCAGAGAACGAAATGGTTTGTGTCGTAGTTTACAGCTTGACTGCGACATTTGCACCTTTCGGTCCAGCACATCCGAATTCAGCAAGCGTTTTTTGAGTACCGGGATAGCATTCCCTCTTCGATCCCTTCACCTTAGCCAGTCTGCCTTGCTGTAGCCTGTTATCCAGGATCACCGCGTGGAGGTGTAGAAGGGTCTTGGCAGCTCTGGTTCGCTGTCCTTGACGCTAGCAGTCAGCTATGGGTCGCTGACCACTGCAGCTCATGCGCTGCTCAGTATCTTGATCCCGAATCGAATATGCCGCCTAACAGAACAGATAGGACTAAAAACCAATGCTTCCAAGGTCATGAATTTCGCCACTAAGCCTGATGTTATACAGTTGCATGGAGAAGTATTAAAGACAGTTTACAGTTTCACTTATCCGGGAAGCAAAATTACTCAAAATCGAGATACATCTAAAGGAATTTACATTTGCATTAGCCGTAGGTGCCTTTACCCAACTAACGAACGTCTGAAAATCAAAATCACTGATTGCGCACACAAAGTTCAGTTCGTTTAGCTACAACATATTACCAATGCTGATCTATGAATTTGAATGCTGGAAAATAACAAAGACATTATAAAATAGGTTAAATGCATTTCAGAAGAAGTGTCTTGGAAAGCTCTTCAACATTGGATGGGAGGAATTCATAACCAACAAATCAATTGTATCACTCATCAGGAAAAATCAGTAGACACAACGGAGATGTTGTTAGAATGGACAGCAGACGACCTCTGCTAACGTTTATGTGGTCACCAACTGGCTGCAGGAAAAGAGGAAGACCAAAAGCAACTCTCCACAGAACAATCTCAAGAGAGTGTTCCATTATGAACCTGATCACACCGTTCATGAACTGGAAAAAAATGGCGTCACACAGATCAAATTGTAGAACACTGGTTTCTGCCTTATGTGCCGTGTATGGCCCTTAAAGAACATTGATTGATTAGGTAGTTGATATTCTGTTAATAAAAGACGTGAAGGCAATTTTGACTCTTCATATAACAGGTTATAGAAAGGGGTTAACAATCGAAATGATAAACACCAGACTGCATGTTATCGATATACGATCGATTTTAACATTCTATAAGACAAATTAATAATGGTGATGTTTTTCTGCTTTTGTAGTTATCATTAGTTGACCAATTAATAGACCAACTGTTCACATATTATGGAGCTGAAGTGGTATTCGTAGATACCTGTTCTTGTAAGTCCCGGGAAATGAGAAGTATAATGAGATAGCCATAAGCATACCAACACTACCGCAGTAGCTACCTAGTATATCACAGAACAGACCTGCAGGCAAATCCTGACAGACAATTATAGACACAAATGGCCAAATCGTTGGCCTGTTTTCTAGACAGGCCAGATATATTTTTATACACCAAGCAAAATTAGATTCGCAAGGCCCAGTCAAAAGTTTGAAAAAAAGAAACCACATATTGATCTTCAAGGAGGCCAGGCCACGTTCCTCTCAACAGACATCTGAATAGTATAGACCTAATGGATTAATCAATTTGCAGATTCTGACACCAAGACGACAAATCAGCACATCTTAATCCTGTGCCCAGGATACACAACAATACACAATACACTTTGCATCATCGCAATAACTGAGGAGGCCGTGTGTGTTATCAGGGTACGAACTAGACAAACACGATATACCAGCTCACAACTAAAGAAACTACATCATCTTTATCATCATAATGATCATCCATCATCCACCTTCATTATCATCACCCATCATCATTGATCATCATCATCCTCATCTTGATCACCATCATCCACCATCATCATCCTCACAATTATCCATCATCCGTCATCCACCATCATCCTCACCCCTCATAATCCATAATTCATCATCATCCTCATTATGATCACCATCAACCATCATCATCATGATCATCCTCCATCCTCATCATCGTTCTCATCCATCATCATCATAGTTTGGCTGGCACATGGTAATCAAAACTCAAAGTTTGATCAAAATAGTCTGTGTTGAGTCGAATTATCAAAAATCAAAGTTTTATCAAAATAGTCTGTGTATAGTCGAATTATCAAAAATCAAAGTTTGATCAAGAAAGTCTGTGTTGAGTAGAACTATCAAAAAAAAGTTTCATCAAAATAGCTTTTATTGAGTACAGCTATCAAAAACACAGTTTGATCAAGATAGTCTGCGTTGAGTAGAACTATAAAAACTCAAAGTTTCAATTATGAAAATCATGAAATTAAATATCTGAAAATAAAATATACTGTTGTGTATATATATATATATATATTGCAATTGACCGCGATCTTTTGACTCGATCACACATTTCCCTATCCGTCGCTCTGTGATCTATCACTTTCGTCCAATATTTACCTAATCATCGCGGACGATGAGGCTAACGTCTGGTCAGGGAAAACACACTCGTCAAACAATGTTAGCTAGGGTCAGGAGAAATATACTGGCCAAGACCCTTACCTGACCTCCTCGTTGGTCGTCCTGGAAACAGGCTGTTGTCGAGGGCAACAGTCTGGCTAATAAGGTGAGGTTCGGTGTGATCTCCGTAGTAGGGAATGACACGCAGATGAAGCAAAGCATTGCACAGCCGCCTGGAGGACCCCGGTCCACTTCATCAGCACGCTCGGGATGTCAGGAAAGCTACTATATTCTGCGACAGCTCCGTCCTTGCACAAAAGGGTTACCAACCCATTGTGGACATTAGCAACCAAACAACGAACCAACCTTATCATAGGCCGAGCTGTGAACTCTTGACCCTTTCAAACAAACAGTCGCCACGCTTTGACTCCCCTAGACGGTTAAGCACGCTGACACGCTGTGCACGAGTGATTCTATCCAACGTGTCCACAGATAAGGAATTCTACTTCATTTTGAGAACCAGTGCGAAAAATGGATAGAAGGCTCGTCTCCGTAAAAAAGATGTTAATGCTGTCGAGCTATACAATTTTTCATCAAGCACGGTACGAAAGTCGTGATCATTGTAACTTACAATCAGTGACGTGGGGTGACTTTTTTCAAAGGGGAATAGGTTCGAGGACACATTTCATTATTGGACAAAAAAGGAATACCCTCCATTTAATGCACAATATTTAGCTTGCCAATGACATTTTTACTGATCACAGCTCGCGCAGTTTAGCTCACTTAAACCCGTGCACAATATTTAGAAATGGGATAAACAAACAAATATATTCTATACATATTTTTACAAATATATCCTAGTTTTTAATTGAGTTATTGCGGAAAGAGGTGAGACTGATAAAATGACTGATATCACAAAAGCCATTATTATTCCACACTCTTTGATCTATTTCGAACAGCACACAAGACCAACAATATAGCCTGTTTCTTGATATGCATGCAGTTTACCACTGTGAAGAAGTCTAATAATATGTTTTGAGATTACGTGTTTAGTGTTTCATTTTTATTTTAACAGAAATGTCTGAAGTTGGTCAACCTTTCGTTATTACTTGCTGTTTTTCTTCAAAACTGAGGATTACAAACGATGCTGTGAATCGAGTCAAGCGCTACATCCCTCGCTGACCTACTTACATTAACCTCGCAACTTGTCTCTGGCAAGCGTTATAATGAGGATAGTTTCCAAATCCACAGTCCCTTCCTCCATTTCATCCTTTGAAACAATGTTAGAACTATATTGGTAATCGAACGCTTTAATACTTCACAAGATGTCTTTCATTAACAGAAACGATGACATACGTGTATTAATCATAACACTAACCCTCATTTGAAGCAATCACAAATATTTACTTAAGAAAGAATGCCGGAGAGAACTGATACCACTTGATCACTTTTGATGCTAGAGTGTCGTCATTTTGGGAACATCGTGGAGTATTGTGACGCAAATTGAGCCTCAGCTAGTGAAGATTACTAATGCTGTTTATTCAATATTTTTATTTCATGTTTTATATCCCATGGAAATTTAAACTCAGAATAGCTTAACTAAAATGTATTGAGACTAGTCTATTGACGGCACGCCACTGCTCACGGTATATATTGTGTAATAGTCATGAACAAAATACAGAGTATCAATTTTATGCAAAAGTTCATATTATTTTTCTAATTAAAGCTTTATGAACAAAGAAATCACACAAGAAAAAACATTAAAGGCAGAAATATCACTAATAATAATACAAATACGTACCATTAGTAACTCATGAAGTCTGTTTGTCAGTCGTTTCTCTAACATACTTTTCTGGAGACACTGTATTCTTTCATCCCAGCTGATAACTTGTCGCTCTTATATTTGCACGAGGAGTGTAGTCTGACAAGAAATGAGACAAAATATTGATTAATTTATGTTTTACAAACTGGTATAAAGCCACAATTGATATAGCACATAATGGGCTTTTATCCCGACTTCGTGCAAGGGAGTGGCCAGAGATGGGAAATCCGCGCTAACTGAAGAAAGAAAAATGACAAAAATAGAATGACCATTAGATATTCGTGACACACGTTTTATCTTTTCAGATGAAGAACAATTTTTGTTGTTTGGTTGGTTCAAGGAGTGAATAATGCATGTTTAGGAGAAGAAGCGCACACTAGAAAATGAGTGGACAATGTTCTATAAAAGCATGAAAGCAAAACAGTAGATAGGGATTGGAAAATGTTCGATTAAAATCAGCAAAACAAATCATGTTCTTCGGCCCAATTTGATAATATGGCTGACAAGTTAAAAACCATAACACCAACAGCCCACACAGATCATTCTGCTGTCTAGGTTTGGGTTAATGAGACATATGCTCAAAATACTTCTGCAGGTCATAAAATCAAATAGCTGAAGTTGAATAATTGAGTTATTTACTAAATCAAATCATACATTTTTTTTAAAAACCCACTAAAGTTAAAAAAAAATTACGAACACAGCACGAAAGTAAATTTAAACTAGGAAACTATAAGACAAAATGTGACATATAAATGAATTATAAACGGCACTTGAAAAAAGTACACTTCGAATAGAAGACAAATTTATAGCTACACACATTCGCTAACAGGCAAGTTATAGTTATACAATAAATCAATCAATGAATCAAAAACCTTCAGCTCTAATATAGTTAAACAACCGTCATTTTTCAAGTCTGTCCGGAAGGAAGGCTAACGTCTGATCAGCCAAATATACTGTACTGATCAGATATGTTAGTCAGGCTCAGGCAAAACATACTGGATAAGACCCTCACCCTGGCGTCCTCTTTGCCCTTTCTGAAAACGGACGGTTTTCACGGCAGCCTGGCTAACAAACTGAGGGATCGACGTGATCCCCGTAGTAGTGAGCGACACGCAGATGAAGCCAAGTATAGCACAACCGCCTGGAGGACCACGATCCATCTTCATCAGCACACTCGGGTTGTGAGAAAAGCAACGACAACCTGCCACTTAACGTCGTTGTTAGGGTCACAAAAAACTAACCCTACTCATTGTTGGCCATCAACAACAACAACTTCAAAACTGTCTGTGCCCTCGTCAGCATTACAGTCCACAACAGTCTTACTTACTTCATGTTTATCTCTAGTTCTCTTCTCCAAGTGTGTTTATGTATGCCCCATTGGGTTATTCTTTTTCTTCTTCTTCTTCTTACGCTGTCAGACGTCAACCTTTATTTTTTCGAAAAAAGCAGCGGTCATCCTGAGGCTGTCGACACTGCCATAGAGCTTGTCTAGTTTTGGCACTGGTGATGGCCACATCTGCTCTCTCTGATCCTCGTATGTCGGGCAGTTTTGCAGCAAATGTTCAGCGGTCATTTTCCCGGTACCACACGAGCATTCGTCAGTGCCACCTATCTTCAATTTGTTGAATAGGTGGTACCTCAGTCTATTGTGGCCAGTGCGAAGTCTGAAGACCACGACCTGCTCTCTTCTGTTCAACTGGTAATAGGCATCGTTTTTGTGTAGCCAGTATGTTCTGTTTCCCATTTGGTCATGTATCTAGCTCTAATAAGCCGTTTTGATTCTTCGTAAGTCACACTAGTATCTGGTTGTGGTAGTCTTGCACCTTCCTTTGCCAGTCTGTCTGCCTCCTCGTTGCCTTGGATGTTGCAGTAGCATGGAACCCACTGTACCACTACTCTTTTTGGTGCGGACTGCTGGCATAGTTGACAGAGTGCTGCTCTTAAATCATTAAGTTCAGTATTGTTCTGCCTTTTTAGTGCTGCATTGGGTTCTATAATTGTGTTTGTCTTGCAAAATCGTCTGGCTAATTTTTTAAAGTATTCCTCATTCAGCGTATTATCTTCATGTTGCGTTCCACTGAGATATGTCTATATTTTTCTAGCATGTCGACATTGGTGACCTTTTCGTACCATTTCAAACCATACATTCTGTGCAGGCATTTGCTTTTGATAAATGTATATCCTCGTTGTTATCATCCGAGATTCAGAACCATATAGAAGGACCGACTTTATATTAGTTTTGAACATTGAGATATTCGTGTTGGACTTGATTCATGTGGAGTTCCATAATTTTTCCAACGTCTCGCTTTCTATATTCTTAACCATATATCCTTTTCTATAACTATTCTACATCATCACCCTCTCTCTCTTGTTTATGTTGCTGCTTACGTAGATACATGAAAAACCCCTCTTGAAGGTATGGTTTCTCCCAGAATGGCGTGAACCTTGCTGCCTGTATCTATACTAAGAATCTTAGTTTCCTGTCTATTAATCCCTAGCAACAATTCCTGTGACCATACCTCGAGCTGCTTCGATTGATTATGCTGTTGATTTCGGTCATCAGCTAGAAGAGCCAAGTCATGGACACATTCCAGGTCCTCTAATTCTTTCGTTGAAATCAATGTAAATACACAATCCTTCACTAGAGTCCTTTTACTCATATTTCGATCCGTAGCCAGAAGAAACAAGAAAAAATGGGACAATAGATATCCCTATCTCACACCAGGTATGATTTCAATACGTCCTAACTGTCCCCCAAGAATGACTCTATATTCCATACTCTCATCTGTCTTCCGAATTAGATTAGTAAACTTTTGAGGTGCACCATAGTGCCTAAGCAACTTCTATAGCGACTCCCTGTCCGTTCAAGCTATTAAACGTTTGTCCACGTAACGAATATGCAATGATGAATCTCATTCCACACTTAGTTCAACTATCACCCCCAGAGTGCCTATCCTGACCGTAATAGGACAAAATTTGTTGACAGTCTTCCTGTTCCTTCCTCAAAGTTGTGGCATACTCTAGAATGATTCTGGTCAATATCTTTTCAGGCAGTGACATTAGCATTATCCACAATTAACACATGCTATAGATCACAATAATTCTTTGCCTATTTTGTCTTAAAACAGTTTCTTCAATTGGATGTGATTTTTCGCTTCCACAGATCTTTCTCAGCAGACTGCAAAAGTAGGTAGATGTACATATATTACCAATAATTCATTCTGGATACTCTCTATGCCAGTAGATTTGCTATATCACAGAAACATTAATCGATTAATCGAACCCTTTCAACTCCCTGCTGAGTCTAGATCGTCAACAAACATCCATCACGTTTTCCTGTAATGCGCCATCATTTTGAACTTCCACCACAACTTCCCTATCGTTTTCAGGTTTGTCTCTACTGGCCTTCTTCATTTGCATTTAAGTCTGCCTCTATTCCTCTTGCTCTGAGGATTTCACAACAGTGATTGTCTTGGGCCGACGCCTTCTCACGTTTAGTCCTACTGGCATCAGGAGGGTTCTTTCCCACAGTTCTATATTGGTGACTTAATCATACTATTATATTCCCTCAATTTGAGCAGGCATCCATTGCTGAAAGTTTGGACTTCTCTAGTTGCACTTTTCTTTGTTCCCAATTTCACAGATCCATACAATAGGAAATACTTGACGTTGTAGTCGAAGATTTGTATTTTTGCGGAGGACTTAAATTCTTTCGATTTTCACAAATACTGTAAGGCAGCAAAGTCTATCTCACCTTTTTGTTTTCTTAATTTGAAATCTCAATCAGTAATTCTGATCTTGTCTTTATTGATGCCAATCTATATGCATGAATCTATCTCTTGTAGTGCCGTCTCACTTCGTAAAATATGATTATTTGAAGTTGCTTTCATTTTCATAATCCGTAGTTTTTCATTGTGTACCTTGACCAAATTTCAGTGACCATTTAGCAAGTATATAGTTTTTTTTATTCTGCATTTGGTTGTGACTGTGAGAAATATTCACTCTCTAAACTATTTAATCCTGACCTTTGTCGCTAATTATAAAAACAAGCAGAAACGTGATATCTCAACCTGATGTAAGTAAAACATGAACAGCAAATAGATAATGGTAAATGTGCTGGAAGAGGAGCATTTAGGCCTTTAACAAAAACCTTAGCAGATTATCAGAAATGAATGGCATATGTTCTTTAAAATCATACAAACTTACACGATTTAGAAATCCTCTTTTTAAAAAATTAAAAATAAAGATGTGTTTTACACATGCGTGTAATTGTGCTACAGACAGATGTATACAGAAATACTGTAAAAGAGTTCAACACACAAGAACAGAGAAACCCTTTATGACTCTTACCAATATAGTTCCCAGACTAACTCAATGGATAGAATCTCAAATTGATCACCGCTGTTCTTCTATATATTCCAATTGAAGTTTGAAAGAGTTAAGAAGAAGCTGCAGAATTGTTGCTAAATTTGTCCTGGTATTCGGAACTTATGCTCTATAAATTTTTCTCGTGTACAATATGTCTACGCTTCTAACCAATGTCATGTTGACACGATCAATAGTAGTGTGAAGCTAATCACAACATACTAGTGCAGAAATGGACATGCAGTGCAACAGGTCCCATTATAATGCACTAATTGATATGTACTATCATAGCTAATACAGGAATTACACGCCTTGTTACACGCCTTCAAAAAAACAATATAATAACACTATCAAAATCGATATTTATATTTCAACAGGCATAGTTTCTAATGATTATTTTTTGAGGTTTTTTGAAGAAGAGACATTCGCGCGACTTTTTAATTTTTTTATATTCCCTCGATAATGTCTCTAAATGCTAATCGATTTTGCGTACACTGAGGTATTTCAGTCTGTTGATATTGCCGCTCCTCTGATCCTTGTTGTTTGTCTTCTCTTCTTTTTTGTGTCTTAAAATATTTGAAGAATCTTTGTTTGTTTTTGTTTAATATGTCCATGAAACAGAGTTGTCAAACAAAATTAGTTTCCGTATTCTTCTCTATTGTCTGCTATGTTCAAAGTATTGAATAGTGAAACATCCAGTTTTAGCTGCTATATTGTCTGCTATGTCTAACCTATTCAGTCGTCAAATAGTAATATTTCCCGTTATCTGCTCTATTGTCTGTCATGTTTCAGCTACATAGTCGTCAATGATTTGCACTATCTGCTGTATTGTCTGTCAAGTTTCCGTGACTGAGTCGTCAAACAGTTATAGTTTATGCTATCTGCGCTACTGTCTGTCATGTTTCAGCTACAGAGTCGTCAATGATTTGCACTATCTTCTGTATTGTCTGTCAAGTTTCCGTGACTGAGTCATCAAACAGTTATAGTTTATGCTATCTGCTATATTGTCTGTCATGTTTCAGCTACAGAGTCGTCAATGATTTGCACTATCTGCTGTATTATCTGTCAAGTTTCCGTGACTGAGTCGTCAAACAGTTATTGTTTATGCTATCTGCTATTTTGGCTATTATGTTCCAGCCACCGAGTCGTCCGTCACATCTACAACTCAACCATCTAAAATAGAAGAATGCCCTCTGTTCGGAGAGCTAATGAAAACGTGCAGAGAAATTAACAAAAGGCACGTGCATCATTTATTTATCTGTTTTCGTCTACCCAAATCTCTAGATTTGTTTAGCTGGAATGTTTTTAAGTGCACGATCACAGGAAGTCGTCACATGTGCAGCAAAGATGAAATACGACATTATTGATATCCTTAGACTGGCTGAAACAAGCTGGAACGGATCTGCGGGGATGTAACAACACAGAGGAAATGCTGCTGTCCCGACGGCAATCTTAAGAAGGCGCACAGCTTAGTGAAGGTTTGACCTAAATGCTATCAGCAGATACGCAACATGTCCTTACAAATTGGAGGCAGTAAAACCCAAATGATACTAGCTACTTTTACAACTGTCAAAAAGAAGTTCAAGATAAACGTTATCCAACTTTATATACACCAAGCAATTAAAATAAAGGGATTAATGACAGAAGCGCTTTACACCACAATTCAAAATGTCATGGATACAGGAAGATGGAAACCATTATGATTTTGATGGAATACCATCAAATTGATAATATCGATTTGTATCGATCATGAGAAAACATTGAAAAGTGATTAAAAATGAAAATTGAGAACTAATTATGTGTCATTTCACGTGAATCCTACATGATCAGTTTTCACTGCAAGCTTACTATGTCCGACGGTTTGGCTTCCGAGCAAGTGGGCAACTAAGAGGAATCTGGATAGACGATAAAAGGCGATTCTCAAGCGACACGGGATGCTATGTCACACGCGATGCATTTGGCCAAAGAGAGGCATCTTTTGCTCAATACGACGCACACCAGGGTTCACATGGACTGAAAACTAACTATTTAACTTAAGAGCTTCTGGGGTTTACATCTCCTGGTGAGTAGGTGTAGCATGTTTCTACATACACGAGTACATAAGAGAGCGGGCTCTCACTAGACTACTAAGCAAAAGACCAGGTTGACCAAAAATATGCCAATTAGATCAACATCAGATGATGTAAATGTATGTAAAGGACGTGGTTATATATATATATATATATACACGCACGCACGCACACACGCACGCTAACACACACACATACAAACGCACGCATGCACGCTAACACACACACACGTACACACGTACACACGCACACACACACATACATTATATATATATATATATTTATATCAGACCTTCACCTACAGATATCTCAGTAAAATGCTTGTAACACTTGTTTTCACATAGGCAGGTTTATGTCGAAGGCTATCCACAGTCGGTTGTTTTGATGCTTTTTACTTCCTGCGGCCTACCAAGTCTAGTAGAAGGTAGGTGGCGTATTGGGTGGAAATTTAATTATCGTACGTTGTTTTACCCGGAAAGTCGGCTAACAATCTGCTCTTTGCGATTTTCAATTGCTAATAACTCTTTTGCGTACTAAGTGTATGCGGGGCTTCCGAATTTAACGTCCGTTTCGAATAGGACTAGGCACTGAATTTTAACTCCCTTGGAACATGTGAGATATAAAATTGGTAGATTTAAAACACTCGGGGGACGGCGTTGCCTAGTGGTTAAGTGACACGGCTCACGACCCGAAGGTGCTGGGTTCGATCCCCACCAATACTGGTTACACCAAAAACGATGCCTATTACCAGTTGAACCGAAGAGAGCAGGTCGTTGTCTTCAGACTTCGCACTGGCCACAATAGACTGAGGTACCACCTATTCAACAAATTGAAGATAGGGTGTACCGACGAATGCCCGTGCGGTACTGGTAAAATGACCACTGAACATCTGCTGCAGAACTGCCCGACATACGGGGATCAGAGAGAGCAGATGTGGCCATTGCCAGTGGAACTGCAAGACAAGCTCTATGGTAGTGGCGAGAGTCTCAGGATGACCGCCGCTTTTTTCGAAAAAATAATGGTTACTGTCTGACTGTGTACGCAGAAGAAGAAGAAGAAGAAGATCCCCACCACAGCACCGGCCGTTACCCCGGGAAGAAAACCCTTAGAAAATGCAGGAGGAAGCAGACCCTTACATAAAATGCGTGCTGAAGTCGGATGCACTGGGCCGACAGGCGCAAAATAAAAACCACAGTGCAACGCACACCGTCTTGGGGAATAGAGAAATAAGGCGAACACAAAAAAAAAAAAAAAACACTCGCTGCTTCTTGCTTTCATTCGTTTCTTGAGAGGCGAACTTTTTACTCCTCTGTCATGGCATCTGCCCACCCCCGCCCCTTTCCGTACAATACGTCGTAATAAATCGAATGCGAAATAACAAACAAAGAATCAAGACAAGGAACGCGACACCAAGCAGTACAGGCGGACTTAAATACTTTTCACGCCAGAATGATAACGTCAATATAACTAGAAACTATTGGAAACCACAGGGTAAGAAAATTATGAGAAGGTCACAGGACACATGATGAGCAAAAGTGGAAGTGGAGTCAGTATGATTGGCGTCTCATGGGCAGAACTCCGAGGAAGGATTAGAATGCAATTTAGTGGAGAGTACACATTGCGACCATGTATTCCAAGAGGAGATAGATGGAATGAACCAAGTAATTATTCTTGCTTTACGCGAATAAATTTTAAGGCACATGTTAGTCACACGCACAAGTAAAGTAACAGATCCGATACTAAAATAAAATAAAAATCCGTTATGAAGCTTTAGAGCAAGGCAAAGAAAGTCGTGCTCTTCAGAATTAGTGACTGCAAGCGGATACATTGAGGCGCATCTTTAGTGACCTAAAGTCTGTAACTACCCACCAGTTGGCGGCTAGTCGAGCCATGTACTGTCAAGGTAAGATGCCATTCTACAGATAATCTCGCGCCGACTTTTGTCAAGAATGCTCCTACTCCTACGCGAAAGTGCTATTATTTTCATGTATAAGAGCTTTTCAGTTTTTGAATTGTTTGTTTATGTGTGTGTGTGTGTGTGTGTGTGTGTGTGCATTCGTGCATGCATGTGTGTGTGTGTGCGTACGTGCGTACGTATGTTTGTGTATGTGTCCATCATGATGAAAAGCAACGTGGCAAAGTGCGCCAAATAAATGTTCTTGTTCGTTGTTTGTCTGTTGTTTATTATGGCGTTTGTTTAATTTTGTTTAGTCTATTTGTCTGTTGTTTATTATGGCGATTGTTTAATTTTGTTTACAGGCTCTTTGTCTGTTGTTTATTATGGCGTTTGTTCAATTTTGATTACAGTCTCCTCACGATGAAGGGGATTAAAAAACAAATTTAGGTTCCAGTATTTGTTTCACTGCTAGGTTTTAGTACGGTATATACTTCTTATTACATGTTGTCATTGTAGGAATTGTTTTTATAATATTGAATGAACTTACAATATATACAATATATATACCATAAGTTATATTGCCTGGTATACGATTTCGACATTTTCATGATCCAGGAGACCTGCTCGAAGGAAAATGTTGCCATCAAGTGTTCACGTTACAGGTGCTACAATAATCCATGCGGACTCGGCAAGCGGGAAGTGGCGATGTATGTGAAGCAAGAACTTTCCCATACATGAATAGATACTAGCACCTGTAAAGTTGAGGATGTCTAGCTACAAGAAATTGTAGTAACAATCAACCACTAAGAATGGAGAATCTACAACACATACGCTCACGAAGATCACCTCTTCGATGACGTAAAGTGGGAGTTTCTGTCGGAATTGTCAGAGCCGCATAGCAAAAAGTGTCTCATTGCAGGTGACTTTAATGCTAGGTCAAAGAAGTGGGAAAACGCCACTAAAAATTGGCAAGAGGTCGCCTTTAGCCAGGCATTAGTCCACACAAACCTCACTGTCGTGAGTGACAGACGTTCAACTAGACTAGCATCTCGACCTTGAGATAAGGACGGAGTTATCGACTAGGCACCTATATCCAGTGATGTTGCTCTATCCATACGCTGGGACACGTATATATCTCCTCACAGATACTGAAGGCAAATGTCACACAGCCTCTGTGGTGACTTAACTGTCACAAATCCTTAAACTTACCAATATCAGCTTAGTAACAAAGCAACCGCTGATAAGCATTATATTTATATCATCGCAATAAAACCAATGTTAAATGTGGTCCCTATCCAGGGATCGGAAAAGAAAAATTACAACTTATGAAGTAAATTGTGTAGAAGAAGTCACATATGTCACCTGGAGGGATCAATTGTTAGATTTGGACATACAGATGTGGTGAGAACTGTTCATTGCGCTGCAAATATTTCAAGAAAGACAGAATAAAAAGAGCTACCACAGCACGCTTGCAACACAAGAAAAACTGGCTACAAGGCACGGGGAAGAACGAGTGGTAAAGATGACATAAGATAAATTCTAAAACTGACGCAACACGCTAATCCCAAGAAAGACGACTTATGCTCCTCATGAGACGGAACTGCACTAATGGTGGGGGAAAATAAAGTAAGTAAACAATTTATTTTACAACTGCGTCTATCTCTCTGTCTCTCTCTCTCTCTCTCTGTCTTTCTGTCTCTCTTTCACTCTCGCTCCTTTTATGACAAGTCTCTTCCACATTACACTTTTGCTTTACTTTTATTTGTTTCGATTAATTCATTGAATTAGATTTTCTGCATACCGTTTTCATATTCATATCCTCTTTTTGTTGTATAACAAAAGATATAAACCTCACATGTCAATTCCACATGGATTTTAAGAATGATTACTTAAAAGACATGTCTTCTGAGTATTTAATGGCATTTTGTCTGTTTTTCCAGCTATCATGACATTGGCATAGCAGATTTGGTCACTTTGTATATCCTTGTTTAAATGCCCTCGATATGTCATTTTACTAGTAATTTTGTCATGTACTCTATTCTATATACGTTGTCAATTCATTTGTATATCACCTTTTTTGTTTTGCTCTCATTGATCATTTAATATACTTTTACTGCAAGATTTCATAGTTTCCCTTCTTAGAACTGCACTTTAGGCGTTGCGTAGTAATGACATTTATATTTTCACATTTAATTTTGTTTGTTTGTATATGAATTATTCAGAATGCGTTTCTATAAAATGAATGGATTTCAGAGATATACAGAGATACTGTTTTGTATTTTCTGAAAAATAAGACTAGTTTTGTGATTTGTTTCATTTTCATCCATCTTCAAATATTAGAATTGTTAATCTTCTTTTTTTGTAATATGTAATTTCAAAAATACATTTTTTTTATATTAACACAATTTATTTCTTAGCATCTTTTTCAGTTTATACCGCTCCTAGTAAAACAATTTTTTCCTAACTCAATTTTTCTCACTGGCATATCATTTATTTTAGCTCATTGATAAGTGAATTTTTCACTTCCATGATTCCTATATGAATTTTTGTCTCATTGAAACTGGCGTATAAATTGAATTGTCATTCTTGGCTTTCGTGCAATGTTCTATTACCACTGGAGAATGATATAATATGACAATTTGAAAAGGATACTGTGAAGGAAATATTGACTCAATTATAGACAAGAAAGGAGATGTAAACCAGACTTGAAAAAACAAAATATTTTAATCTGAAAATTAGTTTTTTTAAATGTATTTGTTACTGTTGTTGCATTTTTGAAATTATGCTTGTTGTGTTATTGTCGCTAATGAGATATATTGTTTCTTGCATGTTTGTCGTCCATTTGATATGTTGTTTGTTGTATTCTGGTTGTTAATGTTGTTTTGTTGTATTCTGGTTGTTAAGGATATTTGTTGTATTCTGGTTGTTAAGGTTGTTTGTTGTATTCTGGTTCTTAAGGATGTTTGTTGTATTCTGGTTGTTAAGGTTGTTTGTTGTATTCTGGTTGTTAAGGATGTTTGTTGTATTCTGGTTGTTAAGGTTGTTTGTTGTATTCTGGTTGTTAAGGATGTTTGTTGTATTCTGGTTGTTAAGGATGTTTGTTGTATTCTGGTTGTTAAGGTTGTTTGTTGTATTCTGGTTGTTAAGGATGTTTGTTGTATTCTGGTTGTTAATGATGTTTGTTGTATTCTGGTTGTTAAGGTTGTTTGTTGTATTCTGGTTGTTAAGGATGTTTGTTGTATTCTGGTTGTTAAGGATGTTTGTTGTATTCTGGTTGTTAAGGATGTTTCACGAATAACGTCACCAAATTTGTGCCATTTTTTGATCACCTACACATAAAAGTCAGGTCCCCTCTCACACCCCATCAATGTTACGACACACATCGCACAGCATCCCCTTTTTTAAAAAGGAACATACGATTTAAAATGATGAATATTAATATCTTGCGGCTCTGCAAGACAACAACAAAAATAAAGCAGCAGGCATATATGGTATCACAACAGAAATGCTGCAAGGCTGCAGGACAACTGCAGTTGACTGGCTGATCATAATATTTAATGGGGCGTGGACGTCGAGAAAGGTACCGACAGACTGGCAACGGTCTATCATCGTTCCTTTTTGGAAAAATTAAGGTGACAAGCGAAAGTGCGAAACGTATAGGGGGATCTCCCTTCTAAGCAACATAGGCAATATATGTGCAAAGATACTAGAAAGAAGAGCAAGACTTCTACTGGAACCCCAGCTAGAAAATAATCAGTTCGAGTTCAGTAGAGGAAAGATCTGCACAGAAGCACAATTTACATTGAGACAAATTTGCGAACCGTCTATAGAATACGATGGAAACAGGACCATTATATTCAAAGATCAAGAAAAGGCGTTCTATAGTGTTAACACAAGTAAACTATGGGAGATCCTGGCAGATTATGGACTGCAAGGTCATCTCCTTAGTAACATCAAAGCCCTATATCGGGACAGCCAGAGTGCAGTAAGAACATCAGAAGGTATTTCGGAGTGGTTTCCCTATTTCATCAGGCGCCAGACCTCTCCTCTTTGTCACTTATGTGAATAAAATTACACAGGAGGCAAATACAGAACAGGAAAGTACGAGCTCTTTGCAGCCGACTAATGCCTGATCCACTCCAATAAAAGAAACACACGGACAAAAGGAAGCTGAGATCAAGGCAATGAAGGCTGTGCAGAATTGGTTAAAGGTCAGATCAGGTCAGGTCATCTCGTAACCGGTGAGGTATTTGGCGCACACATGAAGACATCCTCATAACACCACGCCACCCTTCTCTGTCAGCGGCCGCTGCCTGTGCTTCTTTTGGGAGGAGATTGGTCCATTCTTTTATGTTGTCCTCCCACCTCTTTTTGGGACGGCCTCTTCGTTGTCTGCCTTGCACCTTTCCGTGGATAATCGTATTTGAAATACCTGTTTACAGATGCCCTAGCCGTGGTCACAGTACTAAAAAACTAGAAAAATACAGAACTAAATTATTTAAGAGCAGTACTCTGTGAACTATGCCAGCAGTCCGCACCAAAATGTGTAGTGGTACAGTGGGTTCCATCCCACTGTAACATCCAAGGCAACGAGGAGGCAGACACACTGGCAAATGAAGGTGCAAGACTACCACGACCAGATACTGGTGTGACATACGAAGAGTCCAAAAGGTTTATTAGGGCCAGATACATGGCCAAATGGGAAACAGAACATACTGGCTACACACACAATGATACCTATTACCAGTTGAACAGAAGAAAGCAGGTCGTGGTCTTCAGACTCCGCACATGCCCCAACAGACTGAGGTACCATCTATTCAATAAACTGAAGATATGTGGCACTGACGAATGCACCTGTGGTACAGGGAAAATGACCGCTGAACATCTGCTGCAAAATTGCCCGACATACGAGGACTAGAGAAAGCACATGTGGCCATCACCAGTGCCAACACTAGACAAGCTCTATGGCAGTGTCGACTGCCTCAGGATGACAGCTGCTTTCTTCGAACAAATTCAAGTTGACGTCTGACAGCGTACGAAGAAGAAGAAGAAGAAGAAGTATTTGCAAGACCATTTGATCTCGATATGTGACCGTACCAAGCGAGTTTACTTCTTTTGACAGTTGTCTTCAAAAGGCCATATTGCTGTTGTAATTCTATCTCGTATCCTCATTTGTAACTCGATCTTTGTATGAGACGTTCTAAAGTCTTCGGAAACATCTCATCTCCAATGCCTGTATGCTTCGCTGAAGGTAATCTGTAACTGTCCATGTCTCACAAGCATATACGAATATTGACAGGACCAGTGTACGCATTAATCTGATTTTCGTGCATAATGCTAACCGTTTATCTTGCTAGATTTAGTTGAGTCGTGCAAAGGCTGCTATTGTCTGTGCTATTCTGGACAACACCTCACATTTTGATCCTTCATCACTGACAATCAAACCCAGATATTAAAATCGGTCGACCACTTCGAGTTCCTGGACATTAGCTTTTATCCTACTGTTGAAGTTATCGGCGTTGTTGGTCATTAATTTTGTCTTTCTAACGTTTATCTCCATACCATAGTCAAAATCTGTTTCATCGAGCCTTCTGACCCATTCCTGAGTCCTGCTTCTGTGCCCGCATACCCGTCGATATCATCTGCAAAACGAACGTTCAGCCCCCTATCTTGACAGTACCAACATGACCTCCAAGCGCCTCACTCATAATTCCCTCAAGGAATATATTGAAAAGAGTTGGAGAGAGTGTACCCCTCTGTCTCACACCAACTGATGTGTGAAACCAGTCTGTTCGCCTCACATTCACAAGAACTGCGCTGAACGCCTTGTCATACAGGTGTTCAAGGACCGTTATAATATTTCCGTTGATTGTATACATCATCATGGTTGCCCGTAGGGTTTTACGCCATACCCTATCATACGCCTTCTTAAAATCAACAAACACATGATACAGTTGTTGCTGCTGTAATAGATATTTCTCGCTTAGCAGTCTTAAATTAAATATCTGTTCTGTAGTGCTTCTTCCCTGTCTGAACCTTGCTTGCTCCTCGGCAATAATGTTCTCTGTTTGGGGTTTCAATTGGTCGAGGATTAATCTAAGCATGACCTTGCTAGGGTGGCTGATGAGCCTTATTGTTCTTTAATTTTGGCACAGCTTTACGTTTCCAGACTTATGTAACGATATAAGCATTGATTTTGTCCACAAGTCCGGGCAGTTTCTTGTCGCCCATATTTTTGTTGCAGATGTGTGTCAGGTTAAAGGTCACATCGAAATACTTTTTTTTAGAGGACATCCACAAGCTAGTGGACAGATGGACATTCGTCGAAAAATAAGACACAATATTTCTGGTTAGCACTTCTCTAAAAATGTTATTAATTAAATTGCTGTTATTGAACGACTTTCAATCCGTAATATGAAGTTTAGAGTTCCACATCATGAGAAGTTTCATTCATACATACATACTCACCTACCCATACAACAACATATACACACGCACGAGGGATAGTTAATAAATGACACGTTTATTGCATAGCGCGTATTCTATTAACTGATTCACTCGGTAGAGCAGAATTAAGAGCTTGTAGATTTTCAAACAATGCTACGTTGGTTTGAACAATTGTTATACTTATATTCAAAGTTTCTCAAATATAAATTTTCCGGAATGCATATATAGATCTTTGTTTCCTACTGTGAGCTCCACGTTTAACAAAATACAAGTGTCCAGACGTCATAATTATCCCGTAACAAATAAGTAAATTAACCAAAATTGCGACTCCTTTTCTGAATTCAACGCGCGTATGTGTGTGTATGCGTGCGTGCGTATATATATGTATGTACGTATGTATATATGTGTGCATGTGTGTGTGTGAATGAATTTAAGTGTGTCTGTGTGTGTATTATATATATATATAAATACACACACAAACACATATACATATTTTCATATATACACACATATATGCACACACACACGCACGCACGCACGCACGCACGCACGCACACACACACACACACACACAGAGAGAAAGATATATATATATATATTATAATAATAGTCGTCCATCGCAAGCGACGATGACGACAGCAGTCAGACATGTTGTGCTGCATCTCACCAGTGAGTTCGGAGGTGGCTGTATAGTCCAATTCTGGTACGGTAAATCGTTCCACATAAGTAGCATTTATGGTCAGAATTGGACATGTGAGTGTCAATTGTTTTGTCTGTTCGCAAAGATCGTTTTTTGATGGTGCTTCGGAGGCCCGGTGTTCCTCAGCAATGAAGGTGTCTCTGATTGTGATCCCACGACATGCCTTGCGATCATGTACGAGGCATCCCATGCGTTTGCATAGATGTTGATGCGTGTCAGAGATACTTTGAAAGAATCTTTGAAGCGCTTCCTTTGCCCAACGATTTGACCCAGGCCATCTTTCAGCTGACCTTCATTAGTTGTTTTGTGATGCGGTTGTCTGGAATACATACACAACACACCCTACCACCCAACTCATCACCACCCCCACCCCACACACACACACACACGCACACGGACGCACACGCACACGGCCGCGCACGCGCACACACAAACATACACGCGCAAATGTATGTGTACATATATATATACATACACTAGTAAATTTAGAAACCTTTCGTAGCATAGTCAGTGCTGCGACACACTAGTGTGCAACGGCAAACCGTTTGAGAAGCTTTGACCTTGACCCCATTGTGTGCCATTGTACACGGGCGTAGACAATCTCCGGAAGAGACTTTACCCAAAATAAATAAATGGTCTATTTAAGGAGATTTAAACAATCAGGAGTGTGACGTGAAAAAGAGCTTTGAAAATGTACATCAAGGGAAATTTCTCGGACAATCTGTGAGATTACAAAATCAATGGAGAAGCACACCAGAGACCATTAGTAGGAAATTCCGCTGGGGTTTTCCAAACTGATGTTTTGTACACTGTTTAATGGCAACAAATCAACACTTCCTATGTCTCGGATACACATAGATACATTACAACCATCCAATTACAGTAGACAAATATGTTACAACAAAATATAATTATTGTATACATTTACATTATAGTAATGCATATTCATTACTATAATTAATTGATGATTTTAATTAATTGTCTTTTTGTTTCAAATGAAACACGGGGCTACAACTACAGGTTTTCCTCTTTTCTTGGAAGTCTACTTCTGAGAATGTGTTGGGTAATTTCAAGATTAATGATACAACATGGCCAGATTGACAGTCTCATGCAAACGTTTGGTAAGTTACAGTTGGCCTATTCTGTTCATCCCATACAGTACTTTTGCACACATTCAAATTCAGCATACACAAACATTGCACCAACAGAGTGATAATAAACACACGTACATTATAGCAACACATTTAAAGTACACACATAGTTTACAGCATTGCAACTACAGTACTCATACCCTATACCACACCTTTCTAGTAGAAACACACAGTATACCCATACATTACTAGCACATACACGTGTTGTACTTATACATTAATATCAGACACATACATTATGCCCATCTAATACATTATTAGCACACACATACATTACAGCCAAACATTGGCTGTAGTAACACACCCTGCACCTATACATTTATAGCAGACACACATACTACACGGGCACATTTATATTACACACTCTCATTGTATCCATACATTTATAGTATGGCGTTCTATGGTGAACTACACAATGGCAAAGAGAGGAAGCGGTGGTCAAAGGGAACGGTACGAGGACACGCGTAAGAAATCACTGATCTAGTGCGGTATTAACCACGATAACTGGGAAAGAATTGTCACCAATCGCACATACTGGCGCAGCACTATTGCTCAGGGTGTTCAGAGACATGGGGAATCAGAAATAAATGAGGATATACAGAGACTATCGCTTCGCAAGTCTGCTCACATCAACAACCTGATATAATAAAAAGACCTTTGTCTGTGGTAGGCAGATCCGCATCTCACAAACATACCAAAAAATGGCAAACAAGTAACAAACAACCCTCTGCTGTAGTGTTCCTCTAAAGACAACCCTCTGCTGTAGTGTTCCTCTTAAGACAACCCTCTGCTGTAGTATTCCTCCAAAGACAACCCTCTGCAGTATTCCCCTAAAAGCAATTCTTCTCAGGACATCAACGTTTGGTTTTGTGACTGAAGCTTATTTTCAAGTTTGTTTGCTCTTTTTCAATAAAAGAGTATCGATCCAAAGTAACTATACCAGATCACGTTGACAGTATTGATTACAACAAATTGTTGTTTAGATTCCTTGTCACTCTCACTCAATCTCTCATTTTCTCTCTCTCTGACTGTCTCTGTCGCTTCTCATTTCTTCTTCTTTCCCTTCCAACATGCTTTAGTCGATTTCTCTGCTTGGACTGCTATATCCTATATACAATTTCTCTGCTTGGACTGCTATATCCTCAAAAAGATTTTTCTGCTTGGACTGCTATATCCTCAAAAAGATTTTTCTGCTTGGACTGCTATATCCTCAAAAAGATTTCTCTGCTTGGACTGCTATATCCTCAAAAAGATTTCTCTGCTTGGACTGCTATATCCTATATACAATTTCTCTGCTTGGACTGCTATATCCTATATACAATTTCTCTGCTTGGACTGCTATATCCTATATACAATTTCTCTGCTTGGACTGCTATATCCTATATACAATTTCTCTGCTTGGACTGCTATATCCTATATACAATTTCTCTGCTTGGGCTGTTATATCCTATATACAATTTCTCTGCTTGGGCTGCTATATCCTATATACAATTTCTCTGCTTGGACTGCTATATCCTATATACAATTTCTCTGCTTGGACTGCTATATCCTATATACAATTTCTCTGCTTGGGCTGTTATATCCTATATACAATTTCTCTGCTTGGACTGCTATATCCTCAAAAAGATTTCTCTGCTTGGACTGCTATATCCTCAACAAGATTTTTCTGCTTGGACTGCTATATCCTATATACAATTTCTCTGCTTGGACTGCTATATCCTCAACAAGATTTCTCTGCTTGGACTGCTATATCCTCAAAAAGATTTTTCTGCTTGGACTGCTATATCCTCAAAAAGATTTCTCTGCTTGGACTGCTATATCCTCAAAAAGATTTCTCTGCTTGGACTGCTATATCCTCAAAAAGATTTTTCTGCTTGGACTGCTATATCTTCAAAAAGATTTTTCTGCTTGGACTGCTATATCCTCAAAAAGATTTTTCTGCTTGGACTGCTATATCCTCAAAAAGATTTTTTTGCTTGGACTGCTATATCCTCAAAAACATTTTTCTGCTTGGACTGCCATATCCTCCAAAAGATTTCTCTGCTTGGACTGCTATATCCTCAAAAAGATTTCTCTGCTTGGACTGCTCTGTCCTCAAAAAGATTTCTCTGCTTGGAATGGTCTGTCCTCAAAAAGATTTCCCTGCTTGGACTGCTATATCCTCAAAAAGATTTTTCTGCTTGGACTGCTATATCCTCAAAAAGATTTCTCTGCTCTGTCCTATATACAATTTCTCTGCTTGGACTGTTATGTCTTCTATACGCCTTTTATTTCAAGATTATTCACTCTCTTTGGACATATATTCTGCTATAGAGGTTTTGCCAAAGCATCTGGCGTTGCAGCACTAGTACTAAGGAATCCTTGCCATTAAATTATCTCAACCTGACAAGTTAGACCGTTGAGCAGTACAGGTGTCAGAATTATCCCCGCGATAGGCGACGGGTCAATTCCGCTGTGCTTTTCGCAGAAATGACAAATGCCATTTCACTTGTACCTGTGAACTAATGAGGCATCTCTAAGATCATGCGGTATCTGAGCGTCATCCCAGACTGAACATAATACGTACGCCAGTAATAGAAGTAAGTTGTAGACTTCAGCAGGAAGCGCATCTGACCTGTGGACAAAACGGCTACCCTTTTGTGATGACTGCTTTCATGACTTCATCAGTGCTTGGATTGATGTTGAGTTTATAGTTGATTACACCTTTTTGCAAGCGTGCAACGATTTGCTAAATGATAGCCAAGGAGTGGTTGAGCTTTCGCAGAAGTGCGCGACTCAGCGCCCAAGAATCGGGCCTTTGTCTGTCAGTTATGTCGTACAATCAGTATGAAGGATATGAAGGAGTGAATGGATTTAGGATCATAGATTGCCTTCAGTATACTGTAAAACTGCTTTGAGTCATTGGTGTGTACATGCTTCCGAAGCGCATCGGCTGTATTGCTGAACCAGACATCGTGTGTCTATGTAAGCAGGCTATTAACTATTATTCGCTTTCTGGATGTTGAGGAGTGATCACTCTGGTAGAAACTATATATGCGGTGTTTTTCAACAGCCAGGTTATATATAGCTTCAACGTTTCAATCAAACAATTCAGAATACCTGCGTAGGGTTTGGTCCAGATTCCCCAAAGTGGCAGAGTATATTGTCTACTTTAGATTGGCACATCTATATATATATATATATATATATATATATATATATATATATATATATATATAGAGAGAGAGAGAGAGGAGTGTACGTAATGGTAGGGAATGTATACAAACGGCGAAGATTTAGGCATCCCAATTGTCAACTAATCGAATCAGGAGCTCAAACCAGTATCGATAATTGGTGAAGCAGAAAACGATACCAGCGATTCTGAAATCAAACTTACCCTGGTGTCCAGGACTGTTGAAATGGCTGGTGACTGGAGAGCTGGAGTTATTGAAAATATCATTGATATTTTGGCAGAAGCGGGTACGCAGTTCAAGGCCAGTCTTGCCTGTGTATTTCATTTTGTAGAAGTTGCAACTAATAACGCATATTTCCTTAGGTGACTTGCAGGTGAATCCTTCTGTTATCTCAAATACTGATTTTTGGAAGGCCACCGAAAGTGTGCGGTTTGTTATCGTGGTTGAAAAAAAAATCACTCCTGTAGGGTGGAAGTCTTTACAACCTATGTGTTGACTTTACAACTCATGTATTCACTTTACAACTCATGTGTTCACTTTACAACTCATGTGTTCACTTTACAACTCATGTGTTCACAGTCCGTAAAATTCATTTCGGTTTGACAGAAAACTCTAGAAACAATGTCTCATAAATGGTACAGGAGTTAAGAGTGAATCACGTGTTTCCCGAGATTTGGAAGAAGAAACAATTTTTTTTGGCATTGGTCACTTAAACAATGTAGTATTTGACTATCCGCGGTGAACATGTTTCCTTAAAGAATGTAATATTTGACTATCCACGGTGAACATAGTTCCTTAAACAATGTAATATTTGACTATCCCTGGTGAACATGTTTCCTTAAAGAATGTAATATTATAATTGAACAAATGATCAAACACCCAGTCAACGACATGAAAAGTGTGACTATTGACTTCGTTCTCGTGTTACCGGGCCCAATTGAGGGAGCATAGAACAGTAGCACTGCAACCTATATACGCTAGGTGACTAAGGATGTCTGGGTAATGGGCTGGCTACCCGGGAGAAGGAAATGAAGATATATCCATTAAAATATGTGTTTGGCAAGGCATGATGTATTCGGAATGTCATATCATTGCGGTTTCTTGCAAAAGGTGTGATCGATCAAGGACTATCAATATGTATCTGCTTTATTGGCTACGATAAATCCGTTGATTTAGTCCACTAGAACAAACTTATTCAGATGTTGCAACAAATAGGTATATATAAACCATACATTTATCCAGAGCCGGAATGGAAATCAGGAGGCAATTATTTCAATCAAAGAAGAACTAACAGATCAAATTTCAATAATGAAGGGTGTACGACAGGGTTGCCTGCTTTCACGGAGTCTCGATGACGCATATTTTGAGACGATGAACGAAAATGTTGTTTGGAATTGTAATAGTCTTGTCAAAGTCACTGGTACGAAAGTTAATGCCATCAAATTTGTTGATGACCAAGTCAACAGGTAGGATCAGTAGCAGCGTTGCAAAGACTGCTTGAAAAAATTAACAGCACCGCTAAAAAGTTTGGAATGGTAATAAACACATTGAAGACAAAGACAATAACAATAGCCAAGCAAGATAGGCAAATGAATATAATCGTCAATGGAGAAATAATTGAAGAAGTATAGAAAGCTACATTTGTAAGGCAACCCATCAGTGGATGCTAGCAATGATACGGAAATCAAGACAAGGGTTGCAGTGACAAGGATTGCAGCCTTTAGAGATAAACCTAATTTGCTGACCTCAAAGAATTTCAGGAGAGAATTGAGGAAAAGAATAATCACTACTAATGTACGATTAAGTGTACTGTTTGTACTGAAACATTGACAGCAATGATGGATACAAAAAGCTTGGAAGCGTTTACAATGGGGTGCTTACACTTAGAATGGAACAAGGAAGTTAGACAGAAAGAAGATCCGATGACAATGTCGTCATTGAAGTATGCGCTCAAAGATACATATTGACAATGATACAAAAACGAGGATTGATTTGACTGAAAAACGATATGCGACATGATGATGGTGATCTCACTTCAGTATAGAAGAGAGAGGAGAGACTAAGTCGAGCTGAGTGAACTCAAATACAAATCCATAAACATACTGTCAGGACACGGGAAATCCTGGACTCCAGATCATTATTGCGTCTGGAGATGTTGCTGTGTCGCCCAACATTTCAGAACCAGTATCATATCTGCTGACACATGTCAACCGTCGTGTATATACCTCCTTTATTTCTAACTAAATAAAACATATTTCCCCGTGCAGTGTCTTCTCTTTCAGCAGACGTTCAAGGTCAGACTATCGGTGCCATGTTACTTGACAGCGATGGCACACTACAAATAAGGAAAATAGTTAAGTATGACAATGAAAATACACTTAAATTTACACATTTATAATTAATATTTTTTAAGAACAATTCACATATACCTCATGCATGTTGCATGCTCCTACGAGGAACTTGCAACCATTAATATGCATCGCTCCTACATTGTTTTACCTGGCACATATATATTACATTGTTTTACCTGGCACATATATATTACATTGTTTTACCTGGCACATATATATTACATTGTTTTACCTGGCACATATATATTACATTGTTTGTCAGCCGCATCCCACCACTCATCCCGGTTGTAAGTCATGGAGACGTCCACAAGGTGTAATTTAACTGTTAGGGCAATAAATTTGAGAAGCAATGAGGCATTGATGGATTGGTTGTAACATTTCTGGTCAGAGAATGTCCACACGAAAGAGACAATGAATTGGATTCCCGAACACAACGAGAGAAATTGATACGAAAAGGAAGGTATGATAGCCAAATAGTGTGAAAACAAACTCGAACTGAACATAACTAAATGAGGCAGCGAAAACATTTATGAAGGTCAACTTTAAATAGAATGCGCGTCTATAACATCTGGTGTCTGATCTGACAGCAACATACTACTAGTGGCCAAGAGGTGATATTGTGATAATGTTCAGACGCAGAATCGACCACTGCAAAGTTGGATAGCACCAGTTGAATGGACCAAAAAACCGTGTACATAATTACAAAACTTGTTGAAGATGTTCTCCAAGTCTGTCATCTCCAAGAGAGCGACTTTTGAGTTACAATTGTATTGTAATAAGAGAAGCTTGTTACCAATCGTCAAGTTCAGGAGATAAGCTGATGCCATTATTTTGGAACGAATGACAAAGAAAAGAAAGAGTTTAAATAAGTTTGAACTGATTGAATTACGTGTCTTGGAATAAAAAAAGGTGTAATTATTTTAATCGAGCGACGTGGGTGAAGATAATTTAAACGAATACTCAATGAATTACATGTTATTTTACACTCCTATAATATGTTCCTAATTTAGTAACGTCTGGACTAAAGCTTAAAGGCGTTTGGAAAAAATAAACTGTCGATGTTGTTACAGTGAGCTACAACTTTTATGAACCCAAAATACGTATATGAATAACGTGCACTGCTTCTTTCTGCGTGTATGAAAAATGTTCTTGTATTTTGTCACTTCTTTCTGCGTGTAATGCATTTAGACAAATTTAATCTAATTAGAAATAGTCAGCATGAATTTACTAGAGGGAGATTATGCTTAACAAATCTATTAGAATTAATGGAGGAGGTTACTAAAATCATAGATAAAGGGGAGCCAGTGGATGTTATTTATCTAGACTTTGCAAAGGCCTTTGATAGAGTACCTCATCAAAAATTATTTCGAAAGTTAAAATCACATGGAATAGGTGGGGAAGTTGCCAAATGGAATGAAAATTGGTTAACGGGAAGAAGGCAGAGGGTGGGCATATATAAGGAGTACTCTGAGTGGTGTGAAGTGAAAAGTGGTCCACAGGGCTCGGTTTTTGGGACCAATTTTTTTATTGATATATATAAATGATTTGGACATTGATATGGGATCCATGATTGCAAAATTTGCTGATGACACAAAAACTATGCAGTAGTGTCTCATCTAAAGCGGAAGTGGATATATTGATGTCAGATTTAGATAAAATTCGAGAATGGTCTGTAAGCTGGCAAATGGAGTTTAATGTAGATAAATGTACAGTCATCCACATGGGTAGATCCAATATGGAATATAATTACAGAATGGGAGAAAACAATATTAGAAAGATAGATAAGGAAAGGGACCTATGTGTTATAATAGATCATACAGGAAAGGTGAGTGAGCAAGTTAAGGTAGCAGTGAAAAAGGCAAATGCAATGTTAGGTATGATAAAAAGAAATATTAAACATAGGAGCAAGGAAGTGATCGTCAAACTGTTTAAAGCTTTAGTTAGACCTAGATTGGAGTAATGTGTACAGGTGTGGAGTCCTTATCATAGAGGGTACATAAACATGCTAGAAGGAATTCAAAAAAGAGCGACAAAGATGATAGTGGGATTCCAGAATTACAGTTATGAGGAACCACTCAGAAAAACCGGCCTACAGTGTCTCGAAGAGAGAAGAATTCGTGGTGACTTAATACAGGTTTATAAGATGATCAGAGGAATGGATAAATTAGACTATAACAAGTTTTTTAAATACAGCTACCTACAATAACACGAGTGCATAGCTACAAGCTGACTAAAGAGAGGTGCAGATTAGATATTAGGAAATATTTTTTTAGTCAGAGAGTGGTGTCTGCTTGGAATGCATTGCCAGGGGAGGTAGTGGAGGCAGGGACAGTTAATGCATTTAAGAATAAACTGGATGCGCATAGCTTTTAGAGCAAGGTGATGTAAATGTAACTGATTGTATATAGACTCTGCAGGGTCTTTTAATCCAGTATAAAGACGTTAAGTTAAGTTAAGTCAACAAAGCATCCTTGTATTTTGTCACTTCCCCATCACTATTATTTCACAATAAGTGTCAGGCTAAACATACTGATCAGGCAATGCTAGTCAGAATCAGGTTAAACATACTTATCAGTCAATGCTAGTCAGGGTTTGGTTAAATATACTGATCAGGCAATGCTAGTCAGGGTAAGTCTAAACGTATTGATCATGGAATGCTAGTCAGGGTCAGGCTAAACATACTGATCAGACAATGCTAGTCAGGGTTAGGTGAAATGTACTTATGAAATGTACTCCACCTCACTTCCATGGAGTTCTCTCTCAAACAGACTGTTTGAAAGCAGTCTGGTTAACGAGATGGGGATGCACGTGATCACCATTGTAGTGAGCACTCAACATATGCAGCCAAGCATAGCACAACAGCATGGAGAACTCCGGTCCAGCTTCATCAGTACGTTTGGGATGTGAGGAAAGCCATTGCAATCCGCCACCTAACACCATTTTCAGGGCGCACGAAAGAGTAAACATGCTCATGTTGTTGTTAGCGAATGTGTACAATGAGTTAGTTTACTCTTTTGTGCGCTCTGAAAAGGACTTTAAGTGGCGGGTTGCAGTAGCTTTCCTCCCATCCCGAGAGTGCTGATGATGGTGGACCTCGGTCCTCCAACCGGTTGTGCAAAGCTTAGTTTCATCTGCGTGTTGTTCCCTACTACGGAGATCATGTCGATCCCTCACCTTGTTAGCCAGGCTGCAATAAAAGCAGCCCGTTTCCAGGAAGGGCTACGAGGGAGTATAAAGTGAGGGTCTTGGCCAGTATGTTTTGCCTTACCCTGACTAACATGTCAGAATAGCATACTTTGCCTGACCCTAGCTAGCATGTCTGATCAGCATAATTTGCCTGACCCTGACTAACATGTATGATCAGCATACTTTGCCTGACCCTGACTAACATGTCTGATCAGCATAATTTGTCTGACCCTGACTAAAATGTCTGATCAGCGTAATTTGCCTGACCAGACTTTAGTCTTCCTTCCAAAACATTCTCATCGTATGCATTAAACAACTGCAGCAGTCTTCTATAAATTGTCATTTCTGTGACATTCAATAACTTCACATTTGTGTATTGATTTTTCAATGACTCGCTGATCTGTTATGTAGCTGTTTTTTGTTCGTGTAATACTAACGAATTCTTTGTCCGACTTTTATTGACCAGGACAAAGTCAATGGACGTGTTATTTACTTGTTAATGCGCTAGCATTCTATTATTTACAAGCCAGGAATGATATCACAGACAATTACTTCCACTTGTCTGGATCTTGTAATAATAATCCTCAATGGCAGCAAGTTACTAAATTTTTAATTGTGTACACAGAATATGCTAAGTTAGCAGAAACGAAACGGACCACAGCAAGTCAACCAACAGTCACTACATTGATAGAACTTATAATTTATTTTTAATTACTGGAATCCCCGTCACAAATAACTGATCACCATGAAAAGATCCCTAAATAATGAAGAAACATTCTGGTAAGGAAAGGAGACATAATGTTATAACATTAATCACCTCCTTTTAACCATGAATGTATTTGAGTTGTTAGCCAGTCCCCTGATGGTTGGAGAGGACACCAGCATTTCATCCCCTCTTACAGAGGTCGACATTAAAGAGAGTATCTCTGGTCATAAATTGCAGAGGCATGGATTTCCGATTGAGGTCCTGTCGATAGGCTTTGAATACAACATGGGATATCTAAACAAGAATATGAAATGAATCCCAGGGCGACATTTGGGATGCCCAGGGGTGTATTAACTTAAAGCGGACAATTTGATGCCACAGATTGCGTCTGTAAAATTTGAAGATCGGCTCATATTATTTCAAGTCGCATTTATCCTTCTTAAAAATGTTACATTTTGCGGACGACAGCTCTGGAAGGAATGCATTTTGACTTAAGATGTTTTCGCTCTTGCCTCATTCAGTGTGATGCTGGTTTCAACATGTTGGTCGGCTGAAAGCACAGTGAACAACAGATGTTCTATTTGCATCATAGGTTCCGAAATGTCACATTGATGTATATCTTACGTAGAAAGATTAATTTTATTTTAATTCTAAGAATGGGCAGGGGAAGACGGGGTGATGGCAGAAGGGAGGGGGGAAATATAGAGAGGACGGTGTTGAAATGACGTCTGTATTTCGTTTCTATTTAATCGAACCTTTGGCTATTAAAGGCATGTGTATATGTACCCTTCTGATCAGGAAAGAGATGGCCAATGAAAACACCAAATCCATCAGCCAAAACCCCTCCAACGCAAGCATGAATGCGCTGTGGTGACTTCAGTGGGCACGGACCTGCCAATCGCCCGCTCGTCATTTTATGACGAAACTATACAACTGATCTGTGAAACTAGTTGTCTACAGACTCTCCATATTTTTCTGCTGTTCGTTGTGATCGAGAGCCCAGCCACTCGCCTCTCAAAATGATAAAAGATAAAACAGTTCAAATACATGAGAAAAGGAAACGGTGGGTGATCGTATCCCGGAAGCATTCAAGTAACCCCTGGTCTTACGGGAGGTGTACCCAGAGTGTCTGCATTTGAATTACCTCCATTCGGCAGCTCTGGACCAGAGAGTGAGGTCGATCGCCATCGCAGTGTCTTTCTCACTTTAATCCAACTGCAGCGCAAGTTTCATCATCAAGACATGATCGTCTGCTGATGTCGCCATTGTCGCTTGCATTGGGGCACCTAACTATGTATACCTCTCATCAGCCCCCTTGTGTGGATGTCGAGGCTACAAGCAGAGGAGGAAACAATAGGCCCACTGTAACTCAATGGGGCGTTCGAGAGAAAGCAACTAGGTAAGGCTTGAGTATGCATGTACATGTCATACACATGACGTACCACAACATGCCACAGCCATGGAAATGTCAACCTTATGTGTAACATAATATACCACAGACATGGAAATGTCAACCTTATGTGTAACATAATATACTACAGACATGGAAAGAGCAACTTTATGATGTACCAAAACATCACAAAAATAACCACTGATAGTGCACGCATATATAACTTGACATATACTTTTTTGCAAGAATGTCAAATGTTGACTGTTGTTTTATATCAATGATTGACTGATGACACATATTGTTTTAATACAAGAGTAAGTCCGAAAATAGGTCACAAATGGTGTTATTGAAATCTAAAAGGGATTCGAACCTGAAATCGATTTATTGTTGTATTTACATCGCCCCTTATTTTTCAAAATAATTTACACCAACATTAATACACGTATCCCATCGCCTTATCAGTGCATTAAAAGCCTACAGCGTAGACGCCATTGGTCTGCTGTCTCAACCATATTTGCGCGTCACGTTCAACGTTTTCTTTATTCACGACATGTTGCCCGGTAAGATGGGAAAATGCATTATGCTGTAAGCTAAACCATGCGAACACATTACTGCCGTTGCTACACTGTATATCGTTATTCGTCTGTCAGCTTGAATCATCTCACTCACTCACTGCACAGATGACCCCCTTGCAATCCGAACATTTCGGGGTTCATAATCCATTTGTAAGCCCCTTTAAGAAAATATATCGACCCAGGAATGTAACGCTTTGTAATGCGCCGTTTCACGCAACAAACGCATCTCATCGTACACAGGATCATCGTCTTATGAATAATTCTTGACAGAAAGCGACCCTTCCCCCCTTTCCAACCAAAAAATATGCAGAACATGCATGTTCTTTGAGTGTACACTCTGTAAGGATGGACGCACTTTTGTAATTGAAGTACGCAGGTGCTTGCAACACCTAGAGTCTGCCACATACAGTAATCGCACAGCTGGGTGCAGCTGACACATAATCACACCTTTAGAAACTACCAAGCATATTTTTCAGCTATACCTTTTTAGTACTTGCTGAATTACCACCGTACGATAATGTGCGACATTCATCAAAATGTATGTCTGCTTACCCTAGCCTATATCGTCACAACTGACCTCAGATATAATGTGTGACCTCAACTTCATATTTCTGTAATTAAATGTTTGATATATTTGCTTGTGTTGATTTGGAGCTTTGCCAAAAAAATTAAAAATGTGGTTCTGTTGTTTTGTCTAAGCTCAGCAATTTGGCTACTTTTGAAATTATTTCCAACATTGCTCTTATCAGAAAAGGACTTAGTGAAAAGGAACTGTTGTTTTCTTATATGTGTGCAATTTTTAGAATTGCTTCATGTTGACTAAAGCTTCGGTAATTCAAATAGCCGCTACGCATTTTTAAAACCAAGTTTGATTTCCTTCTGCATTTTTTCTTTAGAACACTCCTCTTTTTCTCTCTCCTCTTCTCCCCCTTTCTAGTCGAGTTTCTTGAAGTGCTAAAACGCCCACGTCGAGTATTTTTAATTCGTCATTAATAACGCCTGTCTTCTTGACGTCACTTATTGGACAGTCAAATCAGCTTGGTACGAGCATTCCAACCATCCAGTTTAACTGCTGCTGCACGCGGTGTGTCAACATGGTAGAGTGAAGGTTGAGGTCATCATACTGCTAACTTCGGAATGTTTCTATGGAAAACAAGCTGCTGCCTACGCAGCCGGTCCCCCACCCTCTTTCCATGTAGCTATATGATCCAGTGAAACTGCATTAGCCGATGCAGCCTGGATTCAGCGATGTTACAGTAGTTGCCAGAATAGTGATGAAATCATCTTTAGAATTAGTAACAACAGTTCCGGATTTTTCTTCATGACTCCCGAAGCCTGTCCCGTGAACATGTTTTCCAAGATACAGTGGTATCAGTAATTGTATGACCAAGGGTCGTATCACGGCAAGAGTGCCAACACCTCTCGTGTATGTTTATAATCGGTTTCATTAACTTTTCGCTATTTTTCATTTGTTTGTGTCTTTCAGCGTCAGGTTATGAAGAGGTTTCTTGACTGGGCCCTAGTATATGCTTCGTACATGGGGAAATTCTACTGCTTCTGTTATTTCTAAAATCAATTTTTTACGTGGTCGGCCTCTAACCTTGTATTCATTGTATATGTATAGTATTGCTTTTTTTATGGATTCTATCTGGTGTGTGGCGTGTCACGTGGTCGAATCATTTGATTTTTTGTCTCTTGATAGGTATAGCACTGGTGTTGTTTTCGTTTCTGATCTTTTCCATTCTTGTTCCATCAACAAGTAAACGAAGATATCTTCCTCTTCTTCTTCTTCATCGTACGCAGTCAGACAGTAACCATTATTTTTTCGAAAAAAGCGGCGGTCATCCTGAGGCTGTCGACACTGCCATAGAGCTTGTCTTGTGGTTCCACTGGTGATGGCCACATCTGCTCTCTCTGATCCTCGTATGTCGGGCAGTTCTGCAGCAGATGCTCAGCGGTGATTTTCCCGGTACCACACGGGCATTCGTCGGTACCACCTATCTTCAATTTGTTGAATATATCGATAATCCTTCAATCCACACTAACTGACCCTGTTGCATGTTAATGAAAACACACTGTATCTTCTTTATTGTTATTTATTGCACCACAATATTCTGGTATAAATCCTACGCCTAAGAAAATCACAGGAGGCGATGTTGTCCCCGTCGGACTTTACAATGGCACATCAACATCGTATATTTTATGTTACTGTTACACGGCTCATATAAATGGTTGTTGTAAGTGCTAAATAACGTATTTATGTATATTTTATATAATTGCTACATTACTCATAAACATGTTTCAATTGTAAGTTTTTTATATAATTGCTAAATTACTCATAAACATGTTTGAGTTGTAAGTTCTAAATGATGTAGTATGTATATTTTATATAATTGCTACATTACTCATAAACATGTTTCAGTTGTAAGTTCTAAATGATGTAGTATGTATATTTTATGGATTTGTTACATGACTCAAATTAATATTTCAGTTGAAAGTTTTAAATAATGTATGTATATTTTATGTTACTGTTACACGATTTACGTAAATGTTTCAGTTGTAAATGCTAAATAAAGTATGTATATGTTTTGTTACTGTTAAATGGCTCATATAAATGTTTCAGTTGTAAGTGTTATATGATGTACGTGTATTTTGGTATTGTTAAAAACGTGATATCTACTATATCTCTTCTTACCAATTATCATTATTTCCATTGTGGTGTAACAGGCAATTTAAAATATGAATAATCGAGGGAATGTTGAGCTGGTAAACAACACTTACATGTTGCTAATTACATTTAAAATATGAATAATCTAGGGAATGGTGAGCTGGTAAACAACACTTACATGTTGCTAATTACTTTCAAAAACACGTTTCTGACAGTAACGTGAAGTCACCATTGATATTTGATACAAACAAATGAACTTGTACTTTCAAAATCTGAGCACATTGTATGCTTAGGGAACTTTTGTCTAGATTTATTTAATAAAAGTGTTAAAATGAGGCTCTGGCAATGATAGTGATACACTGTTGCAGAAATTATTATTATCTTTAAGGTACATGAAATGCTATTATTATTACAATAATTTGTTATTTGCTTTTGACATGATGCATTATTTAGAACCAAACAAAATCGTCCAAAACGAGGTTTTCTAATGACTAAAGAGAGTTATACACTTACGCTAAGAAACTACTTTGTTGCATATACATTGATTTGCCGCATCGATTGACTGATGTATAGAGTTTCTGTTCAATTATGCCACTGCTTTCTCTCTCTCTGTCTGTCCCTCTCGTTGTGTTTTTCCTCATCGCTAATTGTCTACCCTGTCCTGTCAATAACATTGTTAAATGGTTGTCTTGCTTTTTTGTCTGACAGTATACGATTGATTTTATATCGTCTCTTATAACCTTGTTCAACAGAAATCCCCACGTTATTCGTTCGATCTCTACTTTACCTGACATTCTTAATCTAACGTAACACAAAACGTTAACCCAATTCCACATACGATGTGAAATAACTCTTGCACTGATGCGTACTTCCAAAAATACAAATTATCTACGCTTTGTAATGGACAGATACATGTTAATTCCTCTAACATGCAGAATGAGATATCCAGCTGCTAAACTGCTGTGATATTTCTTTATATAATTTGGCAATTTAACGTCAACATTATTTGCATAACGAAATCTCGAACAACAGAATCAAGCAAATAGCAATTTAATTATAGACCAGTCTAAGAGTAAAGGCCCTACGATGTTTGCTATTAAAACATAGAAAATAACTCCATACCAGCAGGAGAAACTTGTACTAATTTCAGAGCTGAAGCATGAGCTGTTCATGCAGCAACTCAGATTCTCATCAGACAAAACATAAATACAAGGAAAACTGTCATTCTAACACACTCAAGGAATGTACTCCAAACCATCTGAAGCTACAAACAAGATATACTCTCACATGAAATGAAATACAACATAGGATTGTTATCTAAAAAAAAAATAGATTTAGTCTTACAATGGTTTCCGGCTCACTGTGGGATCCCTGGAAACAGGAAAAGAGATGCGCTCGCAAAAACAGGAAGCCGCGGCAAGCAGATTTTCCATCCACAGAGCTATAAAGAAGCAAAGCCACTCATCAAACGATTCATGAGGACAGAATGGAGAGAAGAAAAAGAATACAAGCCAGAAAATAACAGCATAGACACACTTGGCAAAGATGGGCAGACAAAGATCTTCAGACTTAGAACGGAACATTGTAGACTCAAAGCCCACTTCTACATAATGGGTCTCAGAGACACTGCCCCCTGCCACGTGCGATTGTGGAGCCTTCAAGCAAACACCAGAACATGTTTTGCAAGAATGCCCTACCTATGCAGACTAAAGAGAGGCAGTCTGGCATGGGGGAGCGACCATGCTCGAAAAGCTGTGTGGGACCGGCGAAGATCTGAAACCCACAGTCTCCTTCGTGAACCTCACCGGACTAGAAGCCTAGCATCAGTAGATCGATGAAGAAGAATAAGAATGCTATTTCAATAACATGACCTAACCGACCTTTTCAGAGCAAACCATATTTAAGTAATGTCATTCAAACTATTATGCATACAGCAACAACAAAAAAGTATGTCAAAATCTTATAACTGAGAAACTTGACGTGCAAGAAATAAAATAACCCACTCTCATTAATTAATCATCACAAAAATGTGTTTCTGATACTCTGAACTGTCTTCAAGATAGTAAAACAATTGCCTACGGTCTAGTAATTACGCCTGCAAATGACTTCCATTACTGGGAAGTCGCTATTGAATTGCCACTGATTCGTTTACGCTGTTTGTAAAGGACAACAACTCGACCTTCCAGCATGTGCTCAGATCATTTAGTCACGTATCCGTAATTACTTAGCAGTTCAGAATCTGTCAAAGGAGTAATTAGTGCGCAAATGACCTGTACTCACAAATGGTGCTATTGTTGATGTCCCAGTGGTGTTTAGTGGACTTTATAATGAGGTAATGATCTAAAGATTGCTGGTGTGCAGATTGTACTTAGCAATAACCGTTGCCACGTTTATGTTTCTCAAAGCCATAGCTATTTTAGTGCCATTGTGTATGGTTCGTGTGAGAAAGAAATGTGGGAAATGATCCATCTTCTTCATACAGTTTCAAGTCTGACTCTTTCTTGTCCTCTATAGATCGATAGTTTTTAAAAAATTGGATGGGTTGACAGTTAAATGCATAAATGTCCAGGTCACGATGGTATCCATCCAAAAATGCTATTTGAAATTAGAGACCAACTAGCAAACCATTGGTTATATTATGTTCTCAATCACTTGCAAAAGAGATTGTTCCACGGGATTGAAAAGAGGCAGGAATAATTCCCTTATTCAAAAAGAGAAAGAAATCAGATCCATCTAATTATAGACCGGTAAGTTCAATGAACATGGTCTGTAAATTGTTAGAGTCAATAACCAAAGAAAACATTGTAATGCATCTAGACAGGTTTAATCTAATCAGAAATAATAAGCATGGGTTTACTAGAGGGCAAAAGAAAAAAGAAAAACAAACTTTAAGCGGGGGGGCTCGACTTCATTGCCTCGAGTTTTTTTCCCCCATTTTAGCTCGGTCTCTCTCGACAGATGGGGTACAAAGCACAGAGGGAGATTGTGCTTAACAAATCTATAGTAGTTCATAGAGGAGGTTACTAAAATGATAGATAAAGGGGAACCAGTGGATGCTATTTATTTAGATTTTCCAAAGGCTTTTGATAGAGTACCTCATCGACGATTATTTAAAACGTTAAAATCACACGGAATGGGTGGGGAAGTTGCCGAATGGATTGAAAGTTGGTTAACGGGAAGAAAGCAGAGAGTGGGCATAAATGAGGAGTACTCTGAGTTGTGTGAAGTAAAAAGTTGAATGCCACAGGGCTCGGTTTTTGGACTCATATCGTTCTTGACATTTTAAACGATTTGGATATTGATTTAGGATCCACGATTGCAAAATTTGCAGATGACACAAAACTATGTAGAGTGTTTCATTTATAGCATAGGTGGATATATTGAGGTCGGATTTAGATAAAATTCGAGACTGGTCTGTGAATGGCAAATGGAGTTTAATATACATAAATGTACAGTCATCCACATGGGTAGATCCAATATAGAACATAATTACAGAATAAGCGAGAACAATATTAGAATGATAGATAAGGAAAGGGACCTTGGGGTAATAATAGAGCATACAGGAAAAATGAATGAGCAAGTCCAAGTAGCAGGGAATAAGGCAAATGCAATTTTAGATTTGATAAAAAGAAATATTAAACATAGGTGTAAGGAGGTGATTGTCAAACTGTATGAAGCATTAGTAAGACCTAGATTTGAGTACTGTGTACAGGTGTGGAGTCCTTATCGTGAAGCAGATATAAACATGCTGGAAGGGATGCAAAGACGAGCGACAAAACTGATAGTAGGATTACATAATTACAGTTACAAGAAAACCGGCCTACGGTGTCTAGAAAAGAGAAGAAGTCAATGTGACGTAATACAGGTTTATACGTTAATCACAGGAAATGTAAAATTAGACTATAACAAGTTTTTAAAAATACAGCCACCAACGAGAACAAGAGGGCACAGATACAAATTAACTAAAGAAAGGTCCAGATTGGATATTATAAAATATTTTTGTAGTCAGAGAGTGGTGAATGCTTGGAGTGCATTGCCACAGGAGGTAGTAGAGGCAGAGACAGTAAATGTATTTAAGAATAGATTGGATGTGCATAACCTTTAAAGCAGGGTAATGCAAATATGACTCTGATGGGTCTTCTAAGCCAGTGTAAAAACGTTAAGTTAAGTTAAATGTCCAAAAATGGTACTAAGGGATTTCTTGGTTTCAACTATGTTCTTTTATAGAAGATGCCCAGCAGTAACTGTATTTATATTAGACCGCTGCACTCATTGGTTGTTTTCATTTTTATTTTGTTGATTCGATGGTATTAAGTCTGACGATGTGCCCTAATTTATAGGAACAGAACCACAATCATCACCTGTGCAATTCCTCGAAAATGTATATCAATATGTAGATATTTAAAGTCGTATGAAGAAGAATAAGACAGACAAAGAAGTAACCGGGATACTTCAGCGATATGAATTCAAGATTATAAAGACCAAATCCACAGAATGACAAGGTTATAGCATCAGAACGATGGTGGAACTAAGAAATTATAAACAGAATAGACCAAATAGTAATATCATTCAATGATATGTATTGTCTACATAAGAATGTATCGATATGTACACTCACTGTACATCTTACTCTTCACAGGTCCCTATCAGAGCAAAACTAGGAAAACTCTAGAGATCCTCAACAATAGTTCTCCAATGGTTACCGTACCACTGCGGAATCAGAGGAAACAAGAGAACTGACGCTCTAGCAAAATATGGCAGTAAATAGGCACAATTTAATAATCGAGTACCATATAGAAAGATTAAGAACATCAACATGTATCAGTAAATACACGAATGGAGAGATGACATGAACATAAACCAACTCAAACGAAACCAACCAACTACCTTATTTAGCATAAGGACTGGTCGCTGCAGACTACTAGAACATCTAAACCGACTGAAGATCTCACACACCGATGAATGCCCATGTGGAACAGGGAGTGGGAATGGGGGTGGGGATTCAGAATCCTAAACACAGGCATGCTCACTTTATTGGAAAATGAGATATGAGACGTGGTACCAGAGGGTACGGAGCTGAGAAAAAAAGATGTGGGGCAGCCGCTCCGACCTGGTGAAGGCTACAGGCTACTGGCCTGCAGATATAGCATGACCAAAGAACCTGAAGGTAAACAAACAGACATGTTGTGTCCTTGACTCTGCTCTTCCGCCTTTTTTATCAAAAGGTGCACATTGGCCACCTAAATCTTCTTATCCTCGTTGATTTTTAATTCAGATCATGTCTGGTAATGTTGTCACCTTTATTAACGAGAACGGGACGTATTCATATTCATTTTCTTTCACCATTTACAGCTGTATTGCTTTTTGTCTTGTAGCATGCACATGAAGTAAAGTATACAGTTGTTGTTCGTCCATCACGAGTGATGAGGACCTTTCCTTTTTTTATTTAGCCAGTCCTTCCAGTCGAGTATTCTGTGAGTGTGGTAGTGGATGGGTGCGGAGATGGCTGACAAGTCCGATTTGGGATATGCATACTCACAGGCAGTGAGGGAATGGATAGTTCACTTCGCGAGACGTTGGTAATTCACCGGTTTTTCTGGCCTGTCTCGGTTGTTCTGTTGCAGTATTTTTAGAAGCCTTTCATGACACTGCTTCTCTGCGCAGAGCTGTGCGCCAGGTTATACGGTCGTTTGCCACATCTTCCCATGTTTCGAGGTTTATGCTGATGGTTTTAAAAGACGTTTTTATTGTGTCTTTAAAGCGCTTTAATTGGCCTTCTTGGAAGCGTTTGCCCTTCTGCATCTCGCCACAAGAGATTAATTTTTGCAACCGATGGTCTGGCATGCGAACCACATGACCTACCCAGCGAATCTTTGATTACATCATGATGGTATCAATGCCAGGAAACCAGCTCTCTCAAGAACAGCAGTGTTCGGGATCATGTCATGACATTTGACATTTATCCCCTTCTTCAGACAAAGTGTGTGAAAATGATTCAGCTTCTTCGCGTGCCGCCTGTATAAGTCCATGTTTCACTTGCATATAGCAACACTGGGACCACTACTGCTCCGTGCACCTTCGGCTTCGTCTGGAGGCTGATACCATTTCAACGTCAGACGTTTGAGTGTAGTTTGCCAAATGTAGCGCTGGCTCTGGTGATTCTGACGTTTATCTCGTCGTCCATGACTACATTCTAAGATAGTGTACTACCGAGGTATGTGAATCTATTTACAACCTTTAGTGTTTTACCATTGATCTTGATGATTGACCCAGTATACGTTCTGCTAGGAGCTGGTTGGTACATTATTTCAGTTGTCTCTGTTGATGGTAAGTCAAAAGTTGAAACACGCTTAGGAGAAATTTGGTATAAAGTAAAGATCCCGTTAACACACCAGTCTGGCGTAGTGGGCTTATGGTGTTAAGCCCATATTTTTATTGACCTACGGCTCATTAGGGGTGGTATGATCAACATCAGCCGGTCGTATTTACTTTTCCGGATTATTGTAGTGTTCCATTATTGAGACTGGGTCCACTCCTAGATCCATTTTTGCGATCAGAAAAATCCCGCAACAACTGGGGACCGAGCCTCGATCATTCGGATGGGAAGCAATGCACTAGCAACTGCGCTACCTCGACACACTGCACCACACATATAGCTAGCTATACGTATTTATATTGCCGGTATGGACGATTTTGCATAATACCTATGTTTATGTTTTATGGTTTTATTAATCTATGTTGTCAGCAATGACGTGATTACATAATAGTTGATGTTATATCAATATGATATTATATTTTGCAATATTTACGCCACCATTCGTTTCCAGAAATGGTAAAACTAATCCATCCAGACAGTCTCACCGAGGGCTGGCTGGAAATTCACAACACATATTCTCAAACTCCTAACCAATTCACAGCGCCGTGTTTCCTATCAGGCTAATCAAGATGATTCGTTACAGATGAGGAGCTATGAAACATGTGGGGTTGATGACTGTTCCATTACCATGCGCAATACGACAATGAGGTGGACATAAACACATTTGCAAGATTTTGAATGAATGAAGCTTTATTTTGCATAGTGACTATCAACTATCTGTGTACGTGCTTATTCGTCCTTCTTTTTTCCCTGATGGTGTAAAGGCCTTGTTACATATATCTGCAACAGAGTGAGCAGAAACACAGATGCAGGCCATTACTTTGTTGTTGGAAGTTTGTAAATTTTATCATTTTGACCCGGACTACGGTCAACAATCTGCTCTTTTCGATGTTCAACTATCAAAGGTTCTTTGACGTGCACAGCCTGTTCGTGGGACTTCTGAGTTTATTGTCCATCTCTGATAGATCTATGTGTCTGATCTCTCCGTCCTTGAGACCAGAGAACGCATAAAACTAGCGGGATTCGAACATTCGCCGTTTCGTGCTTTCGTTTGATAGTTTCTTGAGAAACGAGCGAAAACAGATTGGTACTTATTAGAAAGAAGAGTCACCGATACCAACATTACCTCCGCCTGACACGGCCAACCTTGTCAGGATAATTACAATAATTAAAATAAAAGAGAAAAACCTCAACAAAAAAACAATGATTACTCCGTTATCATCTTCCGCTTAATTCACCTCTTGAAACCCATGCCACTCGTATGGTAAACACGAACCAGTGCACGTTAATAGGATTCCATTAAGAGAGCTTTAGCATTAGGATACTCGGCGCGGCTTTAGACAATGCGCTAGTCAGGAAAGCAGATAAGATTTGGCTATGCTTTGTCAGCATCGTTTCGATGTTAATCTAGGTCAGAACTAGGGAAAATAAGTTCCTGAAGATCTGTTCTGCATTATGTGGCCATGTTTAGGTGATTATAGAAGATGAGTACAGAAGACGCACATTACACAAAAATTGAGTTAGATAAACGGAGGTTGGGTTCTTTTGTTGTCTGCAAATGTAATGATTGGCGAAATAGGATTATAATTGTATTTTTTGTACTGCATTGCTATGACAAATAGCAATATTCCGGCTAATGTGGCCAGTGTGTATGAATAATGAAACACGTCTAGTTATATTTCAAAAGTAGCTCTACAGGTATGTTCAATTCTTAGCGTGTTTTCATATTTTGTGCACTGATATGGCTTGACGAAATTTGGACAATAATTGAAGTATTGCCAAATGCTTATTCTACTGTTCTGGACGTGACACATAAACTGTTTTGAGTGACCTCATACAACTTGACATGGTAGCAACAATTAAACTGACTTCGCTTACTCTATTCTATTCTACCATGGGGTGAATTGGTCTTATTATGTCTGCCATGTGGTTTATAGTTCACGTTAGATTATATAAGCCGGCCACAACACAAATATTCGTTAGTCACCTTTTACGACATGCTTATCTGGTTGCAGTGTTACAATTCTTTGCTCCCTTTTCTGGTTTTGGCAACACAGGTGAACAGAATCAGATTTGTGACAGTATTTAGTTTCAGCAAAAAAAGCTTAAATATTAGGTTGTAAGGAAATGGGAAATTTCACATTATTACAAAGATTAGTCAGAGATAGCAGGAAAATGTAGTTGACATTTTCTAAAGGTGTCATTCTGTGGAACCATCGCAAAGGTTTGTGATAACTACAGGCAATTGACTCTAGGTGTCGCAAGGACGTCTGCGACTAAAATAAACATGACGTCCGTTAACACTTAGTCTACAATCAAAGATCAGCGTATTGTTGTATGGTTTGTTTTGGGGAAAAATAATTTTTGAAACGGATATTCATAAGAAAATGCTTCATACTTATAGTGAAAAGTGTTTGTCTATGGCTTATTTTAGATGGTTGTGGTTTATCACGTCAAGCGAGCTGGGCATGTCCTTGTAGCACCTATCTCAGTATGTAGATGAAGGAGAAGACATGGGGAACAGGATTTTTACTTCGGACGATTTCATGTATTCGTCACTACCAACCCAAATCAAAGCGCTCTCCAATACAGTGGAACAATTTTTCTCCCATTCTACCAAGAAAATCAAGGTCAAGCCATCAGCCGAGAAAGTTTAGCTTGCAGTGTTTATGGGAAAAGGGGGGGGGGGTGGTTGGTTCTCACTGGGTGCTGCTGAACAATGTCGGGAAGAAAAATAACAGCGGGAATTCTGGGATGGTACGTTCAGATTCTATCGGTGCTTCAGAATTCAATTCTCAGAAAACGTTCAGGGCTGTTGCATAGAGAAGTTCTGCTCCACCATGACGATGCCAGACTACATACAGCTCAGTTAATCCAGTAGAAAATGAACCGACTAGAGTGGCAACTCCTTGAACATTCACATCTCGATTTAGCCCTGAGCGATTTCCACCTGTTTGGTGCACTAAAAACGCACCTTGGCGGGATATGTTTTGCGAATGACGAAATATTACAACGTGAAGTGCAAATGTGTCTGAACCAACAGATCAAAGACTTTTAAACTGCAGGTTTCGGTGGCTGAGACAACAGATCAAAGAGTCCCGTCAGACGGAGTGATAGCGCGGGCTTGCCGAAAACGATCCCCCGCCTCTCCCCGTCTTGTGGGACCATATTTGTGGTGTCGTTCCGCTGGCAACGGTGCGTTACTGTGGCCCGTATCGAGAAACTTTAACAGTCAGTGGTGGTTATTAGAAGGCTTATAGCAGACCTCGACTGTTCGTCTCGCTGGTGGTCATTCTCTCGCGAAGAGCTTGTGACAGGCAAATGGAAAGCAGGAATCGTGCCTAAATGCCCTGTCCTCGCCCGACCAACCCTTGGGAGAAGGGCAGGCCGGCAGGCAAAATTCGTCTCCAGTCCCTGTGAAATTCATCGCCGGGGTCGTTGGTATCCGTTCTGCACAGAATACTGCCATCCCTCCCCGAGCGAGCCTGGTCGGTCGGTCGTCTGGTGTGTACGGGCTCCTGTCAGGCGGTCCTAGGTCGACGGAGTGAGGGACAGAACAACCGTCCGTCCGTCAGTCAGTCCCTGCGGCCGTCCTAGTAAGGCTTTTTACACATCCGTCATCCGCCGACCCGTGTGTGTGGTTCGTACGTCTCCGACAGATATCTGGTTGATCCTGCCAGTAGTCATATGCATTTCTCAAAGATTAAGCCCTGCATGTATAAGTTCACAATGTCTCACGGTGAAACCGCGAATGGCTCATTAAATCAGTCGAGGTTCCTTAGATGACACGATCCTACTTGGATAACTGTGGCAATTCTAGAGCTAATACATGCTTACCAAGCTCCGACCCTCGCGGAAAGAGCGCTTTTATTAGTTCAAAACCAATCGTCGTTTCCCATCGCGGGGTTTCGGCGTCCCCACTGGTGACTCTGGAAACTTTGTGCTGATTGCATGGCCTCATGTGCCGGCGACACATCTTTCAAATGTCTGCCCTATCAATTGTCGATGGTACGTGACATGCCTACCATGTTTGTAACGGGTAACGGGGAATCAGGGTTCGATTCCGGAGAGGGAGCATGAGAAACGGCAACCACATCTAAGGAAGGCAGCAGGCGCGCAACTTACCCACTCCCTTCACGGGGAGGTAGTGACGAAAAATAACAATACGGGACTCTTTCGAGGCCACGTAATTGGAATGAATACAATTTAAACCCTTTAACGAGGATCTATTGGAAGGCAAGTCGGGTGCCAGCAGCCGCGGTAATTCCAGCTCCAATAGCGTATATTAAAGTTGTTGCAGTTAAAAAGCTCGTAGTTGGATCACAGGCGCAGGCGGGCGGTCCGGCTCGCGCCGGTTCACTGCCCGTTGTCTCCTGCCCTACCGTCTGCCGGCTCTCTCCCGCGGGTGCTCTTCGCTGAGCGTCACGGGTGGCCGGCGCGTTTACTTTGAAAAAATTAGACTGTTCAAAGCAGGCCTCGGCTGCCTGAATAATGGTGCATGGAATAATGGAATAGGACCTCGGTTCTATTTTGTTGGTTTTCGGAACTTTAGGTAATGATTGACAGGGACAAACCGTATTCGTATTGCGGCGTTAGAGGTGAAATTCTTGGATCGCCGCAAGACGAGCTACTGCGAAAGCATTTGTCAAGAATGTTTTCATTAATCAAGAACGAAAGTCAGAGGCGCGAAGACGATCAGATACCGTCGAAGTTCTGACCAAAAACGATGCCGACTAGCGATCCGCAGGAGTTGCTTTGATGACTCTGCGGGCAGCTTCCGGGAAACGAAAGTGTTTGGGTTCCAGGGGAAGTATGGTTGCAAAGCTGAAACTTAAAGGAATTGACGGAAGGGCACCACCAAGAGTGGAGCCTGCGGCTTAATTTGACTCTACACGGCCAACACTGAAATGATTGACAGGCCGACCGCACTTTCGGTGGGTCTAATATGGAACGGGTGCTGGATTTAGACCCTCGGAAATCTGGGGCTAAGCTCTCTGCGGTTCGACTGGCACGCATTCAGTGTTCGATAAAGGAATTGACGGAAGGGCACCACCATGAGTGGAGTCTGCGGCTTAATTTGACTCAACACGCCAACACTATAAAATGACTGACAGACTGAGAGCACTTTTTTTGGGTCAAATAGGAAACGTGTGCTGGTATTAGACCCACGGAAGACAGGTCAGATTTACCCTCTTAATGAAAGAGCGTCTGCTACGGTAATCCTGCTTAACCCTACAGAAATCGCAGGTTTCAGACACTTGGTCATGACTGACAAAAAAAAGGGCCCTCTATTGATTCGTTGGGTCTAATAGTGGTATTAGACCCTCGGAAGACAGGTCAGTCTTACACTACGAATGACAGGGTGTTGCTACGGTAATCCTGCTAATTTCGAGAGGAGTCGCAGACATTTGTCCACGTACTAGGCTCATAACCCAATGACGTGAGGCTACCATGTGAGGGATTACGGCCGAACGCCTCTAAGCCGGAATTCCGCCCTAAATCTCCTCACCACTGTGATGGGAGGCTACGATATGGTTGGGACCTGAGGCTCGCGTCTTAGCCCGACCCTGTCAAGCCGCACAAAGAGATCTCTGCCGTCCACCGATCAAAGCGGACGGGAAGCTGCGCGATATTCACCCCATACGGCGATGATGTATGAAACCACTAGTAGAAGACTTAGTTCTCGGTCGGGGTGTCGTAAGCAGTAGATCAGCTATTTCACTGCGAACTGCTGAGACTCAACCCTTGACAAATAAATATGTCCGCACACCAGGCGAACAACATCTCCGTGCCATGACCAGGCTTGTCCCCTGTTTAAATGCACTCCTTTGAGAGGAATCACAGGTAGCTGAAATTTGGTCCACGTTCTTGGTCAAGCCGCAGAAATGCACCTGGTTAAATGCACTCCTGCCTTGCTCTTTACCTCTCTCTGCTGTCAGTCATTCCACTGGACGCAGATCTGAGACAACAGATCAAAGACTTCTAATCTGCAGGTTTTGGTATATGAGAAAACAGATCAAAGACTTCTTAGCTGCAGGTTTTGGTGGCTGAGACAACAGATCAAGGACTTCTAAGCTACAAGTCTCAATGGCTGAGACAACAGATCAAAGACTTCTAAGCTGCAGGTTTTGGTGTCTGAGACAACAGATCAAAGACTTTTAAGCTGCAGGTGTTTGTGTCTGAGACAACAGATCAAAGACTTCTAAGCTGCAGGTTTTGGTGTCTGAGACAACAGATCAAATACTTCTAAGCTGCAGGCTTTGGTGTCTGAGACAACAGATCAAATACTTCTAAGCTGCAGGTTTTGGTGTCTGAGATAACAGATCAACGACTTTTAAGCTGCAGGTTTTGGTGTCTGAGACAACAGATCAAAGACTTCTAAGCTGCAGGTTTTGGTGTCTGAGACAACAGATCAAAGACTTCTAAGCTGCAGGTTTTGGTGTCTGAGACAACAGATCAAAGACTTCTAAGCTGCAGGTTTTGGTGTCTGAGACAACAGATCAAAGACTTCTAAGCTGCAGGTTTTGGTGTCTATGACAAAAGATCAAAGACTTCTAAGCTGCAGGTTTTTGTGTCTGAGACAACAGATCAAAGACTTTTAAGCTGCAGGTGTTGGTGTCTGAGACAACAGATCAAAGACTTCTAAGCTGCAGGTTTTGGTGTCTGAGACAACAGATCAAAGACATCTAAGCTGCAGGTTTTTGTGGCTGAGACAACAGATCAAAGACTTCTAAGCTGCATATTTTGGTGTCTGAGTCAACAGATCAAAGATTTCTAAGCTGCAGGTTTTGGTGTTTGAGACAACAGATCAAAGACTTCTAAGCTGCAGGTTTTGGTGTCTGAGACAACAGATCAAAGACTTCTAAGCTGCAGGTTTTTTGTGTCTGTGACAACAGATCAAAGACTTCTAAGCTGCAGGTTTTGGTGTCTTAGACACCAGATCAAAGACTTCTAAGCTGCAGGTTTTGGTTGCTGAGACAACAGATTAAAGACTTCTAAGCTGCAGGTTTTGGTGGCTGAGACAACAGAGCAAAGACTTCTAAGCTGCAAACTTTGGTGCACAGATAAAGAGAAGAGATACGTTTACCAATATTGGTGGAAACCAAGTTAAGAAATATAGGACAACGAAAATGCTTTAAGAAATGTTTTTTAAGTTCGTATCCAATTTAGTATTCTTTTAATCGCTATTTTTGAACTATTTACTGACTAGCCTTCGGATGATTGATGCTTGCTGCTAGCAGTTAGAACAATGAAAAGATGAATGTTCTCACAGTTAATTGTTATTAAATAATTAGAAGAAAATACATTTGCAATATTAAGCACACCATATTAACTAGAATTGTCCTATTCTTAATCAATTCGTTTCCAATAAATTAATAACAAACAGACGCCGAATGGACTTGTTTGAAATCGAGTCTGCGTTATCACAAGAGTAATAACATAAACAAGCTGATTTAGTTGAAGGTAATTGTCCTCTCTGCTGTCTTTGATTACGACATATTTGAACTTTATATTCTTCATTTGAATCTGTCCTTTTCAATTCTGCATACCACGTGTCCTATCTTTGTTCTATGTGGATTATTCTCTGGCCTAACCTCATCATCAGGAAACAAGTACTGGTATGAAAATATTGGACATATGTAATCAACAGTTAATTAGAACATGAAAACGTCAGTGAAATTGTTAATAATGATTAAATACAAAGTTCTACATAAGAAATGTAACAGACGTGTAACGAAGTTTTGACCTAAATAGGCCTTTATCAAGTAATAGACAAACAAAAACAACACAAAAGACAGCTGTAAACTAGGTTAAGTGAAGAAAATCATGGCATATATTATCAAAACTAAAATTCAGAAAATGCATATATCTGTTTGTCTGTCTTGCGAAACCCCTGGACCTGTGAGCTCTAGTGACGAGAAATGTATACAACCAGTTCCGTCTGACATATTTTTTTCTAGGTCAGCGCAACTATGTTAAGCTTACTGTTTCGTTCTCTTAGGTTTATTAACATTATGAATGTACATGTATATGTCTGCCCGTCATGCAGAAACACTTAAATGTTGAGCTCTAGCGACCTGATATTCGCACAGCTCGTTATGTCTGGAATGTTAGGTCAACATACTATTTTCTACCCGATGTGTCGAACGAAGTAAATGACCGTTGCTTCTACTGTGACGCAGGAATAGGTAATCCGTTGTGCAACATCTCGGAACCAGGCAAGGCGTGGTGACAATTTTATCTCAAGGAGAAACTGAAGAAAAAGTGCAATAATGTTGTTTGCAAATGGTGCATTCTGGGGTAAGAATACTTTTCCACTGATTATTGTCCTATCAGATACTAGAAGTATCTCAACGTCGGCTTAACGTTGACTGGGAGGTTATGTTAGTGTGCTGATATAATAAATCCGTTGATACAAAAATATCACCGACAACTTCAGCATTTAAACAATCTTTTTATCAAAAGATGTCACAAAAATTGTCAGCATCAATATAATTATCGTTGAATCAGATGAGACAGATCAATTCAGCACACTATATAATCGTGGATTGTAACATATGATACCATCAAGAACTTTAATAAAAATATATCAATCCTTTTTATCAAATGATAGCTGGGATAACTTCAGTTAAATATATTTATCACTTCTATCAAAGATGGGATCGATAACATAAGTACACATATAATTCACCTTTTCATCAAATATAATCGACATCAAGTTATATCATCGAAAATGTTAGCACCTGCATAAATTTCCTTTTTTTTTCAAATGATTTCAATAATTTCAACACTATTATAATTGTTCTTTTTATCAAATGATGTCCAAAGTGCAACTGCATCGTCCCAGAACATTATATGAATCTTTCTTAGGCAGGTGGTATGGAAATGTTGATATTTCTCTTTCCGTTACTCTCCACCTTCTCTCCGTTCTGTACAGTAGCACATAAAGTACGCAACTCTTATACATTGTTAGTTTGATATTTGTACTGGCTTCATAAATACTGGATTTGGTGTTTAAAGTGCAGTGTCTAGTCATTAGTTTCGATGTAAGGTGTCCGCCTCGAGTGCCGGAGGTCGAAGGCTCGAATCACGTTGGAGACCGTGATTTTTTCAAGTGGATTATCTGGTAAAAATTCCCCTGATCTCCGGGTAGTGAGATCGGACTCTCGTGTTCAGTGTCGTGCACGTTAAAAATACTTTGGCAGTTAGAAATAGAAAAGAGTAGGTTCTCTTTCTACTATTACTACTTTCACAACTGTTTCTACAACTTGTTTTCTCACTACTACTGTCACAACTGTTTGTACATCCTGTTCTCTTACTACTACTACTGCTACTTTCACGACTGCCACTACAACTTCTTCTCTTACTATTACTACTACTATTACTACTATTACTACTACTACCACTACTACTACTACTACTGTCACAACTGCAACAACAACTTGTTCTCTTAAAACTATTACTATTGCAGTACCTACTGCTACTACAACGTGTTCTCTTACTACTACTACTACTACTACTAATACTGCTACTGCTACTACTACTACTACAACTACTACTGCTACTACTATTACTGTGACCAATGCTACTTCACGGGGTAGAAATGGATACCACTAAGCATCTTCAACTACTACAATTAACGCAGCTACATCTGCAGTTAATAACACTACTTCACTTAAAACTATCTGAGTAACTATTTGTCCTTAATTAATACAAGCTATGTGTACATTTTATTTATCTAAATATGACTGTAAGTCCCTGATTACCCATTTATGGAATGGTATTTGACTTACAGATAGAGAAGACAAGCTTGAGAGAAGGGAAATGATCATCTCATTCCAGAAAAAAGATGCGGCCTCAAACAATGAAGTGTCTAACACTTCACCACGCCAGAGTCTTCATGTACTTCATGTACTTATGTTCTTTAACATATCTTTGAACTTCAGATGGTGTCAGCCAACTGTTCTTTCGCCATCAACCAACTGTTCTTTCGCCATCAACCAACTGTTCTTTCGCCATCAACCAACTGTTCTTTCGCCATCAACCAACAGTTCTTTCGTCATCAACCAACTGTTCTTTCGCCATCAACCAACTCTCCGTAGATAATATAATTGGGGATGCAACCATCTTACATCCGGCGAATATGACAAATCTATAGTAATCTGATCTGTTTAAGAAGGCTGTCTTAATTTGTAAGTTTCTGGTTTTCCCAAAAGGGTTGTGAAATGAACAAATATGACAGTTGCGTTGCCAATTTGACTTGTCTATTTCTGGTCTAGAGAGAGCTTGTTGTTGATAATGCACCACGAGTAAATGAATTGGTGCACAACTGGCAATTCATAATTTTGACGTTAACGTTTGATGTGGTATATAATTATTGTCCCAGCATATTTCTTTTGTTGTGGCTTATTAAGATATCAAGATCTTTCCACAATTGAAATAAGCTATCAAGCTCTTAAATTTCCGTTCACTGTGAGTGGCAATTGCAGCACCATCATTGAATAACAAATCATCGATGGTGACCTTACCTATCTTTAGTTTGACTCTGAGTTTTATAAGGTTAAACAGCGACCATCCGACCTAGTGTAAAGACATATGACTTCATATGTGTTACTGAATTGATGCTTCAATATCAGAGCAAAAAAAGAATCTGATTAGTGTCGGGTCATGGCGCAGTCTTGTTTAACATCACTGCAAATACTACATGATTGTGATATTATAACAATGTTCGCTTAGGTATCAATTTCCCGTTGCGTCGATCGACTGTTGTCATGGACCCGTGATGCAGTTTGCTGCCGGGCATCATTCAAAGGTGATGGGGAGCTGAACTGTCAATGTCCTGGAATAAGGACCTACCACCTTGGGGTTTCATGACGAGTGTGCCGACCGAGGTCCCTATGGACTTCTCATGAGAGAAGATTACTCCTTTGCCTTGGGACGGGAGACATGAGGAATGTGTTTTAGGCTGGTGTTTGTATCTGGTTATGTCTGTTTCCGTTTATCTCCTTCCCGACCTCTGAATTTCGTACTTCTTCGGATCAGTGTGCCTCTTCCGAGAAAACAGAGAAGAGTAGACAGTCAACATGAAACCTCCAGTAGCAAAGTAAACGAGGAAGCGTCATCAGCACGAGGAGGGGGTACCTTGAGTATTGCTTAGGTGAACTGAGCTCTAGGCTCTAGTCGCCAAGTTGGCCTGATTTTCCAAACTGGTAGGTACAAGCATTGTTTACTTTGCGCTTCTGAAAACTACAAGATGATACTATTGTGGTATACTACCATCAAATGTTTGTGCCCCTTTCATTGTCTCATAATCCAATATTATTACAGTCCGTTTTTTAATTCATGAACAAGATTCGAAGCAATTTTCTACAAACCTGCATGTCCTATCCAAATAATTTTTCGCATGTAGTTTTGCAATATCCATGACGTCAAAACATTGATATTATTTAGGCATAGATGTTGAGAATTTTGCACATTGGTGAAGTCCTTAGATCTTTTAGGACCATTGCAGAGCAATCGATTTAAATTTGAGATTGTACAGTACTCAACAAAATTTCTCGTCGTATTTTGTTCATATGCTTATCTCCTTATTTGCTTGATAGATCAATTGATTGTTTGTATTGCCCTTTATGTACAATCCTAAAAATGGCACCAACATGCAACAGTTAGTACAGCCCTTCGGTCACCATCAGACGCCAGCATTGTATCAACTGCGCAGCTAATTTTATGTTGATTAAAATAATTGAATATTGAAATGTCTTTGTTGTTATTGTATGAACACTTAATTGTGTTGATAAACAAACGCTTATTCATCCAAGTCTGCTAATCAATATGTACACAAGAGATTATATTAATAATTCCGAATCTGTCGATTCAAACAGGTTGATAATTCTTACTGGTTCGGCAAATTGTAATTCATCTCGTTGCCAGTACTGTGTTTCTTCCCGTAGCACATGTTCAACACACTTCTTCCAGAATTGAATGTCTATTTTTAAAAAGTGCTGACGTGTCAGCACTTAAACATTACACATATGAAATGTCCTGTTCTTTTCCAAAACGTGTCCTTTGAATTTAGCCTACACAATCTATATGTGGTTTAAATGCGCATGAAATGCAGGTAGTCGCAGAGAAGTGTGGCCATGCTCTTAAATTAATTTGTCAATATATTTCCCCTGTGTCTTATTTGTCTTCCTTACAAGCTGCAACAACTTCGGGATTCAAATACGTGTCGTCAAAATTAACTTTTTCCTTAGCTTGCCATGTCATAATTTGAGCTTTTGTATTTGATACAACTGGTACTCTGTCTTCCTCTGATACAGCACTGTGATAGGATACATTATCCTTTACTAGGCATGACGGTCTATTCAGAATTGGAAGCAGATCATTCGTCACCATGTGACTGAAAATGTGTCCATTCATTTGAGTGTGGTAGTTCCTACAGTCGGTTCTTTTTGATTGGAAATTAAGTTAAGCGTAATGGAAAAGTCCATTTTCACTGCTTCTGGCATACGTTTGTATAATACGCTGCCCTTTGCTGCTTGGAATTTGTCTTTTCTGTTCACCGTCAACTGATTGCCATTCTTTACCATAGGTGGGGTGAGCATTTACCGAAGATTCGTCCAGGTATACAATATCAAAGCATTGCCTACGTCGTTCCCTTATCTGTCTCAGGTATTTGCTTCTGGCAGCAATCAAATGTGGCTTTTCACGTATAATATTCCTTCCACCTGAAGTTTTCCTGAATGTAAAGCCGGCGGCTCTTACAATTTTTTAAAGAGTACTTATGGAAATTGCATACTGCAAGCGGATTGAAATGTTAATTTTAGTTTGAGGACAGTAACAATTACATTTTCGTCAACAGTTTAAAAATCCCTCGTCTTATGACATCTCTGTCGAAATCGTCAAATTTCCATTTCCTACCTTACTCGATATATATATATGTATATTTTTTTGGTTGCCCTTGCCTTATTTCTCTATTCCACAAGGCGATGTGCGTTGCACTATGTTTTTATTTTTGCGCCTGTCAGCTCAGTACATCCAACTTCGGCATTCATTTTATGTAAGGTTCTGCTTCCTTCTCCATTTTCTAAGGGTTTGCTTCCGTGGGTAACAGCCGGTTATGGGATGAGAACTGAGCCCCGCACCTTCATATTGTGAGCGGTGTCACTTAATCACTAGCCCACGCCGTCCCCTTAAAACTCGCTTGATATGAGTGCACTCTGAGTCCTGTCCAATACAATGGTAAAAGAATGATGTATCCATACTCAGCGCCAATTCTGTTTCTTTCTCTTGGTCATGGATACCGCAATATAAATGACCCATATTAGATTCCCTGAGGAAAAACATGCATAGTAAAACAGTAACCCTCTGTATTGTTATACATGTACACTTCAAACTCATTTTGAAATTGATATCAATGTCAGTTTTATAAAAGGAACTATCTATCACAATAACAACCTCACGAACTATATTATCGGGATATACCTATAACTGAACAAGTTTCGCATGAATTATCTTGGTTGTTTCTCGCACTAGACAGTGTCAAATTTGAGCACAGACAAAGGAATTTGGAATTTAACTCAGCTTATTTGAATGTCCAAAAACTTATATTTTTAAAACAGCACGACTGTATACCACAAACATGTTAAAATTCAGTGAGGTTGCTTTCAATATAATCTAATGAATACATTTTTCAAAAAACATCAAATTTCTTAGAGAAAAAAATATTTACTAACGTCTTGGATATTCAAAGGCTGAGTGCAAAAAATCATTTTCGTATGAAATGCAGTTTTGTAGAAAATTGCTTCGGACCTTGTTTGTACATTTTAAGACTGACTTTAGCTGTAGATGTTAGTAAAGTAAGTAATAAGAGTTATTGTGCTGAATCAGAAACCAATATGCACTTATATAACGCTTCATCTCACACCCAGTCGATGCATATTTCCGCCAAATCTGGTTTCTAAAGACAATTGTCCTCATTTGTGCTGATTAATTTCACATCGGTTCGCCATCATGCTAGCTTCTCTCCCACTGTTGTCATGAGCACGATTTGTTATTTCCGGGTGAGCTATGTGAATAACAGAAACACGAATGGGGCTAATGACATATATATACTATGTCGTAAAATTAAGACTGATAGTGTGGTCTATCGCAGACTTTGTGTTTATGACATATACGAAAAAATACTCATGTCACACTGAGAGCATGTCGTAAAAAATTATAAATTGTGTGACAAAACCCCTAAAAGGCAGAAAACACTTCGTGCAACCCAAGTTTCACACAGATCAAAGCAACGTTTGATGGGTTTCGAAGTTATTTAAAATACTTCAATTATGACCAAAATTGTTTATATAAACTATATTGCAATTATGATAAAAGTTATTCTTAGAGACTATACCCCAATTTTGATTTAAAATATCCTTAGAAACTGTTGACCTAATTATGGTTTAAAGTTATCGTCAGAAATTATACCCAATTATCAAAAACCTTATCCTTAGAAATCTACCCACATTTTAATTAAATATAGCCTAAACAATTATGATTAGTTATCATTCAAAATCATACTCCAATTACTACAAAATGTATGCTCAGAAAAGATACCACAAAAGATAGGACAAAAGTTATCCTTAAAAACTATATCCCATTTACGATTTTTGTTGTTGTTGCGTTCGCCTCATTTCTCAATTCCCCAAGGCGGTGTGCGTTGCACTGTGGTTTTTATTTTGCGCCTGTCGGCCAAGTGCATCCTTCAGCATGCATTTTATGTAAGGGTCTGCTTCTCCTGTATTTTCTAAGGGTTTGCTTCCCCGGGGTAACGGCCGGTGCTGTGATCGGGATCGAACCCTGCACCTTCGGGTTGTGAGTCGTGTCACTTTACAACTAGCCCACGCCCCGCCCCCCAATTTATGATCATAGAGTGTTTTATGAACCATGCTTCAATGTTGCTAGAAGAAGATAGACTAAAAAACAATAACCCAATTCAACATTACAAATTGCAATCCAAATATGAAACTATACCCCCAGATACAGTAAAATATAGCCTTAGAAGATATACAAAATTACAATACACGAATAAAAGCAAATAACTCATTTGCCTGAAGATCGGTATAAGTAGACAGATGTCATGTTAACAAACGATATTCTGCCGTCCACATTTCATAGACTTCAATTTCGTGTCTTAGGGCGGAAACAGTGAAGTTGGTGACCTACATTTATCAAGTTGCTAGAAAAATCAATAATAATGGGCGGCAAGTTGGGCCTGGCTAAAATCCGTCTGTTGTGCAGTGAACACCCCCACCGGTGTCAATCTACAAAGAAACACAATTGGGCTCATTTTCTCCACAGAGCCAGAATGTTAGCTCCTGTGGAGAGCTTTGATTAATGCACAACCAGTGATTTCATACATATATATATATATATACATAAGAGAGAAATGTAAACTCTGATCAGGCAACGTATACTCATGATCGGACATATCAGTCAGTGTCAAGCAAAATATACTGGCCAATACCCTCACCTTGACTTCGCAGCAGTCCTCCCTGGAAACGGTCTGTTTTCATGGCAACCTGGCTAACAAAGTGAGGGATCGATGTGATGCCCGTAGAAGTGACCGATACGCAATTGAAGCTAAGTATAGGACAACCGCCAGGAGGACCACGGTCCACCTTCATCAGCACGCTCGGGATGTGAGAAAAGCTACTGCAACCCGCCACTTAACGTCCTTTTCAGGGCGCACACAAGAGTGACCTACTCATTGTGGGCCTTCACAAACAACATTATAATATATATACACACACACACATACACACACACACACATACACACGCACACACATATCCTAAAGAGTAGGTGCCTGTTACAATTGCAGCCACCAATGCTATTTATGTCAATCACCTAGTCCCATGAAACAAAGTGAGCGCCCACTCGAGCATTGAAGTCACCGAGAATGATTACTGTGTGACATAACATAACACCGGCCATGGTTAAGTGGTTTGCTGAGAGCAGCATTGATGACGCCTAACAGGATGTGGGTCTACTTTGCTCTAGTGTTTGAGTCTATTAAGATGGGCTCGCACATCGGTTAATCTATCTCTGCGGCACTTGTCCCAACGAAGCGGAGTAATAAGCTGATTGAGCCTAGCCCGCTAAGCAGGAAATCGTCCCCCCGGCTACATTCAGCTCATACCAGAGCTGGGATCTGCACGGTGACATCTGCCTCTGTAGAAGTACAGGTCGATTTAGAAATAATTACTTATGTATCCATGCACTTACACAGCCAGACAACACTGAAACTTCAAGAGTCTCAACACCTCCAGTCTCAGAGACAACTGCGAACGGCAGTCATTTGCTCAGTCTCTGGCAGATTAGCTAAATAAAATGGACATGCTATTACTCACATCAAATCCAGTTGGACCACCGTTTTTACAACGGTTCACTCTACTGCTGTTGTTGCCCTCAGTACTACAAAACGCAACCATCAAGACTGGTTTGATGAGAACTGTAAATTAATCAAGCCCTTGTTAAACGAGAAACTCTGCCCGCACCGTGCATATACTATTGATCCTCAATCTGAGGCGACAAAGAATGCTTTCACAAGAGCTTGAGCAACTCTACAGTGACTTATCCGTGTTATGCAGGATGCGTGATTCAGTCGTAAGGCTGATGAGATTAAGACTTTTGCTGACAGGCGTGACAAGCGAAATTTTTACAGTCCTCTGCAGGCTGTTTACGTTCAGTATAGAACAGATCTGGCACCGCTGTAAAGCGAAGATGGCAATTTTGTAATCACTGAAAAAGATAAGATACTGGTAAGATGGGCTAAAGATTTTGCTAATGTATTTACTAGACCTTTGGCTGAGAAATGAGGATGCAATTGATAAACGACCGAAAATAGAAATTAACGAGAGTAGGAATACTCCTTCGACCGAGCAGGAAACTCGGGTCGTGATTGTTCTCCTCTCAAACGTCAAAACTCCAGGAGCTAAGGCAAACCCAGAAGAGATCAACAAAGATGGTGGACAGATGATGGTTGAGAAGATTTTTGACGCTTTTGGCAAAATGTGAAAGAAAAAGAGTATCTGTTAAGATTTCAAAGACGCGTCCATTGTTCAAATACATATGCGTAAAAGTAGTAAACACATATGTGATAACTAGAGATCGTTATCTGTGCTGTGGGTAGGAGGAAAAGTGCTTACAAAAATCCTTCTCTGCATACTAAATCTTTATCTGGAGCAGCTGTTACTACCCGAGTCTCAATGTGGCTTTAGAAAGAACCACGTGAACATCGATGTCAACTTTGCTGCAAAGCAGATCCAAGAGAAGTGTCAAGCAGATCCAAGAGAAGTGCCTAGCAGATCCAAGAGAAATGTCAAGCAGATCCAAGAGAAGTGCCAAGCAGATCCAAGAGAATTGTCAAGCAGATCCAAGAGACGAGTCAAGAACAGAAAGTTTTTCTCTAAACGACGTTTATAACTCTTCCCCTACTTACTGTTTCTAACGGGGTGATTGCGGCGTTGGAGCTTCACTCCGAACTGTGGGTTTAACCAATCTGAGACGATTCAAGGACACAACCAAAATCCACAGAGTGACTGTAAATGATTTATTTATGTGGATGACTGTGCCTTGAATTCCAATTCGAAAGTTTGCATGGAAGAAAGCCTTAATTTTTTCCCACTTAAGTTCAGTTAATATGCCATCTCCGCATCGAAGGTCGGCTGCAATGGATTTCCAGTGTACTCTATCTCTTGTCGTAATTGTGCAATCTGAGAGGCTTTTTCCAGTTCATTTTCTGATGTTATCCACCCACTCAAAATGTTGAATGCCTCTGAACGACTGTCTTCCCCCCCTCACATACAGTATGGTTTTCAACAAGGAGGTATGTTTTGTTATATGACCAAAATAACGTAACCGTCTAACCCTGATTTCGGTCAATAATTCTCTTTTCACTCCCAAATTTGTTTTCTTCTCTTTCCAAGAAATGCGACCTAACCTTCTATATACCTACATTGCGAAGGCTTCAATTCTCTTTTCCAACTTGTTATTCATTGTCAATGTGTCTGCGCCATAAAGTATGGACGATTATACATTACACCTAACAATTCTCATTTTCAAATTTTGATTTATCCGTTTGGATGTCAGTCTGTGTCGCATGTTGTCTAATACCATCTTGGCCATACCTATTCTCTTTCTGATTTCTTTTTCACAGCTGCCTTCTTCCGTTATTATATGACCTAGATTGGAGAAACTCTGTACCTGTTCAAGTAGTTAATCTTTTATCTGCATACATGGTTTCTTGTCACTTTTCCCAATTATCATAGTCCTTGTTTTCTTTATGTTTACGTCTAATCCAAACTCTTGACTTATTGTGTATATTGTTGTCACAAGCTCCTGTAATTCTTGCTCACTTTTTGCTATCAAAACTGTATCATCCGCTTATCTTAGATTATTCATTGCCACTCTTCCAATGACACGCCCTGACATCCACTCTATCTGTTTGATTATTTGTTCCGTGTTGATATTAAAAAGACAAGGGGATAACGCATATCCCTGTCTCACTCCTCTTGTTACATCTGTACTTGAAAAGCACAACTTTCATGATTTTACTGTAGCAGTTTGTTCCCAGTACAGATTACGGAGCAGTCTTATGTTTGCAACAGCTTGCAAAAACTTCTGCCTTACCATCTCAATCGTAGAGACAGGTTCTTCATCAACGGGCTACAGATATGGCCTATTCAGAACCTTCAATCCCGGTACAAATCCACATTTTGAAAAATGTTATCAGATTTACATATCTTTGCAGCACTCTGTCTCAGGTTGTTTACAAAGATGATGAAATGAATACAAGAATAGCTAGGGCGTGTGCAGCATTTAACAGAATTTGTAATACGATGTGAGATAGGCGGGAAATGAGAACTCAAACAAAAATGAAGGTTTCCAGTTGTTATACCTATTTTTTTATATGCGTGTGATACCTGGACCGTCTTTAATCGCCGTGTCGGGAAATTAAACCATTTCAACATGCACTGCCTACGGAAACTATTGAGGAATACATGGCAGGACATAGTGTAAAATACAAATGTGTTAGGTAGGGTAAGAGATGGGCTAGAAGTGATGGGAGGATTGAATGAATGGACGGTATTAAAGGCAATGTTGTGGGGGAAGAGGTGGGCTAGAAGTGATGGGAGGATTGAATGAATGGACGGTATTAAAGGCAATGTTGTGGGGGAAGAGGTGGGCTAGAAGTGATGGGAGGATTGAATGAATGGACGGTATTAAAGGCAATGTTGTGGGGGAAGAGGTGGGCTAGAAGTGATGGGAGGATTGAATGAATGGACGGTATTAAAGGCAATGTTGTGGGGGAAGAGATGGGCTAGAAGTGATGGGAGGATTGAATGAATGGACGGTATTAAAGGCAATGTTGTGGGGGAAGAGGTGGGCTAGAAGTGATGGGAGGATTGAATGAATGGACGGTATTAAAGGCAATGTTGTGGGGGAAGAGATGGGCTAGAAGTGATGGGAGGATTGAATGAATGGACGGTATTAAAGGCAATGTTGTGGGGGAAGAGGTGGGCTAGAAGTGATGGGAGGATTGAATGAATGGACGGTATTAAAGGCAATGTTGTGGGGGAAGAGGTGGGCTAGAAGTGATGGGAGGATTGAATGAATGGACGGTATTAAAGGCAATGTTGTGGGGGAAGAGGTGGGCTAGAAGTGATGGGAGGATTGAATGAATGGACGGTATTAAAGGCAATGTTGTGGGGGAAGAGGTGGGCTAGAAGTGATGGGAGGATTGAATGAATGGACGGTATTAAAGGCAATGTTGTGGGGGAAGAGATGGGCTAGAAGTGATGGGAGGATTGAATGAATGGACGGTATTAAAGGCAATGTTGTGGGGGAAGAGGTGGGCTAGAAGTGATGGGAGGATTGAATGAATGGACGGTATTAAAGGCAATGTTGTGGGGGAAGAGGTGGGCGGGTTGGAATGGTGTCAGTAGAGTGCAATTGTGATGAGGAAGAAAGGGGGGGGGGGAGGGGGAAGAAAAAAGAAGGATAAACTTTAATTGTTGAACTCCTGATACTTCATTCCTTGACATTGACCAGGTCAAATCTTCACTCGTCTGGTAATGTGTATGTGTGTGCGTGTGTGTGTGCGGAGTCAAGTCAGGTCAGGTCATCCTGCAACCAATGAGGTAGTTGGGGCACACATGAAGAATTCATCACAACCCCACGCAATCTTTCTCTGTCATCGGCCGTTGCATGTGCCTCTTCTGGTCAGAGATTGGTCTATTCTTTTATGTTGAGCTCCCACTTCTTTTTGATCCGGCCTCTTCGTCGTCTGCCTTGCACCTTTCCGTGAAGGATCGTATTTGCAAGACCATTTGATCACGATATGTGACCGTACCAAGCTAGTTTCCTTCTTTTGACAGTTGCCAAGAGCTTCAAAAAGGCCCTATTGCGGTTATAATTCTTTCTCGTATTTCCTCATTTGTAACTCGATCTTTGTACGTGACGTTTAGAAGTCTTCAGAAACATATCATCTCCAAAGCCGGTATCCTCTGCTGCTCATCAGATGTAATTGTCCATGTGTCACAAGCATAGAGGAATATCGACATAACCAATGTACGCATTAATCTGATTTTCGTGCAAAGTGCTAACCGTTTATCTTGCCAGATTTTGTTAAGCCGTGCAAATACCGCTGTTGTCTGTTCTATTCTGGCCAAACCTCAATATTTATCCTTCATCACTCATAATCGAACCCAGATATTTAAAACGGTTGACCACTTCGAGTTCCTGGTTATTAGCTTTTATCCTACCGTTGAAGCCCTCGGCGTTGTTGGTCATTAATTGTGTCTTTCTAGCGTTTATCTCCATACCATAGTCAAGCGCTGTTTTATCGAGCCTTCTGAGCCATTCCTAGAGTTATGCTTCTGTGCCCACCAACCCGCCTATGTCATCTGCAAAACGAAACTTGGTAATCGTTCGGTCCCCTATTTTGACAGTACCAACGTGACCCACTCGTAATTCCCTAAAGAAATGTATTGAAAAGAGTTGGAGAGAGTGTACAACCCTGTCTCACATCGACTGATGTGCGAAACCAGTCCTCGCGCCTCCGATTCACAAGAACTGCGCTGGACTCCTTGTCATACAGGTGTTCAAAGACCTTTATAATATTGATTTTACACATTCTCATGGTTGCCCATAGCGCTTTATGCCATATCCTATCAAACTCCTTCTTGAAATCAACAAACACACGTTACAGTTTTTGCAGTTGTTCTAGATATTTCTCGCTTAGCAGCCTTAGCTCTTTCAGGACGTAACATAATTCCAATGTTCTCTGCAGCACGTTTTCCATCCCTCTAAAATTCTCAAATAGTGTTATAAAGTATCACTATGTTTTGTATTATCATATTATGTGGTCGCGTCGTATATGGAATGAAAGGGAATTGCATGAGCAATAAGAAAATATAAACTAAATAAATATGGCTCCATTTCTAAAAAAGTAAATAAGTAAAAAACATTTAGCACCAACAAAACAAACAACTGAGCGGAAAAACAATTAACATTGTCAGATTAACCCAATATAGATTGATAATCCATATGTTTTGCCATTTTGGGACACACTGGTTTCGAAACTACATCCTTCTACGAAATTATCTAACGTAGATCTAACATGACATTGGCCTAGCACATGCTAATTTTGAGAATTATTGTTACCTGAATCCGAAACGGACACTTTATCACTTTAAATGGATAATATTAAATATTTTACGCAAACACAACAATTTAATGTTTATTTTATTCGACGACGTCCACCTTTTGTGAAGAATTGACGTCTCTGCTCGCATAATTCAAATTAAATAGAAAATTAAACACAAGTGATAAATAGAATGTTTATTTTTATTTTCAGAAATAGTTTCAAAGAAACTTAGCGCTTTCTATTTAACAAAAAAGAGCAGATTGATGCATCCAGATTTGCTATTCAAAATATAATTTAATGACTTGAACAGTAGCAAATAATTTATCAACAAAACATTAATTTTACTATTTTTATATAAAACAAAACTAAAGAATCAACCTACGTTTCTGAAGTATCTACAAAGTCTTTACGGAGAAAAAAAAAATATATATGAATCTTAAAAATATAATCTTAAAATCACCGACCCTTGACAGTGACCTCCCATCCTGAACGACAGGTAAAAGTCGACCTCTAGTAGTGGCCTCCCATCTTGAAAGAGTTAAACTAATCATATGCTCTGTAGTGCTTCTTCCCTGTCCGAACCCTGCTTGTTCCTCAGCAATGATGTTCTCTGCTTGGGATTTAAATCGGTCGAGTGTTAATCTAAGCATGATCTTGCTAGGGTGGCTGATAAGCCTTATTGTTCTGTAATTTTGGCACAGCTTTAGGTTTTCAGGCTTATGTAACGGTATAACCATTGATTTTGTCCATAAGTTCGGCCAGTTTCCTGTCGCCCATATTTTGTTGCAGATGTGTGTCAGGCCTTCCTTCACTACCTCTCCACCTGCATGTAATAGCTCTGCTGGTAAATTGTCCAAGCCGGCCGCCTTCTCAATGTCGTTACCGCTGCAGCTAACTCTTCCTTTGTTATCAGTTGGTTATCCTCTATAATTGTTGGTGTTGGATGGATTGTTTTACCAGGTTCTTTCCGTTCTTCATAGCTGTATAACTTGGAATAGTACTCTGTCCATCGTACCGGTACGCGGTTGCCCTCAATGAGGCACTTCCGGCTTTTATCCTGGACCATGAAGTTCCTGCCTTGTCTTGGTGTTGCCAGTTCTTTACCACCTTGTATGCTCCATTAGCGTCATTTCTTTCTAATCTCTCTTCGATGTTTGTACATTTCTCACATATCTACGCTTCTTTATCGTTACTGTATAGGTATGTATCCAGTCTCTCTTTGAGAGCCAACAGTGGAGCAAATCCAAACCCCCCCCCCTCCCCCCTCACGATTGGAACACTTCGATAATTGTTGGGTCTTTAAGTTTGTCCAGGTCAAACTTTAGTCTAGTCACTTCTTTCTTTGCGACTCTCTTTAATCGCAGTCGCATTGTCACATACCATGATCGTTGTTGCTTCCTATATCCGCTCCGTGAAAACATATCGTTTTGTCAGTGTTGATGCTGGCTCTAAACCTCCTCTGGACCAGTATGTGTGTGTATATATATATAACCAACGGGATCGCTTTCATCGGATTCTGAAGTACGATAATGTTTTTATAACTTCTGCTGCTGCGGAGGGGTAGGAGGGTGTCACTAGCCTGTGAGACGATTCCTTTAGTAATTAGCCTTAGTAGGGTGGGTTGAATTGCCGGCGAGGTGTTCGGCTGTGTTACTGTGCCAGGCCTTGACTGCCATTGTGAAATAGTTTTTGGATATATATATATATATATATATATATATATATATATATATATATATATATATATATATATATAGATTACAAATAAAACTATAACAACACGTTTTATAAATCAATTAATATTGTGTGTGACAAAAATTTAATGAATTGAAACTCACAACTGAAAAAAATTGTTTTTATAAATCTTGTTCGAGTTAATCATTCTGCTTTCAGTTTTTGTTTTTCGATTACTTCTATTATATTGAACTTTCTATGCTGGCATACCTCTAAGAGGTGATGGTGGGACACGCTCAGCTGCAAATCCTGATACAATTTCAGCTTAGCGGACAACAGTACAATGCTGTCAACGGTATAGTGCACGTCCTATACTGTGGTGTAGTCTTAATGTCAATAGGGAAAACCATAGGAAAACCCCAGGCTTACTACAACTGGCCAAATGACAGTACGATATGTAACACAGGAGAGACATGGGTTGGTACTTCATAAGGGCAGATCAGAAAGATCTGTAGAACAAAAGGATATCATTCGGCAAATTGGTATCAGCCATTGATCTTTTGATTGATTACCAGGATTCGAGCATTCCATATCTAGTATATTTTATAAGCACATTTTAGCATGAATTTCGTTTGCACAAACATGAAAGCACACTCCTCTTTGTCATCCAGCATAATTGTAATGCTAAATTTGGAGGCAAAGATCGAACCGCCTGCGATTAATGACCTTAGCTTGCATTGATGCCACTAGAGATTACAAATAAACCCTGAATGTATATCTTTAATTCTAATAGCAAAATATACTGCATGCAAGTTAGCATTGTAATTCCGTCTCGTGATATTTTGTTGTGTTATTTATCCATCTGCCATTTGAACTTACTCGTGCCTTGTAGCCATATTTCTTGTGTTGTAGGGGTGACGTGGCAGCTGAATAATCTACATGCGTATGAGATGACGGAACCAATACAATATTTTCTGTCTTGAAATGTATTTAGTGGAAGAAATATGTCACCATATTTTTAATTTCATCTTTTCTCACTTCATCTCTTTTGTTAAGAGCAATGATTGCAATTAGATATTTCATTCATCTCGCTGTAATTATCCCCTTCTGTATCTTGGAAATAAACCACGTTTGGCATTGGTACCACAGAGTTAATTATACTGTTGATCAATTGTTTTGTTGCAAGTCTGATGTTTGGTGTGTAAATACTTGTGGATGTTGATAAGTTGTTTTGTTGCAAGTCTGATGTTTGGTGTGTAAATAGTGGTGGCTGTTGATCAACTGTTTTGTTGCAAGTCTGATGTTTGGTGTGTAAATAGTGGTGGCTGTTGATAAGCTGTTTTGTTGCAAGTCTGATGTTTGGTGTGTAAATACTTGTGGATGTTGATAAGTTGTTTTGTTGCAAGTCTGATGTTTGGTGTGTAAATAGTGGTGGCTGTTGATCAGTTGTTTTGTTGCAAGTCTGATGTTTGGTGTGTAAATAGTGGTGGCTGTTGATAAGTTGTTTTGTTGCAAGTCTGATGTTTGGTGTGTAAATAGTGGTGGCTGTTGATAAGTTGTTTTGTTGCAAGTCTGATGTTTGGTGTGTAAATACTTGTGGATGTTGATAAGTTGTTTTGTTGCAAGTCTGATGTTTGGTGTGTAAATAGTGGTGGCTGTTGATAAGTTGTTTTGTTGCAAGTCTGATGTTTGGTGTGTAAATAGTGGTGGCTGTTGATAAGCTGTTATTTGCAAGTCTGATGTTTGGTGTGTAAATACTTGTGGATGTTGATAAGTTGTTTTGTTGCAAGTCTGATGTTTGGTGTGTAAATAGTGGTGGCTGTTGATCAGTTGTTTTGTTGCAAGTCTGATGTTTGGTGTGTAAATAGTGGTGGCTGTTGATAAGTTGTTTTGTTGCAAGTCTGATGTTTGGTGTGTAAGTAGTGGTGGCTGTTGATAAGTTGTTTTATTGCAATTCTGATGTTTGGTGTGTAAATAGTGGGGGCTGTTGATCAAACACGCCAGGCTTTCTGGCATTTGGTTTCAATTTCTTTATGACTTCATTCATCTTTTGGAAAAATAGTTCCGATGTAAATACTTGAATGCCTATTTCCTAGATATTTGGTGAACTAATGTTTTCGACGTCATGTTATATTACTTGTCGCGGTTTCCGTCTCTAACTTGCTGACTTTAATATTATATATTTCACTTTGTTCTGCCAAGTGAATTCATTTCAATCTACTACTGCAATTTGGCTGGCTGAAATTGTTATTTTGTATATGTACACGTTTAGTATGTACATAAATTGCACAAGAGAAATCAAGAGAAAGATTAATCAAGATTGGAAACAGCACATAATAGAAACATGTAACAAAATAGAGAAACTCCATGGGCAGGGGAAGGAACGTGAAGCATTCAAGTAGATTAGATCTCTGACTGGAGAATTCCGTTCATCTCTACGGGCAATAAATGACTGAAACGGAGCAACTATGACAGAAAGCAAAGACATTATAAAAAGATAGGTGGAATACTGCGGAGAGATGTACCGGGACAACACAAAAAAACGAAGACATACTTTCAAACAACGAAGAGGAAGAATCAGAACCCAGATTGAGCGAAGTTCGAGCAGCGACTAAGGCGCTGAAAAAGGGAAAACCCCAGGCTGCGTAGATATATCCGCTGAACTGACACAATCAGGAAGAGAGGCAAGCATTCGCAGCATTGAATGGCCTAAAGCATAGAAACAATCTGTTTACATCCCCATACCTAATAAAGGGAATCTAAAGTTATGTACAAACTATTGCACTATCGACTTCATAAGCCACGCCAGCAAGATCGTATTCCCTATCATGAACAGATTAGAAAGACAGTTGGACTATGAAATAAAGGAAACGCAAGCAGGGTTCAGGTCGGGAAGAGGCACGAGAGATCATATCTTCAACATGAGAAACATCATCGAGAAAAGCAGAGAATTCAATACTGATCTGTATGCCTGTTTTATAGACTACACCAAGGCCTTTTACTACGTACAACATCAGCAAATGTGGAACATTATGAAAGATATGGACTTCCCAACACATCTGATTCAACTAACAGAAACACTCTACAGGTGACAGCAAGCAGCCGTCAGAATACATGGTGAAACCTCAGATTGGTTTGAGATGGGATCAGACAGGGCTGCATTCTTTCCCCATGCTTGTTAAATATATATGCAGAAAACATTATCAGGAATGTAAAGGCAGATTCAATTTCTACAGACTCCATTCCTTGCCAAGGGCCTAAAACAAATACTTAAATCAGTCCAAAAACAAAGTGAATCCCATAATCTTTACTTGAATAAAAAGAAAACAAAGATAATGACAACTGATAAAACAAAACTCCAACCTCACATCGAAATAGCTGGCGAAGAGGTTGAAAATGTTGCACATTTAGAATATCTAGGATCAATACTGAACAGCAATGGCAACTATACAAATCAAGTAAGAAGACGACTTACTATGACAATGCAGAAGATAAGAAGTAAGCAGAACCTATGGCATAATACAAACAAAGAACTAAAACTAAAGATCCTAGAAACATGCATTTTTCCTGTGGCAACCTATGATTGTGAAACATGGACGATGTCAAAAGCAATAAGAGCAAAGATCAGTGCTTTTGAAACATGGTGCTACAGGAGAATCGTGAAAATCCCGAGGACAAAAAAGAAACAAACAAATCCATCCGGCAAGACCTGAATGTAGAGGAGAATTGGCTCATAAATGACGTAATGGCCCGAAAACTGAGGTTTTTTTGGACACGTCAAACGACAAAACAACGGACTGGGGAGAATGGTTATGGAAGACATAGTCACTGGGATGAGAGAGATGGGCAGACCGAGAAGACGATGGACCCAGGACATCAAGGAGACGCTAGATTTCACCTTGGAGCATTCCGGAAGACGCGAAAGATAGTTTCCTACAGACAGGCTGTCATGGGATCGACGTTCTGCAAAGGATATGCTACACGATGATGACAAGTTTAGCAGCAATAATGAACGTCCATATATGTGTCGTACTACTATGGTGATTTTAAAAGCCTATATGATTAGATCAGTTGGTCTTATTACATTTATATTAGTGTATACAATGTTCTCACATTGTCTAATAGTTGTCCTTGTATTCAATAGTCCTCTAATATTACCCAAATTGTATTTTATATACATGTACTCTTTCATAAACGTTCTCAGTATCTTTAATATTCCAATGTGTCATATTCTATGTTTTGCTTGTTTTAGCATAATTGTCTTAATGTGAATACGGCATGACTACATCGCTTTCTCTTAACGAATTCAAATTAAACTTTCATCAACAGAGGTTAAACAATTGGTATTATTAATTTTCGAAATACATTTTCTCTGAAACTTTTCTTATGCAACTTAGTCGTGACACCTTCTTTCCAGAGGTTTGTACAGACTCTATTTAGCCACTTCAATCATGTCTTCCAAAAGGATTGATTTGCTTCCATTGTTACGTTGTTCATACATTTCGACTTATTTCTAGAATTGTTCTCAACAGGTTCCATATGATCCTTGCTTGTTTGTTTGTTTGTTTGTTTGGTTTTTTTGTGTTGTTTTTTTTATTTTTTTTTATTGGGGGGGGGGGGGGGGGGGGGTGTGTGTTTGATAAGTGGGAGGAAGAGGAAGAGAGGTTCAATATTGATTGTCTAGTTCCTGTTGGTCTTGCAAGTTCTGAGAAGTACTCTTTTCATTGCTTCATTACAAGCTTGTTAAATGTTGATTTATTTCTGTCATTATTGAAGCTCTTTTTTCCTGACCTGATTACTTTGATATGTTCCATTCAAATCCATGGATGTCAGTTGTTATCCTTATTTTTTCATGATTCTTCTGTATCGATTTTGATTTCTTCTTTTATATTTCGTCTTGCTATTGAATAAGTAATCTAATATTCTTGAGTCAGCCATTTCATGCGGAGTTCCGTTTTGGTCTATATTGATTCTTGAACTTCAATATGCAACCAAACTGTTTATAGTCTCCCTTTGTCTTCTCTTATATCGCTTGCTCCACATTTCTTTTTGATCGCATCCATCATTACTGTTTATATCTTCAGCTTGTCTATTTAGGCAAGAATTCGCGGACAAAGGTTTGTTAGCCTAGCTTACAAACACAACGTTCTAGGTTCAAATCATACCCGATCGGTTATCTGTGACATGGCATCTCGTGGATTATTTGATTGGTATGACCGCTTCCCGTATTCGACTTAGCTGTAAATCTGTACCTTATGCGGTCCTGGAAACATTCGAAGCCCCGGCCTGAGTGGTGACTAATCCTGGCATGGCACACTTTGCCACTCTCTGAGCACTCATGTGAGAACGTGGCTATGGGTTTTGCGTTCTGCTCTTTCGGGCGGCACGCTAACTCTGAGCCTCCGGGATGAAGTTCCGCTCTGTGATCTCAGTACCTTGCCGACCCTAGCACGTCAGGTTGAACGGTTCTGTGGAATGTCAGCACTTTCATAAATTAAAGGCTGAAAATATATTGAAGCGCCCAGGTGCAAATGAAGTTTATGTGAGCCATTTTCCAGATTAAAAAAACATAAATAAATGTCTCGTCATTTCCAAACATTTTTCTTTTCTAATAGGTTACATTTGTTTATAGCTTATGGTTATTCGATTTTTTCTTTTCGGACTATTAATCTGTAACGTTGTTTACGTAATTACGATTGGCCGATGATCAGTATTCATAAATATGTTGAAGATTACTCTGGAGTTGGTTGTGTCCTCTTGTTTTCATTTTGTTAATATAAATATAAATGTGTGACGTTAGTTGGGGTCAAGATGCAGCACAGTGAGTAAGCTGACATCATTCAACGTCTCATATCTGGCAGTTTGCATCGGTCAGCAAACCAGAGCTGCATACAAGCGGTGACGCTTGCAACAGGATGCACTAGTGTATTCTGGCTTAGAGAGTAGGTTTTACAATGTAATGGAAACCCAGAATCATAGAAAGGCAGCTGCAACCGGATGTGTTGGGCTGAAAGGCGCATATATCGCAGCCAGGCTGTAAACTACGACACAACGTGACGACGCCATTTTCAGGATAAGATATCTTGACTATTTCCCGCATACCATGTTTTGATAAGAGCTGCCTCCACGTGGTGAACTTGGATAACAGGCTCCAAAAGGGTAGACTGGCTAAGGTAGAACAGATCGAAGAGGGAAAGCTAGCCTGGTTCCCAAAAATGGCATGCTGAAGTCGGATGTGTCGGACCGAAAGGTGCTAATATCGCAGTTAGCTGTAAACTACGACACATCGCATTCCATCTTCCGGAGACATCATGCTATTTGCAATGTTCATTTCAGGACTTGGTAGCGGAAGTTTGAGAACGAAGAAGAAGAGCATATGGTTGTAGACACTAATCCTGGCACAGCAGACTATGCTGCACTCCAGGCACATGTCATGAGGTGGCTATGGGTTGTGTGCTCTGCTCTTTCGGGTGGCACGCTTACTCTCCGCCTCCACGATGCAGTTTCGCTCTGCAAAATAACAGCTGCTTAGGGAAGACCTCATCGGGCATGCAAAAAACATGTTCAATGTCTCTTATATGTGCGTTTTGCAGAAGCGTATTGATGATCAACCTTTAAGCTGACTAAGAATTTCAGAGTTAAGCAATTTTGTCTTGTCAGCCGATCCTGAGCAGCCTGTAAACACAGCTCAAGTTAAATCGATTTAGCTGTCTAACATATGTGACATATACTGTCCACGTGTTGAAGGCATGCAGAAGAATGGCTAACGCTGCAACACGACACACATTTACCTTGGTGGCGGCACTGATGCAGCAGTTTAGCAACTGAAGGAGTTCCACATTTCCCCACCGCAGCCTTAAACCCTTACCTCTGTAACACTAAGTCTAATTTGGTTTTAAAAATACAATAAAATACTTACAACGAAGATTCAATTATTTTAATTTTAATGTTTCCTGGATAACGTTCCAACGGCCAAAGCTCTGTTTACATTTTGAGGTCCTAATAACGTTGGGTTTGCTGATTAATAGAAGGGAAATCAAAGCAGCTAAGCTGACTCCAATTTATTTGTCAAATGTTGCATCGATAATACGAGTTTCTATGTGACGTATATAACACAATTATTACAATTTGTAATAGTTAGTTAGGAGAGTAACACAGTAATTGATAATATATTTGGCACTTGTGGGTCAACAAAGACAAATATGGTTTTCCCATTGGGCTGAAGACCGGAAATGATGTAATTGGATGCTCAGTACATACATTTAAAAGCTTCCCACCAATGCTATTCCACTCCAATTAGACTAATACTATTCTTCTCCAATAAGGTATTACTGAACCGTCTTAAGCAGTATTCATTTGAATCTTCAATTCAAACCTTCAAATACGATAAGATCATCTCTTCCTTTTTAGAGCAAACAAGAAACTATTACTTATAATTATTAAAAGAAGAAAAAAAAACGTCCTTTTCTAGTTGATGTTGATTGAATGGGAGAGTAGGTCGTCTAGTGATGTGGATGCCGGTCAATCGGCCAAGGCGACATGGGTACAAAATCTCACTAAGGCATATATTGCGCGGAAAAGCGGTCTATATTTTTCAGAATCTGAATCCTCGTTGTGGACGCCAGCTTCTTCTTCGCCAGTATTGCTTTCAGGAGCATAGGTCATCAACTCTGACTCTCCGAGCAGTCATGTCCTGTGCTAGTCGTTCTAGTTCTTTCCAGCTTCTCCTCGCTGTTCCTGTATCTGCTTCAAGGTCCTGCCTACATATGCTCGTTGACATTCATTTGCCTTTTTAATCCCTGGTGGTTTCATGACAGAGTATATCATAATAATGGCAAAGATGGCCCCACGTCGGCTGCGGGTCTACATTGCTCTGGTATTTTAATTCATTATGGATGCCGCCAGACCACGGATTTGCCTAGAATTTGCATTAGTCGAAGACTTACACTTGTGTTCACGGAAACGTGCCGTTGTTTTCCCATTTGGACTGGGTAATTCGTTGGTTGTTTGTGCTTTCTTCGCTCCGATTATCATTGAATGGATAACGGGGATCAAGATGCTGAGCAGCACATGAGCTGCAGTGGTCAGCGACCCATAGCTGACTGCTAGCGTCAGGGCCAGCGAACCAGAGCTGCCAAGACCCTTCTACACCTCCACGCGGTGATCCTGGATAACAGGCTACAGCAGGGCAGACGCTAAGGAGAAGGGATAGAAGAGGGACTGGTAACCCGGTACTCAAAAAAAGCTTGCTGAAGTCGGAGTGTTGGACCGAAAGGTGCAAATGTCGCAGCCAACTACGACACAACGCATTCCGTTTTCTGAACTACATTCTGCTACTTACCCTTTCAGGGTTAGGTAGTGGGAGATTGAGAACGAACGAGCGAGCGAGCGAGCGAGCGAACGAACGAACGAACGAACGAACGAACGAACGAACGAACGAACGAACGAACGAACGAACGAACGAACGAACGAACGAACGAACGAACGAACGAACGAACGAACGAACGAACGAACGAACGAACGAACGAACGAACGAACGAACGAACGAACGAACGAACGAACGAACGAACGAACGAACGAACGAACGAACGAACGAACGAACGAACGAACGAACGAACGAACGAACGAACGAACGAACGAACGAACGAACGAACGAACGAACGAACGAACGAACGAACGAACGAACGAACGAACGAACGAACGAACGAACGAACGAACGAACGAACGAACGAACGAACGAACGAACGAACGAACGAACGAACGAACGAACGAACGAACGAACGAACGAACGAACGAACGAACGAACGAACGAACGAACGAACGAACGAACGAACGAACGAACGAACGAACGAACGAACGAACGAACGAACGAACGAACGAACGAACGAACGAACGAACGAACGAACGAACGAACGAACGAACGAACGAACGAACGAACGAACGAACGAACGAACGAACGAACGAACGAACGAACGAACGAACGAACGAACGAACGAACGAACGAACGAACGAACGAACGAACGAACGAACGAACGAACGAACGAACGAACGAACGAACGAACGAACGAACGAACGAACGAACGAACGAACGAACGAACGAACGAACGAACGAACGAACGAACGAACGAACGAACGAACGAACGAACGAACGAACGAACGAACGAACGAACGAACGAACGAACGAACGAACGAACGAACGAACGAACGAACGAACGAACGAACGAACGAACGAACGAACGAACGAACGAACGAACGAACGAACGAACGAACGAACGAACGAACGAACGAACGAACGAACGAACGAACGAACGAACGAACGAACGAACGAACGAACGAACGAACGAACGAACGAACGAACGAACGAACGAACGAACGAACGAACGAACGAACGAACGAACGAACGAACGAACGAACGAACGAACGAACGAACGAACGAACGAACGAACGAACGAACGAACGAACGAACGAACGAACGAACGAACGAACGAACGAACGAACGAACGAACGAACGAACGAACGAACGAACGAACGAACGAACGAACGAACGAACGAACGAACGAACGAACGAACGAACGAACGAACGAACGAACGAACGAACGAACGAACGAACGAACGAACGAACGAACGAACGAACGAACGAACGAACGAACGAACGAACGAACGAACGAACGAACGAACGAACGAACGAACGAACGAACGAACGAACGAACGAACGAACGAACGAACGAACGAACGAACGAACGAACGAACGAACGAACGAACGAACGAACGAACGAACGAACGAACGAACGAACGAACGAACGAACGAACGAACGAACGAACGAACGAACGAACGAACGAACGAACGAACGAACGAACGAACGAACGAACGAACGAACGAACGAACGAACGAACGAACGAACGAACGAACGAACGAACGAACGAACGAACGAACGAACGAACGAACGAACGAACGAACGAACGAACGAACGAACGAACGAACGAACGAACGAACGAACGAACGAACGAACGAACGAACGAACGAACGAACGAACGAACGAACGAACGAACGAACGAACGAACGAACGAACGAACGAACGAACGAACGAACGAACGAACGAACGAACGAACGAACGAACGAACGAACGAACGAACGAACGAACGAACGAACGAACGAACGAACGAACGAACGAACGAACGAACGAACGAACGAACGAACGAACGAACGAACGAACGAACGAACGAACGAACGAACGAACGAACGAACGAACGAACGAACGAACGAACGAACGAACGAACGAACGAACGAACGAACGAACGAACGAACGAACGAACGAACGAACGAACGAACGAACGAACGAACGAACGAACGAACGAACGAACGAACGAACGAACGAACGAACGAACGAACGAACGAACGAACGAACGAACGAACGAACGAACGAACGAACGAACGAACGAACGAACGAACGAACGAACGAACGAACGAACGAACGAACGAACGAACGAACGAACGAACGAACGAACGAACGAACGAACGAACGAACGAACGAACGAACGAACGAACGAACGAACGAACGAACGAACGAACGAACGAACGAACGAACGAACGAACGAACGAACGAACGAACGAACGAACGAACGAACGAACGAACGAACGAACGAACGAACGAACGAACGAACGAACGAACGAACGAACGAACGAACGAACGAACGAACGAACGAACGAACGAACGAACGAACGAACGAACGAACGAACGAACGAACGAACGAACGAACGAACGAACGAACGAACGAACGAACGAACGAACGAACGAACGAACGAACGAACGAACGAACGAACGAACGAACGAACGAACGAACGAACGAACGAACGAACGAACGAAACGAACGAACGAAAGAAAGAAAGAAAGAAAGAAAGAAAGAAGAAGAAGAACAGAATGGATATCGGCTTTATTAATAGCACTACTCTTAAACCTGAGACGTATTTTTGTGGTCTAATGCTCATGGCTGAACATCACGCGATGGCGCCTTCTCACTAACTGCAAACATCGTTGATGTCCCTACGACGTCTTGTGGTTAAGGGAAAGGCACGACACACAAAGATAGATGTCATACCCTTCCGCATTCTTGTGGTATACCTGTTTACGGGAAAAGCTTTGTGAATGAACCGTAAGGAAAAATCTGTATCTTGTGCTATCTTCAGTCGTGTCAATACAAATTTTGCCACTGCCAAAGGCAGCTCAGGACCAGCGAGTGAGGTTGAAAAAAGGCGCAGTTACTTCTTCACTTTAATCAAAATCACCAAGCAAGTCACCCATTTCAGCGGACACAACAAGAACAAAGAATGTCCACACGGCTGAACAAAGAGAGTGGTCTTCATCACATGTGATAGACGAACATCATCATACCATGCCTGTTTATCTGACCTAAAGCAACCGCCAATAGAGCGCCCCCTTTTTCCTAAGATGGCGTTTCATCTGTCTTTGTCTTGTTCTGTCTTATATGATTTCGGTTGTAACCGTGTCTAACCACTGCGGATTAATAATCTTTCTAATAGACATGTCGGTGACCCTGTAATCTGTTAAAATTATCTTTGGTCATCTGTCATATTTCCGTTCAATATAAAGTGACAGACCTCAGATTTGGCGCCATAAATGGCAATAAATATAGTAATCGTAGGTGTTGTTGTTTTTTTTGCCCCAAACTATTATATATTTTTTCAAGTTTTGTTTTATCAGCTAACTCTAAAGATAGCTTAGAAAAAGACGTTAACCATTTATAAGCCAGAGAAAATGTGCAAGTATTCCACAAATCGTGGAATAGCCCAATCATAAAATATTGAAGCTTAGAGCAAGTAAAAGTAGCCAAATTCTCTAATAATCGACCAATCAGGCAGCTCCTGTTAACGCCATTGCAGAGAGTTATTGAGAGCAGACTACTGAAGTCTGTTTGCCGTTTTGGTATGTGTGCACGACGTGACTTCAGTGTTTTAAATAACGGTGATCGTCAGGCTACAGTTGATCTCGTTCGTTCCTTACGAAGCATTGGACCACAACTACAGTTACAATTGTCGTCTCGGTAACAATATCTTTAGCTTGGGCATGTTTCTTGCCCAATGCGCAACTTGCATTAATAATTTTTTGAAAACATGCTTGGAAGTTTAATTTATCCCATTCTTTGCTTGAATGCAGCCCATACGGGAACTCTCCATGTGTAGGAGTGTAAAAACATGGGTAATCTCCGATGCTGGTAGATGGTAAACAGAAGATTCCAGAAACATTGACAGAAAAGATATGTTTTTGCCCTGATAAAACATTTACACCAACATCAACCAGTCCCACTCTCCAACATCAACCAGTCCTATTCTCCAACATCAACCAGTCCCACTCTCCAACATCAACCAGTCCTATTCTCCAACATCAACCAGTCCCACTCTCCAACATCAACCAGTCCTATTCTCCAACATCAACCAGTCCCACTCTTCAACATCAACCAGACCTATTCTCCAACATCAACCAGTCCCACTCTCCAACATCAACCAGACCTATTCTCCAACATCAACCAGTCCCACTCTCCAACATCAACCAGTCCTATTCTCCAACATCAACCAGTCCCACTCTCCAACATCAACCAGTCCTATTCTCCAACATCAACCAGTCCCACTCTTCAACATCAACCAGACCTATTCTCCAACATCAACCAGTCCCACTCTCCAACATCAACCAGTCCTATTCTCCAACATCAACCAGTCCCACTTCAACATCAACCAGACCTATTCTCCAACATCAACCAGTCCCACTCTTCAACATCAACCAGACCTATTCTCCAACATCAACCAGTCCCACTCTCCAACATCAACCAGTCCTATTCTCCAACATCAACCAGTCCCACTCTCTAACATCAACCAGTCCTACTCTCCAACATCAACCAGAGGGCTGATAGACCATCCAATTTACTAAAGAATAAATTGGGATTCGAAGTGGAAGACTGAAGTGGAGCAACATTGTGACATCAATGGAAGGATAGTTGAGAACAGAACCTGAAAATGACAGATCACAAATAAAACCGACGCACACTACACACACGCTTCGCACCTGAAGAAAACAGTGCTTCCCAGAGCTGATAGAAAGCATTCCAGGTTTTTTGGAAAAAAAACACGCAGCAACCAATTGACGCATATTACTAACTCAACAGAGAGGAACAAGTCGTAATATTTAGATTACGAACAGGCCACAACAGAGTAAAAGACTATCAGTTAAACAAACTAGGATAATAAATGGCGATGAATGTGTCTGCGGCACTTACAATGACTACTAAGCATACGTTGCTATATGTTATAAAGGTGGTGTTACTATATTTTACAAAGGTGTTGTTACTATATGTTACAAACGTGTCCAACTTACGAGGAACAAAGATAGCACAATTGGTCGTCACCAATGCTGTTCCTGTACAAGCTCTATGGAGATATCTATAGTACCAGGCTAACCACTGCTTTCTGTTTAGATATATTCAAGTTGAAGTCTGAAAACTTACGTCGAAGAAGAAGAAGAAGAAGAATTAAAAGATCAACATCAGCATTAACCAGTACTACTCTCCAACATTAAACAGTCCTATTTTCCAAATCAATCAGTCCTACTCTAAAACATTAATAAGTCGTGCTCTAAAAAAAAAAATAGTCCTTCACTACACAACTTAGCATCTACACTCTTAACATTAACCAGTCAAACTCTTCAACACTAACATTTCCACTCTCCAACATTATTAAGTTCTACTGCCAACCAGTAATCAGATCTACTCTCTAACGTTAACCAAACGTACTTTCCAATATCAACAAGGTCCATTCTCTACATAAACCAGTCTTTAAGTTCAACATTAGACAACCATTCTCTGACCCAGTAATCAATCCTACTCTACGATATACAACAATTCTGCTCTCAACGATTAACCAGTTCTACTCTTTAACATTAACCAGTCTTACTCTGCAACAATAACCAGTTCTACTCCTTAACATTAACCAGCTCTACTTTTCAACAATAATCCGTCCTGCTGTATAGCAATAACCAGTCACAATGTTCAACATTAATTCGTCCCTACTGTTCAGCAATAACCAGTCCTACTTTTTAACATTATCCAGTTCTACTCTAACAATAACCAGCCCTACTCTTCACCAATAACCAGTCCTACTCTACAGCAATAAGCAGTCCTACTATTCAATATTAGTCAGTCCTAATCTCCAATATTAACAGTCCTACTCTTCAACATTAAAAACCAGCTCTAGACTCCAAAACTAAAAAGCCCTGCCCTCTAGCATTAACCAGATTTATTCTCCAACTGTTATCAGTCCTAATCTCTAACATTAGCGAGTCATATACTCAACATTGACCAGTTCTACTCTCCAACATTAACCAGTGATGTTCTCCAACATTAGGCAGTTCTACTTTCCGACATTGATCGCTGGTACTTGCCTATAGATCTCCTGCCAATCTTTTTATCACATTTATATTTTATTTTGTATTACGATTGTGTTATACATCATACAATTTAATGTTCGCTTTATTTGTCCATTTGTTTTCCAAAATTATCTTTTTTAATTCATATCTTCATTATTATTTCTCTTCTGTCCTTTATTTTTCTATAGTGTGTCAAGCTCTCCCTGACCGAGCCTACTATGTTTATCACCTCTTTCTGAGTCATGTCTTTAAACTGGCTAATTTTTTTTCTATTATTGCTTTTTATTATTTATTTGTTGAAATTGTTTATATAATCAAACGCCTATATTTTTACCACGTACGCAACAACAGATTTCTAATTTTCAACAATTTACATTGAGCATTTACTTCCATCACGCCATTCTAGTTATACTTTTGTGCATGTTTATTTATATAGCTCTGTTCATGTAAATCATATTCAAAATGCAGACCTTTACGAACAGATTTATCCTTCGCATCTTTCGTTTAAGATTGCTAAGGGTAGTATCAAACACATAGATCGGGTAAAGAGTACATGAACTGCCATTACAACTGGAGATTCAGGAGAGAAAGATGAATAGAATATACCCTCAGAAAAACGTGCCCCAATATAACCAGACATGTGTCAGGTTGGTACAAACACGAAAAGATACGTTTTTAGAGGCCATCGAACACATGCTAACAGTGATGGAATGATAGAACATGACATTCGCAGAAACTCAAGAAGATGGCCCAAAATAAAAATAAATAGAGCGCTTCCGATATTGTTATATGGTTTTACGTGAAATGCACGAATTACGTGAGAAGAGATTTTAAAGCGTTTTATACAAAATACTCTTCTATTGTCCCCATTGATCTACTTGTTTGTTTATTGATGAATAAACTGCCAGATAATAAACAAGCCGTATATGATTTTGTATTACAAAAAACCATTGATTAAAACATTACTAAAATGAACATGATTATGGCTGACGATAAATTCCAGCGATTTCAAACAAGAATTCCATCAAATAATGCGAGCGTTTTTTCCCACGACACAAGCAGCAATCTGCTGGCAACCTCCCGTGCAATCACCCATTTAGACGCAGACACAAAATTGCATGCTGATCAATATTTTGCTTTAACACTGTCTGTCATGGGTTTTCTTTTTATCCCTGACCGTTTGGGGCTAATGCTTACAGCTTGTACTGTCCACGCCTGAGGTCGGTGGAGAAAGGATTAATCAGTGTTAGTTTCAAGTGGCAGAGAAGAGTCTGAATCCTCAAGTTAAACAAACGGGGGTTCTGAAGATCTTGTTCACACGGATTTGGTCTGAAACTTTGTTCCAGTTAGTCTTCTACTACGAGGTCGTTGGCTCTTAAATAAACACCGGTGTTTTCCTTATAAACATGACCGGATGTACTGCTGGATGGTTCGTTTTGGCGTTAGGTTTCTTAGCAATCGTGGTGAGTGTTTAAATGTGTGCGTATGTGTGTATGTGTGTATGTGTGTGTGTGTGTGTGTGTGTGTGTGTGTGTGTGTGTGTGTGTGTGTGTGTGTGTGTGCGCGCGCGCGCGCGCGTGCGTGCGTGCGTGTAAGTGTGTGATTGAATTAAGACATGCTAGACATTAATATTAGATAACTAGTGGGGCCTATCATTGTTTGTGGATGTTCTTTCGATAATGAGACAAATGAGTGAGCGAGTGAGTGAGAAGAAGAAAGTTGTTGAATTTATGATATGTAGCTTATAAACGGATTATAAAGACTTTGATTAATGGGTTTGTGTTTAGCTTACAGGTTTAGTAAATGCATTAACGCATTCTGATAAATGATTGATTGAACATTTCGTTGTTAGTGTGTGGATTAGCTATGGGTTTAGTGGGTAAGTTAAGGGATTAGTACATTCCAATTGTGCGAACAGCCTAGTCGGCAGCGAGCTGGCTTACTAGACTGGGATTACGTCATGACACAGCTCGAATTCAATAAAAGATCGAAAACAATGCTGGCGTGGTTCGTGCCGAGTAGGACTGCTCCTACTGTCGACTCAGCTGTAAATGGGTACCTGAGGTATGAGGTGGCGACGGCAATAAACAGTAAGGACGAGTAACTGACCACCCTACCTCATACAGGCTGCGGCTTAATACATTAAGAGTTTGCTTCATCCTTGACTGCAAAAGTTGCTATGATACTCACTTTTACCTTCGCATTGTCATGGGTGTTTGATCCGGCGTTGGTTGTTATTTCAGTTTATTATGTAATCATATTAGCGAGTTAGTGAACGAATTAATGATATGGGCGAGTGAGTGAATTAACACAATATGATGGCTGAGTGATTCAGCCGTTTGTTGTTGTTTAAGTTCCCTATGGACAGTTGACCAGACCTTTGGTTATTCTTATATTTCTTAGAAACAATTGACCAGACCTTTGGTTATTCTTATATTTCTTATGGACAATTGACCAGATCTTTGGTTATTCTTATATTTCTTATGGACAATTGACCAGACCTTTGGTTATTCTTATATTTCTTATGGACAGTTGACCAGACCTTTGGTTATTCTTATATTTCTTATGGACAATTGACCAGACCTTTGGTTATTCTTATATTTCTTATGGACAGTTGACCAGACCTTTAGTTATTTTTATATTTCTTATGGACAATTGACCAGACCTTTGGTTATTCTTATACTTCTTAGGGACAATTGACCAGACCTTTGGTTATTCTTATATTTCTAATGGAAAGATATACGTGGTGGAAACCGGAATTAATGCATTATAAAAGATGAGTGATCCAGCATATTTGTTGTTAATTTGTAAATTAGCTATTAAGATTACTATGTTTACATAGATGGTATCATAAGAACAGAAGATTGAGTAAGCGCACGAGTAAGCATATGAACCAGCATTCATGTAAAGTATTGAAAACATTAGATAAGTTTGTTCAGGAGTGCGTTTAGAAAGGTGCAGGTGTAAATTGGAGGAAATAAAACAACAAAGCACATAGCGCAGCGATGAAAGCTATGAACATGCCAATGGCTGTATTATTTAAAATGGATGTCTATTACTTGACTGATTATTCGCAACACTTCATGATACACTTTGTTGATGAACATTTTTACCGACCCATTTAACTTTATTTACAATACATATATATAATAATATTCCACACTGATTAATAATAAGTTGTTTTTGTTTTTGTTTTTTTAATTTAATAACAGAACATTACAAACTATTGAGCTGCTGTTGCACACTTCGGAAATGTGCCACTTTCCTAAAGTATATGGCACATTGGTTGATAATAAATGTCGCACACAAAGTAGAATAATTCAGCCTAATGAACAAAACTTACAGAAAACAATCCGTCAAAAATAGTTTGTGTCTTGTACAATTTTGTATGTGATGATTCCTGTTATTGTCAATACCACGAAAGGGCCCACAATGTAGTGACTAGGGCTTATTATCTCAGTTAGAAGGTTATGGGCTAGTTGTTTAGAAAACAAGTCATAGATAAATGGTTGGACAAGTTATCTTAGACAAATGGTGGTTGGACAAACAGTTTTAGACGAATGGTTGGACAAATTATCTTAGACAAATGGTGGTTGGACAAACAGTTTTAGACGAATGGTTGGACAAGTTATCTTAGACAAATGGTGGTTGGACAAACAGTTTTAGACGAATGGTTGGGCATGTAGTCTTAGAAGAATGGTGGTTGGACAAACAGTTTTAGACGAATGGTTGGACAAATTATCTTAGACAAATGGTGGTTGGACAAACAGTTTTAGACGAATGGTTGGACAAGTTATCTTAGACAAATGGTGGTTGGACAAACAGTTTTAGACGAATGGTTGGGCATGTAGTCTTAGAAGAATGGTGGTTGGACAAACAGTTTTAGACGAATGGTTGGACAAGTTATCTTAGACAAATGGTGGTTGGACAAACAGTTTTAGACGAATGGTTGGACAAGCTGTCTTAGATAAATGGGGGATTGACATGCTGTCTTAGACGAATGGTTGGACAAGTTATCTTAGATAAATGGGGGATTGACATGCTGTCTTAGACGAATGGTTGGGCATGTTATCTTAGACAAATGGTGGTTGGACAAACAGTTTTAGACGAATGGTTGGACAAGCTGTCTTAGATAAATGGGGGATTGACATGCTGTCTTAGACGAATGGTTGGACAAGTTATCTTAGATAAATGGGGGATTGACATGCTGTCTTAGACGAATGGTTGGGCATGTTATCTTAGACAAATGGTGGTTGGACAAACAGTTTTAGACGAATGGTTGGACAAGCTGTCTTAGATAAATGGGGGATTGACATGCTGTCTTAGACGAATGGTTGGACAAGTTATCTTAGACAAATGGTGGTTGGACAAACAGTTTTAGACGAATGGTTGGACAAGTTATCTTAGACAAATGGTGGTTGGACAAACAGTTTTAGACGAATGGTTGGGCATGTAGTCTTAGAAGAATGGTGGTTGGACAAACAGTTTTAGACGAATGGTTGGACAAGTTATCTTAGACAAATGGTGGTTGGACAAACAGTTTTAGACGAATGGTTGCACAAGCTGTCTTAGATAAATGGGGGATTGACATGCTGTCTTAGACGAATGGTTGGACAAGTTATCTTAGATAAATGGGGGATTGACATGCTGTCTTAGACGAATGGTTGGGCATGTTATCTTAGACAAATGGTGGTTGGACAAACAGTTTTAGACGAATGGTTGGACAAGCTGTCTTAGATAAATGGGGGATTGACATGCTGTCTTAGACGAATGGTTGGACAAGTTATCTTAGATAAATGGGGGATTGACATGCTGTCTTAGACGAATGGTTGGGCATGTTATCTTAGACAAATGGTGGTTGGACAAACAGTTTTAGACGAATGGTTGGACAAGCTGTCTTAGATAAATGGGGGATTGACATGCTGTCTTAGACGAATGGTTGGACAAGTTATCTTAGACAAATGGTGGTTGGACAAACAGTTTTAGACGAATGGTTGGGCATGTAGTCTTAGAAGAATGGTGGTTGGACAAACAGTTTTAGACGAATGGTTGGACAAGCTGTCTTAGATAAATGGGGGATTGACATGCTGTCTTAGACGAATGGTTGGGCATGTTATCTTAGACAAATGGTGGTTGGACAAACAGTTTTAGACGAATGGTTGGACAAGCTGTCTTAGATAAATGGGGGATTGACATGCTGTCTTAGACGAATGGTTGGACAAGTTATCTTAGACAAATGGTGGTTGGACAAACAGTTTTAGACGAATGGTTGGACAAATTATCTTAGACAAATGGTGGTTGGACAAACAGTTTTAGACGAATGGTTGGACAAGCTGTCTTAGATAAATGGGGGATTGACATGCTGTCTTAGACGAATGGTTGGACAAGTTATCTTAGATAAATGGGGGATTGACATGCTGTCTTAGACGAATGGTTGGGCATGTAGTCTTAGAAGAATGGTTCGACAAGTTGTGATAAATAAATGGTTTGATAAGCAGTCTTAGACAATTGGTTGGACACGCTGTCGTAGACAACTGGTTTGGCAAACTGTCTTTGACGAATGTTAAGACAAGTAGTCTTCAACGAATGATTGGACAGGCAGTCTTAGACAATTGGTTGGATCGAGACGCTGTCTTAGACAAATAGCTATACAAGCAGTCTTAGACAAATTGTTAGACAGGCAGTCTTAGAAGAATGTTGGATTAACAATCTGTCTTAGACCAATGGGGGATGGACTAGCAATATTAAACGAATGGTTTGAAATGTAGTTTTAGAAGAATGGTTCGATAAGTTGTGATAAACAAATGGTTGGTCAAGTAGTCTTGAATCATTGGTTGGACAAACTGTCTTAGACAACTGGCTAGACAAACTGTCTTTGACGAATGTTTAGACAAGCAATCTTCTACGATTGATTGGACAAGCAGTCTTAGACAATTGGTTGGATCGAGACGCTGTCTTAGACAAATAGCTGTACAAGCAGTCTTAGACAAATTGTTAGACATGCAGTCTTAGAAGAATGTTGGATTGAAAATTTGTCTTAGAGAAATGGTGGATGGATTAGCAATCTTAGACGAATGATTGGGAATATAATATTAGATGGTTAGACAAGTTGTGATAAACAAATAGTTGGACAAGCAGTTTTTGAACAATGGTTGGACAAACTGTCTTAGACAACTGGTTGGACAAGCTTTCTGAGGCAAATGATTGGACAAGCAGTCTGCAGCAAATGATTGGAAAGCTTCCTTAGACAAATGGCTGTACAAGCTGTCTTAGACAAATGGTTGTACAAGCTGTCTTTGACAAATCGATGGACAAGCTGTCTTAAACAAATGTTTGGAGAGATGTCTTAGACAAATGGTGGGTGGACACGCTGTCTTCGACAAATGGTTGATGGACACGCTGTCATTGACAAATGACGGAAGGGCACGCTGTCTTCGAAACATAGTTTGGCAAACTGTCTTAAACAAATGGTGGATCGGCATGCTGTCTTAGATGAATGGTATGACAAGCTGTCAAATACAAATGGTTACACAAGCTACCAGAGGTAAGTGTTAGACAAATCGTTAGAGACAAATAGTTTGACAACTTGTTTATGGACAAACGGCGAAACAAACTGCCAAGAAAAAAAAAATTGTTAGACAAGTTGTTATAGACAAATGCGTAGACAAGCTGCCACAGACAAATGCTTAGACAAGTTGTCAAAGATAAATAGTTGAACAAGCTGTCATAGTCACAAGTTAGTCAATCTGTCAAAGATAACTATACCTAAAGCTCATGATCAAATCATTTGCCACTATAAAATATCTTCTGATTGTAAAACCGGTTGCATGTGCTTGTATGTAATTTTCTACGATAAGGTATGCACATTTTTTTGTTACAACCAAATTGTTTCAGTTCTCACTGTCGGTAGTGAATATAACCAGAGAAGGTGTAAGACATTCTTGAAATGATCTAACTCATACTTAATGTCGTAAACACTTCAAAGTTTCTTTGCTTTTCTAGAAACCAAAAACATAGTATATCTACCTGGAAGATAAAAACGGTAAACGTTGACTCATAGCAGATTCTTACGTAGCGGATAACTGTTTAACGATTTGACTAGACTAGGTCTAAACCGTCCTGACAGGTTAACTAGGTCACACCCTTGACTTGGATAGCCTAGGTCTATAACGTCATGAATTAGGGTAACTTGTTCACTTCCTTGACTTGGATAGGCTATATAACGTCATGAGTTAGGGTAACTAGGTCACATCCTTGACTTGGATAGACTAGGTCTATAACGTCATGAGTTAGAGTAACTTGTTTACTTCCTTGACTTGGATAGACTAGGTCTATAACGTCATGAGTTAGGGTAACTTGTTCACACCCTTGACTTGGATAGACTCTATAACGTCATGAGTTAGGGTAACTTGTTCATTTCCTTGACTTGGATAGACTCTATAACGTTATGAGTTGGGGTAACTTGTTCACATCCTTGACTTGGATAGACTCTATAACGTCATGAGTGAGGGTAACTTGTTCCCATCCTTGACTTGGATAGACTAGGTCTATAACGTCATGAGTTAGGGTAACTTGTTCACATCTTTGACTTGGATAGCCTAGGTCTATAACGTCATGAGTTAGGGTAACTTGTTCACATATTTGACTGGGATAGTTTAAGTCTATAACGTCATGAGTAAGGGTAACTTGTTCACATCCTTGACTTGGATAGACTAGGTCTATAACGTCATGAGTTAGGGTAACTTGTTCACTTCCTTGACTTGGATATACTAGGTCTAAAACGTCATGAGTTAGGGTAATTTGTTCACATCCTTGACTTGTCTTTGCCAGGTCTATAATGTAACGAGTTAAAGTAACTAGGTCACATCATTGACTTGACTTTGGTAGATCTGTAGTGTCTGGTAGGTCTGTAGTGTCATGAGTTGGGGTAACCTGTACATATACTTGACTTGATTATGCTAAGTCTATAGTCCCAGCAGTTGGAATAACCAATTCACATCAATTGCTTGTTTTAGTTGCTCTTTTTTACTATAAGTTGTAGAGTACTTCATTTTTGTTTTTGCTTGTTGTGCTTATTGCGCCTCATTGTTTCTGCAGAAAGGGAAAGCCATCCGTTCTTTCATTGTTGTCTATGATGAAATATCGCTCTGGTTACAGTGCTGGTATTCGTTGCACAACTTCCCGCACTCATAACACACAAACGTGAAGGTTTACTCATTTACCATTCATAAGTATACTAACTGCAACATTCAAGAGCTCTGTACTTCTATCAGAATTCAACCCATTTTTAGGGTAAAGTAAATTTTATAGTTGCATAAGACGTCAAGCCTAGTTACCGTTCATTTGTGGCGAATAGTAGGCCCTGATATCACCAAAAAAATACATCGGTTGTCCCGTTTATCATCATCTCATTCTTCCATAACTCAGACCAGATCATTGCGTTCCCCAACTCAGACCAGATTATTACCTTCTTCTATAACTCAGATTATTACCTTCTTCTATAACTCAGACTAGATTATTACCTTCTTAACTCAGACCATATTATTATCTTCTTCTATAACTCAGACCAGATTAATATCTTCTTCTATATCTCAGACTAGATTATTACCTTCTTAACTCAGACCAGATTATTATCTTCTTCTATAACTCAGACCAGATTATTACCTTCTACTATAACTCAGATCAGATTATTACCTTCTTCTATAACTCAGACTAGATTATTACCTTCTTAACTCAGACCAGATTATTATCTTCTTCTATAACTCAGACCAGATTAATATCTTCTTCTATAACTTAGACTAGATTATTACCTTCTAAACTCAGACTAGATTATTATATTCTTCTATAACTCAGACCAGATTATTATCTTCTTCTATAACTCAGACCAGATTAATATCTTCTTCTATAACTCAGACTAGATTATTACCTTCTTAACTCAGACCAGATTATTATCTTCTTCTATAACTCAGACCAGATTATTACCTTCTTCTATAACTCAGATCAGATTATTACCTTCTTCTATAACTCAGACTAGATTATTACCTTCTTAACTCAGACCAGATTATTATCTTCTTCTATAACTCAGACCAGATTATTATCTTCTTCTATAACTCAGACCAGATTATTATCTTCTTCTATAACTCAGACCAGATTATTATCTTCTTCTATAACTCAGACTAGATTATTACCTTCTTCTATAGCTCAGACCAGACCATCACCACATTCCATAATTCAAACCAGATTCAGATAACCTGGGATGTTCTTCCTTGTCAAGCACTCCCAGAGTTTGTCCCAAGGAACTTTATCAAATACTTTCTTCAAATCCAAAAAACAGTGATGCATATCCTTATCATATTCAAGAGCCTTTTCACTTAGCTAAGATAAGTTCTTAAGTACTTCTGTTTGTCCGAAACCCATATTTGGCTCTGCTTGACCTCTTAATCGCCGTTCTAGAATCCTAGAGTAGACTTTCCCGGGGACATTGAGAAGGGAAATACCTCTATGATTTTCACATTGTCGATTGTCACCTTTTTTAAATATTGGTATTATTATGGCAACCTCCCAATCTCTTGGTATCTTCTTGTGGCGCCAAGCTGCCTTGAGAATGTTCATGAATAGTATCTCTCCTGCCGTTCCTATGTATTTAACCATTTCTGGTGTTATACCATCATGGGGATCAAGACGCTGAGCAGCGCATGAGCTGCAGTGGTCAGCGACCCATAGCTGACTACTAGCGTCAGGGCCAGCGAACCAGAGCTGCCAAGATCCTTCTACACCTCCACGCGGTGATCCTGGATAACATGCTGCAGCAGGACAGACTGGCTAAGGAGAAGGGATCGAAGAGGGAATGCTTACCCGGTACTCAAAAAATGCTTGCTGAAGTCGGATGTGTTGGACCGAAAGGTGCAAATATCGCAGTCAAGCTGTAAACTACGACACAACGCATTCCCTTTTCTGGACTACATTCTGCTACTTAGGCCCTTTCGAGGTTTGGTAGCGGGAGATTGAGAACGAACGAAGAAGAAGAAGAAGATACCACCATGTCCTGCTGCCTTACCAATTTTAATTTTTTCCAATGCTGCCTTTAGTTCTTCCATTGTGATATTATCGTTCCCCTACAAGGCTCCCTCTTCTTGAATTGGAACTGTTATTTCCAGAGCTTGATTTTCCTCCACTTCAAGAAGATATGAGAAATATTCTTTCTATCTGCTCATTACCTCTTCTTGGGTGGTCAACAGCGCACCTTGTTTATCTTTAACAATTTTCAGGGGGCATACCTTTTCCTTCCTCATGTTCTTTGAGATCCTGTAGAACAGTTTCTGATTTACTCCAGCATTATTTTCAGTTTCTCTCCAAATTCCTCCCAGGAATTCTGTTTGGCCTTGAACACAGTCTTATTCGCTTCTGTTCTAAAATTTACATATTCTTTTTATTTCTTTGTTTGTTCTTCTGTATCCCTAGCCCCTAGGTTTTGCTTCCATGCCTTTTTCTTTTCTCGTATTATTCTTTTCTCGTATTATTCTTTTCACTTCTTCTGTCCACCATGGTGTACTCTTTTCTCCTTGTGTGTTATTATGTTTCTTGATTGCTGATTTGTGTTGCCTGGCTAGACAACGTTTTGTGATTTCTCTCTTTATTTTAACTAGATAGTGGTCGCTTCCTATCTCTGGTTCTCTGAACACTCTAGCATCCTTCACATGCTTGAAATAAGTTTTCTTCACTATCGCACAGTCAATTATGGATATTTAATTTCTTGCCGGCTCGCATCTTGTATAGGCATTGATACGCTTGTGTTAAAACCTTGTATTTGTAATAACAAGGTTTTGTTCTCTGCAGAATCTCAGCATTCGTTTTCCATTGTTATTTAAGACATCGTCTCCATACCTACCGATCACTCCATCCCATCTAGAGTAGTCGTTTCCAACTCTTGCGTTGAAGTCTCCAAGGAGAAGTATTTCATTTTGGCAATCGTTAAAAGTCCTTTGAAGGAGCTCATAAAATTCATCTTTTATGTCACTGCTCTCATCTTTGTTTGGTTCATACACAGTGACGATATCTATTTGACTATCCTCCTCTTGTAGACTTAGAACCATCAGTCGTTCTAAAATGAACTTCAATCCTTAAATGTTTGTTTGTTATTACTATCCACTATACAGCAATTCCTCAGGATTCCTCAGCAAAAGAGAAATAAGAAAATAAAACAAAGATGGATGTATACCGCTCGACCTATGTGCCTGTCCTGACATTTGGATATGAGTCATGGGCAATAACTATTCAGCCCAAGAAACGCAACTACAAACTTCAGAAATGAGGTATCTAAGAAAGGCGGTTCAGGTGACGAAAAGGGACAAGATCCATAACCAATACGTAGCAATCTCGAAGTTCAACCCCTACAGACACTAATGGAGCAGTCACAACTACAGTGGTTTGGCCATGTCTGTAGAATGGAAGAAGATCGGATACCAAAAAAAGACGGTCATGTGAGATAAAATGTCAAGGTCACAGACCCCCAGGACGCCCCAAAGTATGTTGGGAAGACAACATACGACAGTCCCTAAGTGACCGAGGGCTGGATTGGAAAGAGGTCAGGAAAAAGACGGCGGATAGATCAGTATGGTGTTCTCTCTGGCAAACCTCTACACCTCACGGTAGAAGAGGAGCGACTAAGTAAGTAAGTAAGTTCAACCGCCTGAAGGATCCCGGCCCACCTTCATCAGCACGCTCGGGATGTGATGAAAGCTACTGCAACCCATCACTTAACACCCTTTTCAGGGGGAACATAGGCGTAACCTACTCATTATAGGCATTTACAACAACAACAATAATACGATTCAGTGCAATACATTTTGACTGACGATCTAGGGCTCACTGTGTTATAAGAAAATTCATTCCAAGACTTCTCATTACCCCAACAGAAGAAAAATCGTCTGCATGCTGAGCTTGACATGTTGCAATACATCAATGCTGACCCTGACTTCATGAACAAAAATCATAACTTAAGATGGGTCTGGGCTTATATTAGCGACCATGAGACAAAATCACAGCCAAATCAATGGAATACGTCATAGCTGCCACGCCCAAAGAAGGCCCGGATGTCACGAAGATGCGTGAAGTTCATGTTGACAGTTTTTTTTTAACCATCAGGGCGTAGTTCATCACGAGTACGCGTCACTGGAACAAAACGTCAACAAGGGCTGCTAGCTGACTGTTAATGTCGCCTACGAGTTGCAGTTGGACGTAAAAGATCACAACTCTGTGAAAGTGGAAACTGGCAGATTCATCACGGCAATGTTCCGGCCCATACATCGCATCTCATCCATTATTGTTTTCTAAAACACGAGTTGAACAAGTACAGCATTCCCGGTACTTCCCCGATATGATTCCCTATGACCTTTGACCCTTTCCTAGAAAGTGACGAGATTTCAGGACATATAAGAAACCAAAAGACACGTGTGATGAAGTCTAATAGAGATCCCTAACACGATTACTTCCAGAATTACTTTTGGTGGTGGTAGCCCGGATGCGTGATGTGTACCAGCTCAGATGAGGAGAAGGGTGGGTGGAAAGAGGTGGCGGGGGGGGGGGGGCGATTCTTGAAGGCGTTCATGATTTAAACTAAATATGTAAGTTCATTTGTTTCCCAGTCTGAGGTAGGATAATTGTTAATCAGCCCGTGTACATCTCGGCGTTTCAGTAGCAGCATGATTAATCATTGGACTACCCAATCATAAGGTACTGAAAAGAAATCCTCGTCTCGACACGCTCATGTGTATTCAGCTGTAAATATTTACATGACTTACTGTTGGTGAAATAAAAACAGGCAAATTAGGAACGGGTCAGTCTACATACAGAAAAGGTATGACCAGCACGAAGACGTCTCAAACACGCCACCGAGGGCAGCACTGTCTGTTATAGGACACCCATGACACAATAGCTTTTCTTGTCTAACCATTGCCTCGCCCCCTTCCTTCTGTCGTTTAACTAACTCTCTCCCACTTCAGAATAATTCTGACATGTTTAGAAGACAGACAATGCTGAGGACGAAAATATTGCCTTACTTCATTGTACGTACTTAGCATCAGCTATATTTGATGTGGGGTGACCGGCTACTTTCTCCACTGCCTTGACTTCATTGTACGTACTTAGCATCAGCTATATTTGATGTGGGGTGACCGGCTACTTTCTCCACTGCCTTGACTTCATTGTACGTACTTAGCATTAGCTATATTTGATGTGGGGTGACCGGCACCTTTCTCCACTGCCTTGACTTCACTATCGGTAAGTCGGGTACCCAATTACAGTTTAGTAGATGGGATAGTGTCGAGACAGGTGATTGAACTTGTCACCTTTGCAGTGCGAAGCAAGGTTCTATCCGCTTCGCCATCAAGATATTGCCAGACCTAGGCTAGGAACTTGAATATTTGTTATTGCCCCTTCCACCAAATAAAAGAACAACTTGTACAAAACTGGTACATAACACACAACTGATTATTTCTGGAAAACGTGCATACTGATTGTTAAGATGCTGTTAAATACCTCAACTAACCTGGCATAACAGCCTCACATATTTACGGGGAAATGTACACAGCCGGATGGTATGATTGTGTTGTTTATTTATTGTAAAGATTGTGCTTAAATATTTAAATGACAAAACGTGGCCCTACCTGTATTATCGATAGTAGGCGATATATTTCGACTCCCATTTGATCAACAGTAGTCCATAACCTAAACCACAGTTTCAATGTCTGTATCCTCGCTCACTCACGATACATGTATCTGTTGCACGAGGAGAAGTGTCGAGGAGGAAAAAGCGAAATAAGACGACGAGGACTAGGAAGAGTGAGAGTGTACGGCTGCTGTTCATTGCGGCAGTCTTTGATTGGCGAGAAGACCAGCCGCGTGCTACAGATGCTCGCGCGAAGACTAGGATGTCTGTAATAGATTTATAGTATTCAGGATCAAGAGAGGGTAACTCTCTGTCTTCTACCAATTAACCAAACTGTTATAATATTGTTCTGGTTTCTATCCCTTATCAATTTCTTTAGAGCATGTATTTACAACTTGCACGGGCCTACATTTATGACAGTACCGACGTGCGTATGTCTTATGTTTACATTTGAAATATAGAAACGTATACATGTAAACAAAGAAACAGTTCCGCGCTTTTTTAACGATTAAAGCAACCAATTCAGCTGTTTAATTACAATGTTAAGGATATCGTCAGTGTCATGTGTAACACAATGATCGACATCCCGTTCACATTCACATCAAAACAGAATGTGTTGAAGAAGCCCACAGATAGGCCTCACTTTACACTACCACATGAGAAACTCAAGTCCATTATATTCAGTAGTCCAAGGGAAAAAGGCTAACCAAGTCAAAACTACAACACAACCCATTCCGTTCTTCGGACAACATCCTGCTACTTGCAAAGATCTTTTCCGGGCTTGATGGCGAGAGTTTGAGAATGGACGTCGGTGAAGAAGAAGAAAAAGAAGAAGAAGAAGAAATAGTCCCCAAGATATAACAAGATCCACTACAACAAGCTACCAGTGAAAATTCGTCGACAGTAAAGAACTCAGGATTGTTTTTCACTCTCCTCTTAGCTGAAAAGCAAGTGTAACATCAATTAGTCTGATCCAACTATACTAATCAAGCCAGCCATTCAAAGGCTAAATAAAAAACCATTTGCATAATTTAGTACAGATTTCAAATCGTACAATAAAACTGAAAGAATGAAGTCTATTAGAGAAGTTCTTGGTCGAGTTTTTAAAAGTTTCTGGTATCCTGACATGCGTTTAAAATCTTGTTATGACATATTTTTTACTAACGGAGATAACATTTTAGCCAGCCCATTGCGCGGCAACTGCATTGAGATTAGACCTTATTACTCAGTTCTATAAATCTCCAAGTGGATCCAAACAATGGCTACAAATACCGTGATAATAGCCATTCAATGGCCGCTTTTAAATACACAGATATACAATTGACATACTCGACACTTTACAACACTGGTTTACAACGGCCAACGCAAAATTCATGGCCAATGAATGGCGATTACAGCTTCCCAAGTCGATTAACGTCGCTTAAATTAACAGAAATAGTAAAGTAAGTATTAAACGCAGAAAGTAGCAATACTTCTAAATCTAAGCCCACATTTTGGGAAAATAACATAATTAGAACAACATATTACAAAAGTCTGGGGAGAGGAGACTGACGTCTGGTCAGGCAAAACACACTGATCGGACAATGTTAGTCATGGTCAGGTAAAACATACTGATCGGACAATGTTAGTCATGGTCAGGTAAAACATACTGATCGGACAATGTTAGTCATGGTCAGGTAAAATATACTGATCGGACAATGTTAGTCATGGTCAGGTAAAATATAGTGATCGGACAATGTTAGTCATGGTCAGGTAAAATATAGTGGCAAAGACTCTCACCTCACTTCCGCGATGTTAAACTGGACCTGCGTAGCCTAGAGTAGATAAACGAAGTTAGTACCAGCAGTAGAATGGGTCATCAAGTAATCAAGTCAAGTAATATACATGTACACGATGGACAGTCATTAAGTAACATCAATTTTTTAATACAATTTTTACAAGAGTGCAAAGCAGAAATTTTGTGTCATATGTCTGGGCATAGCTCCATTGCCCGGCAACACACTATGTCCACTAGCTTGTGGGTGCCCTCTATAAAAAAAAAGCATTTTTGTGTGACATTTAACCAATTTTGTACGGCTTCCATTACCTCGTTGTCATTTGTAAATCTCTGACCACACATATGTTCTTTCAATAATCCAAATGAAAGTCGGATTGCACCGAGCCAGGACTATAAGCTGCATCCTTCAAGATCTCAAACCTGAGAACACAAACTGTATCCACTGTATGAGAAGCCGTATGTTGGCGGGTGCTGCCGTGCAACAACATTATTCTTTTTGAGAGAGGTCTCCATCTTTTCGAGCGTATCGCGGGCTTCAACATGTTTACCAGTATGTCATTGCATCGAGCACTTATCACCGTTTCACCCCTTTCCTGGAAATGCACCAATATAGAGGAATTAACATTTCAATAGATGGTCATCATGACATTCCCAATCGAAGCCTGTGTTTTGAATTTGTTCTTATTCGTAGACAACGCACTTACTTTCCGGTTCGTAATGGTGCACCCAGGTCTAATCTCTTGTCACAATTTCATGTAGAAAAACTTCATGAGCACGACGGTCTAAAAAAACACTCCAGCAGGGGGATATGTACAAACGAATGCCAGATCAACCAAAATATGACAGAATAAATCGCATGGGAAGAGGGAGATTAAAGAGAAACCACTTCTTATCAAAAACAAAAGCACTTGCAAAACCAAATCCTAAGCCAGGGAGTGGTTAGAGATCTAAAACAAACATCCCCCATTCCATCTTGAAAAATAGCCAAGTGTCCCGAGATGGTAGAAACTATTGAAGGAAAATGGAAAACGGTAACTCATTAGAAGACAGATTTAGAAAGGAAATTTATCACATAAGAATATCTTAGGAGAGTGCCTGCCATAAACATGGATATATGTATATACAGATGGCTCATCTAACAAAGCCACATCCAATGGAGGTGGAGGGGTCTATTACAGACTAAGGAATGGAGAAGAAAAATCTTGAGTATTAACAACGGGAACATACTACAATAACTTGCATGCAGATGCACTGAAGATCGCAGCTGAGCTTGTAATCTAAGATAAAGATATCCACCAAGAAAACATAGTATTCCTGACTGATATCGCGACAGTATTAGCAGTATTAAAACAACACACAGATGAAAACCTCGAGCAATGTATGCTCTCCCTCACACAGCTCTCAGCAGACCACCCAAGGTTGGTCATACAGCGGATCACATCCCACTGCAACATTGAAGGCAATGAAGCTACAGACAAACTAGCAACGTGTGGAGGAGCATCCCCACAAAGGGACCTGAGCATCAGATATAATGAGGCCACGACCATAATTAAAGCCAGCTTCAAGAGCAAATGGGCTGAGCAGTACCCCTACTTCCGAAAAGAGGACAGCTACTTTAATTTAACTATAGAAGAGCAAAGCATGATCTTCAGACTGAAAACTGGGAATAACAGACTCTAGGCCATCTTTACAAGAAAATTAGGATTGGGACAGATGCCAAAGTGTCTATGTGGAAGCATAGCATGACGGTGGAACACATTCTACAAAGCTGCATGCTCACGCAGGAAAAGAGAGAACAATACTGGCCTCTCGAGGCAGATATGAGACAATAGCTGTATGGAGATAAAACATCATCATAAACAACGGTGTCCTTTGTAGGAGAAACTGGAACCTTGATTTGAGGATGAACGAAGAAGAAGAAGTAGAAGAAGAAGCAGAAGAGCACGATGGTCTAAATGATCATGACAAATCGTCTGCGGTGCACACTTATGATCATCGGACACCTGCCTCAGGACCCATCTTCTACACATTTTCCTGTAAACCAGGTGATTATGGATACTTTTGTGCACAGCGCAGTGAGTCATGTTGAAATATACGGCTATTTCATCAATAGTGACTTGCCTGTTGCCATGGACTAGCTGGTCGATCTACTGTTTCATTTTTGTCAGTTGCCACGCTTACTGTTCTCTTTCGACGCCATTAATCATAGCCGTTGTGTTTTGGCTTCCGTTTTGTAATCTTTGTACCCATTCGTATCCTCTCCAATGACTCAAGCAACTGTTCCCATCTGAATCTTCATTCTTCTGTAGATTTAAGAAGGGTTAACCTCCTCTAGTCACACAAAGAAACCAAATAAACAAATAACACCTCGTTGTTCTTCCAAAGTGGGGCTGTCATGTTGTAGGCTTTATTGTGCACGCGCCTACTGCTGAATTGTTGCAAGGAGTATTACTAAAGAGCCATTGTGCGTCCTCAAATATGGTTTCCCGTTGTACCGTTCTGAATGGGAGAGATGATCCGAGCTTACAGTCTAGTAATGATAGACAGTGTAACAATTACAATAGGGTGTTGACATGGTTTAGCCTACAATATAACGCATGGTCTCACTTTGGCAGAAGACGTTTTGGGAGTGACGAAGGATTGTAACGTGAAGTCCTAATGTAGCCAAGACAACATGACTTCTTTTCTGCAGGTTTTAATGCCCAGTTGAAAGATAGGAAAAGTGTACCAATATTAGTTTAAATTATTTGGAGAGATTAGAGACAATGTAAGTGCAGCCATAAATGATTTTTAAGTTCAAATCTGATTTTGTTTTTAAATAACCACGTGTGACCTATTTACTGACCCGAATTTACGTTAAAAAACCAAAACAACTTTACATTAATTGCGGGTTTATTGGGAATAGTAGTCAATTTTTCGTTTTCATTGTCATAATTCGTGTTAAGAATATTGAATTTCACCTCAGAGACGTGATTTTGTTAACATTTGTTGTCCAGTGCCAACGACATATACAAACAATGAATGCTAATGTTAGGAGTAGGCCAAACAAACCCACCCACTCCCTGAACACTCATCTAAAAAAGGCCTAACTGAAATAGTTAGAAGAGAAATAGAAATCTGTACTAACGCCATAGACTTGATATAAAAATATAAAATTAATGGCTGAGTGACCCTGTCAGAACGAAAACAAAACGATACATTCGAAAGCAACTTACAAACCAACAAAAAAAAAAAAGAAAAAGAAGAACAGATGTAAACTAGTGATAACTGAAACCACTCATTGTACATGTGTCTCGTTTTGGTTCCCGTTGATTAGTTGTTTGCTTTGGTTCTTGGTTCTTGGTCTCAGGTGAAGGCCATGCGGTTTTGTTTTTGTACTGGTACGGTGAATGAACCTTTATATAAACATATTTTAATCGATTGTTGGCATTATGTATCGCTGGAGGGTTGATCTTTGTATTTCTGCATGCCGACCTACTCATTAGAATTTTTTTTCAATTTCAAATATTAATATAATTATAAAGTGTCTCACGAAGACTTGCGATTCCATTACAAACAAGCATGCACTAAGAGCGACATGGAAAGATGCAGGCTGATTATAAATAGAATTGAATGGCCTCCAACTCAGAACTTTGCACACATCGCTCGGTTTAACACAAAGATTTAGTAACGATTCTCGAAGAAATTGAAATGGTAAAAAAAAAAGGAACGTATAAAGTAAAAAAAAAAGAAAAAGCATGACAAGGCAGCATATAATAATACTGAGTAACGTGGATTTTATTTCCTACGGGTTTTCGAGTGAAATGTGTCGCCTGAGAAAACAATAATGGCATATCACGCAATATCCAAGCTGTCCCTGGCGTGTTGTTTGTTCATTAGCCAACTACTGCGATTTGTGTATGTGTATCCTCAGTTTTAATATATTCAGTAGGTTATAGAAATAATTTAAGATGAAAGTTATATGCCTGTACTGGAGTAGTAAAACGGACATTAAATATTCGTAATCTTTTTAGACTCGCAAATTAATCCATGTAACTGGTATTTTTCCGAGTGGTCCGCCGGGGTCTTTGTGTATGACAAGGAAACTAATAGCACCACTGTCCAACAGAGAACAAGTCGTAACACGGCATAACACCGGCCATGCTTTGCTGGTTTGTTTAGAACAGCATAGATGGCGCCTAACAGGCTGCGGGTCTACTTTGCTCTAGTGTTTGAGATGGACTCCCACATCGGTTAACCACCCTCCGTAAGCGTTTGTCCCAACGCAGCGGAGTATTAAGCTGCTCGAGCCTAGTCCGCTAAGCAGGATATCTTTCTCCAGTCTACATCCAGCTCATACCAGAGCTGGGACCTGAAGTACAGGTCGACTAAGAAGATCTAAGAACTCTTATTTTAGCGGTAATTTTCATAGGTAGTTTTAAACACACATACACAACGCAAACACACATCACACACACACCACACATTTACCACACACATGCAACACTCACAATACATACACCACATACACACCACACAAAAACCACAAACACACAAATGACACCACACACATATACCACACAAACACACAGTACACACACCACACACACGCAGGCTTTACAAATACATAACGAACACACCATACATACACCACAAATACACACACGACATACATACACAGCATACACATCATACATATACACATGACACAAACACACACGGCACACATAAACCACACAACCTCACACCATACACGCACAACACACACCACACAAATACACACCCCCCAAACAAATGCTACACACGAGCTCACACACCAGATACATCAACCCCCCCCCCCCCCCTTCCACAAACACACATCCCACACACCACCCACGCATCACACATATACATATCACGACCCCCCCCCCCCCCCCCACACACACACACCACATACACCCCACTCTCATCACCCACGCACGACACATATACACACCACGTAAACACACATCACACACAAATACACACCACTAACTCATATACTCAAACATAAAGTACATATGCACAATCCTTCTTAGCTGTTTACGGCACCTGTATAGGGTATCCATATTCGTGTGTCCACAGGAACGACCCCGTCACAATAGTCAATTGTAGTTGCTACTTTGTTAAATATAAACAGAACAGAAAAGTGAAAATAAAAAGCGTAGAAAAGGCAAATATAACGACCTACTTAATTTCCCAGAACAGCAATCAGAAAAATTAAACATTCGAAAACGTACAATAATACACTAAATAGACGCTCGGATGTTGATAATTTTAACACGTTGGTAAAAGCAAAGGCAAAGGCCGCCGTCCATCGTAGACGATGATGACATAATTAATTTTTCTAGCGCTATTTTTAGAAAGGATTAACTGCGCTACTTTTTATCCTCACTCTCTCGTCTCGTGCCGCCCGACCCCAGTGGCAAGTCAAGGGCAAGACGACTAGAGGGCTACTACGAAATGCTGGAGACTCCGCATCAATCACCCGTGAAAAAAGCGGCGGAGTGCGGAGTCGAACCCACACCACCTGATCACGAGGACGACGGCTTAACCACTTCGCTACAGAATCCCCAAATAACACGTTGGTATTCTTGTGCATACTAAACAACTTGCAATACTTTTCACATATGTTTTAGGCAATGTTATTCAATAGCGTAATTGAGCTTAAGTGCAAACTCCATATCGCATGGATCAGGATAAACATATTCTTTTTGATCTGTAAGTTAAGACAATACGCTGACAAGAGTTGGTGGTTGCTGGGACTGTGATGTGCTTTCCTGCATGTTTAAAGCATGGGTGATTACCTTTGTGTATGGCTCACGAGCTCTGATATAACCGAAAAGGACTGTCTGAAGTTGACAGTACCTTGACCTCGTCAATAGAAGGTTCAGCTTGCAACAGACAACATTCATTCAGATTAATCTAAATACACACTGACGTTTGGACTATTATAAGCTGTAAATACTATTGTGTTGTGTTACGAAACTCAAACTGATTTAAACATCGTTCTAAGATTACATGATTCAAAGTAGGGCAAGTACCAGTAGATCATTTACAATGGTGTAAGGAACAAAATTAGATCCGTTCAGTTAGAGCAGGGACGATAACAACTTTAGGCTAGATCAGTTAGTGTAAGGAGAGTAACACCTTCAGTTTAGAACATTTAGTGTAGAGAGAGTAACACTTTTAGGTTAGATCAGTTAGTGTAGAGAGAGTAACACTTTTAGGTTAGATCAGTTAGTCTAGAGAGAGTAACACCTTCATTTTAGATCATTTAGTGTAGAGAGAGTAACACTTTTAGGTTAGATCAGTTAGTGTAGAGAGAGTAACACTTTTAGGTTAGATCAGTTAGTGTAGAGAGAGTAACACCTTCAGTTTAGATCATTTAGTGTAGAGAGAGTAACACTTTTAGGTTAGATCAGTTAGTGTATAGAGAGTAACACTTTTAGGTTAGACCATTTAGTGTAGAGAGAGTAACACTTTTAGGCTAGATCATTTAGTGTAGAGAGAGTAACACTTTTAGGCTAGATCATTTAGTGTAGGGTGAGTAACACTTTTAGGCTTGATCATTTAGTGTAGAGAGAGAGTAACACTTTTAGGTTAGACCATTTAGTGTAGAGAGAGAGTAACACTTTTAGGTTAGACCATTTAGTGTAGATAGAGTAACACTTTTAGGTTAGACCATTTAGTGTATGGAGAGTAACAACTTTAGATTAGATAATTTAGTGTAAGGAGAGTAACATCTTTAGGTTAGATAATTTAGTGTAGAGACAAGCATAGCACAACCGCCTGAAGGACCACGGTCCACCTAAATCCGCACTCTGAGGATGTGAAGAAAGCTACCATAACCCGCCACTAAACGTACTTTTTAGCGCGCACAACATAGTTATCAAGCTCATTGTGGCCATTCAACATTAACAACATCAACAACATCATCAAAAACATCAGCCTTGATTAGTCGCTCCTCCTCTAGCATTAGAAGTAGATTTTTTCTTCCTTACTTGCTCAATTGTCCATCTCCTACCCTTAGTTGGGAACTTTTTGACCTTACTAATTTGTCTCTCGTATTGTGTCCTTGCTGTATATGGACTTCTACTTTGTTATTCTTTGTTTTGCTTTCGGCGAAGAGGTCTGCCGTAAAGAGCGAGATACTATTCTAAAAAGCTGCTCTCATTTTGGTGTGGTTCTAGTCAAGTCAACGGTCCTGCACATACTGTCTTATATTGTCATCACATTGGACTTTGATTTGTCTTCAATGTCTGAATCCTTTGCGTACAAATAATGAGATAATACAGGATCAAAGACATCACTATATTTATGATGGCCTTGAGACTTCCCAGCTCCCACGGCTCCTAGTCCCTAGTAGTGCACACCAGCGCTCACACTCCGAGCAACTGAAAGTGGTAGTGCACACCAGCGCTCACACTTCGAGCAACTGAATGGCTGGCAGCTAAACATGGTCAGGATATCGGTCAAATTTGAATTTATATAGGGATTGCTTTCCCAGAGTGCATGTAATCTTGAATGCTGGAAGATAAGGCGAACTTACCGAGTCAATGGCACGGATAGCATGACAGCCAGGCTCCAGGCAAGCCAAGGGGGACTCAGTGGTCTCTAGGTAAGGTGCCCGGCTCGGGTGCCGGAAGTCACGGGTTCGAATCACGGTAAAGAACGGGATTTTTTTCACGTGGATCTTTTTGTTAAACTTCCCCTGATCTATGGGTAGTGATATCGGACTTCCGTGTCAGTGTTGAGCACGTTCAAAATTCCTTGGCAGTTGGAAATTGAAAAAAAAGCTCTAACGGCCACGACCCGGACAAAATTCAAGTTAAAAATCTACCCACGTTATTGGTACCTTTTCTTAGGGGGTTTGTTAAGAGCAGCTATCGATAGCGCCTAACTGGCTGCGGGTCTAGTTAGCTCTAGTGTTTTAGTCTATTAAGATTAACTCTCACATCGATTAAACCACCCTCCAAGAAACTGGTTGAATACAGACTCTGTGGAGTCTTCTAAACCAGTATAAATACGTTAAGTTAAGTTAAGTTATGATCCAATAAAGTTGGAACCGGCTCACCCTGGGGGCCACTCTTCCCTTTCTCTCGCCTCTCACCTCACTCTGTTTCATTTGACTCTGTCCTACAGTCACACTCTTGCACAACTTTCACACGCGCCCTCATGGTGAGGCCCTTCCATTGCACTTTGGTTGGGCTAGCTTCTGAGGGCGCACACACCTAGCATAGGTACATACAGACGCCCGCATGCATCCAAGCACTGGTTTATGCGTCCTGATATCGCCCAATGGACTACGGTCTGGGGTGGAAAATGGCGCGCCTCCGCCAGTAGAAACTAGTGAGGCAAACATCTAAGCAAAAAAAAAAAAAAAGTTATGATCCAGACACCTTTAAGGATCATTGACCAGCCTTACTATCAAGGTCCTCCAGGCGTACTTGCTAGTACTTAATAATGGATCATTTCTAAGATAAAAGGTGCAGACAATTGGGCAGCAGCGACACCTACTAGTCTATCTGTGACGGATTAACCTGCAATCAATGGCACTAGCCTAGACAACCAAGGGAGCTGTAGCAGATCCCACTGTTTGCCCTAGGGTTATTCTAACTTAGAACATTATCACACTCATCCACATCATTCCTGACCACACACTGCAAATAATTTAGTACACAGCAGATGGCATATTTATTGTATAATACTCATACCAGAAAAGTGAGTAGTGAAATTACAAACCCAATGCAATACATGTCATCTTAACTAAATATTCCTATATTATATATATGTTAATATAAATAATAACTAAAGCGGAAATTTTAAGCATTCGCTATTGATGGAATTCCTAACTATCATTACCCAGTTCTATTGCCGCAAACACATCACATCTCTTTAACTGCATCCTCAACACACCTTATCAAAAACTACTCCTCACTCAAATCCCCTCAGGCAGGCGATCTGGACATACCTCGATCACAATGTGTCCTGCTTACAACAGAGGTTCAGATTATCTATCAATACCAAACTCACAAACATATTTGAGCGATCCTGTTCTATCACTAATATTCGTACGACAATATATCAATCGCTCTTCTGTCTAAGTTGGTGAGCTAAACGAAATCCTATCTGCAGTCTCTCATTCGCTCTCCTCCACTCTCCATCCAGCCTGTTGAGCTAAACTTTGTCCCGTGTTATATACACTCAAGCAGTATCAGAGCTGACCAAAGGATCTCAGGTGGATGGCTCTATTCAGTCGTTATTGGAACGAATTACTCTGAACCCCTGTCACTCACCTCCGCTGCCGTCGCGTCTGTCACTCACCGTCCATTAACCAAATCGGAACGACAGTGGCCCGTTCCTACCTGTCCACATTCTTCGCCCCCAACTCCGTTTTCCTTTGTTGAGACGGTGAGTGACCTTGACACGCATTCAGGTACCTTTGTTCTGAGTCATCAACCACATTACCCCTGCCCTAATCTTTCTTGTCTCGGCTGGAACTGTTACAGCTCACCATACTTATCATGGCAACATGCTCTAACTGGGCCACACCCTTTCAATCCCAAGGCGGAGTAGTATTTCAGAGAAATAAAATCCAACACGTTTAAGAACATTTCTCACCAAATGGCACGAGGGTTAAGGCGTCTGTCTTAAACAATTTACGCTAGCGCCAGACACCATAACGCGCCCACAGATTTAGGGACGGCTCCAAATATAATGCCTGCTGACTATGCGTATATCCTGGCCTCGGGTAAACTGAAAGTATAGGCACTTGGAATGGTCTAACCCTGAGCACTACTGGGTACTCAACATCCTTTGCACACGTTTTAATCACGTTTAACATACCCATCGTTGGAATCAACGAGGCTAGAATCCCTGGAGATGGGCATTTCACCGTTGGTGCCGCTCTCTAAATATGATCTGGTTGCCAGTCACGAGATAATGGCGTCACCCTTGTTTTTCGTTTGCATTTCACAAATAGCCTCACATTTTGGCACTCTAATTCCGACAGGCAGCGACACAGACATGGTCATATCTTCATGGTAGTCGTTTCCAAATCCACAGAGGACTCCCAGCCAGACCAAAAGGATTACTTTTACACCCAGATCGACGACACCTCACGACGAATACGTCAAATTAGCTGATTTCAACGCTTCAACGGACATCAACCAAAGTGGTTTCTAAACTGTCCTTGGTTCTTTCAAAAATGGAACCTCAAATGACTACACAAACACTTGTATTTACTTCTACGCCTGATTTGGTTTCAGAATTACAAGCACATAAGAAGACATCTACCGGTACACCTAGGTATTCAACGGCCGCCGGATCAAAACAGATCTGGACCACTTCCACATAAGAAACCCAGGTTTGATTAAATCTCTCTCCTTTAACATTATCTATCCCGTAAGGGAAAGGGTCAGCCAGGAGCAGAAACTATGTAGCAGACCGAATAATTCTTCAGAACATGTTCCATGCTGTCGCAACAACAACAAAAAAACGTGTTGGGAACATTGCTACAATACCGCAGCAAATGCTGCAGACAAAGAAATGAGATAACAGCTTGCAGCCAGCTTTTCATGCAACGAAAACCCTAAAACCGATTTCTTATCATAATCCAACTGCATCCTCTAGCAGAAAAAAAAAATTCGATGGCATGTAAAGTTGCTCAATTGAAGAGACAGCAACCCGATAGATCCAGCAGTTTAACGATGCATCCCTAGCTACTTCCAGTCGTCTCGACCAATAGTTTTGCCACTCATACAAGGTAACGGGATACGAGTGAGATTGAAGACCAGCTGATATTCTTCCTCACTATAATCAAAATACAGCGCACATCACATTATTATGACAAAATCGTCTGATGTTGTGGCCATCATAGCTTTGCAATGGGCAATAACTTTTAAAAAAATACAATGCCATCTGCCATTCAGCAGATGTTCCATCCCAAGAGTCAATGAGCGAGCTACTCTAACAAACTCCGGATTTATATACCCCTAACATTGGAAAAGTACCCGACGACCTACATATGATGAAAGACGGCTGAACTGCAGGACCAGGTGGCATTACTCCCGTGCTTTTGAAATACGCGTCACCCTGAACCAACTCTTGACAACAGTTTAACCCACAGAACAAGATCTTGCTGCATTGATAGACGGAATCATCATCTTCCTTTACAAAGTAAAATGACCTGGATATGAATGTAAAAGCTATAGGTCCATAACATTACTGTCTGTTCCCGGAAACGTCTTTAGTCACTTACTTTTCTACTTTGTTCTGCCACCTAGAAGACTTTGCATTTAGTCTAGGTCTCCACATCCCATGGGCAAATGTCAATACACAAAAACTTGGCTTCAATCCCACGACAGTAGGAATTATTATCGATGGCAATAATGTCATTCCCACTGAGGACTTCATTTACATTGACAGTAAACAATACACCGATGCACGATGTCACCTGAACATCATTCAAATGGTCGGTCTGGTTGCCGCTTCTATGTATGCCCTGTATCGAGTCTGGAACCAGTAGAGACTTTCACTGAAACCCACGCTACAAATTTACATGGCCTTTGTTGTCCTCATCCTGTTGTACGTTTCAGAAAGCTAGACTAGTTTGCAGGGTGATCAGAAACGCATTGAAGCGGTCCACATTTTAAGCCAGAGGCGAATTCGTACGAATTACTGTTATAACTGTGTCTCAAACGGGCTAAACCGTAGCCTTTTGGCCCTATTTTGACACGGGGTCAGCTTTACCCAGGATATCCCTGCCGACCTGTAGCAGACTATGGACATCAAGGTTGGGATGCGTCCCCGTCATATTCTCGCTTCCGTAGCCGGCTACGCACCACCGGATTTGGTCAAAAAGGAAACACTGCACCATCACTCATCATCCCCTTGTTACCTAACAGACGTACACATCTATTCGTTAAGTTAGAAGATTATTAAAACTTCTAACAGCACACACTGAGAGCAAATATTTAAGGCTTACAAACTAAGAGAACTAGATGGTAAGAAGATATACCAAGTGCTCATTACAACAGCAATATGATGGATTGAGGAATCTGCAGAAGATATGGAAACCCTCTTGATACAATTTAAAGACATCCTGAAAGAGGCTAGAGTAGAGGCATGCGGTAAACCAGAGAAGGGTGGAAGATAAAGATTACACCGTGGTGGACATAAGAAGTGAAAAGAATAATACGAGAAAAGAAAAAGGAATGGAAGCAATAAATTGAGGCTAGGAAACAGAAGAATAAACAACCAACTATACAAAGTATGTAAATTTAAGAACAGAAGCAAAGAATCTGTTCATAAGGTCAAATAAATCCTAGGTGGAATTTGGAGAGATACTGGAAAATAATGCTGGAAAAACCCAGAAAATACTCTACAGGACCCTAAAAAAACAGAAAAGAAAATAAATGTCCCCTGAAATTTGTTAAAGATAAACCTCCAGAAAAGGAAATGAACAGATGGGAAGAATATTTTCAGATCGGGAGATCAAGATGCTGAGCAGCGCATGAACTGCTAGCGTCAGGGCTAGCGAACCAGAGCTGCCAAGATGTTGCTACACTTCCACGCGGTGATCCTGGATAACAGACTGCAACAGAGCAGACTGGCTAAGGGCAAGGGATCGAAGAGGGAATGCTAACTCGGTACTCAAAAAATGCTTGCTGGTCGGATGTGTTGGACCGAAAGGAGTAAATATCGCAGTCAAGCTGTAAACTTCGACACAACGCTTTCTGTTCTCTGTACTACATTCTGCTAGTTAAGTCCTTTTCAGGGTTTGATAGCGGAAGATTGAGAACGAATGAAGCCAAGTCAAGATCTCATTAGAGTGGAGTAAAATCAAGCTCTAGAAGTGACAGTCCCAATCCCATAAGAGGAGCAATTGAGAAGAGCGATAATATCACAATGGAAGAAGCAAAGGCAGCATTGAAGAAAATTAAGGTTAGTCAAGCAGCAGGGCATTATGGTATAACACAAGAAAAGGTGAAATATTTAGGAACGGCAGGAGATATACTATTCATAACGATTCGTAGGACAGCTTGGGGCACAAGAAAATACCAAGAGATTTGGAGGTTGCCATAATAATACCAATATTGTAAAACGGTGACAATATACAATGTGAAAATCACAAAGGTATTTCCCGTATCATTGTCTCCGGAAAATTTTACTCTATGATTCTAAAACAGCGATTAAGAGGTCTAGCAGAGCCACTTTTGGACAAGACCCAGTGTGAGTTTCGGCAAACGTAAGTACTCAAGACCTTATCTTAACACTCTGAGTGAAAAGGTTCTTGGGTATGATTAGAAGATGCATCTCTGATTTTTTATCTGGATAAGGCATTCGATAGTCCCTTGAAACAAATCCTGGGAGTGCTTGATAGGGAACAATATCCCAGGAGCCCTGATCTCTACCATACAGAGTTTCAATAAAACATGCATAAATTATGTGTGGACATGAAATTAAAAGTCAGGAGAGTTCATGTCCTCTACCGGAGTAAGACAAGGGGACATTCTCTACCGGAGTAAGACAGGGGGACATTCTATCACCGTACCTTACTTGTCCGGAATGAGGTCATCAAAGCCTGCAAGGAACGGACAGAAAAGTATGAAGTAGAGTACTGGAAGATGAGATCAAGTTATGTATCAGAGCTGGCATTTGTAGATGATGTGGCCCTGATCAGGAAATCCGAGACACATCTCCAGATCAACTTGCAGGTCTGAGAAGAAGAGTTGAAGAAGAGAGGAATGCACATCAGCAATTCTAAAGCAAAAATCATGGTGATCGCCAGAGATGAGAAGAGACATAAGATAACCCTGGGAACACAGCAACTGGATAAGATCAGTCACTTGAAATATTTAGAAATAGTAATAGACAGCAGGGAATAAAAACAGAAGAGTTAACTGCACAAAGAGCAGCAGCTGGCTGACTTTTCCATGCACTAAATAGAAGATTGCTTAGAAAAAGAGAAATACGCGGGAAAACAAAGATTGATGTATACCGCTCGACCTATGTGCCTGTCCTGACACACATCTGTGAGTCATGGGCAATGACTACAGCCCAATAAAGATAACTACACACTTCTGAAATGAGGTACCTAAGAAAGGTGGTTCAGATGACGAAGAGAGACAAGATCCGTAACCAGACAATACTTAGAAATCTCGTAGCCCAACAATATGCAGACACGAGTAGAGCAGTGCCAATTGCAATGGTTTGGCCATATCTGTAAAATGGAAGAAGATCTGATATCAAAGCGGCCATGTGAGGCAAAAAGTCAAAAGCGCAGACCCCTAGGACGTTCTAACGTAACTTAGGAAGACTACATACGATTGGAAAGAGGCCAGGAGAAAGACGGCGGATATAACAGTATGGCGTTCTCTCTGGGAAACCTCTACACGTCACGGTAGAAGAGGAGCGACTAAGTCAATAAGTAACACAATTTGACTGCTAGGAATGTACTCGTAATACTCCGAGATCTCATTTTGCACCACAGCGTTTCTTAATGTATGCAGGTCAGGCCCCTAGACCTCTTTAGGAGCTTCCCTATCATGTAATAATTTTATTGAATAATTTATTATTGATTTCAATCCCAATAGAACAAGTGTCACAATGAATGCAAATATAGTTCTTCTTTTTATTCCTATTTGCTTCTTCAGTTGTTCGGCTTCCTCTGCTTGTTTGTCTACTTCTCCTTCAACAATAATAACACCTACTACTACTACGGCTACTATAACTACTACTATTATCACTACTACTTCTTCATAATCTACTGTTTCTTCTTCTTCTTCTTCTTCGTCTACTACTTTTTCTTGTTATTATTATTTTTTTTAAAGCGATTAATTCCCTTTTCTTCCAATTTTTCGTAAATTGTTTAGAGAGTTAATTATAGTTTCCTTTCAAGCCCAGTAGTCTATCTAAACTGAGCAAAATTTGCGATGTCAAGTATTGAAGCGATTTCTACCATGGACAAGTTTAAATGCGTTTTAAGTATGGTCAACGTCACTGAAGTAATGGCTATCAGATTGTAAACGGAAACTACTATCAGTCCTGAACCAAAGCTGGAAAAGGGGTATTGTACCCCAGGCATGGAAAGACGCAATACTGGTACCAGTACCAAAAACAGGAAAGGATAAAACAGATCCAAATGGATACAGGCCCATCAGCCTACTGAGCTGTGTCGGCAAGCTGATGGAACGGATGATAAACACCAGACTGATGTGGCATCTGGAAGAAAAACGAATACTAATTCCACAGCAAGCCGGCTTTAGACAGCACAGATCCACTGAGGACCAGGTCATCCTCATAGCCCAGGAGATAGAAGATGCCTACCAGGCACAGAAACACACAGTAGCTGTTTGGGTGGATCTGGAAAAGGCATTTGACAAAGTCTGGAAGGACGGACTTAGAGTCAAGCTAAGAAGAAGTGATGTCTGTGGGAAGATGTACAAGTGGATCAACCACTACCTCAAACAAAGAACGGCCAGAGTCCAAGTACAAGGGCATATGAGCAAAAAGGTGACACTCGAGCAGGGAGTACCCCAAGGGGGAGTATTGTCACCCACACTCTTCCTGGTATATATAAACGATATTACAGAGAATATACCAAGAAGAGTCCATAGCTCAATGTTTGCAGACGATCTGGCTGTGTGGACCTCTGAAAAGAATCTCACCATAGCAAGAAATCGGATGCAGACGGCCCTAACATCGCTGGAAGAGTGGGCGAACTCATGGCTGGTCAAAATAAACGAGGAGAAAACCACATGCACAATATTCTCGCTTTCATTAAAACCCCAAAGTACCAAATTAAGTCTAAATGGAAAATTCCTGCAGCCAAACGACAACCCAACCTATCTGGGAGTCACATTTGATCGGCGCATGACATGGAAAAGTCAGATTGAGAGAAACCGAATGAAAGCCAGAGAAAGAATGGCAATCATGAGGAAACTTGCTGGCACAAGCTGGGGAGCAGACGAAGGCATACTAAAGAAACTGTATACTGGAAGAGTGAGACCAGTTCTCGAGTATGGCATTGCGGCATGGACAACAGCAGCGAAGGCGAACTTCGACAAAGTTAACAAACTTCAAAACCAAGCCATGAGAATTATAACAGGTGGCATGAAGTCAACGCCAATTGTAGAACTTGAAAAGATTACAAAACTGCAATCCATGACCGATAGAAGAGACTGCAGAGCCCAGCTGCAGTCAGAGAAACTCCGAAGACTGACGGACCATCCAATGTACCAGAGACTAAACAATTTGGGAAATGGGAAACTAAAGCGGAGAAACTTTGCAGAAATAGCCAAAGCAAAGATGCACGAAGATCCCATAAACGCACTAACAACACCAAAACCCATCACTACTGTACGAAAACCTACCTGGAGGCAGGATATATTTCCAGAGGTGGTAGAAAAAATACCAGGTATTGCAAACAAAAACTGCCAGACTGAAAAAGAAAGGAGAGACCCTACCCTAAGCTTCATAACGAAAAGCTACCCAAGCATGGACTGGACCCATGCATACACCGACGGTTCTGTAACAGACACTACACAGAACGGAGGGGCAGGAGCATTCCTGAACCTACCAAATGGCAGAAAAATAACACTATCATTCGCTACTGGTAAGTACACAAGCAATTTCAGAGCGGAGGCAGAGACACTGAGGGCGGCAGTGGAAGAAATGGTGACACACAGTGAAAATTAGAGCCATATAGTCCTGCTGACAGATGCTCTCGCCGTAGTCACAGCGCTAAAAAGCCAGAAAAACACTGAGCTTAATGACTTAAGAGCAGCACTCTGCAAACTGTGCCAGCAGTCCGCACCAAAAAGGGTAGTGGTACAGTGGGTTCCGTCACACTGCAACATCCAAGGCAACGAGGAGGCAGACAGACTGGCAAAAGAAGGTGCAAGGCTACCACAAACAGATACCAGTATGACGTACGAAGAGTCAAAACGGCTTATCAAAGCCAGATACATGACCAAATGGGAAACCGAACATACTGGTTACACCAAAAACGATGCCTATTACCAGTTGAACCGAAGAGAGCAGGTCGTTGTCTTCAGACTTCGCACTGGCCACAACAGACTGAGGTACCACCTATTCAACAAATTGAAGATAGGATGTACCGACAAATGCCCGTGCGGTACTGGTAAAATGACCGCTGAACATCTGCTGCAGAACTGCCCGACATACGAGGATCAGAGAGAGCAGATGTGGCCATTACCAGTGGAACTGCAAGACAAGCTCTATGGCAGTGGCGAGAGCCTCAGGATGACCGCCACTTTTTTCGAAAAAATAATGGTTACTGTCTGACTGTGTACGCAGAAGAAGGAGAAGAAGAAGATTGTAAACGGAGATGAAAAACGTCACAAGACAAGAGAAAAGTGGAGGTCAGCCAGGAACACAAAAAGTTGATGTTCCAGATGTTAAGCGAGATTTAATGTTAATTTTTTAGTAAACTAAAAACTCACAGAAATAAAGCGATCTGAAAAGGCATTAAAGGATGACATGTTGTTTTTTTGGGCCGAGGACGTCGTGTTGTGATTTTAAGATGACAAAGCATGCAAACAGAAATGCTCAAGAAAATAAATGGGTGGACAATATCTCCTCAGTGTTACATGCTTTCATGGAGAACACGTGACAAAGTTCATCATGTCAATGTTAATTATTCGAAACCTTGTTTAATTATTTGACGGCGCAAAGCTAAATATTGTCACGGATCGGGGATACAATATTAGAGACATTAGCGACAAAGTATTATATATTTTTTTGGATGAAGTAATAGCATTAAGGACTTCAGGTATTACGTTTTGCGACTTCAGGGATAAAGTATTGCCTTTTTCAGACTTCAAGTAGTAGGGACTTCAGGATAAAATATTAGAGGTGGTGCCATGGATTTTTTGGTTATGTTCGTTCGCCTTATTTCTCTATTCCCCAAGGTGGTGTCGTTGCACTATGTTTTTATTTTGCACCTGTCGGCCCAGTACATCCGGCTTCGGCATGCATTTTATGTAAAAGTCTGCTTCCTCTTGCATTTTCTAACGGTTGCTTTCCGGGGTAACGGCCGGTGCTGTAAAGTGTGCGGTATCACTTAACTAGTAGCCGACGCCATCGTCTAGGCGCCAGCGATAACGTATTAGAAACTTAATGGATAAACCGTTTGAGTTGTCATGGATTAATTATCAGCCTTTAGAGATAAGATATTAGAGACTTCAGGGATAAAGTATTAAAGACTTCAATGATAAAGTATTACACTTCAAGGATAAAGTATTAAAGATTTCAAGGATAAAGTATTAGACTTCAAGGATAAAGTATTAAAGACTTCAAAGATAAAGTATTAGACTTCAGGAATAAAGTATTAAAGATTTCAAGGATACAGTATTAGACTTCAGGGATACAGTATTAAAGACTTCAAAGATAAAGTATTGAACTTCAAAGATAAAGTGTTAAAGATTTCAAGGATAAAGTATTAGACTTCAGGGATAAAGTGTTAAAGATTTCAAGGATAAAGTATTATACTTCAGTGATAAAGTATTAACGACTTCAAAGAAAAAGTATTAGACTTCAAGGATAAAGTATTAAAGATTTCAAGGATAAAGTATTAGACTTCAAAGATAAAGTATTAAAGATTTCAAGGATAAAGTTTTAGACTTCAAGGATAAAGTATTAAAGATTTCAAGGATAAAGTATTAGACACTTCGTTAAAGAGAATTCAGCTTGGTGTTAGAGGCGCTACCGAACACTCTTTCAGCTACTTTGCCTTCTTTTTCTGTAACTGTAAGTCGAGTATACATGTTAAGCTCAGTAAAATGGAGTGTTCTGCAGCCGGCGTGAACAAATACGAACTTTTCACTGTGAAATACAAACGCTCTAACAACTGTGTCATTCATAACGTCCTAATTATGTGAAGGGTTTCATTGAAACCGACAATATGTGACTTAATGAAAATGTTAAAATACAGTTTTAAGTAAGTGCAATACTAACGCCCAACGTTTCGATATTTTGCTTCTCATAGTGAAGTTTTAGTGTGTTTAATTTATAATATAGACGTTGATTAGTCGACGCTTTGAAACATGTCTAGTTCGGTGTTTTCATAAGATTCCATGTTACCTCCCCCCCTCCCCCCCACCAATCCCGTGCCTCCCCTCACCCTCTTCCATTCCCTTATTTGTTGTTTTTATCACTACAAATTTTGTTAGATTCTAGTAAATAATTGTCAACTAAGAGTAAAAACAGTGCATACATAATGTTAGTTAAAACATTTATAAGCGGCGGGTAACCGATCCGTTTGGAACAGGTCTCTTAATCTAGAGATATGGATTGAAACCAATGTAACGGCCAGCTTTTCTTTCTTTTCGCGGGTTGATAAAATCCTAGCCTACAAACTGTGCAACGAATGCAGGAGTATTCTGCCATTATTTCTTACACAACGTCTTCTTTGTTGATCAGACATTTTTTAAACAGGTAATAATATTTTTTTTTCAATGTTAAACTGTTAATTCCTAATTATTTCTGTATGGTTTTAATGGTAGATACATTTTATTTACCAGTCACTCATTTTTAAAAGTTTAAAGGCAAAGGACGCAACAGCTTAGTCCAAAGCGTTGACCCTGATTTGCACAGAAGCTGTTCGAAAATCAAGATGAAATTATATTTAAATCAAAGAAGAACCTAAGGATCCAGTTTCAATAAGACAATGGATACGATACGGCTGCTTGCTTTAATCAGGTCTCTATAACGCGTAGTCTGAGATAAGGACGAAAACAGATGTTCGGAGATATAACAGAGGTGTCAAAGGCAGCAGTTTGAAAGTTAGTGCCATACAATTTGCCAATGATAAAGCCAAAGTGAGATGATCAGTAGCAGTGTTGCAAAAGACTGCTGGAAAATAAGTTAACAGCATCGACAAAGAGTTTGACATACAAATAAAACACATTGAAGACAAAGACTATGGTAATACGTACGCAATATGTGCAAATGAATATAATCATTCATGGAGAAATGATCGAACAAATACAAATTTTCATAATTAGTGCAAACCATCACAGAATATGCCCTCAATGAGACGGAAATTAAGAAAAAAATTGCATTGACAAAAATTGCATTGGCAAAAAAGCCTTTTGAGAAAAAAAATCTAATATTACAAAATATCAAAATATAACTGAGAAAAGAAATAATCACTACTTATGTATGACGAATTGCACTGCATGGGCTGAAACATTGTCATTAGCAAACAAAAACTATAAAAGTTTGAAAGCGTTTCTTCTTCTTCTTCTTCTTCTTCTTCGTACGCAGTCAGACAGTAACCATTATTTTTTAGAAAAAAGCGGCGGTCATCCTGAGGCTGTCGCCACTGTCATAGAGCTTGTCTTGCAGTTCCACTGGTGATGGCCACATCTGCTCTCTCTGATCCTCGTATGTCGGGCAGTTCTGCAGCAGATGTTCAGCGGTCATTTTACCGGTACCGCACGGGCATTCGTCGGTACCACCTATCTTTAATTTGTTGAATAGGTGGTACCTCAGTCTATTGTGGCCAGTGTGAAGTCTGAAGACAACGACCTGCTCTCTTCTGTTCAACTGGTAATAGGCATCGTTTTTGGTGTAACCAGTATGTTCGGTTTCCCATTTGGTCATGTATCTGGCTCTAATAAGCCGTTTTGACTCTTCGTACGTCATACTAGTATCTGTTTGTGGTAGTCTTGCACCTTCTTTTGCCAGTCTGTCTGCCTCCTCGTTGCCTTAGATGTTGCAGTGTGATGGGACCCACTGTACCACTACCCTTTTTGGTGCCGACTGCTGGCACAGTTTGCAGAGTGCTGCTCTTAAGTCATTAAGCTCAGTGTTTTTCTGGCTTTTTAGCGATGTGACTACGGCGAGAGCATCTGTAAGCAGGACTATATGGCTTTCATTTTCTTTGTGTGTCCCCATTTCTTCCACTGCCGCCCTCAGTGCCTCTGCCTCCGCTCTGAAATTGCTTGTGTACTTACCAGTAGCGAATGACAGTGTTATTTTTCTGCCATTTGGTAGGTTAAGGAATGCTCCTGCCCCTCCGTTCTGTGTAGTGTTTGTTACAGAACCGTCGGTGTATGCATGGGTCCAGTCCATGCTTGGGTAGTTTTTGATATAAAGCTTAGGGTAGTATCTCTCCTTTTTCAGTCTGGCAGTTTTTTGTGTTTCCAATACCTGCTATATTTTCTACCACCTCTGGAAATATATCCTGCCTCCAGGTAGGTTTTCGTACAGTAGTGATGGGTTTTGGTGTTGTTAGTGCGTTTATGGGATCTTCGTGCATCTTTGCTTTGGCTATTTCTGCAAAGATTCTCCGCTTTAGTTTCCCATTTCCCAAATTGTTTAGTCTCTGGTGCATTGGATGGTCAGTCAGTCTTCGGAGTTTCTCTGATTGCAGCTGGGCTCTGCAGTCTCTTCTATCGGTCATGGATTGCAGTTTTGTAATCTTTTCAAGTTCTACAATTGGCGTTGACTTCATGCCTCCTGTTATAACTCTCATGGCTTGGTTTTGAAGTTTGATAACTTTATCGAAGTTCGCCTTTGCTGCTGTTGTCCATGCCGTAATGCCATACTCGAGAACTGGTCTCACTCTTCCAGTGTACTGTTTCTTTAGTATACTTTCGTCTGCTCCCCAGCTTGTGCCAGCACGTTTCCTCATGATTGCAATTCTTTCTCTGGCTCTCATTCGGTTTCTCTCGATCTGACTTTTCCATGTCATGCGCCGATCAAATGTGACTCCCAGATAGTTTTGGTTGTCGTTTGGCTGCAGGAATTTGCCATTTAAACTTAATTTGGTATTTTGGGGTTTTATTGAAAGCAAGAATAATGTGCATGTGGTTTTCTCCTCGTTTATTTTGACCAGACATGAGTTCGCCCACTCTTCCAGCGATGTTAGGGTCTGCTGCATCCGATTTCTTGCTATGGTGAGATTCTTTTCAGAGGTCCACACAGCCAGATCGTCTGCAAACATTGAGCTATGGAATCTTCTTGGTATATTCTCTGTAATGTCGTTTATATACAACAGGAAGAGTGTGGGTGACAGAACTCCCCCTTGGGGTACTCCCTGCTCAAGTGTCACCTTTTTGCTCATATGCCCTTGTACTTGGACTCTGGCCGTTCTGTTTTTGAGGTAGTGGTTGATCCGCTTGTACATTTTCCCACAAACATCACTTCTTATTAGCTTGACTCTAAGTCCATCTTTCCAGACTCCAGACTTTGTCAAATGCCTTTTCCAGGTTCACCCACACCGATACTGTGTGTTTCTGTGCCTGGTAGGCATCTTCTATTTCCTGGGCTATGAGGATGACCTGGTCCTCAGTGGATCTGTGCTGTCTAAAGCCGGCTTGCTGTTGAATTAGTATTCGTTTTTCTTCCAGATGCCACATCAGTCTGGTGTTTATCATACGTTCCATCAGCTTGCCGACACAGCTCAGTAGGCTGATAGGCCTGTATCCATTTGGATCTGTTTTGTCCTTTCCTGTTTTTGGGACTGGTACAAGTACTGCGTCTTTCCATGCCTAGGGTACAATTCCCCTTTTCCAGCTTTGGTTCAGGACCGATAGCAGTTTCCTCTTCGCTGTTTGGCCCAGCCCCATCAGCATTTCGTTTGTTATCACGTCTTTTCCGGGAGATTTCCTTTTCTTTAATGTTCTCATGGCCTCTTTTATTTCACTCATTGTTAATTTGGCCATCATATGCTCTTCAGGTGCCGTATTGATGTTGTCGTGCTCCTTTTGCTTTTCACTAATGTCTGTATGCCTATCTGCAGGGACCTCGATGTGGTTTGCTCTGGCATAGTGATCGACAAAAGCGTTTGCGGCTTTCTTATCAGTGAGCAAGTTTTAACCCTGCTTGATGGTAATTTGTTTGTTTGACGGTGTTTCGTCTTTCATGGCTCTGACTAGCTTCCATAGCTTGTTCCCTTCTTTGTCCAGGTTGAGTCTTTCCGTTTTGTTTTTCCAGCTCTCCCTTGCTGTTTGGTTGTATTTCGCCGTGGCGGCTTTGAGGGCCATTTTTGCCTCCATAGATTGTTCTCGCTCTGCCATGTTCCTAGCATTTGTTACTGCATCTTCCGCTTTCTGCAACTCATCATTCCAATAGGGCTTATAGTTTTTTCTAGCTCCTCTTGGGATGGTTTCAGTGGCGGCTTGCATTATTGCCTTGCTTAGGCTTTCCACCATGGGCTTTATTTTGTTGTTTCGTGTGTTGATGGTTTCACACAGCCCATCTGTCAGGATTGCAAATCTGTTCCAGTCGGCTCGTTTGTAATTCCAGGACATTGTTCGACATATACACATTCTGAGAACCATCAAGGCAAAGCCTAGCCAACAACGTGCAATATATCATGTCTCAAACATTTGACCCTTTACGGTTGATTTTTCAGTATAATTTCAGGAGACCTCACTTGATATAAACTAAGTTCAGTAATGTCATCTGTTAACTATTACAATTCTCTAACCTTTAAACAAACCATACTTTCATATTTTTACATTCAATGTTTAAAAAAAAAATCTTTTGCATTTACGTTCAGATCTAAAAGTTAATTTGGAGATTTAACAATAGAAGCCAGAGTATACATTTTCACGTCTCTCGCCTCATTGTCGAACTCGAGGATGATCAGTTCCTATTACATGCTAACATCTCAAAGATCATCCATGAAAGTGAATATTTGTCAAGTCCTTGATCATATTGCTCTCTCTCTCTCTCTCTCTCTCTCTCTCTCTCTCTCTCTCTCTCTCTCTCTCCAGTTTATAATTTACAAATGGCATGATATTATAGATCTTCCTTTCTGTTCTTGATCATATTACTCCCACTGTCTCTTTATCGCTCTCCAGTTAATAATTTACAAATGGCTAGATATTATAGATCCCACGGTCTCTTATTCACATTCTTTCTCGCCCTCCTTTTCTCTCGCCCTCTCTCTCTCCAGTTCATAATTCACAAATGGTTACACATTATATATCTTCCTGTTTGCTCTTGACCATAATACTCCAACTGTCTCTTATCCCCCCCCCCCCCCACGTTCTTTCTCACTATCTCTCTCACCCTCTCTCTCTCTATCTCCAGTTCATAATTCACAAATGGTTACATATTATAGATCTTCCTGTCTGCTCTTGATCATATTACTCCCACTGTCTCGTATACTCTGTTCACACTCTTTCTCTCTTTTCTCTTTCTCTATCTCCAGTTCATAGTTTCCTAATGGTGTGACATTACATGTCCTCCTCTCTGCTCTAACTCTACTTAATAAATAGTTACAATTTACTCATACATTCTATTGACTCTATTATATGTCTTCTACATCCCTGTGTGATTTTCATTCTCTCAAAATAGTAAAAACATATTACCCGCATTACTAAGGATGTAAGTAATTTGCACCGATAAATATCTGATGTACTTAACCCATCTAAAATAGAGAACTCTCCAGCTCATTGATTACCTGCGTACCCGTCACCATTCTCAATGTGAAGCAGCATTCGTAATTTGAAAACAGTTTCTGGAAACATTAACTGTGTATACAAGGCGTGTTCAAATGAAGCCGGATTTAACTGCACCAAGTGAACATGAATTTGTTGTGTCACTAGCGGCAGTTCAAATGAAGCCGGATTTAACTGCACCAAGTGAACATGAATTTGTTGTGTCACTAGGGGCAGTTCAAATGATGGTTAGCTTGTATCGGAAGGTTTTCACAATGGGTACCGATACTTCGATTTCTTGCTAACCACCATTTGAACTATCTTTAGTGAAAAATCGAATTCCTCTGCTAGCGAACGTAAGCTCCGGCGACAGTCCATTCGAATTTGCAGTATCAATTTTGGCGATGACATCTTCTGACGCAACAATATAAAAATCTTTCATTAACTCACGTCCTTCTTTAAATATCGTTGTTCAGTTCTTCATTGTTGTCTTTCACCCACTTTTGTCATCATACACTGCCTGCATTCTGCGATGAATGTCAACTGGTCGACATCCTTCAGCTGTTAGAAACCGAATCACCGCTCGCTGATCAACTCTGGACGGGTTCCGTATCACACCCGCCATGTTCTCAACGGCCTGCTGAGAAAACTATGAATCGGATGATAATACAATTTTGCATATTTGACGGTTAGTATGTGCTGTTTACACCTGAAGTGACGTCAGCATACGCATCATACGCATATTCACTTGTTGCAGTTAGGTCGGTTTCATTTGAATTCTCCTCGTAAAACATGGATAACAAAACGAATAATGCGTTTTGCCATGGATCAGAAGGATAAGATGTGTTATGTTTCATAAAACCTTTACATTTTTAGAATCATACATTTAATAACCTCAACATATTCACTTCATTGATCAACACATATAGCCGATATATGAACGTCAATATCATACTGGGAATTAAACCAGCTACTATTTACATACTACCAACATATGTCAACAAACTCACGCAACTCACAAATGAACTGAAATATAACATGGGTGAGACACAATATGAAGATCTGCCTATTTAGAAAAGGGACAAAGAAGGATAGCAAAACTTCAAGCCATTTCAACATCAACGTCAACAGTAATTTGCTTGAGCAAGCCAAACAGATCACATTTTTGGGAAGCACATGCACTGTGGTTGAGAGGAGGGACAGAACGATGCTGGAAGGAGGCAAGCAAGCAAACACAACGGGTACCATGAGAGACGTCAATAATGCGACGTGACAGACTGGTTTCAGAGCAGGAAACATATTATAACGCCTCACATGAAAACTCAGTGGCGAACACCCTATGGTAGTAGAATGTGCTTAGTTAGTATTACAATGTGTGCAAGAGTTGACTGAGTTTTTATTTCATTGAGTGTTGCTCTCACTCATACTTTGATCAAGTAGCTTTTTTACAGCGTATCTTTCAGCCCTATTTTATTAGAACGTGTATCTATTTGACCCGGTGTCCATTTCACTAATCGTCTGTTTGATTGGTGTTCGTTAAATCAGGTGTCTATTTGACGTGGTGTCTAATCTGACCAGGTGTCTGTGGCAATTTATTCAGTTGGCCAGGCTTCTATTTGACTGTGATTATTAGACTAAGGGTCTATTTAACAAGGTGTATATTTGACATGATGATCACTTGAACGGTTTTTTTTTTAAGAGACATTTATTTTACTGTCTTTATCTCGACTGTGTTTATTAGACCTGATTGACCAGATGTATATTTCACTGGCAGTTTTTTTTTTGGGTGACTATATCAGCTGTCTATTTTACATGGTGATTATTTGAATTTTCCATCATTTGATTTGGTGTTTATTGGACAAGATACCCTTTCAACCGATTGCCTATTTAGCCGGATAATTATTTCACTGGGTGTTTAATGTATGATATATTTAAGGGGTGTTTAATTAACCCGGTGTGTACATGTGCAGGTGTCTATTCGTCACGGTATATATTTTAATTGGGTGGTTATTAGAGAAGGAGTTATAAATGTTGTTATAACCGGAGGTGGGATTGAGGATGAACTCTCAACACGAACTAAATGCTCCCATGGCGTGCGTCTCAAATAGACTCTACTACAAAGTCCATTACCTGGACTTCGCGCGGCAGAACTGCTTTGACTAACAGGAGAAGAGGCGGAAGGCGATGGGGGCTCGAAAGTCTAAGAAGGCAGCTCATCTAGGAGAAGAAAACTAACTATGATTTCAAACCATCTGAAGCCTTGGAGATAAGATATTGACGTATCTTGACAGGTTTTGTCAGATGTGGCTGTGGAACATGTTTTCTGATAATTGTGACAGTTGGTTTGCGTCTGCCAAACCTGACAACCGACGATGTGCGAAGGAACACATGCCAGAGGAGGATACAAATGTCTTATCCTAGATCGAGGAAAGGCAACCTCAGCTGAGTGTTGTGGCATTGCAGACCAGACCCTTAGACTTGATTGGTGGCTGGTCTAGGAGTGAAGCCCCGCTAGTCGAACAGATAGAGCATTGCTCTGCTGATCCGGCAGCTTGCCTTGTTCCAAATGTATTGGTATTACTTTTCCCTTGGAGCAAACGAGGCAGACCGAGAGAGGGACCATACTGCAAGGGGAACAAATGGTCTCTCTATTTCTGTAAGGGCCTTGTGCTATAGCACAATTACTATCGTCTGACAAGACGACCAGAGCCAATGATGATTAGACCAGGTGTCTGTTTTAGAGGATTATTATCTGATCTGGTGTTTATTGCGCCGTGTATTTTATTGGTAAGTTGTTTATCATATTGGATGTTCATTTGTCCGAGTGCTTTATTTGTTAGTTATTTATTTTACCTGGGGGAGGAACCTGCCTCCTACCAGGCGCGTCAGCAGGGTTGCGGATTGCTGAAAGGCCTCCTAATTTGGAGGTTAGCTGCGAATAAATAAGCAGCCGTGGACAAAAATGGGTCGGCAGGCATGGAGGCTGTAAGGAGGCAGCCCTCCACCATGCAAAGACACAACAGGCTAATCACCTGTTTGTCTTAAAAAATACAACTGATTAAAAGTCAAAACATAGAGAAAACCCGACTGACCTCAACGGCGACGAACAGGCGAGAGAAAAAGGACCACGATTTACGGAACATGGAATGTACGAAGTATAAACGGTAAAGAACATGAACTAATAGAGGAGATGATGAGAGCAAAATTGACAGTCCTGGCACTTACAGAAACAAAGAAAAAGGGACAGGGCGTTCTGGACCATGACGGCAACATGCTATACTACAGCGGAGTTCCCACGAGTGAACGAGCCAGAGCAGGGGTTAACTGTATAGTGAATAGTAACAACAAAGCAAATATTAAAGGATGGACATTCATTTCAGAACGACTGATGGTTCCAAGTCTACAAGAGGAGGATAGTCAAATGGATATCGTCACTGTGTATGCACCAAACGAAGATGAGAGCACTGACATAACAGATGAATTTTATGAGCTCCTTCAAAGGACCATTGACGATTGCCATAATGAAATACTTCTCTATGGAGACTTCAACGCAAGAGTTGGAAACGACTATTCTAGATGGGATGGAGTGATCGGTAGGTATGGAGAAGATGTCTTAAATGACAATGGAAAACGAATACTGAGATTCTGCAGAGAACAAAACCTTGTCATTACAAATACAAGGTTTCCACACAAGCGTATCCATGCCTACACAAGATGCGAGCCGGCAAGAAATGAAAGATCTAAAATTGACTATGCGATAGTGAGGAAAACTGATTTCAAGTATGTAAAGGATGCTAGAGTGTTCAGAGGACCAGAGATCACTACCTAGTTAAAATAAATACAGAAATTGAAAAACACTCTCCAGCTAGGCAACACCCACCAGCAAGCATGAAATATAATACACGAGGAGAAAATAAAATTAAGGCTTACAAACTACGAGAACCAGATGTTAAGAGGAGATACCAAGGGCTCATAACAACAGCAATAGAACACATAGAATCTTAAGAAGATTCGGAAATGCTCTGGGTAAAATTCAAAGACATGCTCAAAGAGGCTGCAGCAGAGGCATGCGGTCAAACCAAAAAAGAGTGGAAGAGAAAGAGTACACCATGGTGGACAGAAGAAGTGAAAACAATAATACGAGAAAAGAAAAAGGCATGGAAGCAATACCTAGGGGCTAGGAATACAGAAGAACAAACACAGAAATATAAAGAATATGTACATTTTAGAACAGAAGCAAAGAAGACTGTGCTCAAGGCCAAACATAAATCCTGGGAAGAATTTGGAGAGAAACTGGAAAATAATGCTGGAGAAAACCAGAAACTGTTCTACAGGACCTTAAAAAACATGCGGAAGGAAAAGGAATGTCCCCTGAAATTTGTTAAAGATAAACAAGGTGCGCTGTTGACCACCCCAGAATAGGTAATGAAATGGAAAGAATATTTCTCAGATCTCCTTGGAGTGGAGGAAAACCAAGCTCTGGAAGTAACAGTCTCAATTCAAGAAGAGGGAGCCATGGAGGGAAACGGTAATATCACAATGGAAGAAATAAAGGCAGCATTTGAGAAAATTAAGATTGGTAAAGCAGTAGGATATGATGGTATAACACCAGAAATAGTTAAATACATGGGAGCGGCAGGAGAGATGCTATTCGTGAAGATTCTCAAGGCAGCTTGGCGCCACAAGAAGATACCAAGAGACTGGGAGGTTGCAATAATAATTCCAATATTTAAAAGGGGCGACAATCGACAATGTGAAAATCACAGAGGTATTTCCCTTCTCAGTGTCCCCGGGAAAGTCTCCTGTAGGATTCTAGAACGGCGATTAAGAGGTCTAGCAGAGCCAAACATGGATGAAACTCAATGTGGGTTAAGGGCAAACAGAAGTACTCAAGACCTTATTTTTACACTCAGACAGCTAAGTGAAAAGGCTCTTGAATATGATAAAGAGATGCATCTCTGCTTTTTGGATTTGGAGAAAGCATTTGATAAAGTTCCTTGGAACAAACTCTGAGAGTGCCTGACAAGGAAGAACATCCAAGGACCCCTGATCTCTGCCATACAGAGTTTCTATAAAACATGCAGGAATTATGTGCGGACATCAAATCAAAAGTAATGAGAGTTCAAGACTACTAGCGGAGAAAGACAGGGGGACATTCTATCACCGTACCTTTTCATACTCCTCATGGCTTAAGTCATCAAAGCCTGCAAGGAACGGACAAAAAAGTATGAAGTAGGGTACTGGAAGATGAGACCAAGTTATATTTCGGAACTAGCATTTGCAGACGATGTGGCCCTGATCACGAAAACCGAAGCACATCTCCAGATCAACTTGCAGGTCTGGGAAGAAGAGTTGAAGAAGAGAGGAATGCACATCAGCAACTCCAAAACAAAAACCATGGTGATCGCCAGAGATGAAAAGAGACATCAGATAACCCCGGGAACACAAGCACTGGAGCAGGTCAGCAACTTTAAATATCTAGGAGTGGTAATAGACAGCAGGCGAGGAATCTAAAAAGAGTTAACTGCACGAAGGGCAACAGCAGGTAGACTGTTCCATGCAATAAACAGAGATTTCCTCAGTAGAAGAGAAATAAGCAGGAAAACAAAGATGGATGTATACCGCTCGACCTATGTGCCTGTCCTGACATATGGATGTAAGGCATGGGCAATGACTACAGCCCAAGAAAGGCAATTACAAACTTCAGAGGTACCTAAGAAAGGCGGTTCAGGTGACGAAAAGGGACAAGATCCGTAACCAGACAATACGTAGCAATCTTGAAGTTCAACCCCTGCAGACACGAGTGGAGCAGTCCCAACTACAGTGGTTTGGCCATGTCTGTAGAATGGAAAAAGATCGGATACCAAAACGGTCATGGGAGATCAATAGTCAAGGACGCAGACCCCGAGGACGTCCCAAAGTACATTGGGAAGACAACATACGACAGTCCCTAAGTGATAGAGGGCTGAATTGGAAAGAGGCCAGGAAAAGACGGCGGATAGAGCAGGGTGGCGTTCTCTTTGGCAAACCTCTACACCTCACGGTAGAAGAGGAGCGACTAAGTAAGTTATATATTTTATTGGATGTTTATTTGTTCGAGTGTCTATATCACATTGTTTTTGTTTGTCTATGCTTTTATTTGAACATGTGTCTGTTTGACCGCACGTCTAATTTGACACGGCGTTTACTTGAAATGGTTATTATTGACCTAGTATTTATTTGACACGGTTTATTTTTGACCACACGTAAAATTTTACACCGTGTTTACATGAAAGGGTTATTATTTGACACGGTGTTTATTGATCCTCGGTCTTCTTTTCAGGGTGTATATTTTATCAAGTCTTATTTTTTTGGCAGGGTGTTTATTTGGTCATGTGTTTATTTAATTTTTCCGAGTGTCTCTTTGAACTAGTGTGGATCTAACAGACTGATTCTCAGATCAGTTGACTCTCGAACAGAGTGATAATTTCAGCGTGTGTTTATAGTGTCTTTCGCACCCTGAGACTCGCGCACCGTCCATCCTAGGTCGACGTGACGATCTTGTTACTGTATTCTTATTATTTATCTTCGTTCGTTCTAATCTCCCGTTTCCATGCCATGAAAAGAGCTTTGTCAGAAGTAGAATGTAGTCCAGAGAACGGAATGCGTTGTGTGGTAGTTTGTAGCTAGATTGTGATATTTGCATATTTAGATACAACACATCCGACGAGTAGGCACTTTGAGTACCAGGTTGCATTCCCGCGTCGATCCTTTCTACTTAGCCAGTCTGCCTTGTTGCAACTTGTTATCCAGGACCACCTTGTGGAGGTTTAGAAGGGTCTTCGCAGCTTTGGTCGCTGGCCCTGGCGAGAGCAGTCAGCTATAGGTCACTGACAGCTGCAGCTCATGCAGTATTTCCCGTGTTGCCTACAAATGATACAAAAACCTGAAGGACTTGCTCGTCTTAGCCGCTTACAAGCTAACCCCCACATCAATCTAGGCACCATGTCGGGCAATAACGCATTTAGCTGATTTACTTGCCCATATATAATCCTAACTCGCTCTGTTACCTTCTCCATTGCAGAGTTTGTTATCAAGGAGGATTTCACATGAATGTCCACCAACCTTTATAATTCCATTATTTGTCGAATTTGTTGTATGACATACATTGGGGAGACTAGTCTGGAACTGTCGGCGCCTTTCTGGCAACGTTTCAATAACATACATACGTACACATGTTCTCCCATGCTTACCACTTCAATTGTCATAGGAACCGGTGCAAAGTCGATGTCTGTGTCGCATGAATAGTTGTGTGATTCCCTGACGTTCGTCATCGATTCGCACTTGAAAACAAACAGATCTCTCGCATTAAAGCCTTCAGTCGAAAGGCATCAATATCTTTCATACCTTTTCCTAATCCTCATGTCATTCCTGCGTGTATCTATCTATCTGTCTTTCTATTTTCTCTAAACCCATATCCCCATTTGGCCTTTCTATATTCAGCCGCTATCGGCTTATCCGGCGTTCTCCTTCTTACGCCCTTCGGGCTACTTCATCCCGCGTTTGTCCTTCATTTGATATCCTGCCTCCGACCCTGAGGAGCCATGTTGCGATTTCCCAGATAAGTACCCTATTTATGCCTTTGAATATTGATATCCTCCATTCATGTATTCTTTCCTTCTTCTATGGTTTGATAGTTCCTTATTGTTGCTGCTCGTTGTCCCTGATGAAGGCCTACTGATCGTAACTTAAATTCGTTTATGTTTTCGTCTCAGTGCGGTATCTGACCATAAAAAGCTAAATTTGTTTAACTTCGTTTTTCATCGTTAAAAAAAAACGCGTTCAGGTGACCGGGGTGAATACTTGATCGAGTATCATCTAGAGTAGATGTATCATGTTTGTTTGATTGATTACATATTTAATTGTTGTTCATATGGTTAACCCCATCTTAAAAGCTGCAGCCTAACACAGTTAAGGATATAACACTTCATCATCTTTGGCAGGACCTGTCGTGTGCATGTCTCCACCTACCTAAACAAACATAATTGGCCATGTCTAGTCAGACTGAAGACTCTTCAAATTCCCAATACTATCTTCGCTCACCCCAACGTCCTAGCGATGAACTGATTGGATCAAACTACTTCCTGTGACCTCGTTGACCTCAATTTCCCACGAGTGACCTATGGGACCACAACTACCTTTAGACGACCTTACTGACCGCAATTTCCTGACGATCCCTTTGAAGAGAACAACCAAGTAGTTGTGGAAATGGTTCGAACTGTCTCACGGGATGAGATTAATACAAACACTTTGTGGTTATTTTCTTGACACCAGCTTACTTGATCAAGGCAGTCCGTCACAGGCAACTATTATTAGTAGTAATATTGTTACTACTATTGTTATTTTTAATGTGTATGTATGCCATAACTAGTTCGAGTTGTATCATTACCATTTTGGAGAAGCTTGTTAACAGAGTGGTTAATGCCACAGGAAGTAGTGGAGGGATGGGAAATTAATGCATTTAAGAATAGATTGGATGCGCATAGCTTTTAGAGCAAGCACATGTAAATGAAACTGGCTGTATACAGACTGCAGAGTCTTGCAAACCAGTATAAAAACGTTAAGATAAGTTTAAGAGATAATAAATTATAGTAATGTATATTATTGCATAATATTATGTCATGAATTTATTGTCTTTGCATGAAGGAATTAATTTAATTTGGAGACTGTTTAGTGAAGTCATTTAGCACAGTGGGGACATTATTTTAATGACATTAAATGAATAAACTATATTGCAGTTTTAATTTTGGAATGAAAAGCATTTGCTTTCTTGAAGTTTATTCTTACTAATTATACATTTTAGAACACATTTGTTTGTAGAAGTTTTATACCAAAAGATATCAATTTTTTTGTGAAGGTTTATACGAAGAAAAGAACTAATCGTTTACACAGTCAGAAGGGAAAGTCACTTATGAACACATTTTCAAAGCGCAAAATGAAGTCAACTAAAAAAACACATTGAAATTCGCAAATATTTTACAATACATTCATAGTTAACATAAAATTGCGTAAGTACCGGTGATGGTGTCCAAGTCAAAAAGTGCTCTATTATAAATAATCGAAAACTCGTATATGACCTGGAAAACTCCAAGTTAGCTTGGATGACGTCTGGCAGTCAATCATAAATTATTATTGCTAACTTACACGATTATTGGAAAGCTGTGCAGAAGGATTTCATGGCTATTACTAGTGCATAACATGCATTTCGTTCAAACATATATATCCAGAGTGTTGCAATATTAGTGTGTGGCTGTTTATAAGTAATGTCTTTCCGTTGAAAAGGGAGTTATATGCTTGTTATAAATGATACCATTAATTTAGGATAATGTATTTCTACTGGTCAACTTGTTTTTAATGCCAGAACACATTAATTAGCGAGCGATAGCAAAACGTGCTTCCCAAACAATGCTGGGATCTTTAACTGAGTTTTAAATGAATACTGGAACATTTCTAACACGTACGTGATAATTGGATGATTACAAAGAGATTCGTCATGTCGATCCATGATTGGGTGATTGCAAAGGGATTTGTCATGTAGATCCATGATTGGGTGATTACAAAGAGATTCGTCATGTCGATCCATGATTGGGTGATTGCAAAGGGATTTGTCATGTAGATCCATGATTGGGTGATTACAAGTGGATTCGTCATGTCGATCCATGATTTAATGATTACAAGTGGATTCGTCATGTCGACCCATGATTGAATGATTGCAACTGGATTCGTCATGTCGATCCATGATTGAATGATTACAAGTGGATTCGTCATGTCGATCCATGATTGAATGATTACAAGTGGATTCGTCATGTCGATCCATGATTGAATGATTACAAGTGGATTCGTCATGTCGATCCATGATTGAATAATTACAACCTGATCTGGGCATGTCGATTTAGCTTTACAAGAATCTCTAACAAGCCCTGTAATGATTTCCTGGGAAATAATTCATCATGTGTCATATTGTATAAAAAACCTTGGAGGGTTAGATCTTTATATATTTATAAATCCATTTATCTCCACTTTACTAACTCATTATTGGAAGCAAACTATTGTGAATGCACATTACATGTTTTTGAAGAATTATTTCTTGCTTTCCAAGTCTTTTTAAGTCATCTTACTCTTCTTAATCTAACCTGTATTTCCTTCTAATGTAAATATATTTGCTTTGATTTTCATTCGTGCATAGCACTTTGTGCTACCTGTATGTTGTAGAAACAAGAGGAAGCTCCTAGCTGAAATATACTCCTTAATTTGTATTTTAGACGTTCATTGTGTGTATTACATTACGCAAGCTACGTATCACACCTTTTTTGTTGCGGTAAACTGAGCACAAAAGTATGACCATTCCATGTTTGTCATGATCTATCCATGAAACTATTCCAAGTGTCAATAAGAAAGTTTGATTTGTTTGCCGTAAAATCAATGTTGTACGTTTCAGTTTGTCCCAATTTATTCGTTATTTCTTAGCCGCAAATTCAAATTATTGTAATTGTTCATGCGGTTAAATAGCATGCACCCGTTAATTATAGGAGGATGAGGAAGAAGGAGAAGGAAAAGAGGACGAAGAAGAAAAGGAAGACGATGGAGAGGAGGAGATGAAGAAAAAGAGAATGAGAAAGAAGATGAAAAATATGACGATATTGATTTTGTTGGCAGTGTGCAACCTGCGTCTCAGTACAACAACTTTAAATACAAGGCCATGTATTTATCATTTGCTTTTATGTCATCGCTGCCATCACATTTTTAAGACAAGACTAGGCAATGTGACATTCTGTCATTGTCTCTGTTGCTATTTTTTCTAACAGGACTAGCTAGTGTGACATGATCTTAGTTGTCACATTTTTATACACGATTGCCCTTGTGAGTTTATTTGAAGATGTCGGTCAAAATGTGTCATACAAAGTATTCATATAGCAATGCGCATTAAGACAATGCTGTATTTATGAAAATAGAAGACCCGTTAAGTTGTTAGATATGGCTTATTTTATCAGCTGGATACTAGTTAATTTTCTTGTCATTTATGTTGTTGAACTCTGTGGGGAACTTAAGCCGTCTGCCCTGTACCAAGTGCGATGCGTCGGTCATTGTGAGCCCTTGTTGTTGCACAATCACTCAGTCACCTATCCCTCTACATCCCGGCTTCTTCTGTCTTGTAGACAGATCTACCAGCGATATAAGCCATCAGTGGAAGTTGATGAGGGTGTATTCTCTTCAGATCACAGAGCGAGCGTATCTTATGTTTAGAAATGTACTCTCCACAAGATGTATTGCCGACCATCCTTCGAATGCATTCGTTTTTTATTGGTTTTTCTGGTAACACCAATGACCTTTCTCAAGCATGTCATTTCACGCTAAGAAATTCTGCTCGCACGCGACTTGGACAGGGCCATGTATTGCGCTTGTAACACAGAGTCGGCATAAATATACTATTAATTACCTGTTGCTTTGTTTTCAAACAAATGCTCGGGTGCCTAACAAGTGGAAACAGCATACGTTTTCTAAAATCTAGTCTATATATCCATACCGAGTCTACCACCTCCGAAAAAAATACTGCCCAAATACTTGGAACTCGTGTGACTGTTGAAGAGCGATATTATTTAATAGTAATTAGCAAATATCATTTACACGTGTCTTGAGAGGCACAGGTGCTCTACATATCCTCCTAAGTTTATGTTTTCGTCTTGTTTAGTCGCATATTGTCTTTGGCAAGATTGTTGCAAGCACGTTCATGTGCTTTTGCAGTTTACTTTCATCGTCGTACAACAGATACTGATCATCCGCAATCTGTGTATTGAGTTCTGTTCAACTTCTGATATTTAAATTTGACTGGTCTCTGGAGCGATTTTGTTCATGTAGATATAAACAGCAGAGGGGAGATCATCCACCCCTGTCTCACATCGGTAGGCATTTCAAAAGCATATGTAACAGATCCCACTGTTTGCCTTGGCCGTGATCTAACTTAGAACATTTTCACACTCATCCACATCATCATGACCATACTCAGTAAATGACATATCAAACAGCAGGTGGCATATTTATTATATCATACTCATATCATACAATGAGTAGAGAAATTACAAACACAATATAATACATATCTTAACTAAACATTATACTAAAACGGGAATTGTAAGCATTAGCTATTGATGGAATTCCCAACTAACTAAAAACCCAGTTCTATTGCCTTGCAATTGCATCACACACACATCGCCTTAACTGCGTCTTCAACACACCTTATCAGATACTCTTCCTCACTGAAATCCCCTCAGGCGGGCGATCTCGACATAACTCGTTCACAATGTGTCCTTGCTTACAAACACACTTTCAGATTATCTATTAATGCAAAAATCACACACCTATTTGAGCGCCCCTGTTCTATCACCAGACATTCGTCCAACCGTCAATCAATCGCTCCTCTATCTAAGTCGGTGAGTTAAACATACTATCCACATTCAGTCTCTCTCTCTCCCATACAGCCTCTCTCTATCTAGCCTCTCCATCTCTCATCCAGCCCCCTCTATCTAAACTTTGTCTCGAGTTATATATCCTCAAGCAAGACCAGAGCTTGACCAATCGATCTCAGGTATGGTCATCTTCAATTCCAATTGGAACGAAACACTTTGCACACCTGTCACTCATTCTCTCGCAGCAAGCCCCGTTGCCAATTTCGTCTGTCAATCAATCTCCCCCTACCAAAATCGGAAGGCCAGTGGTCAGTTTCTACCTGTCCACATTCCTTAACCCAACTCTGTTCTCCTTTGCTGAGACAGTGAGTGACCTTGACATGCATTCATGTAGCTTTAAGCTTTAACATGTTCAGGCATCCTAAACTCCCCTTGCTCCGGCAGGAACTGTTACATTACCTCCCTAAACTACAGACCGAAACATGGATGGTCATTTTTTTCATCTGGCAAATGACCACCATTTTCGTCTCTACTATCCAAAATGTAAACACTACTCCTGTTTACAACTTCACTCACATCGTACATGCATAAAAAGACATGTCATTTGATACATATAAACTTTTTGTAATACATACACAATCAATACAAGCAGAAGAAAAACACTGTGGCTGGGCGTTTTTACAACACAAACCACCACTTTTACATCGTTTTGCAGTCAAGTACACCAAAGTCTGTCCCTGCGGGACCTTGAACTCATCAAAACAGAAACACCTTAAGGAATTCTCCTTACTCATTTGAGGTCAACATACCTCGCCCTGTTTCCCGTGCCTTCCTCTAAGGACACGAACCTTCATTGTTACACTCGACCAGTTCAGGTCAATTTTCTCAGGCGGTATCATTACACGCCTGGCCGACGATTCACTTCATACTAACTCCTGTGAGGCCACGAATTTACGTGGGTTATCCTCAGGCTAGTTATCATTGTCTCTCTTGACAGCTATCCCCTCTCAAAGAAAACAGCAAAATTCTTTATGTTTCCCACAAAAACGATATTTGACAACATATGTCATAGTCAATATTAAAACTTCTGATCAATGTAGTCTTCTCTGCAAAGACTCCACATACATGTGATTCTGGAACTCGTGGTGACTTGTGCTTGCGGAGGCCTACAGTCTGGATGAGATATACTGCTCTGTAGATCACCTATATAACCTGTATCAAATACCTGTAAACATGATGATTCAACAACAACAACAACAAAAAACAACAACAAAATAAAGAAAAATTCAATGCATACTATATCGACCATACAACCCACTAAAAAGGCAAGTAATACCATTAATCAAAACCCAAACACTAAATACAAATGTCAAAATATTTGCACGCATACTCATGATATCAGTATTTCAGTCCGTACCACACCTTGATACTTATGTCAGGACACATAATCATGTTTAAACAAACCAACAACAATCAATTAAAGTGCAAGTAATACCCTTGTCAAAATCCAAATATCAAAATATTTACACACATAAACATGACCAAGTGCCATCAACCTTCACTCCTGCTCGTGCCCCACAGATGAGCACCTGTTAATGCCCCCTTCACAAGATACTAAACTAATGACTAAGTTCTACTAGACTATGTCACTAAACTATGACTAAGTTCTAACTTAATCAGATACTAAACTATGTCTGAGTCAAAAGTCAAAAACCGAATCGTCCACCTGTCGAATTACGTCATGCTGTAACCCTACTAGTCCAGGTGCAGTCTTTGTCCCGAGGAATCAAAACCGAGTGTTGTGATCTAACTATTTCACCGTTGTTTCCCCAAATTCCCCGCATCAAAGCTACCTGGTCAGATATTAACCGAAGCATCGCGTCCACGTGTTACCTTGCGTCACGTAATCATTACCTGGCGCATCCAGCTATCCTGCGTCTCTTGCTCGTTCTGTCCGTTTCTCTGGTCGGAAATGTCCCTTTGATCTCGGTCAGTCTAGCTGCAGACTGACCGTCCGTGGTACGCTCATTGTCTGGCGTTTACTTGAGACAACGAATTCAAAGGAATTTTTAACATCTGGCCATTCCTCCATCTCTATACCCTACCCCCTAATTATCCAAATCTCCGTTTCCCAAGGATAACGGTAGATGAAACAAATTTTATGCAAATGCATACATTAACTGGAGTTTCACATGATAGCCCATGTGTGTAAGTACTCCACACGACTTTACCTAATTCCATTTCTGATTTCCATGTTTTTGGCTAGCGTCAGTAAACATTGTATCAACCGTTCCTTATCACTACTGCTTATTTTAACCAGACTATGCGTTGCCCCATCAGCTGTCTCTGATTGCTGCGCGATTTCCTCCTGTAAAACGCCCATCGTCTGGTCTGTTTGTTTCACGGCTGTTTGGTTCGTACCCACCGGTTCTCTGGTAGTGTTACGTACACTTACATCGTCCGCTACTTCAGCCTTCCGTCCATCTGTATTCACTATTTGTGGGAAAGACCTTTCACACTGTTCGTTTGACTGTTGGCTTATCTCGAACTGAGATCTTTTCATCTTTGCTTCGATGACTGGTTCGCTGTCCTGGCTGTGGTTAACATGTCTTTCCCTTTTCTTCGTTTTCCTTAGAAACTCTGTTCCTCCTTTGTTGGCTGCACGAGTATTCTTACCCGGTGCGTCCGTTTCACATTCCAACTGTGTTTCATTCCCACTGCCTTCCTCGGTGGCCGAAGGGTTGTCTCTTCTTTCGGTCTGTTCAACAACTTCTCCCGCATGGCTAGGCCCTGCCACCATTCCTCCTACTCTCATTTCCTCTTTATCTGGCGAATCTCCGACTATTTCCTTGTTCGATTCTTCGTCGACTTTAACTAATGTTCTACCAGGCTTGACCACAAGTTCCTGGTAAACTTGGCCCCTTTCAGCACGCCCGACCAGGTTAATCGACGTAATACCCTCTTCCTGAATTCTCGGCATACGCTGTCCAATGATGTAACATTTCATCTGGACCTTTGAGCGAACGTTTGTCTCGTTTGCATTGCGTAACCTGCCCTCCGTACCTAACTTTTCTGGATACACAAAACCTGTATCTCTTTCTTTCTGTCCATCCGCCTCGTGCTTAAAGTCTCTTTGATAGCTCCTGTCCTGCCTCTCCATCTGTAACCGTGCAAAAGGCCTCTTGTGGGCTAAGAATCTGCCCGATTCAAACTTCTGCCCAACCATTCCTCCTCCCCTCACTTGACTTGGCTTCTCCAACTGGGTCAAACTCCCCTTTTCGCCAACTCTTTCCAGTCGTCCACCCACGTCCGTCCTGAGATTTCCACCTCTGTCCCTCCACGGATCGGAATGTGGAAGTTGGATGGGCTTCCTACTCACTTTCCTACCACTCTGTCCCCTTCTAAAATACTGGGCCGTGTTTACTCCTGTGATTCCTTGATTTCTTCTCTCCTTCCTAGCTGGTGTGAAAGCTCCGTTTTCAAACTGTTGCAACAGCTGTCGCAGCTTCCATTGGAGATCTTTTTCCTGTCTTTCCAGCCGAATGACTCTGCCTGTTAGTTCTCTTAGCTGGTTTTGTAGTTGACTTTTGTCCTCCCACTTATCGTTGACTGTAGCTCGTGCCATGAAAGGCTTGTTTTTGACAAACAGTCCTCCTCTTCTCCAGGAACTGTTAATATTCCGAAGAATATTAGGGCATCCGATAGACAAATGTCCAAAAGCTAGACAATGATAACATTGTTTAACATTGTCCAACCTCGACATATTGAATAACCCCGTCTGGCCCACCCAAAAAAATTATAAGACTGTCAAGTACGCACAAAGTCTTGTCAATAATACAACAATGGGTGGAAGAAAAATGTCACACTTACCAGTCAGATGATTGGAAAAGCTGTCTATGGTACTAACACTCTAACCACTAGCTACTCCTCTATTCCTAACTACACACACAAGTTATATTTAACTGCGACACTTGTGTTAAACATGCAAATCAAGATCTATAGCTACACACGCACTATATTTATAAATCTACCACGACTATCCTTGGTCAACAGGCACCAAAATAATAATAACGTGTAACAGATCCCACTGTTTGCCTTGGCCGTGATCTAACTTAGAACATTTTCACACTCATCCACATCATCATGACCATACTCAGTAAATGACATATCAAACAGCAGGTGGCATATTTATTATATCATACTCATATCATACAATGAGTAGAGAAATTACAAACACAATATAATACATATCTTAACTAAACATTATACTAAAACGGGAATTGTAAGCATTAGCTATTGATGGAATTCCCAACTAACTAAAAACCCAGTTCTATTGCCTTGCAATTGCATCACACACACATCGCCTTAACTGCGTCTTCAACACACCTTATCAGATACTCTTCCTCACTGAAATCCCCTCAGGCGGGCGATCTCGACATAACTCGTTCACAATGTGTCCTTGCTTACAAACACACTTTCAGATTATCTATTAATGCAAAAATCACACACCTATTTGAGCGCCCCTGTTCTATCACCAGACATTCGTCCAACCGTCAATCAATCGCTCCTCTATCTAAGTCGGTGAGTTAAACATACTATCCACATTCAGTCTCTCTCTCTCCCATACAGCCTCTCTCTATCTAGCCTCTCCATCTCTCATCCAGCCCCCTCTATCTAAACTTTGTCTCGAGTTATATATCCTCAAGCAAGACCAGAGCTTGACCAATCGATCTCAGGTATGGTCATCTTCAATTCCAATTGGAACGAAACACTTTGCACACCTGTCACTCATTCTCTCGCAGCAAGCCCCGTTGCCAATTTCGTCTGTCAATCAATCTCCCCCTACCAAAATCGGAAGGCCAGTGGTCAGTTTCTACCTGTCCACATTCCTTAACCCAACTCTGTTCTCCTTTGCTGAGACAGTGAGTGACCTTGACATGCATTCATGTAGCTTTAAGCTTTAACATGTTCAGGCATCCTAAACTCCCCTTGCTCCGGCAGGAACTGTTACACATATGTGACACCAACAATCGTTTTTACGACGTTTAAACTAAAGCGATATACTGCTCTTTCATTATCGAGTAGCTGGCCCTGTTCAATCGTCCAGTATAGTCCAAAGTTTCATCCTCTCTACGCTATCAAACACTTTTGCTTGATCAATTAAAACGATGTACATATTTTCGTTATATTCTATGCCTTTCGCTTAATTGCCATGAGAGGACTCAGGCGTCCGTTCAGCCCACACCCCAGGGAAATCCAAACTGAGCTTTTGGAAGCCGAAGTTCTTCTTTTTCGTACGCAGTCAGACATCAACCTTAATTTTTTCGAAAAAAGCAGCGGTCATCCTGAGGCTGTCGTCACTGCCATAAAGCTTGTCTAGTGTTGCCACTGGTGATGGCCACATCTGCTCTCTCTGGTCCCCGTATGTCAGACAGTTTTGCAGCAGATGCTCAGCGGTCATTTTATCGGTACCACACGGGCATTTGTCAGTGCCACCTATCTTCAATTTGTTGAATAGGTGGTACCTTAGTCTATTGTGGCCAGTGCGAAGTCTGAAGACCACGACCTGCTCTCTTCTGTTCAACTGGTAATATGCATCGTTTTTGGTGTAGCCAGTATATTCGGTTTTCCATTTGGTCATGTATCTAGCTGTAATAAGCCGTTTTGACTCTTCGTATGTCATACTAGTATCTGGTTGTGGTAGTCTTGCACCTTCTTTTGCCAGTCTGTCTGCCTCCTCGTTGCCTTGGATGTTGCAGTGGGATGGAACCCACTGTACAACTACCCTTTTTGGTGCGGACTGCTGGCATAGTTGACAGAGTGCTGCTCTTAAATGATTAAGTTCAGAGTTTGTCTGGCTTTTTAGTGCTGTGACTACGGCCAAGGCACCTGTAAGCAGAACTATATGGCTTTCATTACTTTTACCTGTCACGATTTCTTCCACTGCCGCCCTCAGTGCCTCTGCCTCCGCTCTGAAATTGCTTGTGTATTTTCCAGTAGCGAATGACAGTGTTATTTTTCTGCCACTTGGTAGGTTCAGAAATGCTCATGCCCCTCCGTTCTGTGTTGCGTTTGTTACAGAACCGTCGGTGTACACATGGGTCCAGTCCATGCTTGGGTAGTTTTTCATTATGTAGGTCAGGGTAGTATCTGGAAGCCGAAGTTCAACAATGGCTTATTCTCTTTTCTAGTATCTTTGTATACATTTTATAAGTATAACTAGGCAGCGATATACCTCTGTACCTGTTTAAGTTTTTGTCATTTTTCTTCCAAATCGGCACGATTGTAGATGAATACTATTGTTTTATAATGGTATGTATTCCAACTTATTCTCGCTTTACTCTCAAAACTATCTATTTTACGTGTTTGATTATTGTAACTAGAGAAGAAGACGATGGCACCAAGATATCCAGGAATGCATGAGTATGACTGTGGCGGAGGCTTGTGTTTTGGCAAGGGAACGAGTTTCTTTCAGACAGACTGTGATGGGAGCGACGTTCTACAAAGGACATGCTACATGATGTGACTAGAGATCACAAGTTAGATCCGGAATTTAGAGACAGACAATTACTGTTAAATAAAATAAAGCGCTCAGCTCACAAAATAAAAATACCACTTAGCGCTCTCATTGTGACGTGATGCAGTCTACACAGCTGCATATTAAAACATGACTTTCCTTGTGAGGAGGCATTTAAGTCGCAATGACAGGAACCAGTGACCTCACCTCACAAAATGATGAGATCTTTCGTATACGGAGTACATATATCTTCATTGTCTACGGCAGTGTTATGGGGACATCTTTACCTATTTAAAGCTAAGCTATGGGAAATACAATTATCTAAATAAAGTCAAGCTATGGGATACCGCTATCTATTTAAAGCCAAGCTAGTGTGCCATCTTTACTTAAAGTCAAGCCATGGGAGCATCTTTATCTATTTTGAGCCAAACTATAGGGATATTGTTACCTATTTAAAGTCATGCTATGGGGGCATCTTTACTTAATCAAAGCGAAGCTTTGGGGACATCCTTACATATTATAATGCTAAGCTATAGGGACATCCTTACATAGTCTAATGGCAAGCTATAGGGACATCTTTACCTATTCTAATGCCAAGCTATAGAAACATCTGTATCTATTCTAGTGCCAAGCTATAGAAACATCTGTATCTATTCTAGTGCCAAGCTATAGGGACATCTTTACCTATCCTAATGCGAAGTTATGAAGACATCTTTACCTAAAGTCAAACTATGGGGACATCTTTATCTATTTAAGCCAAGCTATTGGGACATATTTACCTATTTAAAGTCATGCTATGGGGAAATCGTTACCTATTTAAAGCCAAGATATGGGGGCATGTTTTCCTAAAGTGAAACAATGGGAACATCTTTATCTAAAGTCAAGACATGGGGACATGTTTACATATTTAATGTCAAGCTTTGGTGACATCTTTACCTAAGTCAAGCTATGAGAAAAAAAAATACTTTTTTAAAGGCATGATATAGGGGCATCCTTACTTATTTAAAGTCAAACTATGAAACATCTTTACATAAAGTCAAGCTACTCAAGCTTGCCTTCACTAAAAAATATGTTTTGAAGTTAGAACTAATTCTCAATGCGTGAATGGGAGCAAGGATATGACCTCAAACGTGTGGGGTTTCATAGTTTACTGACGAAGTATTCACTCAGAAACATTCGTGGTGAAAGACGATCAGTCTCAAACACAAATCTATCAAGATTAAATTTAAAATTTCGAGTGTGAGAGCACGAGAAGCCAGATAAGTTTTAATTCTGAAAAGCAGCATGTCTGTTGCGTTTCGAGAGTGAATTTGGTGTGAAATTTTCAACGTACAGTTCTTTCAAACATTAAATGTTTTAGATTGAAAGACCATACAATTTGTTTGTCCTGGTGATGGCAAAGCTAAATGCTGCAGAAGAGTTGATTGCTGACATAAGCACAACGTTTATATATAGAGGGTGGGTATTTTTGTGTTTATTTGACAAAGTCAAATACAATATATAATGCTTATTCTTGGTGATGTAAGGAAAGGATCGAGAGGCACCATTAAACAAAGACCTCGCCATTTAAGGATGCCAGAATCAATAAGACGTATGATAAGGCTGCACTGAGGTGAGTACTTTCTTTTTTGCATGGCAAGACGAAACACAGAAGATTGATTAAGACACGGAGAAATCAACTCACCCTTGGCACTCGTCTGCAAAGCTTTGCACTTAAAATGAATGAGCTTCTGATGTTATTGGCTTGTGGGATTTTAGAGGTACTTCTTTCGGTCTCAGAAATATACTTGGTCTCTTTTTATTTCGACATCTACCTCTGTCTTAAATCTAGAATATCGACATGACAGAAAATTGCATTTCTACTTATTTCTGTTAACCAGTCAAGGGGATATAAGAATGATTGAAAACGTTGATTTAAATCATTTGGTGGCCGAACGAGCAAAAAAGAGTTTCAGTGGAAACTGTAAATCAGTCTAGAAATGATGAATGCGTGGGATTTCATTTTTGATGATAATATCTTATTCGGTTTTTTGTCAGATTCGGGCATTTCCATCATGGATGTATATATATATATATATATATATATATATATATATATATATATATATATATATATATATATATATATATATAATATAACAACAAATATTGTTGTCAAGCTCTTCATTCGTTCCAGTGTCTTACAATGATAACAGTCTAAGCTGCAAATATGGCTAAATACTTTTGTCAAACCATTGTTAATGTTAATAAAGCTAAATAAAAGAATACATGCTTTATATTTACAAATCAGTCCAAAGCTGTGTAGCTGTTTTCATGTTAACTAAGCTCATTTATTTCTTTGTTAGCGCATTTGGATATGTTTACCAACGATAAAAACAAGAAATACAGCAGACAAAACTAGGTTCTTTTTGTATGTTTTTGTATTTGAGCGGGCAAAGTATACATTACCCTACCTTCTTACACACTTCCGGGCTAGGTTTTCTTATATCATTTTTACTTGCCTTCCGTCAGTGTCTGTATTTGTATTTTTGATTGAACTAAATAACCTTCCATTATCTACAATTTCCTTACATATTGACACATTTACTTTCCATTGTTTACCTAGAAATTGTTAGATATTGTTTTATACAGATGTTCTTCTTAACTAAACTAAACGTATTTAAAATGGTTTGGAAGACGTTGAAGATTATGTATATAATCAGTTTCTTTTACATACACTTGATCTAAAATACCTATGTTCATCCAATATATGCTTAAATGCTTTAGTTGACCCTGCCTTCACTATTTCATGTGGCAATGCATTCCAATCGTTCACCACTCTCTCACTAAAACCAATATCCTGGTATCTAATCTGGACCTTTCTTTAATTAATTTGTGTCGCTGCTCTCTTGTTCGTGAAGGCGACTCGATTTTGAAACAAAAACAACTTGTTTTAGTTGACTTTCTTATTAACCTGTATTAAATCACCTCGAATTCGTATCTTTTCTAGATTCAGTAGGCCTGTTTTTCTGAGTCTTTCCTCGTTGCTATAATTCTGAAATCCCACTATCAGTTTTGTCGCTCTTCTTTGTATACTTTCCAGCATGTTTATATCCCCTCTACGAAAAGGACTCCACACCTGTACACAGTACTCCAATCTAGGTCTAACTAATACTTCCATGTTTTTATGTTTAATAATTTTTTATACCACACCTAACATTGCCTTTTACCTTTTCCATGCTACCTGGACTTGCTCACTCAGCTTACCTTGATGATCTATTTAACCCCTACGTCCTTTCATTTTCTATCTTTCTAACATTGTTCCCTCCCGTTGTTTTAATGTTGTTCCATAGTGTCTTTAAAGACAGAGTTACCCTCCATTATCTACAACGGTTCTTTTTATGGACATAATTTACATCTGCTCTTATTATGGACACAGTTTTCTTCCATTATTTTCAGCTGCTCTTATCATTGACGCAGCTGCCTTCAATTAGCTACAAGTGCTACTCCAGTGGGCATGGTTATCTTCCATTAATTACACATGTTTTTCTTGAGATTGAAGTGATTTTCTAATTTCTTCATGTGTCAGCATGTCAGTAACAGTTGCTGAGCATTATCTACTCTAAAATTGGTTGTACCATGACTGAGCACTTATACAGAGCGTACAGATAAAACGTTAATATGTCAAAGAGATCAGCCTTACATGACATGTTTTTGTTCACTTTTATACATTGTTCATACGATGTCTCTTAATATATTGATCTACCAGTATTATGCCGTTGGCCACAAATATGATCTTTAAATGAAGTTTCAAGTTTTTATGAATAATGGTATATGGAAACGGAAAATAGCTTATAGAACCGATTTCATTGCCCCTCTATATGTGCTCAGTCCCTTCCATTGCACCGGGGCGCCTCCATATGTGCTCAGTCCCTTCCATTGCACCGGGGCGCCTACAAATGTGCTCAGTCCCTTCCATTGCACCGGGGCGCCTCCATATGTGCTCAGTCCTTACCATTGCACCTGGTCGTCTCGGTATGTGCTGAATCCCTTTCATTGCTGAAAGTGCCAAAGATAGAGCACAAACTACATAGCTTCAGCGGCGTCTTCGAAATTTGTACCTGATTTTACCAGGTTACCATTTACAGACGAGTAGTTTGAAAGAAACATTCATACCATGAAAATACCAACGACATGCCAAGTCTAATAAGCTACACACGACGTGATTTGAACCGAGTTCGTTGGGATTGTAAGCCAAGCTCGGAACCGCTAAGACACCGACGAAATATGGCACACATGTAATGACAAGTGCCGGCCCGCACATTTGTGTGCATGTCGTAAGATGTGCGACATTTCCACAATTATAAACATTCGTGCTATCAATTATCACGTGCCCGATCTGAATGAATAACTTAACTTCTGTGGGGTCTATTTCTATAAAACAATTTAAAAATAGAAATACAGAAAAAAATATTGCAATGAAAGACGGAAGCATATTCAATTATCACGAATGGAAACCGTAATATCCGTAGCCCTCTTTGAACCGCACTGTCAATCAGAAACAAAGATTCCGTAGACGGCCCATGCATTCAAATATTCAAAGCATCATTAATTCTTTTACACTTTCTGATTACGCCCACTTTTTCAGTGGGACATGTTTATATCAAATTTAGATGGAATATTATCTGGAAATACAGAATCATCTAAAGTTATCAGGTTCTGATGTCTAAAATTGCTTTGTTAGTGTCAGAAGCGAAGGATCTTGTAGAAAGCTCACAGATTAAACATATTATTTTATCATTAGGTCTTGAATATCGGAAGATGACATACCGATATAAAGCTGTTATAAGAATGCGGAGTTATCCAGTTTTGATGGGTTATTCGGGAGACATGGGTTCTAACCTAAGTAAACCTTGTTGTTTCTATCAAGTGTAAACATTAAAGTCTAACATGCAAACATCAAGGTAGCTGTCGGTTAAGCGACCATTATTTCTCAGCCTGATAAATACTTTCGTGAACCCTTCAATAAGAAAGACCCTGCAAAAATAGAACATACATAAACATATGTAACTAACCAAAATGGTATCCCATCGAATGAAAAGTGACAGTTAAAAGACCTGGAGGAAAAAAAAATACTTCTATTATTGCTTGTTATCATAAAAGATATTATTGATAGGTTTACGTGCATATTCAACACACCATTCGAAAAGTATATGCTGGTCTGATTTATTTTTTTATTCTCTAAAAAGAAATGGATAAATATTACAGGTAGCTCTAGGTTCAGATGTAACGATACAATCAAATATTTTCAATCAATAAAATCGAAATTCCCGAACTTCTTTCCTTCAACTGATATTTGCCCACTTCTGCGTATCCCGTGCAAACCACGACCAAATTTTGCCACGAGTTCCCTTCTTCGTCGATATGAAGCTCTGAATCTTCTTCATCTATAAGGGGATTCCATAACATGGACTGTTTGGCAATACTATCGAGGATATATGTAATGCGTGCCTGACTTAGTGCTAGCGCTTTCTAATCACATTAAGTTCCACTGTAGCATGTCCGGTTCTCTGCTGTATTTTTATCATGCCATTCGGCCTAGACATGCATTGATTTGAAGAAAAAAAAATGTCCTAACAAACTTTAACTTTACCTCAGATTAGGTATTTATACAAGAGGACAGACTTCCTACTGTGGTCGAAGATTGATCATTGATCTTAGGACAAACTACCTATTGTGATCGAATTGCGTAAGTACCGGTGGTGGTGTGTAAGAATAACAAGTCAAAAAGAGCCGTATTATAAATAATCGTAAACTCGTATATGACCTGGAAAACACCAAGACGTAACGTTAGCATGATTTCGTGGTTATTACTGGTGCATAACATGCATTTTGTTCAAACAGATCTATCCAGAGTGTTGCAATAGGAGTGTGTGGCTGTTTATAAGTAATGTCTTCCCGTTGAGAACGGGTTATATGCTTGTTATAAATGTTACCATTAATTTTGGATAATGTATTTATACTGGTCAACTTGTTTTTTAATGCCAGAACACATTAATTAGCGAGCGATAGCAAAACGTGCTCCCCAAACAATGCTGGGTTCTTTAACTGTGGTCAGAGATTCCTCATTGATCTCAGGACATAATGTACTATGATTTCTATAAGTTTCCCCAAAGCATCGAAAGACAATTTTACCTTTTCTATGAGTAATGGCAAATCCTTACCAAGTGTGTCTATATAAATACCAAGATATGTGAAGGCGCTCATATCATGTAGGGGTCATTTTACAAATATAATCGGGCGGCACTAAGAGCATTTAATCTCATTTGCTATTCGCCGTGTACTTCTAGACACAATTGGTTGATTATCGCAGAAAGTATAGTCATTCTATTCTCCAGTTGATCTCGGCCTAGAAGTTGATATGGAAGTAGGCCCACAGGAAACAAAACCGCTCCCACGTTGGAATTACAAACGAGCCGACTGGGACAGATTTGCAAGCCTGACAGATGGGCTGTGTGAAACCATCAAATCACGGAACAACAAAAAGGAGGTCCATGGTGGAAAGCCTAAGCAAAGCAATAATGCAAGCTGCCACTGAAACCATCCCAAGAGGGGCAAGGACAAATTATAAGCCCTATTGGAATGATGATTTGCAGAAAGCGGAAGACGCAGTCACAAATGCTAGGAACATGGCAGAGCGAGAACAATCTATGAAGGCAAATATCGCCCTCAAAGTCGCCACGGCGAAATTCAAATACACTCTAAACCAAACATCAAGAGAAAGCTGGAAAAACAAAACAGAAAGCCTCAATTTAGACAAAGAAGGGAACAAACTATGGAAGCTAGTCAGAGCCAAGAATGACGAAACTCCATCAAACAAACAAATTACCAACAAGCAGGGCGAAAACTTGCTCACTGGAAAAAAGGCAGAAAACGCCTTTCTTGAACATTATGCCAGAGCAAACCACATAGATGTCCCTGCAGATAGGCATACAGACATTAGTGAAGAGCAAAAGGGGCACGACAACATCAATACGGCACCACAAGAGCAAATGATGGCAAAATTAACAATGAACGAAATGGAAGAGGTCATGAGAACATTAAAGAAAAGGAAATCTCCCGGAAAAGACGGGATAACAAACGAAATGCTGATGGGGCTGGGCCAAACAGCAAAGAGGAAACTGCTATCAGTCCTGAACCAAAGCTGGAAAATGGGTAGTGTACCTCAGGCATGGAATGACGCAGTACTTGTACCAGTACCAAAGAAAGGAAAAGACAAAACAGATTCAAATGGATACCGGCCTATCAGCCTACTGAGCTGTGTCGGCAAACTGATGGAACGTATGATAAACACCAGACTGATATGGCATCTGGAAGAAAAACGCATACTAATTCCACAGCAAGCAGGCTTTAGACAGCACAGATCCACTGAGGATCAGGTCATCCTCATAGCCCAGGAAATAGAAGATGCCTACCAGGAGCAAAAACACACAGTAGCGGTGTGGTTGGACCTGGAAAAGGCATTTGACAAAGTCTGGAAAGAGGGACTTAGAGTCAAGCTAAGAAGAAGTGACGTTTGTGAGAAAATGTACAAATGGATAAGTCACTACTTCAAAAACAGAACAGCCAGAGTTCAAGTACAAGGGCAGATGAGCAAAAAAGGTGACACTTGAGCAGGGAGTACCCCAAGGGGGAGTACTGTCACCCACACTCTTCTTTGTGTACATAAATGACATAACAGTGAATATACCAAGAAGAGTCCATAGCTCAATGTTTGCAGACGATCTGGCTATGTGGACCTCTGACAAGAATCTTACCATAGCAATAAATCGGATGCAGCAGGCCCTAACATCGCTGGAAGAGTGGGCGAACTCATTGCTGGTCAAAATAAACGAGGAAAAAACGACATGTACAATATTCTCGCTATCAAACAAACCCCAAAACACCAAATTAAGTCTCAACGGCAAAAACCTGCAGCCAAACGACAAGCCAAACTACCTGGGAGTCACATTTGATCGGCGCATGACATGGAAAAGTCAGATCGAGAAAACCGAATGAGAGCCAGAGAAAGAATGGCAATCATGAGAAAACTTGCTGGCACAAGTTGGGGAGCAGACGAAAGTATACTAAAGAAACTGTACACTGAAAGAGTGAGACCAGTTCTCAAGTATGGCATTGTGGCATGGACAACAGCAGCAAAGGCGAATTTCGATAAAATTAGCAAACTCCAAAACCAAGCTATGAGAGTTATAACAGGAGGCATGAAGTCAACGCCAGTTGTAGAACTTGAAAACATTACAAAACTGCAATCCATGACCGACAGAAGAGACTGCAGAGCCCAGCAGCAAGAAGAGAAACTCAAGAGGACTGACTGACCATCCAATGCACCAGAGACTAAAAAATGTCGGAAATGGGAAACTAAAGCGGAGAAACTTTGCAGAAATAGCCAAAGCAAAGATGCACGAAGACCCCACAAACGCACTAACAATACCAAAGCCCATCCCTACTGTGCGAAAACCTACCTGGAGGCAGCATATATATCCAGAGGTGGTAGAAAATATACCAGGTATTGGAAACAAAAACTGCCAGACTGAAAAAGAAAGAAGAGATACTACCCTGAGCTACATAATTAAAAACTACCCAAGCATGGACTGGACCCATGCGTACACCGACGGTTCTGTAACAAACATAACACAGAACGTAGGGGCAGGAGCATTTCTGAACCTACCAAATGGCAGGAAAATAACACTGGCATTCGCTGCTGGAAAATACACAAGCAATTTCAGAGCGGAGGCAGAGGCACTGAGGGCGGCAGTGGAAGAAATCGTGACAGGTAAAAGTAATGGAAGCCATTTAGTCCTGCTTACAGATACCTTGACCGTAGTCACAGCACTAAAAAGCCAGAAAAACACTGAACTTAATCATTTAAGAGCAGTACTATGTCAACTATGCCATCAATCTGCACCAAAAAGGGTAGTTGTACAGTGGGTTCCATCCCACTGCAACATCCAAGGCAACGAGGAGGCAGACTGGCAAAAGAAGGTGCAAGACTACCACTACCAGATACTAGTATGACATATGAAGAGTCAAAACGGCTTATTAGAGCTAAATAAATGACCAAATGGGAAACCGAACATACTGGCTACACCAAAAACGATGCATAGTACTTTTACCAGTTGAACAGAAGAGAGCAGGTCGTGGTCTTCAGACTTCGCACTGGCCACAATAGACTAAGGTACCACCTATTCAACAAATTGAAGATAGGTGGCACTGACGAATGCCCGTGTGGTACCGATAAAATGACCGCTGAGCATCTGCTGCAAAACTGCCCGACATACGAGGACCAGAGAGAGCAGATGTGGCCATCACCAGTGGCAACACTAGACAAGCTCTATGGCAGTGTCAACAGCCTCAGGATGACCGCTGTTTTTTTCGAAAAAATTAAGGTTGATGTCTGACTGCGTACGATGAAGAAGAAGAAGATCTCGGCCATGGGACAAAAGAGTATAGTCATCGGCATTGTCCAGACCATGAAATCGTTCTGCCAAAAGCTAAATAATTTCATTATTGTTGAGTGAAAGAATCCTCTCATGATCCCATTAATATCCAGGAGTAAGAAATATAGAGACAATAGACATCCATGTTTACATAAGTCATAATCGTAAGTGGATCGGAAATATCAATCTCACAACGAACACGACATTATGTATCCGCATTTGTGTTTTTAATAATATCAATGAATTTCAAGAATACTATATAATTCCGGAACAATTTCGAGATTGATTTGCTGTCCAAACTGTCAAATGTCTTTCCATAATCCACGAATCCGGCATAACTAGGGTGAATTCCATACGTACTTTGCTGAATTATTATACTCAGTGTAGCAATCTGGTGACAGCATGACTATACTTGGTGAACCTGGAGGTCAATGACCTAATTCGGTATTTTAAGCCTGTTCAATATATTCATAGTCACTGACAGTTACATTTTGTTTGCATCCCGATCTTATGTTGTATTGTACCAGAGATGGCCTAGACTTAACAGCAGTAAATCATGAGTTGGAATGACCACATAATTAAAATTGTGTGCTCTTAATGTGGTGTCTTACATCTTTCGCTTTATGCAACTGAAGTTATACCAATCCATTAGATTGAACTTCCGGTGCCTAGCAAGATGGCTGCGTCGTCTATAAAAAACAACTGCCAGCTAGTAGAATTGATGCAAATAGGAAGTTAACAAGAATTCCTGATTTTAAACAGCTCACGACACAAGGCGACATCGTCCGAATGCTGACCTGATGAAACTATGGTTGGTGACCATAACCACAACCCACCACCCCCAGTTATATCTTCGAGAAAAAAAAACTCCAGATTATTTCCTACAACTTGCAAAATTAATTCATGCTGCATAAATTAGCTCTTTTAATCTATAGCTTGAAAAATAATCAGGTATGTCGTCATCGGACTGTCTATTACGATTCGCATTGTACTTGGTGTTAAAATTGCAACAAAACCCATAACAGCGTAGGAGAGTGCCTTGTCAAATACGTCAAATCGGTTTAAATAATGCAACGTTATAAATGCATGTTCCAGGCTAAGAGAAGTCATTTTTTATCATGCAATGCTACACCCCACTTAGTTGTTGGGAAACTACGCAGTGGAAATGTTTTACGAAGACTGAAAAGCTGCTATGTTAGCATGCGTATAAGAGGATCATTATGGGTGATTTCAATGCCAAAATTGACCCCAACCAAACCGGGGAACACTTCAGAGTATAATGATAATCAGCGTAATGATCGATGAAACCGCTTGGCCATCTTCACAAAAACTCAACAATTGATCGTAATAAACTCATTTTAGAAGAAGCCAATAGGAAAATTATAGACACATCATTCTCTAAACGATAGCAAGTTCTTCACAAATGTAGGAGCACTTTATCGTTTGAAAATAGCCAATCCGAATTTCAATAAACCTGAGCGGTACGCCCCATAAGTAACAATACAAAGCCATTACGCTGCTCAATGGCACACCGTTCGCATATGAAAATACACAAGGCTAGCAAGCTGCTGCATTCTCAATAAAGCACTTTGGCCGATTTGTCAAGGTACTTATTAAATATGTTAATGCTGCAAAGTTTCGTAAATCCAGAAGGCGTACACAAAATAAGGGAAAGACAAGACAATTAGTCGACATGAGAAGAAGTCTTAAAGTTGAAGTATCAGTCACTAGTTCAAGAACGACTATGACCAGCATCGAACACAGCAACTATTCAAAGCGGTAGAAACCAGGAGTAGTCTATTAAGATGCCGCAATAACCTGCAGCAGAAGAGATGCATTCTTAAAGAACTTAAAAATTGGGACTACACCACGGCAACAGATAGACGGATCATCGAGAAGAGTTAAAACAGTATTTCATTGACCTCTGCTAGTCTATTGCAGAAATCACCAAAAGGCTGGTAACAACAAAACAATAACTTGTTGCAATGACTGAACCTGATGCGATCAATTTGTCCATTTAGCAGGCACATCCCCATTAATAGATTGGCTAGACTTCCTAACTACTAGATGTCATTATCACAGTTCATCTGGCAAAACTATTAAATAAATGCTTTCAAACGGAACGAATTTTTGACTAGTGGAAATCTTCAAAGACTACTCTAATTCACAAAAATAGATATCGAATTTCTTGGAAACTACCACCCATTTTGTCTTAGTTCTTAGTAGACCTGTACTTCTACAGGGGCAGAAGCCCATGTACAGGTACCAGCTCTGTTATGAGCTGGAAGTAGCCGGGAGAAGGGTTTCCTGCTTAGCGGGCTAGGCTCGAGCAGCTTAATACTCTGTTGCGTTGGGACAAGCACTTCCGGAGGGTGGTTAACCGATGTGCGAATGCGTCTTAATAGACTAAAACACTAGAGCAAAGTAGACTCGCAGCCTGTTAGGCGCCATCTATGCTGCTCTAAACAAACCACCAAACGATGCCCGGTGTTATACTATGTCTCTGTTAATCCCCTCTGTCGACATACTCTCTGTGAGGCCGTGGTTCTATTCCCGGCAGAACACTTGGAACAATTTGTCTTCTACCAATAATATACAAGATATTTGCTAAAGTTGTTGCCACCATAATCAACAGGCAACTCGACATACGGTAACCTCATGAACAAGCCGGATCAAAAAAAGGGTTCCCCACCACTGATCACTTGTACACGACCAATCTTCTCAAATAGAGCACGCTAACAGCGCATAACCTTATATCTTGTATTTAATTATTACAAAAGAGCCTTTGACCAGATGAAAACAAATGCAGTGGTAAATACTTTTAGAAATCAGGGCACTTCCGAAAACTTCACAAAGCGATTGAGAAAATCAACCAAGGCTGCAATACAACAATTACTCTGTACCATAGGTCAGTATATTTTCAGATAAAAGAAGAGTTCGGCAGAGCAACACCAACTGTCCAACTTTTTGTATACAGCTACTGTCGACGAGATCTTTCAACACCTACATTCGGTCAATATAAGCATAAATATAGATGGCAAGATGCTCACGCATGTTCGGAGTGTAGACGAAATTATTTTAACAATACTTGAACGACCAATACGAGATCAGCAGAAAGGCTGATTAATAAATACGAAATACAATGGCTGAGAAATCCCTACGGTCTACAACAGGAAATCAAGCTGGGAGAAGAAATCATTCAGAATGTCAGCTACTGCGTCTACCTGTGTCAAGACATAAATAATTGTCAACCACAATATTGAACGCGAAATCTCTAGCCGCTGTAACAGGGAAGATAATATAAACACAAAGACGACAGGGACAAATCTATGAGATTTCATCACAAAAAAAGAAAGAGAGGACACTGAAGATCCATTGCAGCTGACATTCGATGTGGAGATGGCAATTGAACTGAAATGTAATTTTAATATTGAGACTATCTTATTTGATTTGTATAAATTTCGGTTTATATTCCCCTTGTGATTTCTTAGAAAAATGAGCACGGATGTTATCCATTTTTTTAATTTTCAGATTTGCTGTAGTCCCCACTGTTTTATTTACCAATCAGAAAGATACTTAGTGTTAAAAGTAGGTAGATAATTTATCTGTAGGGGTAAAGTGACCGAGTTCGGTGTCTACACCCTGTATACCTATCTATAATTGGTGCCTGACCTTCAGATTGGAAAGAGACGGACATGAGGCCGTGAACTGGTGGTTCTAACTAAAAAATATTTTGAGACATTTAATAATGAATTACCTATCATATTTTATAATGAATTAAATTTTACATTTGATAACGAATGAAGTAATATTCCTGCTGTTACAATGTGCTACAGGACTACATTTTCGCTTGGTGTTGATTTTTTTTTAATTGGAAAAACAATAACGTTTAATTTATTATCTACTTTTGATTTTAATTTTTTTTATTATTCTTATAATTACACATCCTGTAATCTTGTAGTAGCAATGTGGACATAACATAAACTCTGCAGCCTACCAAGTATGTCGTAAAAGGTGACTAAAGAAACTAGCACTGGGAGCAAGTAATCTCATCTTGTAACACGTTGCTATTACAACGACCACTGCAATTGCTGTTAAACATACTTCCTGTTACGCGACCAGTTGCAGTGTTATCCCGAGGCCTCACGTGGAGCGATAATCTTTATTTAGACATTAAATACCGCCAAAATACATTTAAAACTACTTAACAAAAGACCTAAGATACTGCTAAATCTTGAAACAGATATAAAAAGATGCGTAAGATACTGTTAGAATTCTTTTAAAAAAGCTTTAAATAGACGCAACATACTGCAAACATTGTAAAAAAGAGGTTTAAAAGACATAAGATACTGCCAAAATTGTAAAAAAAAGAGGTTAAACGACGTAAGATACTGTTACAATTTTTTTTTAAAGACGTTAAAAAAAAGTAAAATACTGCCAAAATTGTAAAAAAAAACGTTAAAATGCCGCAACATACTTCAAAACTTGTAATAAAAAGGCGTAAGATACTGCTGAAATTGTTTTTAAAAATGACGTCAAAAAGGCATAAGATACTGTTAAAATCGTTTAAAATACTTTTCACATTTAAAAAAAAAACCTATAAAGAAGACGCAAAATACTGCCAAATTTATTAAAAAAGCAAAAACTCGACCTACCAGACAAAAAGGGAAAGAGAATTACAATACAATTGAATCAACGAAAATACACGAAGAGAGTACAGGTAACGTGTGTTAATCATTGCTGATTACGAGTTCCATTTAACTCACAACACGATTATTTTCAAACTAGGCTAAGGAGAACATTATTTTTAACATTTTAATTTTCAATATGGTGGGATTCCGGTAAAAAGAGAAAATTGCGTTTTTAACTGACGTAAAACGGAGATCACAGATAAAGCTAACATCCAGGTTTTGTTTTTTTACCATATCATTAATCATAGGTCAGACTTCTAGCATCATATACAAACATGTTTCGAGGTGTGTGCTTGAAACTCGAACCTGCTGCTTGAACTCCAAAATAAATATGATTCCACAGTAATGTTAGACATTACGGAATTATCCCCCACCTACAAAGTTCAAAGCTTCTATTACATTACGTGTGTGTCCTAGTGCATTCGTTCATTTTCTTTTCCTGCTCGCCATTCCAAGTTTTACTTAAACTAATCTTATAGTTGAAAAATCGTAAATCGATTCGTGATTTTTTGTAAGAACAACTCCGTTTACGGTGATGACCTGTAATTTCTTCTTTTTTTCGACAATACAGGAAACTGTGCCTCTGATTTAGTCATCATAAATCTACTTATCTGACATCGTCTGCGCATGCTCTTGAGATAGTGGCTGACCTAGTCTGTGCCAGCTCTTGTGATAAAAGATAAATTGGTCAGTTGTATACTATAGCAGGGACCCAGTTTTTAAATTGATTGGTAATTTCGTGCATAGAGGTTTCTAGTGCTTTTAGTGAGCTATTTTCAAAATGATGAGCGAATGCAATCCGGCTTCAAATTAAAAAAAAAACCTGATCATGGTATGATGTAGTCAGAGAGAGAGAGAGAGAGAGAGAGAGAGAGAGAGAGAGAGAGAGAGAGAGAGAAAGGAAGATAGAGAGAGAAAAAGAGAGAGAGAGTGAGACAGAGAGATTATGTGAGTGACAACGTAGAAATACACAACAAACGCTTTAGTGAAGAAATAAACCTAGGGTGTAGATTTGTAGTTATTTGATATAAATAATCGACATCACTGCATACTAGCAGACTAACGAGAAATTTGTTTCGTTCTACAAATGGCGAAGGATTTGAATGCACTTCTGCTCGGTCAGCTTTCCTCTCTATCTTGATGCACAACTCTTGTCACGTTTCTGCAGTTTGTTCAGTTCTGCTGCACGGATTATTTATGTCATCATCGACAAGTGGAAGTGTAGACGTTGTGATTGTAGGAATAATACTGATAATATATTTTTGTTCTTTACACGAAAAATGTATGAGGTGGTAGAAATATATAACTGTTTATGTGTTGCATGTTGCAGAATATTTGCAGCTACAATTTTCAGTAGAAGTGGTAAAGATAAATATACACAAGGGCGTTCAGAAAGTAATGTCCCTACCACATCGTTTTTCTCAAAAGCTTGCGAATTGATTGTCTTTCCTCTTGGCATCAACATCCACAACAATCACACCTTCAATGTCCTAAAAGACAGTGATCTTGAGCTGTCAAGCTGAAGGACTTGTCTTGAATTTGTTTCTTTCTGGTGATAGCGGGTGATGTCACTCCATGGATAGTTTGTTTTTTTTGGTCTCAGGTTCAAAATGATGTGCCCAGGTTTTGTCATTTGTAACGATATTCGCCGAAATGTTCTCTCCATCACCATTGAAACGGTACAATAATTCAGATGAAATTGTTTTACTTTGCAACCGGTGGTCAGTTGTGAGGCTTCGAAGAACCCATCTTGCGCGAACCTTAAAAAATCAGAATTTTTATAACTCCATTTGCAGATGCAAGGCCAGTTGTTTAGTAGTGATTCGTCTATCAGTAAGAATAATGCCCTCGGGGCATTTCAACATTTCTGCGTCGGTGGCTGTAACAGGACGCCCACTGAGCGGCCGTTCAAGCAGCTTCGTTTCTACACTTTCTGATTCTTGTTTTCTCTAAGCCCAGCAACTAACCGTGCTCCTGTCGACTACAGAAACTTCCGTACACGTCACATAGACGCTTGTGAAAGTTCACAGCCGTTTCCTTCTCTGCAAGAAGAAATTCTATCCAAATTCGCTGCTTTTAACGCAAATTGTTTATTGCAGTCGCATTATTTGACATATTGCGATGCAATTTGGTACACACAATTGACACATGCCATACTTGAAGTGTGCATAATGGCATGCTTGTATTTTCATTATTTATTGAGAAAGATAATGTGGTGCATTACTTTCTGAACGTATATATATATATATATATATATATATATATATATATATATATATATATATATACATCAAAATAGAGAGAGAGACAGAGAGAGAGAGAGAGAGAGAGAGATAGAGAGAGATAGAGAGATGACATCTAGAAAAAGACTATTTTAAGAGCAGAAACCTATAACACTTTGCAAATAATAAATCGTGTTGAAATATTTACATGGCAAATAGACCATTGTAGGCTGAAGATCAAAAGTTCAGAAAAATGAAAATGGGGCACCTAGCCATGTGATCGTGTGAAAAGAACATATCAAATGTGAAATATGTTTTCCTGGTCTCCCAACTCCACGAGCGGAGCAGACTGACCGCGACATTTATGAAGGAAAGATATGCGATTATCTGAGAGCGAACGATAGTGCACGAGGGACGGGGTTATGTACAAAAAGTTTTCCCAGCGAGCTTGTAGATTAAATGTAATGGTTACCATATTAACAGACGGAAAATTAAAACTCCTGTCCAAATTTCAAATTGTGAATTCTATTATCGATGGCATATTCGGTACAATCCACAGCTGTTAAAGACATTGAATGTCAATGTCGAGCATGTTAAATATATTTTCAAATATATCTATAATGGAAATAATGCTACATTGAGTGCAATTGAAAAGAAAAGTATTATTAAAACAATTGATCACAATAATCTATTTACATTTCTTGAAATGTTAGTGCATTGCAAGCTATTTAGCTATTGAAGAAATTTGCAATTTCAGAAAAGTCTCATGCTGTAGTAAAAATAGTATTCCATTTACAAGAACAGCAACATGTATTTTATCCACAAGGACAAGTAATTTATTTACAAAGGAAACAATGTTAAATGCACGGTTTAATCTTCACCAAAGCGTTAACAGGAAAATAACTAAATAGAAATACTTAATTGATATATTGTTTTTATAAAAGAATAACGCATAATGAAAAAGAACCCAATGACGAGGAGAAGGAGTGATTATAAAGATTATAAAAATGCCACTAGTACGAGAATATGACATATTTTTAAGGATGATACTAACAAGATGTCAAGGTCATTTTATCTTTACCACTTTAAAGATTGTCGGTGGGACGTTGTATTTCTTGAACATAACATTTGACATGCTACATTAACCGAAACAATTAATAATCAAATATCGAGTAACAGACGATTACTGTTTGCTGTAATCTGTGCATGGCGAGAACCAACAAATGTTCAGGAACTCGGACTCAACATAAATATTACATGGAATAAAATTGTATCCATATACCTTCAGTATGTGCTACGATGTACCTAGCTCCGGATAAAAGAGTAACATTTAACGAATCTAATTGACGGGGTGGACAATTTAATTTACGAAAAACATAAGTACATCTTCTAATGTTTAATGCTTATTTTCTCAAATTTTCATTTCGGTAAAATTGTTTTAACCAAATGCTTTTATTGTCGATATTTTAATCAATTGTTTCAGTACTTACTATCTTACACTACCATTGTTCAAAAATGTGAAAGCAGTGTACTTTTATGCTTTTCGATTATAACAACCATCAATGATAATAAAGAAGCGTTAATTGTAAAAAAAGCAGATGCTTCTTTTATAATATACAGTTTCAATGATGGACATATGTTCGGTTTGAATCAACTAGTCTATTAGGATGTGTTTAGGTTATACCCACTTTACACTCACTCTCTCTCTCTTTCTCTCTCTCTCTCTCTCCCCGTTTTTGCACATACGCATGCATACATAGACAAATGTCCCTGAATTGTCAAAGAACTTAGGATGTTCTATTTTTGTAAAGTTGTGCCTTGGTTTTCTAGAATTCCTTCTCTTATGTATTATCTTTGAGCTGTGTATCATATTCATAGTTGATTATAAAAATATGTTTATAACATAAATGTTGATCAGTCTAATCCAAGTTTGACATATTTAATCCACAGAAAAAAGTTAACTATTACCTCTTAGACATATTTAACTGAACACATTCAAAAAAAAAAAAGAAAATGGTAGGTCTTTTAGGAAATGTTTTACAATTAGACGATAGAAATTGGTTTCCGAGAATATAAAAGGCAGACTAATCTATCAAGAGCTCTCTTGACATACATGTGTCTCGCACGCAGCCTCGCACTCAGAGGGAGAGGTAGAGAGAGAGAGAGGTAGGGTGAGGGAGATAAACAGAAGGTAATGTTTGTCGGTCTGTTTAACCATCATAGAATAACAAAATGCTTTCTAGTTATGAATTTATTTCTGAAACAAACCATGTTATGCTTATATATAAAACATTAAACGTTGATATGTATTTTGTAAAGATATAAGATGGACAGAAGTGTGTAAGGGATAGTGCCTCACGGTGAGAGGCTGCCACATCCTTGATGACCAGGATCCTATTTGGTTCCCTCACTCCTATCTAGCTCATAGAGTCTGACTATGTACGGCAGCGCCACCTTCCGGGCAACGGCTTTGGCTGGTCGGCTAAACTACGTGAGTGAAACGACAAGAAGGGGAGTCCACCCCTGACAAGTACACACAACTACTGATGGAAGAGGCGGAAGATCGACTTGGGCGACAACGACTCTGAAAGTGGGAGCTGGAAACGCCTCGTATCGGGCTATGGGCGCACCAGAGACCATAGTTGGTGAGCGGCCAGAACAGCGTTCAGAAAGCCATGGCAAACTACTGAATGTAAAATGCCAAGAAACTTATGACAGTCCAGCGAAACGAAACTCAAAGATCTTATGGTGAGGCCCTCAGGCTAGGCTATCATCGACGCCAACTGGGGAAGAGGCCGATTTCAGAGTCAGTACAAGTAATATAGATGGCGGCCTAAAGCCCGAATGTATTACAGTGGACAACTCTGAAATAGAACTAAAAATAAAACTAAGAATAGGCACCTGAAACCTCAGGAGCCTATACCAGGGAAAGTTGTTTATGATTGGAAAAGAAAGGGAGAGAACCAAGAAAGATGTTCTTAGAGTCTCTGAACACAGATGGGCCGGTCAAGGGCACTGTATCAACACCACAGGAAAAACATTTATTAACTCTGGGATGGACAAGGGTGGGAAAAGCGGGGTCAGCTTCATTCTGTCAAAGAAGACGGCGCCTAAAGAGAAAGAGACTAAAGAGAAAGACAAGGAACTTAACAATAATTCAAGTTTATGCACCAACATCAGCAGCTGATGATTGTGAAATTGAAAATTTCTATAACAACCTTACAAGAAACAATGGAAAAAGTAGAAAAAAGAGACATTTTGATCATCATTGGAGATTTCAATGCAAAAGCGGGAGAGGAAAGAACCGACGATTAGAGAAGTGTTCGAGGACCTTTTGGTTAGGGACACAGAAATGAGTGAGGAGAAAATCTGGTTGAATTCTGCATGAAAAATAACCTGTCCATTGCCAACACTTTATTTAAACAACTTCCACTAAGACTATTCACGTGAACGTCCCCTGATGGCAACAGCAGAAATCAAATAGACGACATCCTCGTACAACAACGATGGAGGTCAAATATGCTGGTAGCAAAAACGCTGCCAGGAGCGGACTGCGATAAAGACCACGAATTACAGTTTGCAGTTTTCAAAACAAGACTGCGTAGGATTAACAAAGGTTGCCAGCCAATACGCTTCGATGTAACAGCAATACCTACTAAATTCAACATCAAATTAGAAAACAAAGTTGAGGCGTTCCTTGCGGTACATGAAGAGATGACGTCTGATGAGTTGGCATCACGCGCAAGGGATATGTTAATCTCGACAGCGAACGAAATGATTCTCAGGATGTCGCACAAAAAACAGAGCTATATTTCAGAGGAAACACAGAAACTCATTGAAGAAAGGAAACAATTAAAACAAATTGGAAGTCAGGGAACCAACATAGCATTTAAAAACTGCGCAAGAAAATTAGAAGAGAAATAAGAAAAGATAAAAGAAGATACATAGTTGAAACTTGTAAGGATATAAAAAACCTACAGCATCAAGGCAGGGAGAGAGATGCCTTTAAGGCGATTAGAATACTGACAAGGGAATTCAGTCCGGTTCCACATGTTATCAATGACAAAGAGCATAACACATTAACAGAAACCAAAGACATACTGAATAAATGGAAAGAGTAATGCAGAACTTGCATGGAGATGCACAAAGCGCTCAGTTACAATCCTACCAAAAGATGAGAAAGAACCTGAACCAACATTGGAGGAAGTACACTCGGCAATCAAAAGCCTGAAAAAGGGAAAGTTCATAAAATGTGATGATATCCAAGCAGAACTAATTCAAGCAGGAGGGAATGCAAGTTCTGGAGTCTATCACAAGCTGTGTAAACATATATGGCACAGCGCAGAGTTGCCAAAAGCATGGAAAAGATCCATTTATATTACCCTCCCCAAAAAACGGCAATCTGAAGCTGTGCACGAACTACCGAACTATCGCGCTGATCAGCCACGCTAGCAAGATACTCTTGCGAATCCTATTAAGAAGGATAGAGAAAAGGTTTGAATCTGAAATTCACATAATGTAGGCAGGTTTTAGGAAAGACAGAGGGACCAGGGACCACATATTCAATACGAAAAATGTAGAGAGTTTAATGAAGACCTGTATACATGTTTCATTGATTACACCAAGGCCCTCGATACGGTAAAACATCAACATATGTGGAAAATCATGAATGAAATGGAGTGTCCTTTGCATATTATTCATCTCATTGAAACATTATTCGAAGATCAAGGAGCCACTGTCCGAGTATCTGGAAAAACATCAGATTGGTTTGCAGTACAAAAGGGAGTAAGATAGGGATGTGTACTCTCGATCTTATCCAAGCAACATATATTCGGAATGTATAATGAGAAAGTTTCGAGAAGACGAGAACATTGAAAGTTTCGACCCATTTACGATTGGTGGGTACGAGATTCCAGAGTTACGATACGCAGATGACACAGTGATACTATCAAGAAGTGCAGAACGGCTAGAACAGCTAATTTCAATTGTAAATTGATATAGTAAAGATCAAAACCTGTTTATAAACATAAATAAAACAAAGATAATGACCGCCGACATAACATAATGTCAGCATAAATTTACAGTGGGTGGTGAGGAAATAGATCAGGTCACAAATTTGGAATATCTGGGATCCAGAATTGACAAAAATGGCGACTGCTTGAAAGAAATCAGACGTAGACTTCCCATGGCAATGCAAAGACTGAACAGCCTGAAGAAATTATGGCAGAGCACCAACAAAATTATAAAAGTAAAAGTCTTGAGAGCCTGTGTTTTTCCTGTGGCAGCGTATGGCTGCAAATCATGGACAATTATAAAAACTTCCAGACAAATAATCGAATTCTTCGAGTCAAAATATTACAGAAAGATCCTCAGAATACCATAGACAGTGAAAAAGACAAATGTAGACATTCGGCAAGAGTTGAGCATAGAGGAGAACTGGTTTATCAATCCCATTTTGACTAGAAAATGCAAATACTTTGGTCACGACAGAACAGTGATGGAAGGTTTGGTGCCAGGCAAAAGAGGAAGGAGTAGACCAAGAAGACGATGGTACCAAGATATCCACGAATGCCTGAGTATGACTGTGGCGGAGGTTGGCGTTTTGGCAAGGGAATGAGTTTCTATCAGACAGACTGGGATGGGAGCGACGTTCTTTAAAGGACATGCTACATGATTAAAGATATAATGCAAGGTCGAGTTAAAGTTGAGTGTATCAGCAACATGCCTTGGTGAGCAAACACTTACAAGACAAAAACAAATGCTGATAATAGAGAAACTCTTGTTTTCATCTCATTGAACGTCTGTCACACTTTCCAGTTTCATTCGTTCATTTGGTTATTTTTACTGGAATAACATTATTGATGTGCGCGCATGTGCTGTGAAGATATTGATATCACATATTTGTGTTTCCCTGCATTTGAAATGCGATATGCTTCACAAAAACAAATTCAATTTACAGATTAACAACGGAATCTGACACAAAAGAAAACACGTGTAATGTTATTGTCGTCTCACCTCAATACGAGAAAAGTTTTTAAAATTGAGACTGTATGATGGTCTCAGCTTTTGTTTATTTAAAATTACTAATTCATGAAGTATACATTTCTGAAATGATTGTAGTTTTTCAATTATTTTATTATTATATGTGATCATTAATTTAGAACTTGATATGCCACTGTGAGCAGAACCTACACCAATTAAACACCGTATACTGGAAATATCTATGCATTCTTTGCATTGTATCAAGCGTGTACGCGATCAATGGCAAGAATTATGTTGAAAAACTGTAAGGAACAAATCGATTTGATTTTCAAGAACCATGTTAAGAATAAAATGCAAAACTAAAATGGGAGGTTAGCGGGAAATAAATGTACAGACGCAAAGAAAAGAAACAGTCACTGTGTGTTATGGTGTGTTGTTGGTCTTTTAATTTTCCATCATTATGCATGAATTTCTGACAACATTCACAAATTCATAACAAAAGGCAACAGCTGTCTAAGAGCCATCTTCACATCAAGACAACAAAGTAATATTAGCCAAGTAAATAGTGAATAACGCTTGAATCAAGACTACACTGAGATGCATTACGCCACGTCTTCTTTACAATTGTTATATTCTGTTGTGAATATCCATATCTTAAATCGTATTCTTTGAAGTCAGTGAAATCTTCAGTTTCCGTCTTACTCACAACAAGGTCGTTTAGCGGCAAAGACAACGCATAAGGTAGCATTCATGTTTGTTCAGTTCGATCGATCCGCTGTCACTCTAGTTATTGCTGACTATGTTTGTGCATTTTCGATGTGGTCAAAATTCTCTGATATTTTACTATTAATTATTGTCGACGTCGTCTTTATCGTCAAAGTCACCAATATTACCACCATCATCATCATTATCATTATTGTCACCAACACCATCATTATTGTTACCAACACCATCATTATTGTCACCAACACCATCATTATTGTCACCAACACCATCATTATTGTAACCAACACCATCAATATTGTCACCAACACCATCATTATTGTCACCAACACCATAATTATTGTCACCAACACCATCATTATTGTCACCAACATCATCATTATTGTCACCAACACCATATTTGTTGTCACCACATCATCATTATTGTCACCAACACCATATTTATTGTCACACCACCATCATTATTGTCCCCAACAACTTCATGTGGAGATACGACTCTAACAAATAAGGATATATTTTTTTTCTGTCATGTACTATTCGTTTAGCTCTCACCACGACTTCTTATTCTATTTCTGTAGTTACGTCAGCTGCGCAGATCCTTGCGGCTTTCTCTGTGTGTTGCAAAATTGACCATCTTTACGGGAAACTTTATCCGTGGATGTTTGAAATGTTTGTTCTCGTAAATAATAAGACCATTTCTGACATAAATGTATACCTTGTATAGGATGATTAATTACTGCTAGGCCGTAACATACGACATTTTAAACAGGTAACATTGTCCCTACGCCTTGCTCCACTTTCAGACCTCAGCAACAAACGGATGACGATTTGAACATTTTACAGGGTCAGTAATCCTTGCTCTACGTTCAGATCTCAATAACTCAGGGACATGTGTCACTAGTTTCAGCTATTAGGGTGTTATTTATAACAGGTTGTAACGGTATTACTACAATACTATATAGTATTATGTCCAACGATGTTGAGATACCTGCTACAGGTGATGAGGAACAACCATTAGCAAGACCACACGTAATATCATCTTAACGGTTATCACCACCGCTCCATGCAGAGTGCATGCCTTATATTGCTGAGAATGCTAAATGCAAACATAGTAAATCCCGGAAGCTGCAAGTCTCGACATTCACGTACATATTAATCTGTTGGAAAAATACCACATACAAACATACTAAAACTAAAAAAATATTTAAATGAGAGTCCGACATACAAACCTCAAGACATGAAACGACATAGAATGTCACCTTCTAATGGCTGGTGAGATTAGTTTGCAGAAATGAAAGGATATCTTTTGGCTATCTGGCATTGGTTATTGACCTGTCTGACTGAATACCAGAATTCCAGTATACTGTCACGTGTATGCTTAGAGACTTGATTCTACGAAAACGTAGCATTTGTCGTCATTTACTTGCTGACTTGCTATTATTAACTCGAAAGGAGCCAGGTATCCATTAACAACTGGATTTAATTAAGCTAGATGTGACATTCTTACGTACGAAGTCATTTTTTTAATAATTTCTGATTCAGTTTATAAAATACATGCAACTGTGTATTTCCTTCATTATCCTTAATACTGCGATTTGTGAAACGTTGTTTGCTTGATAATATTCTATTGATATCTGCCATGGCTATCCAGATTCTTCGTCACAGTCTTCATTTTGTTTGTGATTCAAGACGAGGGTTGTGATGCGGGGACGTCTAAGTCCCTCCAGTACATAATGGAAACGTGTCGTGTCTAATGCCCTTGATGACTACTTCCGTCTACAAAAATCTATATAGCATACTTTCCGTACTTGCACGTTGACACACTGACTTCATCGTTTTATTTCTGATCTTCCTCTTGATTTCCTCTGCTTCTTTTGGTACGACTTTTGTTCAGACGTTACCCTTTTTCTCAGTTCCAATTTTCTAAACAACATGTACGATATTCTTGCTTTCAAACAAACCCCAAAACACCAAAATAACTCTTAACGGCAAATATCTGCCGCCAAACGACAACCCAAACTACCTGGGAGTCACATTTGATCGGCGCATGATATGGAAAAGTCAGATCGAAAGAAACCGAATGAGAGCCAGAGAAAGAATGACAATCATGAGGAAACTTGCTGGCACAAGCTGGGGAACAGACGAAAGAATACTAAAGAAACTGTACACTGGAAGAGTGAGACCAGTTCTCGAGTATGGCATTGTGGCATGGACAACAGCAGCAAAAGCGAACTTTGACAAGATTAGCAAACTCCAAAACCAAGCCATGAGAGTTATAAAAGGAGGCATGAAGTCAACGCCAATTGTAGAACTGGAAAAGATTACAAATCTACAATCCATGACCGACAGAAGAGACTGCAAAGCCTAGCAGCAAGCAGAAAAACTCAGAAGACTGACAGACCATCCAAAGCATAAGAGACTAAATAATTTTGGAAATGGGAAACTAAAGCGAAGAAACTTTGCAGAAATAGCCAAAGCAAAAATGAACGAAGACCCTATGAACGCATTAACAACACCAAAGTCCATCCGTACTGTACGCAAACCTACCTGGAGGCAGCATATATTTCCAGAGGTGGTAGAAAAAATACCAGGTATTGGAAACAAGAACAACCAGACTGAAAAAGAAAGAAGAGACATAACCCTGAGGTACATAACGAAAAACTACCAAAGCATGGACTGGACCTATGCATACACTGACGGCTCTGTAACAAACACAACATAGAACGGAGGGGCAGGGGTATTCCTGAGCCTACCAAATGGTCGAAAAACAAAACTATCAATGGCATCTGGAAAATACTAAAGCAATTTCAGAGCGGAGACAGAGGCACTGAGGGCTGCAGTAGCAGAAATGAAGACATGCAAAAGAAACGAAAGCCATATAGTCCTGCTTACAGATGCCCTGGCCGTAGTCACAGCATTAAAAAGCCAGAAAAATACTGAACTTAATGATTTAAGAGCAGTACTCTGTCAACTATGCCAGCAGTCCGCACCAAAAAGAGTAGTTGTACAGTGGGTTCCATCCCACTGTAACATCAAAGGCAACGAGGAGGCAGACAGACTGGCAAAAGAAGGTGTAAGACTACCACAACCAGATACTAGTGTGACATACGAAGTGTCAAAACGGCTTATTAGAGATAGATACATGACCAAATGGAAAACAGAACATACTGGCTAGACAAAAAACGATGCCTATTATCAGTTGAACAGAAGAGAGCAGGTCGTGGTCTTCAGACTTCGCACTGGCCACAATAGACTGAGGTACCACCTATTCAATAAATTGAAGATAGGTGGCACTGACGAATGCATATGCGGTACTGGGAAAATGACCGCTGAATATCTGCTGCAAAACTGCCCTGCATACGAGGATCAGAGAAAGCAGATGTGGCCATCACCAGTGGCAACACTAGACAAGCTCTATGGCAGTGTCGACAGCCTCAGGATGACCGCTGCTTTTTTCGAAAAAATAAAATTTGACGTCTGACAGCGTACGAAGAAGAAGAGGTTCCAATTTTCTAATATGCACATTAGTTCCATAATAGATACTGCCGTCTGAGATCAAGTGTAATATACTGCATTGCACACGATATTAACTTCTTGTGAAATATGGACAGCAGTCCAATTCTTTGCTGCCTTGATTTCCCTAATTGTAATTGAGGTACCTATGTACAGTTTGATACGCAATAGCATGTAGCTGCCGTTCAGCCACGTCATTGCCTTTGCCGTGAGATGCAAATGCACTATACAGTCTGTCACTCAGTTTCTAAGTGCCAGGTTGGATCACGTTACTTGGTAGCAGTGATCGTTTAACGTTGGCAAATAAAACAACTCGACGACAAGAGAACGATACTTAGGTATTCATAAGCAAAATATATTCGCTCCCATTAAAGTATCACAAGCTAAAGTTTTGAAGAATTGAACGACGAGTGTGCCGTTATTGACGATCAGATTACCTTTTGTTGCAATGTTCTGCATTTAAATTGTTGTTATATTTAATGCAAACGTGAAAACTGTACAGGTCACTCAATATCGTTAACATTAGTTGATATCTACGTCGCTGCAACTGATCACATTTTTGGCTCTTACAAGATCTGGACATTGTAAAATGGTTCATAGAACCGACTTCATTGCACTAGTGAGCCCCAATACGGGTTCTGCCCCTTTCATTGTTGAAATGGCCGAAGCGATAGATCACGAACTCATTTACAGCAGAGCCGAATGAAAGAAGCGGATGTACCATGAACACGTTCAGAACACACCCAGGCTGTCCAACTTAACACAACGTGACTTGAACATGGTAGCCAGAAATGTGTTTCTCACTCAGCAGGCCCAAATCACGTGTTAGGGACGGTGTGTGTGATAATTTAATTTTATTAAATAGTTTTCGGTTTCAAAGATCTTATCAACGATCCAGATTTTTCCTTTTTTTTATGTGAAGTTGAAGGATAAAGTGGTTTCAGATACCTTAGATTAATCTTAGTGCGTCTGTCACTAGTTGGTGGCTTTGACTTTCACTCTGTGACAGCACTCTGAATATCTGGAACATTATTTGGTACTTAGTTTTTTGTTTCTTTTATTATGCGCACAGAGATTTGGTCCTGGTTGTGCTTCATTCTAAACCTATTGAATGTCACACCCCGCTGCGTTGCGGGATACCTGTTTACGAAAAGGCTTCGAGAGTGAACTCTGAGAAACAATCTTCATCCTGTGTTATCTCCAGTCGTCTTGATAATGGCCAGATGTAGCTCAGGACAAGAAGCTGACAAATGCAATAATTTACTCCTCACTTTAATCCAGATCACCCATTTCCGCGGACACAGGACCAGGAAAAGATTGTCTTCGCGGTTGAACTCCATCACATCTTACGGACGAGCATTATCCTCATCATTACTTTAGATCAAAGAGCTGTCTGTCGCATGGTGGGTATTCTGATATGCTAGTTGCTCTTTAGGACATACTGTTATAATGTCAGTGACAGTATTCTTGTCTCTGTCATGCACAAAACCCTTCTGGAAACCAACCAGGCTCTCTGTTTTGGTTCACGTAAACTCATTCAATATTACCAGAAATCAACGGTATCTAAATGTTGTTCACTCCATCTGTTGCACATGTCCTATAGGATGATACGATTACTTTGATACAACTGTACATGATATCCTCAACATACATAATAGGTTGTCTCATACGTGAAAGGTTATCTATGTACCACAAGAAAGATCAGCTATAATCATCAACATACGTCATAGGTTGTCTATGTCTCACAAGAAAGATCAGCTAGAATCATCAACATACGTCATAGGTTGTCTATGTCTCACAAGAAAGATCAGCTAGAATCATCAACATACGTCATAGGTTGTCTATGTCCCACAAGAAAGCTCAGCTAGAATCCTCAACATACGTCACAGATTGTTTATGTCCCACAAGAAAGATCATCTAGAATCCTCAACATACGTAATAGAGTGTTTATGTCACACAAGAAAGATCATATAGAATCCTCAACATACGTAATAGGTTGACTAGGTCTCACAAGAAAGATCAGATAGAAGATATTCTTAAAATTAACATTCGAACTGTTATATCGATCCCACAAAACTATATTTGATGTTCGCCTCAACAGGACATAAATCCTAATAAGTATTGCCGTTTCTAATTATTTAATTACACGAGAACATCTGTCTAAGCTTTTGTTTTAAACAGTGCGCCGATACATACTACTGACAATGTTTTAACACTCAACCACCGTTCTCAATATATTTACTTGTTAGTTTGTAACTTAACTTAACGTCTTTATATTGGTTTAGAAGACCCTGCAGAGTCTGTATACAACCAGTTACATTTACATCACCTTGCTCTAAAAGCTATGCGCATCCAGTTTATTCTTAAATGCATTAACTGTCCCTGCCTCCACTACCTCCCCTGGCAATGCATTCCAAGCAGACACCACTCTCTGACTAAAAAAATATTTCCTAATATCTAACCTGGACCTCTCTTTAGTCAGCTTGTAGCTATGCCCTCGTGTTATTGTAGGTGGCTGTATTTTTAAAAAAAAACCTGTTATAGTCTAATTTATCGATTCCTCTGATCATCTTATAAACCTGTATTAAGTCACCACGAATTCTTCTCTCTTCGAGACACTGTAGGTCGGTTTTTCTGAGTCGTTCCTCATAACTGTAATTCTGCAATCCCACTATCATCTTTGTCGCTCTTTTTTGTATTCTTTCTAGCATTTGTATGTCCCCTCTATGATAAGGACTCCACTCTTGTAGCCTTTAACCATTTTTTGGCACGCCAGATTTCAAGCACTATCTTTTTATATTTCTGTCATAAGGTGTGCGTGCCATACAAATAATAAGCATTCATGTCTAAACTTATCTTCAGCGCTACAAAGCACTGCGCACAAAATTGAAAGTACTACAAGTAAACAAAAGAAGTGTCGATCGCACGTGTAACATATATATGTCCAAAGTCAATTGAGGAACCGACATACTGATATTACATTGTTAGTCAGGGTAAGGCATAAGATATTGATCGAACTTTGCTAGTCAGGATAATGTGAAACATACTGTTTAAGACCTCACCTCACTTCCAAGTAGTTCTCTCTGGCAACATGTTGTTTCTCTGGTGGTCTGACTAGCGAAATGGGGATCGGCCCTGTGATCTCCATAATAAAGAGTTTACTGAGCAGCATCACACTGAGATACAACCATGACTACCTTGGTCCACTTTCTCAGTACGCCCAGGGATGTGAGGTGAATCACTGTAACCCACCACCAAAGAAAGTCTTAAGAAGTACCTAATTCGGGTACGAGTGGCATTAACAACAACAGCGTCAATTCGACTGCAATTAATCGCAACACCACGCACCAAAATACAATGCTCCCCACCCAACCACCCACATAAAACCCACACATATATATATATATATTTACACATATACATACAGAATATGTATGGATTTCAAATTCAGCTTATTATAACTAGGCGAAACATTATGTCGAGTTAGTCTAAATAACAGAGACGACTGCGGGCGACTTCTATTTTAGTTTACAAACCGTAGGCGTCAGCCACGTAAGACAATTAGAAGTAACGTAATCTCCTCTTATATTTTCCATTCCACCCACCAGGGACCTGAGAGGAGGATCAGGCTAGGGTCATCCTCCGTCAACACCCTCCTAAATCCGACAGAGTTACAGACACACCCACAACTACATTTTTAATACAATATAAACTAAGAGGGGAAAAACAAAAAGACGTCTGCTGTGAGCGTTGACGAACAGAAAAGTCAAGAAAAGAATGACTAGGAAGGTTATAAGCGAGTCGAGATTTACAGTTTTGGAAATATTTCTGTGATAATTATTGTTGACCATAAATTTTATCCCTAAAAGCTCTTTAAGTTTATTGGGAAAATATCAGTCACTATTGCTGTTGTTGCTTTTATTTTTCATAGCTACTCATGCTCAGCCGAGTTAGCTCTTGATAACGTCTCCTCGGTAGAAGGTTACAGTGAATCTTCTGATACCCTGATGCGGGATTGAGGAGGTGGACTTTAGTGCAATGCAAAGTTCGTGTGTACGTTCACTACTGTAAGGATTACAGTTTCGACCACAACTTAGTTGTCCAGACTGCTTATACACAGACGGTCTCCAGAAGTACGTGAGGTGGTGGTCTTGATCAGTACGTTTTATCTGATCCTGATTAATCACTGCTTCTCAACAATTTGTAAAGATAACAAGAAGTTTATTAGCGAATTCCATGTTTTTAGGTAAAGAAATCGATGATTCTTAGTATACGATCTTAATGTGTTCAGGTAATATACCAGCAGTTCTTATAGATACAGTATAATAGTCTGTTACTTGTATGTTTATATGAACAATAAAAGTGATTCTTATAATTGAATAGGACATTTTTTTCTTTCTAAAAAATCTCTAAATTTATCGAATAATGTCAATGTTTCATTTACTAAAAGGTGCACTAATGGAACAATATTTGGAATTCCATCAATGACTATGTTAATCAGCCTGGGAATATTTAATAATCAAACATATCTAGGTTTAAATTAAATCTTTCTTTCATTTTTCAAAGTCGGTTGAAAATATATTATTAAGGGTTTTAATACTTACACAAAATATACTCGATAATCTCACCGTATACCAGTACACGACGTTAACAAAAGAAACTATAATTCATTCTAAAATCAACCTATATAGATTTGTTTGATATTAGACATGATGTAAACTTAATTATGAAGGAGAAATGATATACATGAAATGATATAAATTAGAAATATAGTCTACAAAGTCCGCAATTACGACATGACCAAATGAAAGAACATTATTGTTTTGCGACTACGACTGATAGGCGTATATACATTTTGAAACCGAGACTAAGTGTGACTCTATAGTTTAACTATGTCTAAATGTATGAGATCCTTGACTGTCATGCACACAGGTCAAAGCCTAATGCTTGTGGACGAGTTTATATGGAGCTCTCCAGAGACAACACGAGATACATTGTTTTTTAAAAAGCTAGTAACACTTTTGCAGGAAGTCTCTACCAATTTATTTGCCAACCTATTTGGCTGGTATTAGTTTCTTTGCAGGTGTGTAACACGGTAGACTGCTATTACTTTACGCACATCGAGAAGCGATCGTACCAAGAAAAAAACTCTTATTTGCCAAGCCGGACACGACGGGATTCGCACTCGTAGCGTTAGGATTGTGAAACCGAACGAGTTTTCACCCTTGCTTTCTCCTTACAGAAATACATAAATACGGAAATAAAAGATAGACTAACTCATTTTTAATTTGATATGATAATAAGACAACAAATATCAAGTATTATTATTATTGCTATAATAATAGATGAAAAAAAAGAATAAGAAGAAGAGGAAAAAGAAGAAAGGAAGGCTTAGGTAACTACTATTTACTGGTGTGTAAACAATTTTACGCCATATACGCAAGCTTGGAGGACATTTGATGAATTCAGCGACTACCAATGAATGACTTATTTCACTAGCGACTCTGCAAACTGAAACGATCCACATGAATTCTGTTCAAACATGTATTTCTGTATTTCCTGAAACGGACAAGTCAAACGTGATGCCATGAACAGAAACGAATTGGAGGCCAGCTGGAACTGGCGTGCTTGATGCTTCTTAAAGATATACTAGAATCCAGTCGATCTTGTTTTTCTTACCTATCGATTCACTCTGCATGTGATAAGTGTTGCTTTTTTTGTGTGGTCATCCCCTGCTGCTGCCGTTGTCCGTACTTCCAGACGGATGTCGCTAGCGCAGCTGTTCTATTCAGGTGGGTGTAATTGAACGAAATACAAGGATATGAAAAAATCCGCAACATAACAAACAATTAAAGCCCAAGAGAAGGCTTTGCTGGCAGACTTTAACAAATGAAAAAAACAATGGATATGAACATTTATTTGCGAAGGCAATATGCGTACACATGTGTACATATCCATACATAAATATTCCCTTATACATGCATACCTATTCATTTATACATAAACATGTATTTCCATTTATACACACCCATACCTGTTCATTTATACACACAATTACACATTCATTTATAGGACCAATTTTGTTCTTGATATATATAAACGATTTGGACATTGATATAGGATCTATGATTGCAAAATTTGCTGATGACACAAAATTAAGCAGTAGTGTCTGATCAAAAGCAGAAGTGGGTATATTGAGGTCGGATTTAGATACAATTCACGAATGGTCTGTAAACTGGCAAATTAAGTTTAATGTAGATACATGTACAGTCATCCACATGGGTTGATTCAATATAGAACATAATTACAGATTAGCCGAGAACAATATTAAAAATATAGATAAGGAAAGGGACCTATGTGCTATAATAGATCATACAGGTAAGGTGAGTGAGCAAGTTCAGGTAGAAGTGAAAAAGGGAAATGCAATGTTAGGTATGATAAAAAGAAATATTAAACATAGATACGGGATCAAGATGCTGAGCAGCGCATGAGCTGCAATGGTCAGTGACTCATAGCTGACTGCTAGCGTCAGGGTCAGCGAACCAAAGCTGTCAAGACCCTTCTACACCTCCACGCGGTGATCCTGGATAACAGGCTGCAGCAGGGCAGACTGGCTAAGGAGAAGGGATCGAAGAGGGAATGCGAACCCGGTACTCAAAAAATGCTTGCTGAAGTCGGATGTGTTGGACGAAAGGTGCAAATATCGCAGTCAAACTGTAAACTCCGACACAACGCATTCCGTTCTCTGGACTGCATTCTGCTACTTAAGCCCTTTCAGTGTTTGGTAGTGGGAGATTGAGAATGAACGAAGCCAAGCCAAACACAGTAGCAAGGAACTGATAGTCAAACTGTTTAAAGCATTACCTAAATCAATATTGGAGTACTGTGTACAGGTGTGGAGTTCTTATTATAGAGGGGATATAAACATGCAATAAAGAATAACAAAAAGAACAACAAAGCTGATAGTCGGATTCCAGAATTACAGTTACAAGTGTACAGCCTACAGTGTCTATAAAATAGAATAATTCGAGGTGAGTTAATACAATTTTACAAGATGATCAGAGGAACGGATAAATTAGACTATAACAAGTTTTTTTCTTCAAAATACAACCACTCACAAGAACAAGATAGCATAGTTACAATCTAACTAAAGGGAGAATCAGCTTAGATATTAAGAAATATTTTTTTTAGTCAGAGAGTGGTGAATGCTTGGAATGCATTGCCACAGGAGGAAGTGAAGCCAGGAACAATTAATGCATTTCAGAATAAATTGGATATGCATAGCTTTTAGAGCAAGGCAATGTAAATGAAACTGGTTGTATACATACTGTGTAGAGTCTTCTAAACCAGTATAAAGACGTAAAGTTAAGCTAAAAGCTCATTATTTAGGTTGTTGTTGCTAATCCAACTCGTACTTGAATTAGGTATTCTTGACGACTTCCGTTGGTGGTAGATCAGCAGAAACATATTGATCATACTATGTTAGTTTCTGGTGATCCTGACTAACATTGTCTGATCAATATGTTTCTCCTGATCCTGACTAACATATTATGATCAATATGTTTCTGCTGTTCCTAACATTGTATGATGAATATGTTTCTCCTGACACTGACTAACATTATATGATAAGTATGATTGTGGTGAACCTGACAAACTTAGTCTAATAAATATGTTTCTCATCACCTTATCTAACATAGTCTGATCAGTATGTTTCTTCTGATCCTGACAAACATAATCTGATCAGTAAGTTTTACTTGATCGAATGCTAGTCTGCTCTCTTCATAATTATTTAGTGTCCTTTGAAAGATTCTTGCTCTAAATCATATTAGGTGTTCCATTCCTGCAGATGTGACTTTCCTAAATATGTATTTTAGATATAACGTATACAAATTCCAGCACACTATTGTACGTATCCACTGTATGCTGTATTCGTAGTTTCCTGGTCAAGATTGCGTATGTGTAGCCACAACAGAAACAAATTAATATTGCTTAACACATAAGAGCTACTAGGCTAATAAACAATGCAATCAAACATGTGGGCAGCTTCTTCCTTATCTACTAACAAACACAGAACTAAAAAGCAAACCAAACGTTACCTCATGGAAACAGTGGAAAGAAAAGAAAAATTTTCCGAAGCATTACAAAGTATTAAAAAAAATCTAAATTAAAAGAGAAAACCAGCTTTGAGAGAATAAAATAGAGGATGTTGTAATTGGTGTGTTGTAATTGGGGGAGGGGATGGTGTTGCAGTGGACGAGGGGGGGGGGGGGTTGTAATGTGGGGCGTTGTAATGGAGGGTGTTATAATGGCGGGAGTGTTATAATGAGGGGCGGGGGTATTGTAATGGGGGGGGGGCTATAATGGGGGGTGTTTTAATGGGGGGGTGTCGTAATGTGGGATGTTGTAATTTGGGATGTTGTAATGGGGGGGGGGGTTGTAATGGATGGGGGAGGGTGTTGTAATCGGAGAGGAGGGGAGTTGTAATGGGCGTGTTGTAATTGGAGGATGCTGTTGTAATGGTGGAGGGCGAGTTGTAATGGGGGGGGGGGGTGTTGTAATGAGGGGGGGTGTTGTAATGGAGGGTGTGTTGGAATTGGGGGGGGGGGGTTTAAGGGGGGTGTTGCAATGGGGGAGGTTATATTCGGGGGTGTTATAATGGAGGGGGGGGTGTTGTAATGGGGGGTGTTGTAATGGGGGGTGTGTTGTAATGGGGGGTGGGTGTGTTGTAATGGGGGGGTTGTAATGGGGGAGGGGGTGTTGTAATGGGGGGGGGTTGTAATGGGGAGATGTTGTAATGAGGGGGTGTTATAATGGGGGTTTTGTAATTGGGGGATGTTGTAATGGGGGAGTGTTGTAAAGGGTGGGGGTGTTATAATAGTGGGTGTTGTAATGGAGGAGGGTGTTGTAATGGTGGGAGTGTTGTAATGGAGGGGGGTGTTGTAATGGGGAGTGTTATAATGTGGGGGTGGTGTTGTAATGCGGGGGTGTTGTAATGGGGGTGTTGTAATGGGGGAGGGGTGTGATAATGAGGGTGTTGTAATGGAGGGGGGGGGGTGTTGTAATGGGGGTGTTGTAATGGAGAGGGGTGTCGTAATGGGGGTGTTGTAATGGGGTTGTTATAAGAGGGGTGTGTTGTAATATGGGGTGTGTTGTAATAGGGAGTGTTGTAAATGGGGGTGTTGTAATGGGGGCTGTTGTAATGGGGGTGTTGTAATGGGGAGTGGTGTTATAATGTGGGTGTGTTGTAATGGGGGGGTGGTGGTGTTGTAATGGGGGCTTTGTAAAGGGGGTGTGTTGTAATGGGGGGTGTATTGTAGTGGGGGGGTGTTGTAATGGGGGGTGTTGAAATGGGGGTGTTGTAATGGGGGTGTTGTAAATAGGGGGGGGGGGTGTTGTAATGGGGAGCTATTGTAATGGGGGGTGTTGTAATGGGAGGATGTTGTAATGGGGGGAGGGTATTGTAATGGGGGAGGTGTTGTAACAAGGGGTGTTGTAATGGGGAGGGGGTTTGTAATGGGGTTCTTGTAATGGGGAGGGGGGTGTTGTAATAGGGGGGTGTTGTAATGGGGGGGTGTTGTATTGGGAGGGTGGGGTTGTAATGGGTGTGTTATAATGGGTAGTTTGGTGTTTTAATGGGGGGGTGTTGTAATGGGGGGAGGTGTTGTAATTTGGGGAGGTGTTTAATGGGGAGAAGGTGTTGTAATGAATGAGGGGAGGTGTTGTAATGGAGGGAAGTGTTGTAATGGGGGGGGGGTATTGTAATGGGGGGAGGTGTTGTAAAGGGGGGAGGGTGTTGTAATAGGGGGAGTGTTGAAATGGAGGGGGGTTTTAATGGGGGGGGGGGTTGTAATTGGAGGGTGTTGTAATGGGGGGGGGGTTGTTGTAATAGGGGGGAATTATAATGAGGTTATTGTAATGTGGTGGGGTTAGGGGTGTTGTAATAGGAAGCTGCACCTGAGGTAAAATACATCGAGCACGTGATTCCTGATAAAACGAATAACCCTCAGCCCCCATTGGATGATACACGGAAAAAGTAATCCTACTATCAGAGATAGGGAGGAACACTAACGTGTGGTCGGGAAAAATATACTGATCAGACCTGTAAGTCAGGGTCTAGCAAATCATACTGGCCAAGACCCTCTCCTCGACTTCCTAGTAGCCCTCCCTGAAAACGAGCTGTGTTCATGGCAGCCTGGCTAATGAGGTGAGGGGTCGTCGTAATCCCCGTAGTCGTGAGTGATACGCAGATGTAGCCAAGCATAGCACATCCGTCTGGAGGACCTCGGTCCACCTTCATCAGCAGGCTCTGGATGTGAGGAAAACTACTGTAACCCGCAACTTAGCGTCCTTTTCAGGGCGCACAAAAGAGTAACCTACTCATTGTTTGCATTCTAAACAACAACATACTATCAGAGACACACTCTTTTCGTATAAATACAAGAGAAACGACAATTGAAATGAAAGAACGATTTTCTGCAAACTGTACAGCTCTTGAAAGTTAAGCTTTAGAAAATGGAATCTTAAAATGGCGTCAAAGGTGAGGTGAATACTGGCTGGCGATTATAGAGCTTGTCATAGGGTATGCATGTCATACACTATGTAGAGATCCCTAACAATAATAAAAACGAACGTGTTAATGTGTAGGTCGAACATTAAAAACTGGGAGATGCGGACAACTTTGTCTGTGAATATGGAGCCACTCAAGACTTAGAAAATCTCTTAACTATCCCAGAATGCATGAATCATGTACGATGGAAGTTCTGATGGTGGCAAACGAAAGAGCATCCTTGATCGCTGGCTTTTTGTCGAACACTCTGGGAGGTTTCCGGACGCAAAAGGTAAGTAAGCATGTTGAACTGAAAAATGATGTTGATTCGTAACGGTAACGTTTTATATATGTTTCACTTGATTATCAGTCCACATCAAGGAGGCCTATACGAACTTGAAATAACGCTTTCACGCCTTCATCTGTGAAACACGCCAGCAATTGTGGTAAGTATGAATGGCAGATTTCTGGTTACTAAAGGTCATTGCCATCTTGATGTGGTTACAGTAGAGTTACAAGGCGTTTTGCTGTTTCCTTTGTCCGTGGAACAGCCGTGGCATGACTTACCATTACAAGACATATTGCCCACACAACAATTACTTGAACTATGGAAAATGAATGTACTTTTCGATCCATTTAAGAATCCAACAAATCTGGCTGATGAAGAACTTCATAAAAGTAATGGATCGAAATGGGGAACAAAGTTGGTACCTGTGTGAGAAATGTCCTAAATCCAGTACGGTCAAAATCGTGGCAGATATATTTGTCGGTCGAAAGATACATCACCTCTTTGAAGATCACCATGTAGCATGTCCTTTGTAGAACATCGCTCCCATCACAGTCTGTCTGAAAGAAACTCGTTACCTTGCCAAAACACCAGCTTCCGCCACTGTCATACTCAGGCATTCCTGGATATCTTGGTGCAATCGTCTTCTTGGTCTACCCCTTCCTCTTTTGCCTGGCACCATACCGTCCATCACCGTTCTCTAAAGACCGTTGTGTCTCTTGATGTGACCAAAGTATTTGCATTTTCTAGCCAAAATGGAATTGATAAACCAGTTCTCCTCTATGCTCAACTCTTTCCGAATGTCTGCATTTGTTCTTTTCTCTGTCCAGAGTATTCTGAGGATCTTTCTGTAACATTTTGACGAAGAATTCGATTCTTTGTCTAGAAGTTTTGGTAATCGTCCATGCTTCACATCCATAAGCTGCCACAGGAAAAACACAGGCTCTCAAGACTTTTACTTTTAACGTTTTGTTGGTGCCCAGCCATAATTTCTTCAGGCTGTTCAGTCTCTGCAATGCCATAGCTAGTCTTCTTTTGATTTCTTTCGAGCAGTCACCATTTGTGTCAATTCTGGAGCTCAGATATTAAAATGTGTGACCTGATCTATTTCCTCACCACCCACTGTAAATTTATACTGACATTGTGTTTTATCGGTGGTCATTATCTTTGTTTTGTTTATGTTTATGAACAGATTTTGATATTTTCTATGTCCATTAACGGCTAAAAGTAGCTGCTCTAGCCCTTCTGCACTTCTTGATAGTATCACTGTGTCATCTGCGTATCGTAACTCTGGAATCTCGTACCCCCCAATCGTAAATGGGTCAAAACTTTCAATGTTCTCATCTTCTCGAAGAGTTCTCATTATACATTCCGCTTATATGTTGTACAGATAAGGTGAGAGGATACATCCCTGTCGGACTCCCTTTTGTACTGCAAACCAATCTGATGTTTGCCCAGATACTCGGACAGCGGCTTGTTGATCTTGGTAAAATGTTTCAATGAGATGAACAATATGCAAAGGAAACCCCATTTCCTTCATGATTCACCACATATTTTGATGTTTTATCGTGTCGAAGGCCTTAGTGTAATCAAAGAAACATGTGTACAGGTCTATATTAAACTCTCTACATTTTTCATAGATATTCCTTAAATTAAATATGTGGTCCCGGGTCCCTCTGTCTTTCCTAAAACCTGCCTGGTGAATTTCAGATTTAAACCTTTTCTCTATCCTTCTTAATAGAATTCGTAAGAGTATCTTGCTAGCGTGGCTGATCAGCGCGATAGTTCGGTAGTTCGTACACAGCTTCAGGTTGCCTTTTTTGGGGAGGGGAATATAAATTGATTTCTTCCATGCTTCTGGCCACTCTGCACTTTGCCATATCTGTTTACACAGCTTGTGATAGACTCGAGCACATTCCTCTCCTCCTGCTTGTATTAGTTCTGCTGGGATATCATCGCATCCTGGGGACTTTCCCTTTTTCAGGCTTTTTATTGCAGAGCGTACTTCTTCCAATGTTGGTTCAGGTTCTTTCTCATCCTTTGGTAGGAATGTAACTGAGCGCTTTGTGCTATCTCCATACATGGTTCTGCATTACTCTGTCCATCTATTCAGTATGTCTTTGGTTTTTGTTAGTGTCCTATCCTCTTTGTCATTTATGACATGTGGAACCGGACGGAATTCCCTTGTCAGTGTTCTTATTGCTTTGAATGCATCTCTTTCTCTGCCTTGTTGTTGTAGGTTTTCTATATCCTTACACGTTTCTACTATGTATCTTCTTTTATCTTTTCTTATTTCTCTTCTAACTTTTCTTGCGCAGTTTTTATTTGCTGTGTTGGTCCCCTTACTTCTCATTTGTTTTAATTGTTGCTTTTCTGCAATGAGTTTCTGTGTTTCCTCTGTTGTATAGCTCTGTGTCTTGTGCAATATCTTGGGAATCATTATATTGCTGTCGGGATCAAAATATCCCTTGCTTACGATGTCAACTTTTCAGATGTCATCTCTTCCTGTACAGCAAGCAACACCTCAAATTTTCTTTCTACTTTGATGTTGTATTCAGTAGGTATTGCTGATACATCGAAGCGTATTGGCTTTGAAGATATGCATTTTATTTCATCCTCAAAGGCCATGCAAAGTTTCACTGGAAAGCTTTTCAGCAAGTGGACACAAACGTTCAAGGAAACAATACGCCTAATAAATACAAGAGCTACTAGAAACCCACTTGCGTCGCTACGAGAGACTAGGGTGTAATGCATATCAATAAAATTACACTTTCTGTATTGTCATTTTGATTTTTGTGCTGACTGCTGTGCTGTCAGTGACGAATATTGATAATGGTTTCGTCAGAACATTTTTACACTTCACTCCACTTTCAATCTCTGGAGATAACCTTCAAATCAGCGGTTTTCACTCACTTACTTGTATCAGTTTTGGGGTTTTGTTTTAGAGCTTTCTTTTAAACTCATAAGGCTACTTCGCTCATGGCGGACTATAGTCTTTGTGCATGGCCCGCGTGCAATGTCAATCGTTGGTAGGTGGTCTTTATTGTGGTTATTGATACATGCTCTGCGTTTGCTAATGGTCTTATTCTTATTTTTATTAAATTCATGAAAATTACGCAGGTATATGATTCAGCAAAAACTAGACAGAAAAAGAACTAATATTTTTTTTTTAAACAGATGATAACAAACAAGTAGCCACAATGTTCCACTAATTGAATGCAATCACAGAGGAGAAACATGAGATCATGCATGTGCTGAATTTAAAAAGCAAAGCAGAATATTAACTAAGTGTGTAAGACATTATTGATATTCTAATATATTAGAGCAATAGAAGCAAAACAATACAAATAAGCACCGAGATTCAAAGACAATTAAAATGACACGAGACCAGTAACTGACATTAATCGACTTTTCGACCTAGATGTCTTCATCAAAGACTAGACGACAAAAACAAAAACGCAGACTAGTCGATTAATGTCTGTTACAGTTCACACGTAACACTGCTTAACCTTATTTGTTTTGATTTTCTAACAGTCTACCGAAGTGACAACGGTGTATGGTCTTAATAGGTTAAGTCATCTCACAACTAATGAGATCGTTGTGGCACACATGAAGACATCATTAGAACTCCACACCATCATATTCTGTCAGCGGTCGCTCCCTGTGCCTCTTCTGGTCGGAGATTGGTCCATTATTTTATGTTGTCCTCCCGCCTCTTTCTGGGACGTCCTCTTCGTCACCTGCCTTGTACCTTTCCGTGCAGGATCGTATTTGCAAGACCATTTGATCTCGATATGTGACCGTACTAAGCGAGTTTCTTTGTTTTGACAGTTGCCAAGAGGTCTTCAAAAGACCCTTTTCCTGTTGTAATTCGTTCTCGTATTTCCTCATTTGTAACTCCATCTTTGTACGTGATGTTTAGAAGTCTTCGAATTTGATCGTCAAGGCTTGTATCCTCCTCTGCAGATCAGCTGTAACTGTCCACGTCTCAGATGCATAGAGGAATATTGACAGGACCAATGTACGCATTAATCTGATTTTTGTACATAGTGCTAACCGTTTATCTTGTTAGATTTAGTTAAGCCGTGCAAAGGCCGCTGTTGTTTGTGCTATACTGGACAACATCTCACATTTTGATCCTTCATCATTGACAATCAAACCCATATATTTAAATCGGTCGACCACTTCGAGATCCTGGCCATTAGCTTTTATTCTACTGTTGAAGTCATCGGCGTTGTTGGTCCATTAATTTGGTCTTTTCAGTGTTTATCTCCATACCATAGTCAAGAGCTGTTTGATCGAGCCTTCTGATCCATTCCTGGAGTTCTGCTTCTGTCTTAATAAAGAGATGATATAAGGCAGACATTATTCTGCTTATCGTCCATGTCGTCTCTCGTATTCTGCGACGGGAACTTGTGAAGAAAGGTTTCACGAAGGACATTTCTTGGAAGGAAGTCACACAGATGCTAGGCTTTTACCTTGCCTTTGTATATAAGTAATGAACAATGGAAAACGTCATACAATAGACTTCATTACAACTGGGCGCAATATGTGCTCAGTCTAACATTCCTGAAAGTGCGAACGACACAGCATGAACTGCTTAGTTCCAGCGGCGACTCCGAGCATCTCTCTGAATTCGTCAGGTGCCCATTTACTATTGGGTCGATCGGAGAAGCGTTCATACCATGAACACATTCATAATATATGTGGTCTGTCAAGCTGTGCGCGACGTCACTTAGTACGTTGGGCTTGTAAAGCAAACTCATGACTCCTTGTTCATACGCGTCCTTTCCTTCCTCGTATATAGTCATGACGTTGTAACCGCAGGAATTGAAAATCAGACGAATGGCGAATAAGGAGATGCGCCTTAGTAAACGGATAAGGAGTGTATGTAATTAGCGAACTAAAGAAACCATTGGCTTTCAAACCCTGTGTCTACTTGTGAACGAGGCTCATGAGTTTTCCTTTAGTGCAGCATTGTCGATTTAGCTAAACAGTAATCAATCAAAATAAGAGCTGGTCATAAAGCTAGTTGACGTCTTACATTTCATGGCGTCACGTGAATTGGGCTGGCTTTCGTGCGCTCTGGTGACATGTGACTATCAATTGCATTGATGTTACGTGAGCCTGATAATGGATGATACAGTTACACAATATTATGGAGAAATTATCTCATTTAGGCATTTGTTTACTACTTAACTAGCATACAACAACAATCATAGCCATATGGTGTTTATGATTTCATCACGGCGTTTAATTTTGGTTTTCAATTCTGTTCATTTTATCAGATATAAAATAGTCTTTTAAATTAATTATCACCAGCCTGGAGGATCTATTAAAAAAGATACAATTTCTTAAACACGTCTTTACTTACCTCGTCACTCAACCAACAGACTCTGAGCTGAGGACACGGGAATCTGACCTGGGATCTGGTTTTAATGAAAGAATAACAACAATATAAAAAACAGCAATATAGATAAAGAAAATATAATTTCAGAAAACGCAATGGAAATCTGTCAGATACAAATTAATGATGAGTATAGTATGTGAAAGTTACGTTTTGTGAACTTCTATTTCTATTTTAATGTTTTGTAATTTTGAAAGCAAGCACGATCCCAAGAGTGAGACAGAAGTACTGTGTGTTAGTGGTAACAAGCAGGTCTGTAGTTTCAGGAGAATAGGTATTGTGAGATAGATATAATCAGATAATAATAAAATACTGAAGATTACGTCGAGTGTGGTGAGTTAACAAAAACAATAATGATAACATGAAGAGGCTGGTGTGATGAAGATAAAAGTCATTGCAAATAGGAAAGGTTAAGAACGATAAGAAAATGTTATGCTTGAACGGGATGTTTAAACACAATTGATTAGAATAGACATGTTTAGGAGAATATTTGATTAGAATAGACATGTTTAGGAGAATATTTGATTAGAATAGACATGTTTAGGAGAATATAGACGTTCATTTCGAACTAGATGATAGAAGGAACATTTAAAATAAAGATCAGATTTATTGATTAACGATTGAACATACTGGTTTTAGTGAGAAGTAGACACACACAATATGTGGTTGTCACTTTGTGAACAATCATTACTGCTGTAACCAGGTGCGGATTGACACTACGATCTAAGTGAGCCTGCTGAGCAGCCTATACGCGTGAGTTAAGTAACTAATATAGCTTTACATTTTTTGTCACCAGTATAGCTTTACATTTGTTGTCACCAGTATAGCTTTACATTGTGTAGCCTGTGCAGTATTTTGCGGGGAGCAAGATTAAAATAACATTATTGTCTGTTCCTCGATCTGGTTACCATAGAAACTATTGCTCTTCGATATAATCTTGAAATGGTCACTGAGTAAACTATTTCCAACTGTTTTGATTCAGTAGCGTGTTTTTCGGTGTGCTTTCCATGGAGCACCTAATATGTTAATAAATCAGATTAGGCCCGCAGCTACACTGAGATCATGCCATTAGAGAAGACTAAATGTGCTGCTTAACACTACTTGGATAGAAGTCTTTCCAAATCATGCCATTTCACATTCCGCGAGACCATAAGGTTTAGGTGCGTGGTGTAGTATTCTGGGTTTGACTTGACTTGGCTTCGTTCGTTCTCAACCTCCCGCTACCAAACCCTAAAAGGGCTTAAGAAGCAGAATGTAGTCTAGAGAACGGAATGCGCTGTATCGTAGTTTACAGCTTGAATGCGATATTTGCACCTGTCGGTTCAACACATCCGACTTCAGCAAACATTTTTTTAGTACCGGGTTAGCATTCCCTCTTCGATCCCTTCTCCTTAGCCAGTCTGCTCTGTTGCAGCCTGTTATCCAGGATTACCGCATGGGGGTGTAGAAGGGTCTTGGCAGCTCTGGTTTGCTGGTCCTGACGCTAGCAGTCAGCTATGGGTCGCTGACCACTGCAGCTCAAACGCTGCTCAGCGTCTTTATCCCGGTTAGGTACGTTTAGAGAAATGAATGCACTGGGATACAGCTCTATTGTATTCTGGGTTTGAAATAAAGTTCTAGAAATATTATCTAATGTGTGATAGATGAATAGTAAAGATATAAGAACATCATCTAATAAATGATAGAAAAATAATAAAGCTCCACGAACATTATTTAATTTATGATAGAGGAATTAAAGTAAAGCTCTGGAAACATCGGCTAATATATTATAAGGGAATACAATTAATCTCTAGAAATATTATCTAATATATAACACAAAAATATAATTTATGTATGTGAAAATTGCTTACTGTGTGATTTAAGAATAAAATACATCTATGGAAACATTATATACCATATGGTTTTGGGGAATAAAATAAATCTCTGGAAACATTGCCCAATTTATTATATGAGAATAAACTAAATATCTGGAAACATTACTTATATCGTATCTAAAAATAAAATAAAGCTCTAATATTATCTCACATATGATACAGAAATGAACGTTTCAACAGCTAATTCTACAGGGGAACAAAAGAAAAGCTAACAACGGTATAATCCCTCCAGCTATATATTTACTTTAAAAAAAAAAATTAATATCTCTTACTGATCTATGGAATTAAGAGGATGCTAACGTTAATTCACGATTACCATTTTTCTGGTAAGTACTGGAAAGCTTAAGGGAAAAATCATAATCCGTGATACTAAAATGACAGTCGTATTTATCTGAAGTCTCCTGGTGGTTGCAATAACTAATTCCACTTGCCAAGTATACTAACATGCCTATGTAATAATTCTTTTAAAGCAATGAATGATCTCTGTTTTCTAATCACTAATGTGCCATGCTAGACAAAAACGAACATTAAACACTCTGCAAAACAACTAAAATATGTTAAGACTGCCATACGACACGGCCAAAAAGACTTCCAAAAAAACACGTTTTAAAAAAAATACAGGAACAATCTCAAAAACATCAAAATCTGTGGAGAATCATGAAGGAAATGGGGTTTCCTTTGCATATAGTCCATCTCATTGAAACATTATACCAAGATCAACACGCCGCTGTCCGAGTATCTGGGCAAACATCAGATTGGTTTGCAGTACAAAAGGGAGTACGACAGGTATGTATCCTCTCACCTTATCTGTACAACATATATGCGGAATGTATAATGAGAAATGTTCGACTCATTAACGATTGGAGGGTACGAGATTCCAGAGTTACGATACGCAGATGACACAGTGATACTATCAAGAAGTGCAGAACGCTAGAGCAGCTAATTTCAATTCTAAATTGACATAGTAAAGATCAAAACCTGTTTATAAACATAAATAAAACAAAGATGATGACCACCGACATAACACAATGCCAGCATAAATTCAGTGGGTAGTGAGGAAATATATTAGGTCACACATTTTAAATATCTGGGCTCAAGAATTGACAAAAATGGCGACTGCTCGAAAGAAATCAGAAGCATACTAGCTTTGGCAATACAAAGACTGAAGAGGCTGAAGAAATTATGGAAGAGCACTAACAAAAAGATAAAAGTAAAAGTCTTGAGAGCCTGTGTTTTTCCTGTGATAGCTTATGTCTGCGAATCATGGAACATTACCAAAACTTCCAGATAAAGAATCGAATCCTTCGAGTCAAAATGTTACAGAAAGATCATCATAATACCCTGGACAGATAAAAAACAAATGTAGACATTCGGCAAGAGTTGAGCATAGAGGAGAACTGGTTTATCAATTCCATTTTAGCTAGAAAATGCAAATACTTTGGTCACATCAAGAAACACAACGGTCTCGAGAGAACGTTGACGGGAGGTATGGTTCCAGGCAAAAGAGGAAGGGGTAGACCAGGAAGAAGATGGCACTAAGATATCCAGGAATGCCTGAGTATGACTGTAGCAAAGACTGGAGTTGTGGCAAGGGAACGAGTTTCTTTCAGACAGACTGTGATGGGAGCGACGTTCTACAAAGGACACGCTACATGATGATTATGACAGAAAAAATAACAATGTTTAGAAATACATGTTTTATGGAGTACAAGCAACAGCAATGTTTTCAGTGACATGACCAGCTGCAATGATCTGATCAGCCAACAATATGTGCACAATAAAAATACATCGAGAACATAATGACGATAGAACAAACTATTAAATTAATGGGTTGCAGATCGTTTATAATGAGGATATCATTTTCTCAGCTACAAAACGTAAAATGTCGCCTGCATTAAAATAAATAAAAATTTGACTTGACTAGCACAAGTTCAACTACCTTGTGTAGAAACAGATCGCTTATATCTTTACACTGATTTTACTCTGTTTCCTATACAGCATAAGCATTTTGTGGCAATGTTGAATTGTAAAGATACACATAACTATTTTCAAAAGACTATGACTAAACAAAAATGGTCAATATATGGTTGACAGACAGGTGGAGAAATTATATTTACGCAATTGTACCTGGAAAACAGTTTACACAGTGCGTATCGAGGACAAAGAAGACGTAGTGAATAAATCTGATATCGCGTGATCAAATGAATTAGAGTGAAGTGCTGAAGTGATTTAGTGCAAAGTAATTGTGCAAGGAATAAATCTTCAGCTTCAATAGGGTTGGTATGTAACGATAGTGATAGACAATGGAAAAAAACAATGCAGGAATCAATTATCATCTTCACTAGGATTTTTATTTCGCAAATGACATTTCCTTAGCTTTGCAAAAGCAGAAAAACAAACAAGAAAAGATGGACGTAATAACATGCGAAGCGGCAAATTTGAGATTGCAGATTAGCATGAATAAAACAAAGGAAATGAGAACAAATAACCAGCAAAGAGACTCTAAAAGGTTTAATTTTCAGATACTTCAAAAAGTAAGGTTGATTAAAAACAGACGAAGGAACAAACAAAGATGTTAACACCAAGATTAACAAGGTCAGATTTGATATATTTTTTCTCTTCGTAAAATATGGAACTCGAGCATTCTCCATTGAGAATACGATGATGCTGATCAACATTAGAAGTTAAATGATTCGAAGACTAAGAGTATCACATATAGACTGCAGACCTTCCTTAACAGATGTCTTCGTCGCGTACTTCGTGTTAGAAGGCCAGTGGTAATAGCACATGCATAACTGTGAGAAATAACTGGCAATAGCCAATACAGTTTGAACTTGGGAAGAAGACGTAAAGTTAGATATGACCCACTCACATAAAGAAGCTGAACATTATTATCACACATGCACTGGAATGGTACCTACAGGGAAAGAGAGCAATGGGAAGGCCATGAAACAGTCTCTACGAATGGTCGAGGAAGAAGTCAATTTAATCGTGGTCTCGTGAGCGGAACTTAATGGTTACCATGCGGATACATGATGATGATGATAATGGTGAGGATGATTCACTTGGTTTTGTATACAGTGATGCTGATGATAAAGGCGGTGATGATTCACTTGGTTTTGTATACAGTGATGCTGATGATAAAGGCGGTGATGATTCACTTGGTTTTGTATACAGTGATGCTGATGATAAAGGCGGTGATGATTCACTTGGTTTTGTTTACAGTGATGCTGATGATAAAGGCGGTGATGATTCACTTGGTTTTGTATACAGTGATGCTGATGATAAAGGCGGTGATGATTCACTTGGTTTTGTATACAGTGATGCTGATGATAAAGGCGGTGATGATTCACTTGGTTTGGTATACAGTGATGCTGATGATAATGTGGAGGATGATTCACTTGGTTTGGTATACAATGAAGGTAATAGACGAAAAAGGAAGAAACAATCTGCATTTTGTAAATGAGTAAAAGCAGAAGATAATACCACACTACTACCACAGGAGCCTGTGGCCGAATGGTTTCGAGGCCGGCCTGCCTGCCGATAAGGAGGGAAGCTGTTCGAATCCCCGGTATCTTAAATGTTGTTTTTCTGTTGGGTGTGAAAAAAAAAATATAGCCAGCACACGACAGTGCACAGCGGTCTGTAGTCCTCAGCCTTCAAACCCCAGCAATTGGAATACATGTATGACAGTAAAGTACAACAGGCAAAATTGCCGAAGACACTGACACAAACGACATGGGAATGATGACGGACAGCTCAATATGAAGGCATGAAGGAAAGTCATTAAAGGAAGTAAAACACCACCAGACAGAGGTAGTTATGAAGAACCTTGATCAAAATTATACACATGTAAAAACATGTACTATTGACTAAACGATTCGCTTTTCCAGTGTCTTTTTTACGAACCAATGTAAAGATTATGCACACTAAAGGCAAATAATTGACAATAAAACCTTAAAATAATCGAATTATGATTTCTATGTAAAGCATACGAGCACAACACATTTTTAAAGTTTCATATAAATAATATAATAACATATGTTACACATAAATAAATCAATGGCAATTTTGAGAACATTACATTTCATATTTGAGAAATGATGATTACTGTTTTATTGAGCTATACAACTGTAGCATGTTTTCATATTTGTTATATTCATGGTTATGGCGTATTTTCCAATTTCAAATCTTCTTGAGTGTAAGGTTGCTATAACTGACGTGACTAAAACTGACGTTACAATAACTTACGTTACTATAACTCTTGCCTCCCAGGAAACGAAAGTGCTTGACCTCAAGAGAAGTGGCACCAGCGCCAGCCCAATTGAAAATGGACGAAAAAACTTGAAGATCCCGAGTGCACAGTGCACATAAAAACACGTGACAATTCCAAATCGATAACAGTAGATCGTTAGTCGCCGCCAGTACAACATTCTTAAAGTCATGAAATTCCTACCCAAAAAGCAACTTATCTTCCACCAGGAGGAAAGCTTGCAAGCCGCAGGAGTGTAAAATAGCTACAACAACACAATAACGTACTAATGATAACCTTCGGCTACCCGGCAGCAGGCGTACAGCTGGATATTCAACTACCATGAACCAAGTATTGGCGCGCCGTCAAAGGACTAGTAGGACTATACTAGTCCCCATTAATTTTACTTAAACTAATTTGAGTTAAGTATCCATAGGACATAGAAGCATAAAATAAAAACACTGAATAAACCGTATTAGTATTTCTCACTAAGTGGTTTGGCCAACTAATGATAATGCAGCCTGACCAACTACCGATGTGTGCCTATAACGCACGGCGTTCGGGGTTTCGCAACGGTGGCCGACCAAAAACTAGACGGAAAGAAAATGTTGCAAATATTCTCAATCGTCGTGGGATGACGTCTAGGACAGAAAACTACGGCTCCCCAAGCTGCCTGACGGCACAAGCAGATAAGGCACGACAAGACAAGCATTCCTCACTATCTGAGTGTCAGTTTGCATCACAATCTACGTCGTAATTCCCGCTGTTTGAAATAATTTATATACGACATGCATCGGATGTGCTCGAGTTCTCACGGCTCTCACCGGATAGAGGTCTTGATTAAGCCATCCTTTTCCCTAAATGTAAAATAACAATACGATACATTCTAACGCTTGATGTTCTGTAATTAACCAATATAATTTTCGTTTGCCTCTTGTGTTGTGGTTATTAAACTTATGTAATTGTTCTCGTTAATTTAAGAGATCGTGTGAAGTGTTAAAGTATTCGATTGTCAATAGAATTTTACAGTGGAATTCGAAAATCCACTCGGATTTGAAAACTGTTTCCTCACAACAAAACTGTTCTAAAACAAATAAGTACAACTAGGTTAAAGGGGTCTACTTCAATCACATATGGCAATGCTGTTCCCGGTTAACAGTTTTGTTTGGAACCTTTGGTTTGGAAGAACAATAGCGAATTAACGAAATGTAGGCCGACTTCAGACATTTCTGTTAAAACAAATACGAAAGACTAAACACGTCATTTAATAACAGAATATTATACTTCCTCAAAATGGTTAAACTGCATGGAAATTAAGAAACAGACATTATTGTTGGTCGTGTATGCTGTTCGAAACATATCAGATATTGTGGAATAATAATAGCTTGTGGGATTTCAACCATTGTCGCAAAGCCAAGATGTGCATCGAAACGACTTCATCACACTTTCCGCAATAACTAAATGAAACTTTCTAGAAAACCAGAAGAGATTATTGAAAATATATATAGCATATATTTATTTGTTTATTCAATTTCTAAATATTGTGCATCGGTTGAAGTCAGCTAAACTGCGTGAACTATGACGGGAAAATGTGTCGCTGGTAAGCTACAATTTGTACATTATATGGAGAGTATTCCTCTTAAGACCAATAAAGAAAGGTGTCTACTTGATTCCAAGTATACTAATCATTGATTTGGTTAGCATCCTGTCAGTCTCGAGAGACAATGGACTTTACACTACAGAGGGGACATTCAGTTGTTGCCCTAGCTTCCGCTGCAAACGTTTGTAGTCAGCATCTTGACGCATCTTGTTTTCTCCTGCCTGCAGACCAACACTCAAAGCGTGCCTCCAGCCTGGTATGTCTTTGGCAAGTTCCTCTCAGTTGCAGGTGTTCATATCCAACGCCTCCAGGTCACGTTCCAAACATCTTTGTAGCGGGGGAAGGGTTTACAAATGTTACGCTTGTCCATGGTCAGTTCTCTACAAATTATATCTTTTGGTATTCGCCCATCCTCCTTTCTGCAGACGTGATCAAGCCACCGCAAGCGGCACTGGCGGAGGATCGTAACTAAGCTGACAATATTTGCACGGTCTAACACTTCGTTGTTAGTCACTCTGTCACTTCATGAAATTCCAAGTATGCATCTCAGGCAGCACATATGAAAAGCATTTAGCCCTTTTTCATGTGAGGCATACAGAGTCCACGTTTCGCTGCCATACAGTAGGGTACTAATCACACATGATCTGTACACAGCAACCTGTGTGGAGATGATCAGCATGTTGTTATTCCACATTATCTATGAGAGCCTGGCAAGTGCTGAAAAGGCCATTCCAAATCGTTTCTACAGCTCTGGGTCGAGTGAAAGGTTGTCAGTGATAATAGATCCGAGGTAGCTGAAGTGATTTACTACCTCCAGATTTTTATCGTTTAAGACAATATCTAGAGGATCTGCACCCTGAGCCAACAGTTTAATCTTTTGTACACTGATGGAGAGTACAAACTGATCAGATGATTTTGCCAACCTATTAATGAGGATCTATAATTAAGCTTCTGTGTGGCCGATCAGGTCAGCATCGACTGCGAAGAGCATATCCCGAATGGCAGTCTCCCTTCTTTTACTTTTTGCTCGCAGTCTGGTTAGATTGAATAGTCTCCCATCTGACCTAGTATGCAGAACAACCCCCTCTATGGCAGTTTCAAGGGCGTGTTTAAGCACAATGGCAAAGAAAATGCCGAATAGAGTCGGAGCCAGGACACAACCGGATTTAACTCCGCTGTTGATGTCGAAGGCCTCAGATTCCTGACCGTCATGCAGCACTGGATCTTTCATGCCTACATGAAAGACCTAACCATGCTCAGTAGTTTATGTGGGCAGCCAACTTTATACAATACTTTAAAAAGACCCTCTCTTTTACCAGGTCGAATGCCTTGGTGAGGTCGATGAAGGCAAGAAATAGTGGTCTATGTTGTGCTCTGCATTTCTCTTGCAATTGTCTCAGTGAAAAGACCATATTAACGGTGGACCTTTCTGCGCGAAAACGACACTGAGACTTTGGATACACCCTGTCAGCCAGCTTTCACAACCTGTTCAGGATAATGCGAATATTCACTTTCCCTTCGGTGTTGAGGAGCGATATTTCCTTGTAATTATTGCAGTCTCCTTTGTTCTTGTAGAGGGTGATTATGTTGGCGTCTCTCATTTTTTTTGTAATACCGCCCCCTGATCCCAACTCTGGCAGATATATTCGTACACGTATTAAAGAAGTACGTTCCCCCCGCATTTGATGATTTCTGCAGGAATGCCTTCTCTTCTGGGTGCCTTTCCCACTGGCATGCCTTCGATAGCTTTTTCCAAATCTGGTATGCTCGGTTTATCGTCAAGTTCCTGCAGAATGTCAATTTCGTTGAGAGCAGATTCTGCCACTGCGTTATTACAGGTGTACACGACTGAATAATGTTCGGCCCATCTTTTCATTTGCATATCCATGTCCAGAATAATCTCACCTGTCGCAGATTTCAGAGGCGCTGTATATTTTAATTGCTGGTCCAAATACTTTCTTTAGTCCTCGTACATTACCCTGATGTTACCAGTATCCGCTGGACGTACAGAGTAGTCATTTGCACATTTCCTTGCCAGTCTGTATACTGTAATCTTTGCGGATTTGTAAGCCTCCAGGAAATCGTAAACTCCAGGATTGTCGCTTTTTAATGGCTAGTGCAAGGATGGCAGACACACCCTCATACCAGTCATTTCTGCTTCTTCTTTCCAAAGACTGACAAGGATGGGGTGTGTATTGTCCCATTGACGTGTTCTAACCTTTCTGTAGCGATTCTAATAGTGGCCCGTTTTGCCAAGCACATGTTAAGTGTTACTTCGCCTTGTTCAAAGTCTTCAAATAATGCAAGAAATATGTTGACCCCCAAGTTGCAACATAAATAACACTTACAGTAATTTGTTGCACTTATAAATTCGCTGCAACAACACAAAATTATAATCTTTGAAAGAAAAATGATTAAAAGAAAGCTAATAGATGGATTGGGGACAACGGTCAGATTGCAGTTTTATCTGACACCAATGACATAGATCAACTAGATAATGAGATGTAGTTTTAGATGCCCCACTACCTTTTATCTTTCTTGTCTTCTTTTGTGTGTTTTGTTCTTGCCCAGTTTTGATATAGGCCGTCATAAATTTAGATATCTGCATAACGATTGTTATTATTTTCACATTTTTAAACAATCGTATTAAACGCAGAACTATGTCACAAACATCACAAGGAAGGTCCATTTGACAATACGACAAGTGTAACAAAAGCTAAATCGAGGTTTGACAAAACCTTCTTCTGAGTCACTCCTCTTTTACCATTGAGGGTGAAGAGCGTGTGCGTGCATATAATTGGAATCGAGTAGGCATGCGAATAGGTGATTGCCATGTCGTATCGTTGCTTGATGTGTGGGACGTCTTCTTGTTGGCCTTCATGGTGGCCACTGCTGTGTTGGAATTTTGTTACCTTTTTTGAATGTTTGCTAGGACAGCGGCTAGCATTCTTGTTTTATCGAATTTCAAAAACCAGGGTTTTTTAAAATGCATAGCGTGAAGACGAGACCATTTGCTTTGTCGTCCGTCTCCGATATACCTAGGCACCGATAACATCTTCCTTGAAACCAGGGAACGCTTGAAACTTGCAGAATTCTAATATCTACCCTTTCGCAATTTCGTTCGTTCGTTTCTCTGAGTTAGAGAGCTCTATCTCTCAGCTGTAGCGACTTGATTTCACATAATATGATCCCTAAAATCTCTGCATAAATGAGATATAGCCTTACTGGTGGTAAAAACCATGTCATTTGTCCGGATTTTGTTTCTTTCTGGCGAGAAATTGTATATGGATTTACATATTGCAACGGCCAGAGATCACATATCTGTTCATGCTGACGTTTGTAATGAAAGCGCTCACACATTGGCCCCAAGGTCGCATGTAGTGGAGTTATTGTAGATGGATAGGGCTGACATTTTTGAGGTTTATTAACGACTGCCTGTTGCAATGAAGAACGCCTAACTAATGGATTGCAAAGTTTTTATATCATGGTTGGGTTCAGAAGAGATGGACGCCAGGGAGTACCAGGTTCTGTACAATCAACAAGCTGTTGAAAGGGTCAATATTAACATCCTTCGCAATTTGGTGAGACGGACTGAGCATCTATTGGTCTACCCGGAACGCAGTGACGTCGATATTAACAGAACATCTTTCAAAGCAGGAAAGCCTACTAACTAAACCAAGGACGACGAAGAATAAATACACTACAGCGTAGGAAATGAATGACCTTTACGAGATATCAAGTCAAGGTTAGTGTGTCGGGATGAGATATGAAAAAGATGAAGAACGGAAGCAAGAAACATCTATCGAAGATTAAGGACAAAGTTTTCATTTATATAGTCGATGATGTAAGCCTGTACTGTTATCACTTCTTATTAAAGAGAGCTGGAAAAACAAAGTGTAGAATAGGAGATAATAAACAAGATCTGACTTTAACAATTGCAAGCAGAAAGAATTATGAACATGATTTTTATTTACGAGAACAAAATGTCGTTTGATGTCTTTTATGATAACTAACATAAAAGAACAATTGAAACAAAATTGTGAAATTGTGCTTGTTGAGAAATGTAGAATATAAACTAGCCCAGCCGTACAATAATAAAGTTGACGTTTTAGCAATTACAAAGCCACAAGGCGTGTTCAAGTAAAACCTGACCAAACTGCAACAAGTTAACATACGTACGATGCACATGCTGACGTCACTTCTGGTGTAAACAGCACATACCAGCCGTCAAGTTTGCAACATTTCATTATCCTTCGACTCATAGTTTCATCAGCAGACCGTTGAAAACATGGCGGGTTTGATATGGAATCTGTCCAGATTTGATCAACGAGCGATTATTCGGATTCTAACAGCTATATGATATCCACCAGTTGGATTTCATCGTATAATACAGGCAGTGAAAGGTGCCAAAAGTGTGTTGAAGACAACAGTGAAGAACTTGACAACGATGTTTAAAGAAGGACGTGCGTTAACGCATCAATATGGGCCTGACCTGGTCTCGGAAGATCTTTCGTTAACTCACGTCCTTCTTGAAACATCGTTGACCAGTTCTTCACTGTTGTCTTCAACACACTTTTGTCACCATACACTGCCTGCGCTCTGCGATGAATGTCAACTGGTCAACATCCCTCAGCTGTTAGAAACCGAATCACCGCTCCCTGATCAACTCTGGACGGGTTCCGTACACACCCGCCATGTTTTCAACGGTCTGCCGAGGAAACTATGAGTCGGAGAATAGCGACATTTTGCAAACTTGACGGTTGGTATGTGCTGTTAAGACCAGAAGTGACGTCATTATGCGTATCGTAGGTATGTTCTCGTATAGTCTCCTCTCACCTGCTAATTTATGTAGTTAGACATCGCCAGGAGGTGCAATTATCTTCAATGTGTCATCTCTGGGACCATTTCTAAATTGTCAATCTATCCCTTTCTAGTGTTTTTATAACACCGTTAAATTATCTTTTTTCTAAGTAATTCTCTTGCTTGACTTGTAGATTTACAAAAATGTTTGTTCTATGTCCAAAATTAGTACACAATTTCCTGTCCGTCTGTTTATATTTCGTGCGGTTTTGTTCCAACTTTAATCCAGTTGACCCAATGAGAAACATATTCTTACGTGTTCATTGTTATTCTCTTGATTTGTTATTTGTTTTAATTAATGGTGTTCTTTGTCCATGATGAAGATCTTATAGTAGTAACATAGAATTTGTTCATGTTTATTTTCCGACCTGGTTCATTACTCATGTTTTTATATTCTCAATATTCTGAAAGATAAATTCACTTTTCACTCGTGACCTTCTAGTAACCATGACCGTTCGCATGCATATCACTTACAGTAACCATGACCACTTGAATGCACACTAATCCAGTAGTCATGACCCCATATAGGCATATCACTTCCACTAATCATATCTGATCGGATGCATATCACTTCTAGTGACCATCACCGCTCGTATCTATGTAACTTCTAGTGTCCTGGCTGCTCGCATGTATATCACTTTATATCTTGCGGTTTGTCGTTGTCATTTCCGTTTAAAGGTAATAGAAATATACATCTTGAAAGTGTTTGCAGGACAGGTCAAACACCAAGATAGGAGTATACAAGAGATGCATACTTTATGTGCATAGAAAAACAGGAAAAAAAATGTCAGAACTGTAATCTTTCCATACCCCCTGTATAAAAAAGATTCGTTCATCAAAAGATTATAGCCTAACATCAACATCCATGAACTGCTTACTCAGAACAATCACTATCATTACTGGTGGTCTGTAGAATTAGTGATGAATGCATGGAATGCATTGCCACATAAAATAGTGGAGGCAGTGCAAATTAATGCATTCAGGAATAGATTGGATGCATAGTTTTTGGATCAAGTGAAGTAGAAGAAACTGGTTCTATACATGCTCTGCGGTCTCCTAAACCAGTATTAAGACGTTAGGTTAGGTAAAGTTAAGTTGAGATATGCCATGTTCTTAGACAGAACCGTCATGTTATGGACCCCTGAGGGATTACGAAAAAGAAACCAACCGTAGTATACCAGGCAAAAACACATAGAATCCGACATGTAGACTACTAACCAAAGCTGCATCATCGTAAGAAAGATAGATGTGAACTGGTTAGAGCTGAGGGATACATAATATTGCCATTAAATAGGCCATCAGGCGTGGTGGTCTGTGATCGCTATGTTCACACCTGACCAAAGACATAAGAAAGAGCCATATAGTTTAGGTATAATTTAATATTACCAAAAGTAAAATAGGTCTCAGCATCTCAGCACGGCTCTCATTTTCAGCGCAATCGATTGTGTTACAATGATTATGCACGTCTTTTAAAGAACAATACAAAATGTAAACTAGACTAACAGTTGTTTGACATGGGAACAATAAAAGATGCTAAGCGACATTGTCGACATAAATAGGATCTGATCAATGACTGGATGTTCTAGAACAACTTAGACAGAGGTAATACATTACGAGATCAAGTCAATAAATACGTCACTAATGGCTATTCAAAACAAAATTAAATATGGACATGAAAATAATATTTTTAAATAGACATTTGCATTGTCACTTATTTTTTAACATAATTTCCTTCAGGTTTCAAACACTTATCTCATCGCTTCATCAGTTCAAGAACTGGCTCATGTGGTTCATTCAGTTCATTTTTGTCCGTCAGTCACTTACACACTTTCTGTAAATCAATCGGTAATGCATTATGCTGTATACTAAACCAAGCAAACATTCTATAGCAGTCAATCCACTGTCTACCGTTACTCGCCTGTCAACTCGAATCTTTACCCGCACCCACCGCACACATGCATGCTTCTGTTGAAATCTAAACAGAATGATCAGGTCTGCCTTCATCAGCAAATTGTTGGCGTCCTGAAGAGAATTATCGACAAAGTTATGCACAGCTATTACGCGACAGACCAGATCATGCATTGGCCAGATAGCCACATTGCGGATAATTGTGGAGCAATCATTGGCATGGAATTCGAGTTTGTACATCAATCTCTTTGACTATGAGAAGGCTTTCGACTATTTTGTCAAAGATATACTCTGGAAACTACTGAGGCACTATGGAATTTCTCCAAAGCTCACAAATATAATTCGACAGACGTGTTAAAGTATGCAATGTAGAGTTACATACAAAGGACAACTCCCATTCAAAATTAAATCAGGGGTACGACAGGGTTGCCTACTGTCGCCTTTCCTGTTCATCCTAGCAGTGGACTGAATTATGAAAAAAATAACAAATGAGAGAAATCAAATCCAGCTGACCTTGAATACAGCTGGAGGACCTAGATTTTGTGGAAGATATAGCCTATATAGGTACAGACAAGAATATAAAAACAAGGATACTTCTTCTTTCTTCTTCTTCGTACGCAGTCAGACAGTAACCATTATTTTTTCGAAAAAAGCGGCGGTCATCCTGAGGCTGTCGACACTGCCATAGAGCTTGTCTTGCAGTTCCACTGGTGATGGCCACATCTGTTCTCTCTGATCCTAGTATGTCGGGCAGTTCTGCAGCAGATGTTCAACGGCCATTTTACAGGTACCGCACGGGCATTCGTCGGTACCACCTATTTTTAATTTGTTGAATAGGTGGTACCTCAGTCTATTGTGGCCAGTGCGAAGTCTGAAGACAACGACCTGCTCTCTTCTGTTCAACTGGTAAAAGGCATCGTTTTTGGTGTAACCAGTATGTTCGGTTTCCCATTTGGTCATGTATCTGGCTTTGATAAGCCGTTTTGACTCTTCGTACGTCATACTAGTATCTGTTTGTGGTAGTCTTGCACCTTCTTTTGACAGTCTGTCTGCCTCCTCGTTGCCTTGGATGTTGCAGTGTGATAGGACCCACTGTACCACTACCCTTTTTGGTGCGGACTGCTGGCACAGTTTGCAAAGTGCTGCTCTTAAGTCATTAAGCTCAGTGTTTTTCTGGGTTTTTAGCGCTGTGACTACGGCGAGAGCATCTGTAAGCAGGACTATATGGCTTTCATTTTCTTTGTGTGTCACCATTTCTTCCACTGCCGCCCTCAGTGCCTCTGCCTCCGTTCTGAAATTTGCTTGTGTACTTACCAATAGCGAATGACAGTGTTATTTTTCTGCCATTTGGTAGGTTCAGGAATGCTCCTGCCCCTCCGTTCTGTGTAGTGTTTGTTACAGAACCGTCAATGTATGCATGGGTCCAGTCCATGCTTGGGTAGTTTTTCGATATAAAGCTTAGGGTAGTATCTCTCCTTTCTTTTTCAGTCTGGCAGTTTTTGTTTCCAATACCTGGTATATTTTCTACCACCTCTGGAAATATATCCTGCCTCCAGGTAGGTTTTCGTACAGTAGTGATGGGCTTTGGTGTTGTTAGTGCGTCAATGGGATCGTCGTGCATCTTTGCTTTGGCTATTTCTGCAAAGTTTCTCCGCTTTAGTTTCCCATTTCCCAAATTGTTTAGTCTCTGGTGCATTGGATGGTCAGTCAGTCTTCGGAGTTTCTCTGACTGCAGCTGGGCTCTGCAGTCTCTTCTATTGGTCATGGATTGCAGTTTTGTAATCTTTTCAAGTTCTACAATTGGCGTTGACTCCATGCCTCCTGTTATAACTCTCATGGCTTGGTTTTGAAGTTTGCTAACTTTATCGAAATTCGCCTTTACTGCTGTTGTCCATGCCGCAATGCCATACTCGAGAACTGGTCTCACTCTTCCAGTGTACAGTTTCTTTAGTATGCTTTCGTCTGCTCCGCAGCTTGTGCCAGCAAGTTTCCTCATGATTGCCATTCTTTCTCTGGCTCTCATTCGGTTTCTCTCGATCTGACTTTTCCATGTCATGCGCCGATCAAATGTGACTCCCAGATAGTTTGGGTTGTCGTTTGGCTGCAGGAATTTGCCATTTAAACTTAATTTGGTATTTTGGGGTTTGATGGAAAGCGAGAATATTGTGCATGTGGTTTTCTCCTCGTTTATTTTGACCAGCCATAAGTTCGCCCACTCTTCCAGCGATGTTAGGGCCTGCTGCATCCCATTTCTTGCTATGGTGAGATTTTTTTCAGAGGTCCACATAGCTAGATTGTCTGCAAACATTGAGCTATGGACTCTTCTTGGTATATTCTCTGTAATGTCGTTTATATACACCAGGAAGAGTGTGGGTGACAGTACTCCCCCTTGGGGTACTCCCTGCTCGAGTGTCACCTTTTTGCTCATCTGCCCTTGTACTTGGACAGAGACGTTAGCTCGGTCAGGCACAAGATACTGACCAGGGCGTCACGTCAGGGTTAGGGACAATATTCTGACTAAAACCACCATCTCTTTTTCCATGTTGCGTTTCCTGGAGGCGTTCCTTGGGGGACGGGGGCCGGGGTCGGGACCAGGGATCTTGAGGTACAGGGTTCGCCTTGGATGCTGGAGGTCGCAGGTTCAAGTCACGGTGGAGACAGGAATTTTTTCACCTGTATCATCCGGCAAATATTTATGTGATTTCTGAGGAGTGAGATCTGACACCCGTGTTCAGTGGCGCGCATGTTAAAACTATCTTAGCAGTTAAAAATTGAAAATAGTAGGCATAAAGGCCGCTCCTCGGGCAACATTCAAGTTAAAAATCAACTCAAATTATTCAAGGAATATTCGCCCCACAGAGAAAATGTCGCAAAAAGGGCACTGGTTGGCTATAACTTCAGGTCTTGGTTACGATGTTAGCAAATCAGCTTAGATAGCGCCTGACAGGCTATCAAAATAGGCGATCGCATATTCCAGGGGCTAACAGATGTTGGGATTGACCTAGCAAGTCACAAGTAGATTTTCACCTGCCAAATAAAAGAGGAAACACAGGAGGTCAAACCTCCCCAGACGTCTAACGACATAACTGGACTGAAGATATATAGTAAATAGTTCTCTGGAAGCAGGCTGTTTTCAGGGCAGTCTGCCTGACGAGCGGTGGATTGACGTGATCACCATAGAAATGAGTTTCACGCAGACGAAGCCAAGTATAGAACGACTCCAGAAGGAAAACGGTCCACCTTTATTAGCACACTCGGTATGTGAGGAAAACTACTACAACAAGCCGCTTAACTGACTTCTCAATGCGCACAAAAAAATAAACGTATTTACTATTGTCATTCAAAAGCAACAACAGCAGCAATAACAATAGAAACAACAACCGCAAAAACAGCAGCAACATCAACAACAACAGCAACAACAACAACAGCAGCAACATCAACAACAGCAGCAACATCTACAACAGCAGCAACATCAACAACAGCAGCAACATCAACAACAACATCAACATCAACAACAGCAGCAACATCAACAACAGCAGCAACAACAACAACAGCAGCAACATCTACAACAGCAGCAACATCAACAACAGCAGCAACATCTACAACAGCAGCAACATCAACAACAGCAACAACATCTACAACAGCAGCAACATCAACAACAGCAGCAACATCTACAACAGCAGCAACATCAACAACAGCAGCAACATCTACAACAGCAGCAACATCTACAACAGCAGCAACAACAACAACAGCGCAACAACAACAACAGCAGCAACAGCAGCAACATCTACAACAGCAGCAACATCTACAACAGCAGCAACAACAACAACAGCAGCAACATCAACAACAGCAGCAACAACAACAGCAGCAGCAACATCTACAACAACAACAACATCAACAACAGCAGCAACAACAACAACAGCAGCAGCAACAACAACAATAACAGCAGCAACAACACTTTGAACACGAACGCATTTTTGTTTTGACCTGCTCATGTTACACCTAATGTTTGGTACCTACATTTATCACAAAGCCGATTGTCGCTGCCATGTAAAACAACATTAAGAAATTATCAACTACATTTGTCAGCAAACCTATCAGTTTGTGACCTAGCTACTGCCCTTTTAAGTTAAAAGAATATCAGTGTCAAATACATCAAAGGTTTGAAAATCACGTGTCGCAGTCATATCATGCCGTAGTAACGTTGTCACAAAAGCAACTCTAGCAGAGCATTGATGTTTCAATAGCACGCCCGTTTGCTAACATTGCACTTTGTCCAGTTTACCCACTATCTCTAGATGGCCAAAGCAAAACAAGTAGGGGAAGAATCGATACGTTGGCGTCGAGAGTTTGAGAAAGGGTTATCTTAAGTAATCCATAAAGATTAAATTTGAAAGGGAACCCTCGTCTAATTGAAATCTAATCAGACAGGGAGGATGAGTGCGTCGGGTTGCTAGGTTGCATGGAACTCAGACCCACTTGTTGTCATCATCATGATGAATGCTGAGTGGTGTTGACAATTGATTCTCCCCACAACCATCTGTCCTCTAGGGGAATTGAAAGATTGGATGTTATTGTTTGTCCACCTGTTTATTCATCATCAACGTTTGTACGATATACATTGATAAAAAGTATTCATATGACTGATTACTCGCTTTCATTTTTCTGAGCTATATGTTTCGTTTTCAAAATTTGACTCGTTTGGAGAAATCACCTTTAGCCATCACTTTTGTCTTTCTAATTTCTATTTCGCAGCCTCCATGATCCGTTATTACATTTCCGAGATAGATAAATCTTTAACTGTTCTAGCACTTTAAAATATACTACTTTCCGTAGTGCAGACTTATTGTCTACATTGCAAATTATAACTGGACAACACATCATTTGCATTTGAAATTTAAAAATAGGTAATCTTTACTAATTTATTGCTCCTGCAACGTTTGGCTCTTGTCTTGGGGAAAAATAGATGTTTCTGTACAAATGTCTCAGTCCGCATAAAGTACGAAGGGAACCATTTCGTCAAATTGTATATCTATCTCCACATTGCATTGTGTTAAATCAGCCACCCATAAACACCACACCACAATGGTATTGCGTCATTCTCTAATGCAAAATGTTTGCGTCATGACATCGCGGCGTCACGATCGCTGACAAGAATGATATAGTCGGTAGTTGTAAGCAAAGTCTAATTGGGTCAGCACCATAAATGAGTGACTCACATTTGCCCTACAATCATGAATACAACACAAGTAATCCATACAGTTTAATATTAGCAGTAGTGATGCCTCTCAACTCTGTTAATGGTGCAAATAAATATTGTTACATTTGCCGGGAAGTTTTGTTTAGAAAGTTAGAAAAGGGATATCACCACAATAATAAAAACGGACTATGACCTATTTCTGCCGGCATCACCAAGCGCATGAAGTGGACAATGGCGGATCAAAATATACAATATAATCTTCCTTCAGTTCCGCACCGAGAAAAACGTCTTGTTCTCTAACCTCCAAATGAATTTCTCATCGATTCAGTCGGTAACGATCGACGCGAACCAACACTGAGTTTTCTGCAGTCTTCGGTGTCTATTGATGATAAATTCGTCTGTCCCGGTCCGTCATCAGCGACACACATGGTCTCCCAAGAAGAACTGAGCGAACCTGTTGATGATCTGGGCGTATCAAAGACACGGAGGTACTTGGATTATGAATAGCTTATCTGAATGGTTAATGTCATGTGCAGCTGATGTCTAATGTAGATAATGTCTGGTGTAGCTAATGTATGGTGTAGCTAATGTCTGGAGCAGAGTCTACAGAAATAAAATATTACACAGTTTGGACAAATCACTTAATGGTAGCCTTCAGTACATTGTCCTCTATACTAATTGTTTGAGGTGGTCAACTGTAATGGATGAAAGGTAAAAAGGTAAGAAATACATGCTTTTCCGTTATTACCAGATTTCTATGTATGTGCAGCTAAGAATAGAACAACTGGATCAGTGACTCTATTGTGCCTAAAAACGTTGCCACTGCTTTGTGACCAAATACATCTGCATTACTTATGTAAGCTAAATCATATTATTGTCAATCGAAAGGACTTAATGTGTTGTTTCTCCAATGGTGTGTGGCAGGAAGAGACTATTTGGGGGATAGAAATACTGTCGCTTTGGAATCAGAACTCAATTATTAATGTCCGGAAATGCTCAAACACTTTTTTTAAATATCTTGACTAGTACTCTTTTTTGTGTCTTTATTGTGATTATTCTTCATTTCAAAATGCTCTCAACCATCAGAATGACCGACTGCAGATTCATCTTATCGAAAATCTGATTCCGCTTTGTTGATGTAACTTGAACATCTGACTGTTAGTACTTTGTTGCTGTAACTTGAACATCTCACTGTTATTACTTTGATGCTGTAACTTGAACATCTGAATGTTATTACTTTGTTGATGTAACTTGAACATCTCACTGTTAGTACGTTGATGCTGTAACTTAAACATCTGAATGTTATTACTTTGTTGATGTAACTTGAACATCTCACTGGTATTACTCTGTTGATGTAACTTGAACATCTGACGGTTATTACTTTGTTGATGTAACTTGAACATCTGACTGTTATTACTTTATTGCTGTAACTAGAACTTCTGACTGTTATTTCTTTGTGCTGTAACTTGAACATCTTACTGTTATTACTTTGATGCTGTAACTAGAACTTCTGACTGTTATTACTTTGAGCATCTTGTTTCTGTTTTTCACGTTTTAAAGCCCAGATTTGTGCTTGGACTTAAATTTGAAACTCATGTGTAGACAAACATTCAGTATTCGGGCCACAAGTGTGAAGATTAAAAACAGTGATCAATACTAAATATCGGTAGAGTGCACTGGTAAAGTTATGAGAAAAAAACAAAAGTTATACAATTTTTAATGTGGTTAGTGTGCATTATTTCTTCTTAAAAATCATTCGTTTAGAACGTTATGAATGTGATCGAAAAATTCAAATATTTTTATAATGAAATATCTAGACTATAATTATATTTCCTATTCTATGCACATACATATATCCAAACCCCTAGACTACTAATAATAATGTTTGCCTAGGCTTCTTAGGCCCGTTGCGTCTATTAGCCACACCCATGACCACAGCTGTTGCTTGATTCCATGCCTCGCCCGTCGGAGGAGGAGGTTGCTACTTGCTGTTCGGGGAAGGCATCTGCTGTGTCTCCAGCCGGCCGAGGGAGGACTTTTGGCGCTGAGGAACGACTTGTGTAGTATCTTATAGGCAGGGGTTTCCTGGTCCAGCCGTAAAACATTACTGAACATAGAAACTCAGGGCCTGTCAAAATAATTCTGAGATTTGGTGGAGGCCTGTTTTAGCAGAGACCTCCACGTTGCGGATGTAGTCATGCCATCGGATGCCCAGGATACGCCGCTGGTTGGGGATGTAGTGTTGCCATCGGATGCCCAGGATACGCCGCTGGTTTCGCGTGTGAAAGGCTTCCACTCTCGACATGTCAAATTTCAGCAATGTCCAGGTTTCGTAGCCGTAAAGTCGTAGGCTCGAGACTACTAATCCTAATGGATAATCCAGGCATGAACTTAATTCCCATTCTGAATTTAGTTAAAGACCTATGCGTACTCATTAATGCAAATATAAATGTTGTTTTCTGTTTTTACTTATTTTTCTGCTAGTGTCCGTGTACAGAATATTGCTTCTTTTGTTTTACTGTTTTCATCAGCATATTATGGTTGATCAGTCCAGGTTGTTTGAGAATGTCTATCCATTTAATCTTAGCCGTTGCGGCTCTCTTCATTTCAACATAAGTTCTTACTTTGATGTCTCTGCATGCATAAGATGTAAAGATGAGTCTTGGTCGCTCATTTTCTGTTTTTCCCTGAATCTAGTCCTCTATTATCTTCTGCACAAGACTTTCATGTCGCATATTGTACCCTATTTAACTCAGTCTTCGTTTCTGTATCATTTTCAATTGTTATTTTTTGTGCTCCTATATCAGTAAGGGCATTGTCATTAAATCTTCTTTATGTCCAACTTACTCATTCCATTCTACGGTAGCGCCACATTTTCAAACGCTTTCAAGCTTCTTTTTATCATTCTGTGTTAGATTCGATGTTTCAGTCCCATACATTGCAATTGTCCATACCTAAGTAGTTATTATTTGATATCTCAATTCTGTCCCAATATCCAATGAGGTTAGCAATTTATGTTTTTCATAATCCAATCCTTTCTGTCGCATTGCGGCCATCGTATGTTTCTGTTTGCCCTAAATTTGTAAACTTTTATACTTTTCCGATTATTTCTTTATTGATGATCATATTCATTTGTCTATGTATTTGGCTATTGCCATCGTCTTTTTTGTCTTCAGTGTGTTTATTTTCATGACAAACTCTTTGGCTATGCTATTATTTTTTCCAACCAGTCTTTGCAACGTTGCTACAGATCCACCCAATATGGGTTGATTATCGGCAAATTTGATGGTATTAACGTTCATGCCATTGCCTCTGACACCCCAACTGCAGTTCCGAGCAATTCGTTTCAGAATATACGCTGTAGAGACTTGATGAATGCAGGCAACCATAGCGTACCCCTGTCTTATAAAAACTAGATATGCTAATTTTCTATTGAAATAATCGCTTTTTGATGTTCAAACAGGTTTTGGATTAACCTAATGATTGGTACCTAATGATTGGTTGCTCTATGTATATTTGTTAAATCATTTGAAAAAGTATGTTCCAGGGGACTTGATCAAACACTTACTCATTGCCAATAAAGCAGATAAAACGTGGTCATCCTTGATTGCCATACTTTTTTGTCAAAAGACGGAATGATCCAATATCATCAGTGTATCTCCGGCCTTGCTAAATCCAAGCTGATTATCTTTTAGCACTTCCATTGTCTTGTTATTGTTTATATCTGTAATTATGTTAAATATAACTTTTAGATGTATATTATTATAAGTAAATTGTTCAGAATTGGTCACATTTCATTGCATTCGATGTTTGGTTAAATAATTATTAACACAACGTGTTCCAATGGCCATACCCAGTGTTGTAAATATAATGAACATGCTTAAAAAGTAATTGTGTAAAGTCTCTCCTGCTGTTTTGAGGAGCACAAGTGGCATTCCATCTATCCCTGGTGCTTTGTTTTCGGGATTGAGTAAAATGCCTTATTAAATTGTTTCCTATGAAAACTGTTGTCGAATCTACGTTTAAATATGCCATGTATGCTTATGAGCAACATTTAAATACGGTAGCATCTGAACACTTGTTTGCGCGATGTTTCTTTGGTAGTGTTGTAAAGACTGGCGTACTCAGACCACGCTGTATATATCCTGCACTGTATATGTCATTGCGTAGATTATTGATTTTTTTGTACGACTAAATCCTGTTTGATCTCTTGTCATTTTAAAATGTATTATGGCTATGTCTATTACTTTTCCGGTGTTTATATATTCCATTTCTTTCTCAGCTTATATTTTTAAGGTTGATCGGGTCGTCATTATAAAGTATTAATGTTTTGCTTCCTGTGTTGTCGTTGAATAGTTCACTTACGTAGATAGCCCAACTGCTTGATTCATATTTCCAAACTAGCAAGATGTTTCCTCTTTGCATTAATACACCTTCTTCTTGAGGCAACCTTATATGTTTGAAAATGTATTTATTTATGCATGTATATGTCTTGTGCAGTGTATCTGTTTCTATGTCTTCTGTAATCTTCCGTTTTATTTCTATCTACTGTTTTTTGGCAAACATTTTCTAATGTTCTATATTCTCGAGTGTGTCTCGCTTTTTTTCATTATATCATGTTCCTTAATTGTTGTCTATCATCCACACTTGAAGTATTAAACGTTTATTGATAAAGTGTTATTCAGAGCTTGCATGCTTTTTTGTTTTTTGTTGTAATTTTACACATCCTTATTTACTACCCACTTTCTCTTTTGGGCGTTCTTATTTATATCGTTCCGGGTTTTCTTACTTTTGGTTACCATATTAATCGTTTACTTCAACAAGATATTTATGTTTAATGTGTTGTCGTTTTAACTTTATATATATATATATATATATATATATATATATATATATATATGTATATATATATATGTATGTATGTATGTATGTATATATATATATGTACACTAATGTGTAAACAAAAATAGAGAATATGGAACCCGACATTTTTCGACTAGTGTTTTTCAGCGAAGACGCAACATTTCACGCAAATCGACACATAAAACAAATAACTGTGACTTCTTGGGAAACACAAATCATCACAATGTGCGTGAATACGAAAGAGCAATGCCTGGTGTGCAATCACTGCAACATAAGTTTTTTTAAAGAGACACAAATGCCAGTGATAATACGTATCAAATGCTGGAGAACTATGTGGACTACTACAATCTACCATTACTATTCTTGATAACTGGATAGGGCTTCACCTCACTTTTCTTGAAATATATGCCTGCCTGGATAAATATTTCTGCACACATGGATTGGCAGAGGAGGTTCTCTACAATGGCCAACACATTCTCTATATTGTATCCCTTGTGATTTTGGCTGTATGGTATGGTAAAAGAGCGTGTTTATGCTACCAAACGAAAATATATTATAGATAACCTAGAGAGAACTGCATGTGTCAAGGAAGAATGTCACCAGAAATATGCATCCAGGCTCTAGAGCACATGGGAAAGGTTCAAAAAATGTGTTGACAACGATGGAGAACAAGTGAAAGCCTTATGAAGCAATGTCAGAAGTGCCATATGTGTTAAAATTTTTCGTAATCACGCTGTATAATATAATAAAATCAAGTTTGATTTTGTTGAGAAAAAAATGTCTATGTTTTACTTTTAGTGCACCACACTGATAGACTGTCATGTAGAGCCAATTTAAAAAATTTGCATGTTTGCTGAAAGTAGTTTTAACTACTAAAAGCCGAACTGAACTATACATTGAAACTTCTTGTAACAGAAGTATAATTCCTAAAAATGAAAACTTTCACCTAGAATAAATACTTAATCTAACCACAACAATTCAACGGCATTTCATCCCTTAGCAAGGCCATATTGGATGTGTCGTTTTCCTCTTTGAGGAGATGCACACAACTCTATAACTGGATCAAAGTAATATAAAGTGCGTAAAAACTGGTTCGATATACCACTTTAACGCTCTTCCCTTAGCTTACAACAAGAATTTATTGCATACAAGTACGGCTAAAATGAGCTGGCGACAGATTTACCGATAGACGCGGGCCCAGTAAAATGAATATAGGGTGTATCAAAGTCAAGAGAAGGGGGGTTTACTTGATTAGCGAAGTGTTAGACAATGTTTCTATGGTCTTAAAATAAAGTACATGAAAGTCGTAGTCTTTTGAAATTAGTTTGTTAAAAATACTCTGCAACTGCTTAGAGTCTAATGGCGAGACATTGAGTTTTTACAATGAAAATATTTACTCTTCGAAATCGCTGTTAACTTTTATTCCTATCATATCTTCAACGTGTATTATGTTACAAATTTGTTTCTTTGTCAAGCATTATCGCAAGTACATCTATTTGCTCACTGTTGTATTCATTTATGTATGAAATTGCTTCTAGGGCTTTCTTTCAATCCCAAAAGATGGTTTCACACCTTGCAGGCTTTCTGATTGCGGGAAGAACGGTGTAAGAAAATCAATGAATTGAAGAGTCTTCTAACCTAAAGACTTAAGCAGTCACCGGCGTCATGTTCTCAGCGTGTCAGTGACCACATTCTGGTCTCATTAACTATATCATTAATCATACGTGATTTTATGCGCTTATTATTACTAATGGATTGTTTTACGTCCCTGTGTACTTGGTCAAATTTCCCTGCTCTCTACCTGTCTTTAATTTTCTTAAATCGGACTATCCACTATTTCTTTCGTGCCATTTTACATTTATAATCTAATTAATTACTCATACTCTTATATTTAGCAATGCTATTCTAAGAAGCATATGATGTCGTCGGATCACTTCTCGCAGAAAGAATGATAGATCAAGGACGACCACTATTTATCTTCAATTTTTGACTTCTAGAAAGACTGTAGAGGAAACTTTTTTTAGATTTCGCAACAAAAAATTATAAAGCGACGAAACATTAGATTAATCCAGAACGTGTATGAAAATCAAGAGACGATTATTTCAAACAAAAAAGGACTAGCAGATGCAGTTGCAATAAGACAGGGATGGGGTCAGCAATGCAAATTCTGAGATAATGTTGACAAATGTTGTTCGGACTTGTAATATGGGTATCAAAGTTTATGATATGACAGTTAATGCCATCAAATTTGCCGATGACCAAGCCATATTGGGAGGATGAAAAATTGTGCATAATAAATTAAATTGATAAATAATTTGATGAAAATAAAATATGGTGTTTTTGTATGTGTCTGATTTGGATTATTTCTGCAAGATGATGGCTGCCTAATTGTGTTCTAGTTAAGACCAGAAGCTGTTGTTACTGGTGTCCCTGGATTGATAGTATGTCCCGAGGTCTATCTTGGATATATGTATGCTACGTGTGCCACTTTTTGAAGCTTCAGAGTTTTTCATGCCTGCACTGAGACCATTATTTTTCGTCTTCGTGTTCTTTATGTTTTTGCAGAACAGCTTCTGGTTTTCTACGGCATTCTTTTCCATTATTTTTTCAAAGACTTAACTGGATTTTTGTTGTACTGTTTGGGCTGCTTTTATGCCTTTCGTTCAGAGTGTTAAGTATTGATTGTATTTATATATTTTACCTGTTGTATTTTTGGATTCGAAGTATTAATTTCATGCCTTTTATATTTTCCCCTGTTATACATTTTCATTGATTTTGTTCGATAGTGTATTCTTTCTCGGTCACCTTGTTCTAATTTCACCACATGCCTCTATTGCCCCAACTTAAAGAATGTTTTTGAATTGTTACCATAAGGCCATACACTTTTGACCATACACTCTTCACATTTCTGAATGTAATCTTTGTTTAACAGGTGATTAGCGTGTTCTGTCTTTGCATGGAATAAGGGCTGCATTCCTACGGCCTCCACGCCGCCAGCTTATTTTTGTCTACGGCTACCATTTTAAATTTACAGCTGTCCTCCAAATTAAGAAACCACTCAGCAAATCGTAACCCTGTTGCCTTCCCAATGTTCTCGCTAATATAAAAGTAGCAATAAATGCTCCTACTGGCGCAAAACAATGGAGGATGTATGTAATGAAAAAGTAATATTTCACCTGCCAGTCACACAGTTTAGCGCAGTTGCTTACACAAAACTCTCCAACAATGATGAATAGAAATGTTTTTCCCATCAATTTATGATAGCTGTGGATCGTTATCGATAAGGACCGCCGACATCATCCTTGTTACATCTTATCCTGATGGTTGTGGGTGCACATGTGGATGAAAAGGCCAATGGGGGCACGAAAACATCTGTTTCATGACGGTCACACGTGGTCTGTTGAAGGACTTGGTTTTTCCTGCTGTTCGAGACTTCTGGGTCTCGCGTCTGTCGCTCTGGCATTCCATAACACCGTGGTCTTCGCTAGTGGATACACCCGCTTTGGCTGCGCTTCTCCAGTCACATCTGCTTTCCGCAAGACAATTCCAGGATGTGACATATATCTGGCAACCTTTAAGTGAGTCACTCAGACTGTCTTTAAAATGTGTCTTTGGGTTCCCTCTCACTCGTCATCACTCTCTCAGTTTGCAGTAGAACACCTTCTTTCAAAGCCGTTCTTCTGACATACGGACGAGATGTCCGGGTTCATTCTTGTCGTGCATTTGTAGCAGTGCATGAGTGCTTGGCATGTCATCCTTCGAGATAGCCTCGAGGTCATTGACACGATCCTGCCATCGGATGTGGAATATTCGCCCCAGGCAACTTGTGTGGAAGTGGATCCACTTCCTTGCATGTCCAGAGTATGCAGTCCAGCATTCGCTGGGGTAGAGTACAGTTTACATGATGGTGCACGGTAGACTCTGAGTCTGGTTTTGACGGCAATGTCACGACGGCCCCACAACATTGAGCGCATTCTACCAAAGGTTATGCTGGCCTTGCTATTCATCGTGTCACCTCATCGTCAAAACTGACAGTTCTCGACAATGTGCTTCTAGAGTACGTGAATGTATCAACTACACTCAACGTCTGTTCGCTGACTGCAATATTTTGTTATGTGTACCGCATTCGCTGTGCTGGTTGATGCATCATCTCTGTTTTCTTGGCATTTATGTTAAAGCCAAAATGTTTGCATGCGGTAGAGAATCAGTCTATGCCCACCTGCATGTGAAGTTCTAAATAGCTGTTCAGAGCGCAGTTCTCAACAAACACGAGTTCTATGAACATGTCGCCAGCCACTTTGATTTTGGCTTTCATTCTTCTGAGATTGAGTAGCTTGCCCTCTATGCGGCCCTGTATAGGTATACCATCAATGTATAGAAGTATAGAAATGCTCACAGAACATAAATATGTATTCCCATGCATTTATTTTAGAAATATAGAAATGCACACATAATATAAATGTTTATCTTCGTCATTGTATAGATGTATAGAAAAGGTAACATAATATAAATTTCTACTTACATCTATATTTAGAAGTATAGCAATGCTCACATAATAACCTTCATATTAAATTTGACTTCCATTAAGCGAATGAGTGGTACATCAGATATCTAAAGAGGGGAGCCTGTAAGCGACCCAAGGCACCCAGTGTTTGGACCGCAGGTGCTATACATAAGACATGAATATAGATGAAGTTTATTAGTCAACACAGCGTCCATAGACTATTCTCGGAAAATGAGCCATCGAAAGATGGAATGAACTGACAGAGGTCCCCTGGATTTAACTTTGGGGGTAATTGACACTTCTTACCTTACGCAGATTGATGCCACTAAATAGTCTCCGAACTGGTATATTAAAACGCCGAATGAACTTGAAGAGATGTGGACACACAGATTATGAGATATGAGAGTGTGGAGCAGCGCAAAACCCATACCACTTGATGAATTCATCTAACCTTCTGGAAGCATCCAATATTGATGGCATGTTGAGAAAGGACGACAAATGATTCAGCGTGGTCGAGCATTGGGCACCTGATGTCTGATGTGGTGACCCGGAGACGGAACCTAAGTAATTAGAAATACGTCTGCCCATGTACTCAGTAAAACGTTAAACAAATTGCATTTACTATCAATTTAAACAAAAACTAATTTCATTGTGTCCCCTTTTCACCCACACCACAGCATAGGACCACCAGAACAGTTGGCCTGTTTTTAAAAGCCAGTGATAAAACAATGTGTGTACTTTTGGTGTGTTTTTTCTGCAGCGATTTTTTTCCCGATATATTTGCTAGCCTCATGCACAACTCTATTTAGTCGGTGTTTTTTAAATACATATGACGAAGCAGCGGGCCTAGTCTTCCTACCTAGTCATGGGATCTGCGATTTAGGATGATATATATTAAGTAATGTGCAGCCTCCTAATCGGAATATGTTTTGTGTCTGACACTCGTGATACACTCGTGTGTGAGTCTATTGTTAGCCCATTTTATGTAAACTTCTATCTTGGCTAAGATGAACAACCTACTTGCCTAATTCGTGTGTCTTAGAAGTCAACTCATAATACAGGTTTAAACCAACTGTAATGCCTTCAACTTTGTCCATCTATTATTGTTCATATATTGTTCTACTTTAGAATTTATAATGTCATTACTAATTTTTATTTCACAACTCGTGAAATGTGCACCATTTTTCTGCACGTTCACATTTATGGGGTATAAGTTATTTTATTCATTCGTTTGTCCGGCCTCCATGTGTCTGTATCCTACAGTAGCGAACATTATACACACCATGGTGACTATCATGTCTCTTCTTTGTGTACGTTATGTTAACAATTGGCCTATGTCAGAAAGAATAGATGCAGCCCAATTTCCTTTTAAATGTGTCTAGATGGGCCGTTCACAGCAATTTCAACATTCAAACAGGTGGATGTTTTATATTCACAGGGAAAGAAAATGGTGGATAGGGTTGAGTTGGTTTCCTCTTATCGAAACAGGCGTCTGAAATACTACTTGAATTTAATCCAGTTAATGCTGCCGAAGACGGATGTGTCGGACCGAAAGGTGCAAATATCGCAGTCTATTTGTAAACTAGCGACACGACGCATCCCGTTCTCCGGACTACATCCTGCTACAAGTAAAGCCCTGTTCAGGGCTTGGTAGTAGGAGATTGAGAACGAACGCAGAAGAAGAAGAAGAAGAATTAAGTCAATGATGGTATCCTAACAATCAGATTGACGAGGTACAAACATGACAATAATACTCGTTTACACAGCAAGATCATCAAGCAATGCAAGAAAAGATGCAGGAAAAAGAAAAGTTAAGAAAAGAGACACGATACTCGTGGGATATTTCAGCGTGAAAATAATAAAGGACAGAAAAAAGAAGGACGAAAAAGTACACGTACCCTTTGAGTTGGGGCACAGAAACGAAAGATAGAGAACTGCATGAAATTATGGATAGAAACAATCTCTCCATCGCAAACACGCTTTTAAACATCATCAGTGTAGAAAGGTAAATACCAGCGACATTTTTTTTTTGGTTTTTTTTTTGCGTTGCTTCACGAAGTATACATTGTATTAGGTATTAATTTAACTTATTGGCTAAAGGTAATAAATAACATAATTAGTATGGCCACTAAGACGAGACGAAATGCTGAGAAGCAAGACCAAGTCAGATTGTGTGATTTGTTTGGCGGAAATGTTAGTATTACTAGTGTAGGGATAGATAGGCCTACAACGTCGGAAGATGAAGGAAAAGTTATGTGTAGGATATGTAGAATCGATGAGAGGCAGGCACAAATGGAGTGCAATATAAGGAAAAATGAGAAGAGATTGGAGGAGATAGAAAAGAGGCAGAAGAAAATAGAAGTGAAACAAGTGAAAATGGAGGAAATTTTAAAGAAGCTGCAGTCAAGGTGTAGTCAAGGAAGTAAGGGAGATTTTAGTGAGGAAACAGTTCACATGGCAGAGAGCTTTGGAGAGAAGTATGCAAATATAGGTGAGGGGTCAGTATTGGTAGTAGGAGATTCAATGGTGAGAAAGGTTGGCAGACATTTGTCTAAACAACACAACATGTTTGAAAGAATGGATATTGGGGAAGCAAAAAAGGGGACATAGAGGGGAGAATAAAGAGGATAGATGACAAAGAAAACAGTCAGTTTGTGGTATTGGTAGGAACAGATAATGTAAATAGAGATGGTAAAGAAATAATTATGGATAAATATAAAAGTGTTATGGGAACACTTAAGGAAAACAAGTTTAGAAAGGTCACAATGATGGACATTTTAGATAGAGCAGATGGGTCAGACTATCTAGATGTGCAAAATAATAGGTATCAACCTAAGGTTACAGGTGATGTGTGCGGACATGGGAATGGAATTTATTGATTTGAAAGTAGACAAGAGTAAAATGATAGGGGAGGTTTACATCTAAATGAGACAGGACAGCATGCTGTAGCAAAGTATGTGTTTAATTATTGTGTTAGAAATTTAAACTAAGGCATATGAAGTATGAAACTAAAGATAGGCCTACAATAGGGTGCTATAGAGGATGTAGTCAAAGGGGAGAGTTGGGGTCAGGGAAGTGTGAAATAAGTAGTGGAAAAGCAAACACTAAAATGATAAAGCAGAAGCAAAAAGTGGAAAACCAACAACATTACAAACTAAAATGTTATTATGCAAATGTGAGAAGCATAGTAAATAAAAGAGACAAATTTGAACTGCATGTAGAAGAAGAAAAACCAGATATAATAGGATTAACAGAATCATGGACATATGAGGACATTGCAGATAGTGAACTTGAAATACAGGGATATTCAATGTTAAGGAAAGATATGGTAGTTGGAGACAAGACTAAGGGAGGTGACATTTTATTATACTGTACAAATTCAGTTAATATAACGATCAAAGATGATTTATCATGTGGTAACAACAATGAAAGTATATGAAACCACAGTACAGCGCACACCGCGTGGATGAATAAATAAATAAATTGAATGCGGTACACATAAGAAAATATTGCAGTCAGCGAACAGACGTTGAATGTCGTTGATAAATTCATGTACTCTAGAAGCACATTGTTGAGAACTGTCAGTTTTGACGATGAGGTGGCAAGATGAATAGCAAGGCCAGTATAGCCTTTGGTAGAATGCGCTCGATATTGTGCAATAGATGTCCACCAATTTAAAAAGAGGACGATGAGGAGCTGATTAGTAGCATAGCAAAGGCAAATGAAGGGAAATTATTATTAATGGGGGATTTCAACTTTCCAGAAATAAAATGGGATATGGCAGAAGCACTTGCATAACTGACAAATTTGTAATTCAAAATGTAGAAGCAGCCACCAGAAGCAAAAACAAACTGGACCTAGTTTTTACTACAAAGGGAAATATGATTGAAAACGTTCCCGTTGGGGAACTGTTTGGCTCAAGTGACCATCAAATCATCCGTTGGGACCTCATTGCAGGGAAAGAAGTAAACATAAACACGCGAACATACGACTACTCTAAGGCAAATGTTAAGAGGATGAAAGAGGCAGCGAACCACATAATCTGGAAAGATATTGTCGTAGGAACAGATGTTGAACAGGAGTGGGAGAGATTTAAAACAGTTCTAGAAATGCTAAAAGAGAAATGTGTTCCATGTAGGGAGGTAAGCCCCAAGCGTAAAAAGTGGATAACTAGATTTGTAGTGAAATGTAGAAGAGCGAAAAATAAAGCATGGAAAAAATATATAGAGGCAGGTAAATCAAAAGAAACATATTTAAAATATTTGGACAGCAGAAAATATCTCAGAAAGCGAATAAAACAGCAAAAATAGACTTCGAAAAAAAACTTGCTCAGAGGATCAAGACTGACAGTAAAAGCTTCTTTTCTTATGTTAGAAATAAACAAAGAACGAAAGACAAAGTAGGCCCTCTCATAGACAGTACAGGGAGAATAATAAGTGAGAATAGGGAGGCAGCTAATCTACTCAATCAGTACTTTGGCACAGTCTACACAAAAGAGGACTGCTCCAAGATCCCAGAGCATATAGATATTTTTCAAAGAGACATGGATACAGCTGGATTAAGATCAATCTGTATTGCAGAGGAAATGGTTTTTTAAAAATTGGATGGGTTGAAAGTGGATAAATGTTCAGGTAGGATGGTATTCATCCCAAATTGCTGTATGAAATTAGAGACCAACTAGCAAAACTATTGGCTATATTATGTTCTCAATCAGTTACAAAGGATTGTTTCACTGGATTGGAAACATGCAGGAGTGATCCCCTTATTAAAAAAAAAGGCACAAAATCAGATCCAACGAATTATAGACCGGTGAGTTTAACGAGCATAGTCTGTAAATTATTAGAGTCAATAATCAAAGAAAACATTGTAATGCACTTAGACAAATTTAATCTAATTAGAAATATTCAGCATGGGTTTACTAGAGGGAGATCATGCTTAACAAATCTATTAGAATTCACGGAGGAGGTTACTGAAATCGTAGATAAAGGGGAACCAGTGGACGTTATTTATCTAGATTTTGTGAAGGCCTTTGATAGAGTACCTCATCAAAGATTATTTCGAAAGTTAAAATCACATGGAATAGCTGGGGAAGATGCCAAATGGATTGAAAATTGGTTAACGGCAAGAAGGCAGAGGGTGGGCATAAATAAGGAGTACTCTGAGTGGTGTGAGGTTACAAGTGGAGTGCCCCAGCGCTCGGTTTGGGGACCAATTTTGTTCTTAATATCTAAAAATGATTTGGACATTGATATGGGATCCATGATTGCAAAATTTGCTGATGACACAAAACTATGCAGTAGTGTCTCATCTGAAGCGGAAGTGGATATATTGAGGTCGGATTTAGATAAAATTGGAGAATGGTCTGTAAGCTGGCAAATGGAGTTTAATGTAGATAAATGTACAGTCATCCACATGGGTAGACCTAATATGGAACATAATTACATAATGGGAAAGAAACATATTAGAAAGATAGATAAGGAAAGGGACCTAGGGGTTATAATACATCATAGAGGAAAGGTGAGTGAGCAAGTTAAGGTAGCAGTGCAATAGGCAAATGCAATGTTAGGTGTGATAAAAAGAAATATTAAATATAGGAGCAAGGAAGTGATAGTCAAACTGTATAAGGCATTAGTTAGACCTAGATTGGAGTACTGTGTACAGATGCTGAGTCCTTATCATAGAGGGGATATAAACATGCTGGAAAGAACACAAAAAAGAGCGACAAAGATGATAGTGGGATTCCAGAATTACAGTTATGAGGAACGACTCAGAAAAACCGGCCTACAGTGTCTAGAAGAGAGAAGAATTCGTGGTACTTAATACAGGTTTATAAGATGATCAGAGGAATGGATACAGTAGACTATAACAAGTTGTTTTTTTAAATACAGCCACCCACAAGAATAAGAGGGCATAGCTAGAAGTTGACTAAAGAGATGTCCAGATTAGATATTAGGAAATATTTTGTAGTCAGAGAGTGGTGAATGCTTGAAATGCATTGTCATGGGAGGAAGTGGAGGCAGGGACAGTTAATGCATTAAATAATAAATTGAATGCGCATAGCTTTGAGAGCAAGGTGATGTAAATTAAACTAGTTGTATACAGATTCTGCAGAGTCTTCTAAACCAATATAAAGACGTTAAGTTAAGTTTGAAGTTTAGGCACCGTTATTGCAGTTTGTGGTGCGCGCCGTACGTCTCGATTTTTCGCCAGGGTCATAGTTTCAGCCATAGATCTTCCCATCCACTCTTTTACATTGTATTGCCATCTCTTGTTTTGGTCAACCTCTCCCACGCTTCCATGGCACAGTGCCTTGCGGGATGTTTTTTATCATCCCCACCGATCGTGACCTTCGTCAAAACAATGTAAATTTTCGTGTGTCTACTTTAGTCAATAAGTTTTTATACTGACCTTACTCTTTTCTAGCAATTTCAAGAACACTCGCGTGTGTAACGCGATCCAGATATGAAGTGCCAAGAATTCTTCGCAAGCATCTCATTTCCATTGCGCATATTCTACGTTTTAGGGCAGCGGTCCAAGTCTTACATGCGCAGAGGTATACCAAGTTGACTATTGTATACATTAAAGTCAGCTTCAATTTAAGGCTAATGTTTTTTCCTTTTTACATTATTGTCAAGTCGACCATGACCATCGCTGTTCTTGACTGAATATCCGCTCAAGACCCCTCCTCATTCATATCTGCTCCAAGATATTTGAACCGCGCAACACTTTCCAGAGTTTCATTCTTTGACCATAATCGGGTTTAAAATACCATCTGGATCGTTGACCATAATAAATATATATATATATGGAAGGAAAATATATTTTACATAGACAAGTTTATCCAAGAGCACCAAGAGCGAGCATGGTCCTTGGTGTTTGAGACTGCCACCTTACTATTCCCACTTAAACCCGAACGAACTCGTTTGAGCAAACGTAAAGGGAGGGAGTACACCTAGATTCTTGTCAAAATGCGTTTTGTTCGGTACATTGAATTTTGTTGGGCTGTTGGGAAAGTATAATCAATCGTCTTTCAAATACAACTGGAATGTAATGTGTAGCATCAGTAGTTTTTATGATATAAACTGTCAAACAGGCCTGGGTCAGTCCGAAGAATGAAAAACTAAATTCAAAATGGCTTCCAGTTACTAGTTTCAAATTATTACTTCTCTATAATTAGGTTATCTTAACAAATAATGAGGGGGTTTGAAGCTCCCTTAAAAAATATAATTTAATGAGTAATCCAAACTTAATTCATATGGCAGGATATGTTAGTCACAATTTTAGCTCATACACATTGTCATTTTCAAAGAACAGTTTTCTGAGAATTGTGAGATATAAAATCATGTGACGCTAAGATAAGAAAGAAAGTTAATAGGAAACGTAAGTTCTTTGGAGATTGGACTACCAAAGGAGCAGATGTCGAACTAAGTGACAATTTAATTAGTGGACTGTAGGTTAGGCCTGTTCGTCTTCCTCTTCTTCTGTGTTCGTTCTCAATCTCCCGCTACCAAGCTCTGAAAAGGACTTTGCAAGTAGCAGGATGTAGTCAGGAGAAAATAATCAGTTGTGTCGAGTGATTACGTTCTGGTATACTTAACAACATCAACATTGAATCTTTTAAAAGTTCACTGACCACTGATGGTTACATAACGTGTTTGTCACTTTTGTTATTCCAATGCACAATTGCTAGAGATAAAGAGGAAGTGTCAGGCAGTGAGTTTGAGTTTCATTGTACAAGAAACAATCATAATCTACATCCTTTTCTTTATGTAATAAAATATATATATGTAATGTACGTGTGAATTCAAAAAATAGGTGGGCTGTATTAGCATTGAGATGTGTTGGAAAAGGGCTTGCAGACATGCAGATATAATGTGATGTTATGAACTTGTCACTACCAAATGACAAAAGCAGCCACAAAAATGGTGTCTATATAAGAAATTTGTAGCAGATGAAACTGTTCATACAAACACACCAGTAACTCACTTGCTTCTGTTATGGCTAATATAAAACCAGTATATGATTGACTGAACAGTGATATCTTGAAATGATGTCCCAAGAATAAGAATCATGGTCTAACTATTGTGAAAGCTATTGTTGTTATTGCAGTTTGTGTTCATATTGATGTGACAAAATCTCTGTTGGTAATGGAGGAAATGGAATTACATACTTGCAGGTATCTGAGAAAGTCATGTGAACACAAGAACATGTTGTCGTAAAATAAGGAACTCCTATAATGCGAGGAGGGCAACAAAGAGTATGAAATTGTACTAGATGATTTGCAGGAAGTCACTGAATGGTGTATATCAGGTTGGAGGTCATTGATAAGAATCAACGTATTTAATGATCAGAAAATGGTGAAAAATAGTTTCCTAAGCTTTTTGCCAAAAACCGCAATGTACAGACGGATTGTGATATTTTTTTTAAAGCAATTATCCTGCAACTTTGAATATATATTCTAAAAATCCATGGCTTAATTGTTACATATGGAAATCAAGCTATCTTACAATGTGTAAAAGATATTATTATTTAGAATATCAATTGTTCTGACAAAATTGAGTGAATATTTGAATTTTTATAAAAACACAATCGTAAAAGATGTAGCTTTAGCTATTTTTCAAATATAAATTTTCAGTATGACGTTTTCAAAAATTACGTTTTAAATTAACATATGGAATGCTAAATGACAATGAATGATATGATGTTGGGTGATCATCTTTAGAACACCTGCCGAACCTTTAAATGGATATATCATTTTTTAATAAAGTTACAACAATTATAAAAATAATTCCCCTCACTAGGTAGTACTTCTTAAAAAACAAGTAGCAGCTGAAAACAGAACTTTCAAACTATGAGATATGAAAGAACTAAAGTATGCAGAATTCTCAAATATAGACAAACATTCTTGGGCTAAATGTGAAGACCATGTCTTGAAAGAGGAAGAGGGCTATTGAAGAAAAAGTGCACTGTCGTTTTTTTTCCGAGAGCAGTCACCATTGTGTTGGAATTATCCGACTAGATTAAGTGAAAAATTAACCTACATATTTACTTTCTGAGAAATATAAGTTTCCATCACCTTGGCAAAACGCTCTTATTCAATGCCACCGCAATCAGCTAGATGGATCTCAGAACTGAATTATAACCATTTATTATTTGCTCCAGCATCTTTTTATAAAACTGAAGCAATCCATCTGAAGTATGTATGTCTTTATATATACTATATATCGTGGGCTTTACATTTTCACACATTTATTTCAACGAAATGCTCAGTTTCTTCTTACAGCTCCTAAAACACATGAACTACGTTACACAAGGGCATTATGTGGAACCTGATGTAGAAAATCGCATTCAAATGGAAGAGACACCTTTGCTTAAAAAAGACATTTAAAAAAAAATTACAGTAAATTATTTTCTTAAGGGACAAAATAATTCCTTTGCTAAGAAGTATCACAAGAACTAGCCACTTTAAGAAATTGGCACTACCTAATACAATATAAATTATAAAGTCATTGGGACATTGAACATATAAGTTGAAGTGCAAATAATCGCCCATATAGGTGTACGGGTTATTCAGATATTAGGCGGCAATTAACGGCAATCATTGTAAAACGGACAATAGTTGTCACATGAAAGTTTTGTCATTTAGTCTTTCAATGGGGTTTTCCAGTGAGTCTGTTGGCCTTCTAAACTACAGATGGTGATAAATGGAGACTGTCAAACAGAAATAAGAAGAAGAATTATCATTGTCATGCAGAGGTTAAAATAACGTGAAACAGCAAAACACTGAAACAATGACAAATAAAAATCTCCAGGACTTCCATCTTCCCATTGGCAACGACGTCCGAATCCGAGACATAAACAAACATACACACACCAAGGAAGAAGATTGACTTCTTCGAGATAATGTACTACAGGATTGTGCTAAAAATACCATGGATATCTAAAAATAAAAGCTCAAAAATTCAAAAGGAGAGAATTAAATCTAGGTATTTTTAGGATTCCTGTGTTTTTATTTGTCGTTATATATGGTTCTTTTTAGTACGTTCCTGCAACATTTATAGTCCGATAAAATTGACTAGCAAATAATATTACGTCTAGAAAACTAAATTGTATTGCCACAATGGCCTACAAAAAAAAACAATATTAGAAAGCATGGTACCTAGAGAGCTAGGCAGAGGCAGATCGATGAAAAGATGGGCACAAGACATTAAAAAGGCTAACAGTGACAGAGGCCGGAGAGCTTGCCAAACAACAAGCGTCTTATTGATCGGCTGTGACGAAGGCGACGCTCTGGAAAGTACACGCTACATAATGATGATGATGTTTTTGTGAATACTAATTTGTTTATTCCTTTTAACTTCCTCATTTTCGTTACTCACTTTTCACAATCGCTCATTTTGTTCACATATGTTAACTGTATAGATAACAGTAGTCACATAGCAGACGCTGCTGTCGAGGTTGAAGTGTTAGAGATTTTATTATTGTGTCAGACCATAGCTTGTTTAAGATTTGATGCATCGGGGGGGTTTCTTCTCTTGCTACTTTCTATAACAGTTTGACAGGCACATATTTAGAACAGGGTTGCCATGAGTGTACTGGTAGTAGAAGTTAAACCCTTAACTAATCAAACGATCTAACAGTGGCCCGTCTAAATAATGTTTCTCTATATGTTACCAACAAACAACTTCCATTACTTTTTAGAATCTTACTTCGTTTGTATTTGATTTTCTAAAGTTTTACAGCCTTTTTCACTCAATTGTAAGATTTGCTCAAAACAACTTGGACAAGTTCGAAGTGTTTTTTATAACAAACCTTGCTGAGTATATCAAATTCCAATCACGTAAAGTGAATCCAACTTGAACTGGCATGAAAAAAACTCCTCTGTTGTGCGTGACGGATATTAACAAATATTATTTGTTTCGAGACACTGTCTTCCAACTAACAAAGAACTTATAAGCTAATTTAGCGAGGGTGAGCACGCAAACTTAAGCCTTCCAAACTCAAGAGCAATTAAAGAACGGACTGAATTATTTATTATTCGGAACTCGCGTCGCAGATTTCATGCACGTCTCAATTTCTTTCATACATTTCAAGTACAGGTTATTTGTCGAAGAATACGAGAATAGCTCGCCTCTTATTGAGGTTAGCAAACCTAGTGTGAGATAACGTAGAATAATTGGTTGTCAGACGGTAGAAGGAACAACATACAAGAAGTTTTCAGGAGTAATATGTTTTGTGAACATTTATTTCGTTTACAAGAAGTGTTTAGCGTGCAACACGTTCATTCTCTGTCATTTCAATATCTGGGGCATATTATTATGTGTCACTATAACGATGTCTATATTACCATCTGCATATCTCTGGTGCACGCAGAACACTATCTATGTCCATTTCCGTGGCCTTGCTAGATTGTATTTATAATTTCAATACGTCTTCGAAGAGGTTAGATTTTGAGGTCTATATATCTATCTTGAGTCCACTTATGTCGTTAGACATCGTGGTGAGGTCTGACCTTCTTTATTTCCTATTTTTTGGCAGGTGAATAGCCGCTGGTGACTTGCCAGGTCAATCCCAGAATCTGTTTGCCCCGGAATATACGATTTTAGGATTCGTGGGGGTGGAAGCGATATAGACCATATAGATATAGAGCAATATAGACCTGTGAGGTGACATCTATGCCGCTCCGCTAACCACATAGCGAAGACCTAATGTTATAGCAACACAGTCCACTTTTTGCGACATATTATCTGTGGGGCGAGAATCCCTAGAATTACTTGAGTAGATTTTGAATTTTGCCCGAGCAGCGGCTGTTAAGCCTACTCTTTTCGATTTCCAACTGCTAAGGTATATCTGATGTGCGCGCCACTGCACACGGGTGTCTGATCTCACTACTCAGAGATCAGGAAAAATATGTACCGAATGATCCTCGTGAATATAATCTCGGGCTCTACCGTGGCGAACACCTTACATCGAGACCACTGGGTCTTAATTTTGAGGAATATTCTTAAATCCTATTTCAAATTTTGTTTATAGAATAATCGATCGAAGAGTTTGTAGAAAATGAACACACTTAATTCAGTATTTTGAGATTCTTGTTAAGAAACCAAATAAGATGTACTTCAATGTTATTGTTCAATGTGTATGTGATTTATGTGTGCGTGTCAAACATAACAGCGGCGTATTTGTGGTTTCTTATTTTGCACTACATTCAGTAAAACAATGAATTTTTAAAAGTACACTGGGTTTTAGCAATGGTACAATGAAAATGCTTTGCAGCGTTATTCTTCTTTCTTCTCTTCCTCTTACTTCTTCTTGATCATCTTTTTCCTACTCGTCTTTTCTTTCTTCTTTGGCGTTCGTCCTGAACAGGACGTGTGTGACATTGTGTCGTAGTTTACAGTAAAGCTACAATATCTGCGTCTTTCGGCCTCTGACACAGCTGATTTCAGCAATCGATTTTTGAAACAACGATTGTCTTCCATGTCAGCCAGGCTGTATGGCAGCTTTCTGTTACCAGGGCGCAACTTGGAGGCGGAATCGGGCCTTGTTCAGTTAGGGATCACTAACCCTGATACAAGCGGTCAGATATGAGTCGCTGGCTGCATTTTCACCCCCTTCTATTGCTGGGAACAATTAGTGCATTTATACGGGGATGAAGCTTGGATAAGGACTCTTTTTCTCTTACCTCATTTGGTGGAACATAGGTCACTCAGTGCATTTGATTTATCTTAACAAGCTTTGAAGGAAGACTGAATTCAGTTACTGTGCATTATCAATAGAATGGTTTTTGCATGATGAGGTTGTCTCCCATATGTGCCATATTTGTACTGGATGGGAAACAATAGCCCTATTCAGTTTGCCCTGAAAACACTCTGGTCCCTTGCGGAGATGTTGTTCGTCCGTCCTTCGAACAAATCTCTAGGCCGTTAGGATTATCAAAAAAACATTAATTCACCCGATACTCCGGAAAAAAGGATTATAATAGAATTAAGCAATCAAATTGCAATGTCAAAACATAAAATCGGTTCTTGATGAGAATATTTATCAAGCATATCACGAACGTTTGGGAAATCAAAGGATGAATTATTCGTTGAAAATAAAAGTCGTACCGGATGTTTTCTTCTTTTCATTTTTTGTTTGTTTTGGAGCTACTTGAATGTGACATCTTTGCCCTTGGTAAATTGTCTCTGGTAACTTGATTGTATTGACACTTCTAGCATCTTTCGGTTTATTGGTGAGATGAATCTGGCCCCTTCTCTCTAAAGTTCATTGCTAAGTTATTCAAAGGGATCACACCTACGCATATCGCTGTCTCTAACAACACCTCGTTGCCCAGGCTGATGTCACATAGCCTGTTTACAGGTGATCGGCATAGATGTAAGGTTGAGTCTTTGATAGAATGTTCCACTGGCTAATTGTTTCTTTATTTTATATTATTTTGTTTCTTGATGGAGGGGGCGGGGAGGGGGGGGGGAGTGATTTTTGTTGACACTAGACATTACTTCTAGCAATAATACAACAACATAATCATAACCCCTCAATTAAATGTGTTTCTGGATATCCTAATGAGATATACGGAAGCAGAATAGAAGAATAAGAGAAAACAGAAGAAAAATGTTTTTTTTTTTAAAACAGCAGACACATCTAAGAATACTAGCAACCACATAATACAGAGATGAGTGGTGAGAGTTTATAAAGATTAACAGATGTTGATTGTGAGATTATGTCCAATAATACAAAGAAAGGTAATGTCTTTGCTATGTTATTCGTGTCCATTGTGTGTTGACTAGTGGAAAAATACTTATTTTAGCTCAGTCATTCACGTTTAACAATGATGCAGTTGAAAGAGGTAATGATGGTGGTAAATACTAAGAACATCAAGAACAAGAAGAGGATGGAGAAGATGAAGGAGGAGAAGACGAAGCAAGTAGACAGCAAGCGTAGCGTACCTTGAGAAATGTTTTGGCATGAGCCTCGTTTAGACTGACGTATTGCTCAAGTGGCTTCGGGAAAGCTAATAATAAACTCTATGACACACTAAGAACGTGTGACGAGATGATCTGTCACACTGGAAGCATGTCGCGAAGGATCTGTCATACTGGAAGACGTTCACGAAGGATCTGTCACACTGGAAGTATGTCACGAGTGGATCTGTCACACTGGAAGTATGTCACGAGTGGATCTGTCACACTGGAAGCATGTCACGAGAGGATCTGTCACACTGGAAGCATGTCACGAAGGATCTGTCACACTGGAAGCATGTCACGAAGGATCTGTCACACTGGAAGCATGTCACGAGAGGATATGTCACACTGGACGCATGTCACAAAGGATCTGTCACACTTGAAGCATGTCACGAGAGGATATGTCACACTGGAAGCATGTCACGAAGCATCTGTCACACTGGAAGCATGTCACGAAGGATCTGTCACACTGGAAGCATGTCACGAGATGATCTATCACACTGGAAGCATGGCACGTGAGGATATGTCACTCTGAATGCATGTCACGAATGATCTATCACACTTGAAGCATGTCACGAAGGATCTTTCAGACTGGAAGCATGTCACGAGAGGATCTGTCACACTGAAAGCATGTCACAAGAGGATATGTCACACTGGAAGCATGTCTCGAGAGGATCTATCACACTGGAAGCATGTCACGAGAGGATCTGTCACACTGGAAGCATTTCGCGAAGATGCAGTAGTAAATGGGCTGACTGACTTACTTTCCGTGTCTAAGCACCACGGCATATAGCGTTCATCCATTGCGACTTGAAGTGCCGTGCCATTGGCCTTCAACATGTCGCTCTCGTAACATGTATCCGGGAGGTTGGGGCAAATCATCAGATGACCTGGAACACGCACCGCACCGCAGTCACATGTATGGTCGTCTGAGAGACCCATCTCTGCGTGTTCTTCCTAAATCGTGCTACGCCAGTACGAAGTCTATTATTTTCCAAAATGAAAAGGGTAGTGTTGTGCAGGGGCAAGTTTCCTCTGAAGCTCGATCTCTAGGCCATGCATCATTTCGCGCCATAATTCTGTGAGACGACTTTTAGGGCTTGACTGTATGAGCTTTGTTGATTTAAGAAAACTATTCCTTGATTTGATGTCTGAACATTGGGTCGATTTTTTGTTTCTCTCGTTATGGCGGCAGATGGAGCTATGCCATTTATAGGGTATATTTTAGAAGTCGTGGTGGATTTTAGGCATACTGACACTGTGGTGCCTGCCTCGTTTATTGCGCTATCAACAAGTTTGGCTTCGCAGTTTCTTTAGACTGGCGAGGTGTATTCCGCGGCTGAGAGACAGATGGCTCGCCGTGTTGTGCTAGTTAATTTCAGGAAAACGTTTCTTGCGTTTATCTTGTGCTCTGTTTCCTGGCAGTGTGTCATGTAAGATAGTGTAATTGACGCCCAAATATTTGGGAGCCGTGAAGTGTTAGAGCTTCTGACCGTGTCATCTAATTTGAAGTTTTATGTGTGCTTCTCTGTTTTTGAAGTGGTAGGTACACACTTGGGTTTTGCTGGGGTTTTGTTTGAGGTGGCACTTTGCTTGACAGCTTATATACCTCTTCAAAACCATTTCCCTGGACAGCAGCTGCTATGCCATATACGTATTTGAATGTCCGTGTGATTGGGTCCATGGGATGATCGTTAGTATAGATCTTGTACAGCATGGGAACTAGAACACTTCCCTGTGCCAGGCCATTGTTTTGATTTCTAAATCTGCTATCCTTTTTCTATAAGGTGATATAGAAGTATCTGCTCTGTACAAGGCATTTGATGATGTTAGCCAGGCGCCAGTCCTTTGTCATGGAGTACAGCTTTGACAACATCCTCTGATGTTTTACGGTATCGTATGCTGCACAAAATCTGGCAAGATAAACGGTTAGCACTACGCACGAAACTCAGATTAATGCATACACTGATCCTGTCAATATTCATCTATGCGTGTGAGACATGGACATTTACAGCTGACCTTCAACGAAGGATACAGGCCTTGGAGATGAGATGTTTCCGAAAACTTTTAAACGTCACGTACAAAGATCGAGTTACAAACGAGGAAATACGAGATAGAATTACAACATCAATAGCGCTTTTCGAATATCTCTTGGCAACTGTCAAAAGAAGGAAACTCACTTGGTACGGTCACATATCGAGGAGATCAAATGGTCTTGCAAACACAATCCTCCACGGGAAGGTGCATGGCAGACGACGAAGAGGGTGGCCCAAAAATTTATGGGAGGACAACATAAAATAATGGACCAGTCTCCGACCAGAAGAGTCACAGGCAGCGGCATCTGACAGAGAGGGATGGCGTGGAGTTGTGAGGATGTCTTCATGTGTGCCCCAACGACCTCACCGGTAACGGGAGGACCTGACCTGACCTGATCTGATGCTGCACTACGGTCGATGTAGGCCACTGTGGTGATTTGTTTGCGCGCGAAAACATCATCGATTAGTTGAGTCAGATTTAGAATTTGATTCCTGCATGAGCTGACCATAACTGATCAGTGAGCTGACATCAGTCATCGATTCATAGCTAACTGCTTGCGTCAGGGTCAGAGTAAAATGGCAAACCTAGACCGTATTCCGCCTGCAAGAGACAACCCTGGAAAAAAACTGCTTTCGTTGTAAAAAACTACTTTTTTTACGAATAGAAATCGTAGAGAGAAGGCAAACTTGGTCCCAAAAAAATGTCGTTCTGAAACCGGATGTGTCGGGCCGAAATACGCAGTTATCGCAGCCTCGCTGTATATTACGACACAACGTCACAAACTTCTTTTCAGGTCGATCGCCGCATTAGAGAAGAAGTAAAAGAAGAAGAAGACAAAGCAGAAGAAGAAACAGAAGAAGGAAAAGAAGAAGATGAAAATAAAGAAAAAAATATATCGCTTTACCTTTAGCACGCCAGATTCTTTTTGAAAAAAATTTGACCTAATTAATTTTCTTAATTAGTCACTATGATAGTCGTTTTTCAAAATTTTTAATTTTTATGTTTGTTTGTCAATAAATATGATTTTCTGGCGTGTAGACACACAATAGGATAACAAACATGTGGGTGTTATTGTATTTGTTGTATGTTTGTTAGTTTTTGAGATACAAAAAGATGAAGTTGAAAATTTATGAAAATCTCAGAAAATATTTGGGCTCGACCACTAGGCCTAGTCGCTTCGATAGAAAACCATGGAAACCATAACAACGTATCGATACTGTGTTTACAATATCTGTTAGTTTCCAATTCAAACGTAGTTCTTTCATTTAAACAAACAAAATAAACAGATCTACTCAATAAAGATCTTTCCCAACAACCTACTTCCCCTTTCGCAAAAAGTCGGCTTGCTCCAAACGGCGTATACAAAATTAAAACTGTTCAAAAGCCATTTGTAATCGAACATACGATACTTTAACCGGCAAAATATCGTGTATATATGGAGCATGTATTCAGCAGTAAAAAATGGCTGTTGGGAGTGACTCCGTATAAAAAATTAAAAAAATTTCCCGTACACCGTTTTTGTAGGCCTAGTGTGTCGGCTAGCACTCGACCATGGCGTGCTAAAGGTTTTAATTATAGCTAAACTACGGACGTCCAACAAGTCTAGTATCTCGGCCTGGGGATACGTATGGTCTTATCGATCTAGCCCTGATATCTAGTGATGTTACTCCATCCACACACTGGGACGTATTAGGGGCACAAGAGAGTGATCACTTGCCAGAGAAAAACACACCATACACAGAAAACTTAAACAGGTGTTCATGTACACATTTGGCTTGGTTTGACTTCTTTCATTCTCAATCTCCCACTACCAAACACTGAAAGGGGTTAAGTAGCAGAATGTAGTCCAGAGAGCGGAATGCGTTGTGTCGTAGTTTACAGCTTGACTGCGATATTTGCACCTTTCGGTCCAACACATCCGACTTCAGCAACCGACTTGAGTACCGGGTTAGCATTCCCTCTTCGATCCCTTCTCCTTAGCCAGTCTGCCCTGCTGCAGCCTGTTATCCAAGATCACCGCGTGGAGGTGTAGAAGGGTCTTGGCAGCTTTGGTTCGCTGGCCCTGACACTAGCAGTCAGGCACTGCAGCTCACATACTCATGTACACATTTGAACATGACACTGTTCGCCAGACGATCGAACACAGGGCCATTAAATTCCCCCTTTGTCCAACCAGCCTGGTGGTATCAAATAATTCACAAGGCCTAGAGAGTAAAGCGGGTGGCAACAAAGGAGTGACGGAAATCCATAAAGAGACCACGTACTAATGCCGACGCATTGCATTATAAAAACGAGGTAAAACGCAAAGCCACCAATTCTTTTAAAACGTTAGCTAGGTGTGGGTAATGATAATATACCCTATTCGATATGGCACATGTATCGAAAACTGAATTGACAGACTACAATCCAGCGTATTCCCTACACTCAAGACACCACAAGGATTCACCTGAAAACAGGCGAAGAGAAGGTTCTAGGTTTTTTTCAGTCTATACGTTGCACAGACGGACACAGGCGATATAGATGTCCTTCACAAAATTCGAACAAACTTATTTTAGACGCGGCCATCAAGGAAAACGTTTATGTAGACCTTATCGCAGAGGCTGAGGCAGCAAATAATCTACGTACCAGCAAGAACACTGTCCTCGGTCCTGATATAGTACAGTATTGCTAGATCAAGCAGTTAGATAAGACGAGATAAGAAATATGATAAAGGAGTTCAATACCACTATAGAGAAGGGATCTGTGCATGAGAACTGGCTTCATAGATATATGTGTCCACTGGATACACCTGATAAGGATTCCACGCTTCTCAGCAGCTATCGAATAATCACCATACAGATTATATATGGCACATTTGTCTAGAAGGTAGTAGCCAGGAAAATAAGTCCTACATAGAACTGGAGCGCCTCCAACCCGATACGTTCGGCAGCTACAGAACAGCGAAGGATATCTGGGATAATTCCTGTGTATGATTTATATGATGGTTTTCAGTAAAAACAAGATGACATCCTAACGTGCAGGACTGGCTTAGACGAGAAAGAGTTGGTGAAAGAAATCCAGGAAACTTTGCAGATAATCTCACAATGAAATGGCGACCCAAGCTCCAAGACCAATCTGAACACGGCCTGCATGATGTGCTACTCTTTGAATCACTCTATAGTAAGTGCTGAGCTTCTGAATATCACATTTTAGGGATGCACTATTGACAGTTGCGACATATTGAAATCCGTTGGAGTGACGTTTGATCGGTCTCTTCTAAAATTGAAATGTTGACCAGACGTACAAAGATGTAAGCGAGGGCTAGGAGCACTCAAGACTATGGCTGCTAGCTTGGAACAGCTCATCCTGTTCATCCTAATTCACTAGATTGTTGTGTTGTCGGTTATTATTTACGGGCTGGGCATCCTCACACTATCAAGAACACAATGTGAAAGGTAGGAACGCATCCAGAATGAAGGTGTGCGAATGGTGCGTGGTTGCACTAGAAATACCTCGATTGTGAAGATGCCGAACATGCTGGGATTGTTATCGGTGACATCCAGACATAAACTGCCACAAACTAAAGCCTATATGCGTGTCACCACAGACACGAAATACCCTATTTACAGTAGTATTTCAGACATCAATGGATAAATAATCAAGAGAGGGGCATCACGCCTGGCACAGGCAGAAAAACCAAGCCCTATCACACCAGATGAAATGATAGCCAAGGAGAACGAATGGGTCCACACTGATAGTAGAATGATAGAGTACCAGAGAGTCATCATAACCTTAGGCAAGGAATCTAGAGAATGGCGCAACGGGAGAGCAGAGCTGGAGGTAAATCATCTGATAACTGAGAACACACAGAGAGTAAGCAGTCATATACACCAACATATTAAATCTAAGCAGTGGGACTTCAAGTTGGGGCTTATCGGTTGTTGACGAGCGCAGTAGGGCATACGTGTCAACAACCTATGGTTTAAAAATGTCGATGGAAGCAGTGACCTTAGCGGCGATATGGATATCTGATACTTCTTTAACATCGTGACAGACGCGTAAGCCTTACTTCAGAAGGTACAGAAAGGATAGCTTATGTACGATACCTCAATCCTTCAGGATTTGACATGGATCTACTGTCCTGGTCATGCTGGGGTTCAGGGCATCGAAAAAGCTGACATATTGACTTCACAAGCTCCCATCATGGGCACATTAGTGATGGACACGAATGCCATTTTGAAATGAACCAATGACCGGCTGTTGGATGAGCACACCGAAATAGATAATGCAGCAAGCTACAGACTGCACAGTTTCGATACCAAACGAGGTTCGAGGGGAGTAGGTCGCGTGAGAGGACCGAGGCAGAGAGTGAATATCCAGCGACATACAGACACCATCAGCATCCATAACCTGCGCCATTTGCTGATAGAAACTGAGTGCCTATGGGTATGCCCGGAGTGCAGTGTCGTCGATTCCTAGAAAAGGAAACATAATTACAGCTAACAATGTTATGGTTTTATAAGAGCGTATGGTACGACCATGTTTAGACTACACATTCTAGATACACATGTGAGGTTTTCATAACTTCCTTTCAAGGGAAGACGAAACTCAGGGCCAGGTCATACATTTTGACCAGAACCCCCACCTCATCATGTGCTGTAAACTGAATGTATTGCAGCAGACAGGTCAACAGCTGGAGATCGATATCACAAACCCCATAGTAAGGAACTTACTGAACTGCCTCGGATTGCACTCCAGATAGAGCGAGCAGGATCCATTTATTTTGTTGCGCTCTTGATAAACAAAAAACAAATACAACCAGAAACTAATGACAATTCGTAAAATGGTAATACCTCAGTAATAGTAGCTTAAACAACAGCAGCAACACAAATAATAACGTCTACAACAACAACATAGACAAGGGAAACAGCAACATCAGCAACAATAACATCAGCAACAACAACAAAGACAAATGAAACAATATCAGCAACACCAACAAAGACAGAGGAAACAGCAACATCAGCAACACCAACAAAGACAGAGGAAACAACAACATCAGCAACAACAACAAAGACAGAGGAAACAGCAACATCAGCAACAACAACAACGACAGAGGAAACAGCAACATCAGCAACAAAAACATCAGCAACAGCAACAAAAACGTGGGAAACAACAACATCACCAACAACAACAAAGACAAGAGAAACAGCAACATCAGCAACAAAAACATCAGCAACAGCAACAAAAACGTGGGAAACAACAACATCACCAACAACAACAAAGACAAGGGAACCAACAACATCAGCAACAACAACATCAGCAACAACAACAAAGACAAGGGAAACAGCAACATCAGCAACAACAACAAAGACAAGGGAACCAACAACATCAGCAACAACAACAAAGACAAGAGAAACAGCAACATCAGCAACAACAACAACAGCAACAACAACAATAACAGGGATAACAACGATACAAACATGACAAGACCAATAAGAACAGCAACGACAACAATAACAATGCGCGCAACTGACACTTCAGCAAAACGACAACAACGACAAGGACAAAAACAACAGCAACGACAACAATAACAACGAGAAACAACGGAAATAACTAAAACAACGACAAGCACAACAAAAAAGACAACAACAGCAGCGAGAATATAGAATACCAACAACAACAACAATCACAACAATTTCAACGACAAGAGCAACAATGCTAACAACAGCCACATTATTCAAACGACATTTTTTTTCAATTCACTTAACGTTAATGTCACGGAATAGACATTTCATTTCTGCTAGGAACAACAAAAATGACTTTTTATTACCGGTATTAATTCGCAGCAAATGTAATCCCTAATGGGGTTAAGGTACAAAAAGAACATGGGATGCATACATATTTTCGGATGCATACGTGTTTTCGAATGAACATATATTTTTGTGGTATATGTTATATGTTTTGCAAATCAGTTTGACACAAATAAGAACACATAGATACTTAAACGTATTTCTAAACAGATAAATGGCTAAATATCAAATGTTTCCATGCTGTTCAATGTAGCTATATACTTTATCATTTTGTCCTTTTCACGTCAGAGAAGCCTTGAGATTCGATATATGTGCATGTTTCCTATACACAAAGGTTATATGAGAGAATTCGAAAGTTATCTTTCAGAAATTATTTTTGCTGTAATTATTAAGCTGCAAGTGCCATGCGCAACAATTATTGAAGTCACGTCTTAACAAAGTATTTGGATCGTTCTATTTAGCCTATTCTGTTGTCACCGTAATGTTGTTGTTGATGATGATGGTGTTATTGTTGTTGTTAATGCTGCTGTTGTTGTTGTATTTGTCGTTATTACTGTGACTGCTCTTGCATATGCAGGCGTACTTAAGACGGTTGACCAGGGGTCCTAATGGCTTTAGTGAAATGTCGGGCCATTCCAGTTAGCTAACCACTATGGGTATTGCAGTATCGATCCGTACCTTGTTGGTTTCACCTGTTTCTGATTATTCTTTACGGTCGTGTTCCACATGCAACACTCTGTAATATGTATCTATACATAAATACCTAAAATGGAAATTTATCTTTTGAAGAATATTGAAGCCAGACTTATAATATTACGCACGACTGATGACATTTAGACCAGACTGATGACATTACTCACGACTGATGACATTTAGACCAGACTGATGACATTACGCACGACTGATGACATTTAGACCCGTTTGATGACATTACTCACGACTGATGACATTTAGACCAGGCTGATGACATTACTCACGAATGATCACATTTAGACCAGACTGATGACATTACTCACGACTGATGACATTTAGACCCGTTTGATGACATTACTCACGATTGGTGACATTTAGACCCGTTTGATGACATTACGCACGACTTATGACATTTAGACCCGTTTGATGACATTACTCACGACTGATGACATTTAGACCAGGCTGATGACATTACTCACGAATGATAACATTTAGACCATACTGATGACATTACTCACGACTGATGACATTTAGACCAGACTTATGACATTTAGACCAGACTGATGACATTACTCACGACTGATGACATTACTCACGACTGATGACATTTAGACCGGACTGATGACATTACTCACGACTAATGACATTTAGACCAGACTGATGACATTACACACGGCTGATGACATTACTCACGACTGATGATATTGCTCACGACTGATGACATTACTCATGACTGATGACATTACTCACGACTGATAACATTACTCACGACTGATGACATTTAGACCAGACTGATGACATTACTCATGACTTATGACATTACTCACGACTGATGACATTTAGACCAGACTGATGACATTACTCATGACTGATAACATTACTCACGACTGATGACATTTAGACCAGGCTCATGACATTACTCACGACTGATGACATTACTCACGACTGATGACATTACTCACGACTGATGACATTTAGACCAGACTGATGACATTACTCATGACTGATGACATTACTTACGACTGATGACATTACTTACGACTGATGACATTACTCACGACTGATGCCATTTAGACCAGACTGATGACATTACTTATGACTGATGACATTACTCACGACTGATGCCATTTAGACCAGACTGATGACATTACTTACGACTGATGACATTACTCACGACTGATGCCATTTAGACCAGACTGATGACATTTAGACCAGACTGATGACATTACTCACGACTGATGACATTACTTACGACTGATGACATTACTCACGACTGATGACATTTAGACCAGACTGATGACATTTAGACCAGACTGATGACATTACTCACGACTGATGACATTACTCACGACTTATGACATTACTCACGACTGATGACATTTAGACCAGACTGATGACATTTAGACCAGACTGATGACATTACTCACGACTGATGACATTTAGACCAGATTGATGCTATTACGCAAGACAGATACAAACAAGGAGATTCTAGCTAGGACATAATTTAAATTGGATGTTACAGAAACCAATCGGTAAAGCTCAGGGACGTTACTCACGACTGATGACATTACTCACGACTGATGACATTACTCACGACTGATGACATTTAGACCAGGCTGATGACATTACTCACGACTGATGACATTACTCACGACTGATGACATTACTCACGACTGATGACATTACTCACGACTGATAACATTTCTCACGACTGATGACATTTAGACCAGACTGATGACATTACTCATGACTAACGACATTACTCACGACTGATGACATTTAGACCAGACTGATGACATTACTCATGACTTATGACATTTAGAAAAGACTGATGACATTACTCATGACTGATGACATTTAGACCAGGCTCATGACATTACTCACGACTGATGACATTACTCACGACTGATGACATTACTCACGACTGATGACATTTAGACCAGACTGATGACATTACTCATGACTGATGACATTACTTACGACTGATGACATTACTCACGACTGATGGCATTTAGACCAAACTGATGACATTACTTACGACTGATGATATTACTTACGAATGATGACATTACTCACGACTGATGCCATTTAGACCAGACTGATGACATTACTTATGACTGATGACATTACTCACGACTGATGCCATTTAGACCAGACTGATGACATTACTTACGACTGATGACATTACTCACGACTGATACCATTTAGACCAGACTGATGACATTACTCACGACTGATAACATTACTTACGACTGATGACATTACTCACGACTGATGACATTTAGACCAGACTGATGACATTTAGACCAGACTGATGACATTACTCACGACTGATGACATTACTCACGACTGATGACATTTAGACCAGACTGATGACATTACTCACGACTGATGACATTACTCACGACTTATGACATTACTCACGACTGATGACATTTAGACCAGAATGATGACATTTAGACCAGACTGATGACATTACTCACGACTGATGGCATTTAGACCAGACTGATGCTATTACGCAAGACAGATACAAACAAGGAGATTCTAGCTAGGACATAATTTAAATTGGATGTTACAGAAACCAATCGGTAAGGCTCAGGGACATTATTCACGACTGATGACATTACTCACGACTGATGACATTTAGACCAGGCTGATGACATTACTCACGACTGATGACATTACTCACGACTGATGACATTGCTCACGACTGATAACATTACTCACGACTGATGACATTTAGACCAGACTGATGACATTACTCATGACTAACGACATTACTCACGACTGATGACATTTAGACCAGACTGATGACATTACTCATGACTGATGACATTACTCACGACTGATGACATTTAGACCAGACTGATGACATTACTCACGACTGATGACATTTATACCAGGCTCATGACATTACTCACGACTGATGACATTACTCACGACTGATGACATTACTCACGACTGATGACATTTATACCAGACTGATGACATTACTCATGACTGATGACATTACTTACGACTGATGACATTACTCACGACTGATGGCATTTAGACCAAACTGATGACATTACTTACGACTGATGACATTACTTACGACTGATGACATTACTCAAGACTGATGCCATTTAGACCAGACTGATGACATTACTTATGACTGATGACATTACTCACGACTGATGCCATTTAGACCAGACTGATGACATTACTTACGACTGATGACATTACTCACGACTGATGCCATTTAGACCAGATGGATGACATTACTCACGACTGATAACATTACTTACGACTGATGACATTACTCACGACTGATGACATTTAGACCAGACTGATGACATTTAGACCAGACTGATGACATTACTCACGACTGATGACATTACTCACGACTGATGACATTTAGACCAGACTGATGACATTACTCACGACTGATGACATTACTCACGACTTATGACATTACTCACGACTGATGACATTTAGACCAGACTGATGACATTTAGACCAGACTGATGACATTACTCACGACTGATGACATTTAGACCAGACTGATGCTATTACGCAAGACAGATACAAACAAGGAGATTCTAGCTAGGACATAATTTAAATTGGATGTTACAGAAACCAATCGGTAAAGCTCAGGGACTAAACAATGAACTATCCTATAGAAGTGTCGGGGAACAATAAATGATGCATTGACAATCACATAAATGGGAGACAACAAAATATATTGAAGCTAACCAATGGCTCAATGGCGCAAACCAGGGGTCGACAATCTACGGTCCTCCTGCTACATCTGGCATGTCAGCCATCCGGCCGGTGATGTCGTAACTAAATATCATATCACCATGACCGCGGTGCTACTGAAATATTATCTAGGTGTTATTCGGTACTGATCTGGCCTCATCTAGTCCGTCGCATAATGTTGACATAATTGTGTGTGTTAATATAATAAAGCCTCTCACTAATTTCAATGTACACAAATTTCATGGTAGTTATTTGACCTAAATAATATAAGTCGTAGGAGGCGGAAACAGGGCGAAGTAAAAGCTTAACCATAAAAGTGGTTGTGAAAGCCGACAAGCACTATTCCGTTATTACAAAATATATTAAAAGCGTTAACACGAACTGGCACACCGGCTGGGAATGTCAAATGACTACGGAAAAGTACGCAGCTGAAATAGCAACATTACAAATTAGTGGATTTACTGGCAAAGGAGCCAAGTCTTAATGAACTTTTGAAACACCTGAAGTGGAAATTGTGGACTTGGCAGATACGAAAAAACGGACAGAACATCCATGAGACCCACAAAAACTGGCGGGGACTTAAAGCAATCTAGGTCTACGTTCAAGCAATAATATAGACAACGTACAGAAAAGGACATTATACGAGTCACTTTCAAACGTCACAATAGGCTAAATGAGAAGAGTGTGTAATCGCAATGGACTAATAATAAATGCCGAAATGAAAAAGGAAAAGATTATCACACAATATTGTTTAGGAAAGTAATGCGACATCTCATTAAAGTGGGATAACAGTTGAGAACAGTATATAAGTATGTATAAGACTATATAATGTCAAATTTTAATAATAACAAATGCCATCTACCAACACTGGTGGCAAATTCAAATCATTGCATAGGTACAACAGGCCAGCTATAGCACCATTCATTGATTACATATTAACAAGACACCGCAGAGAAGAAATATTAAAGATTTCTGATTTTTCCATAACATCTCTATATATATTACACTTGGACCAGTGGTACTGACACAACAATTTCATCGTACAAGTCAGAAAAGAGAAAAATTATAAAACTTTTGTAATTTTCACAATGTGCTCGACTCTATCACAAGCTGTATAAACAGATATGGCACACGCAGAGGGACCAGAAGCATGGAATAAATACATTTATATTCACATCCCCCAAAAAGGCAACCTGAAGCTATGCAGGAACTGCCAAACTATCGCGCTGATCAGCCATGCTAGCAAGATACTCTTGCAAATCCTGTTAAGAATGAAAAAAGAAACGGTTTGAATCTGAAATTCACGTAGTTCGGGCACGTTTTAGAAAAGAGAGGAGCCAGGGACCACATAATCAATATGAGGAATATCTACGAAAAATGTAGAGATTTTAATATAGACCTGTACACATGTTTCATTGATTACATCAAGGCCTTCGATACGGTAAAACATTAAAATCTGTAGAAAATCATGAAGGAAATGGGGTTTCCTGTGCATATTATTCATCTCATTGAAACATTATACCAAGATCAACAAGCCACTATCCGAGTATCTAGGAAACATCAGAGTGGTTTGCAGTACAAAAGGGAGTAAGACAGGGATATATCCTCTCACCTTATCTATACAGCATATATGTGGAATGTTTAATGAGAAATGTTCGAGAAAACGAGAACATTGAAAGTTTCGACCTATTTACGATTGGCGGGTACGAGATTCCAGAGTTACGATACTCAGAAAACACAGTGATACTATCAAGAAGTACAGAACGGCTGGAACAGTTGATTTCAGCCGTAAATGTTCACAGAAAAGATCAAAACCTGTTTATAAACATAAATAAAACAAATATAATGACCACCGACAAAACACAATGTCAGCATACATTTACAGTGGGTGGTGAGGAAATAGATCAGGTCACACATTTTGAATATGTGGGCTTCAGAATTAACAAAAATGGCGACTGCTAAATAGAAATCGGGAGAAGACTAGCCAAGGCAATGCAGAGACTGAACAGTCTGAAGAAATAATGGCAGAGCACCAACAAAATGATCAAACTAAAAGTCTTGAGAGCCTGTATTTTTCCTGTGGCAGCTTATGGCTGCGAATCATGGATGATTACCAAAACTTCCAGACAAAGAATCGAATCCTTCGAGTCAAAATGTTACAGAAAGATCCTCCCTGGATAGAGAAAAAGCAAATGTAGACATTCGGCAAGAGTTGAGCATAGAAGAGAACTGGTTTATCAATTCCATTTTGGGTAGAAAATGAAAATACTTTGGTCACATCAGTAGACACACCGGTCACGAGAGAACAGTGATGGAAGGTATGGTGCCAGGTAAAAGAGGAAGGAAGACGAAGACCAAGAAGAAGATGCACCAAGATATCCAGGAATGCCTGGGTATGACTGTGGTGGAGGCTGGAGTTTTGGCAAGGAAACGAGTTTCTTTCAGACAGACTTATGGGTGCGACGTTCTATAAAGGACATGCTACATGATGATGAATTTTCACAAACAACAAATTGAAAAGTTATGTATTGTTGAAGACAGATGCCATGACATAACAACTATTTTTTATCTCATTAAATATAGACAATGAGGACATAAACAGTCAAGACAAACACTCAACAAAAATGAGGAATAAACAGTCAAGACAAACACTCAACAAAAATGAGGAATAAACGCTTTGGGAAAATCTAGAACACAACTTTAGTACTTGCAGTTTCTTTCCCATTTGAAATGAACATCGGAATTTGTGTAGATTTGATGATTGTTTTCTGTAACGAAGTTTGCCTTGTCTGTAATATTTATGTCGTGTGACATTTCAAAGCCAAGTTATTCAGTTGTCAGTTCCACTGATGAAAACGTGTGACATGCAACTTTGTTTCTCGCACATCATCAAAGAATGGATTGGAATGCCTACACTGCCTCTTGCTGCCATTTATCCTTCACTAATTTACTGACTACATTTGTACATTCTTTCTAGCTACTTTCCAATTAAAATATTGCATGTATGTTCATGATTTACAAGTTAGGTTATATATTGTTTTGTGGTATTAAGTCTGGGCGATCCTGTCGGAGGTCCACTTCCCTGAAGCCATGTTGATCACCTGTTTACGGGAATAGTTTTAGGAGTAAACCCTGTGGACAAAATCTGTATCCTGTGCCATCTCTGGTCGCCTTGACCAGGCGTTGCCACCAGATTAAGATAGTAGGCGACTCAACGTAGTAGGCGACTCAAGGTAGAAGGCGACTCAAAGTGCTTTTACGATTTCCCGAAGGCGATCTTTATTTCCCGATCATGTTATTCATCTCCTGTCCTTAATGCGAACTGATCACCGATAAAGTCGACATTCTGGAGATATGGCCAGTGCACTTCAGTGCGATTCTGAACTGTCCACCCACCATTAGTGAAATAGACATAACACGCATGTCTCAAGTTGCAATCAATGACAGTCTTGGTATCTCGCCAAGTACAGATGAGGTCGAAAAATAAGTCAGCCTAATACTCAGTGACAAAACCACCGGACCAGATACCATTCGTGCTAAGCTCTACACAACAGGAGGCCCTGTGCTGCTACACAAGCTAATATACCTATTTCCCTAAATTTGAGATACAGGTCATATGCCGCAGGAATTGAACGATACCACCATTGTCCACATGTACAAGCACAAGGCCAATCGTCAAAAGTGTGATATTCACAGGGGAATCTCCATCCTGTCGATCGTTTGAAATATTTTAGTTCGTCCTGCTCAATCGCTTAATAATTCATCTCGAGCAGAAGCTACTCCCAGAGATTCAATATGATTTCCGAGCTGGTCGCAGGTGTGTTGGCATGATTTTTGCAGTTTGTCAAAAATAAAATAAATATCAGGAACAGCATCTTGATTGGTACACGACTTTTGTTGACTTGACAAAGGCCTTTGACCCCGTCAGCAGAGGCGGACTGAAACATAACGGCGAAATTTGGTTGGGCCGAAAAATTCACAGTTGTACGCCCATTTTATTATGGCATGTCGGCCTGTGTATTGAATGATGGTTAAACTCTCTGCAGCACTCGTAGTCACAAATGGAGACAAACAGGGATGTGTGCTGGTCCCCACAGCAGCCAAGTTTTCTGATGCAACACGTGGCCGTGACACTGGCATACAGAGAAGATGCCTGACGGATGAGCAGCTGTTCACTCTGAGGAGCCCAAAGTCCCTCACTAATGTGAAGGAAGCAACTATCTTAGATGTTTTTTGTGCCGTCGACTGCGCCATTAACACGTGCTCAGAATAGAATATGCAAGCAACCATGAATGAGTTCTCAACTGCGTGCAATAAATTTGGTCTTACGGGAAAAGCCAAGAAAACAGAGGTAATGTTTCTACCTGCACCAGGGCGCCCTACCATGAATCAAACTTTCTTGTTCAGGGTCGTCGCCTACAAGCAGTTGATAGCTTAACCTACCTTGGCAGCACCCTCGCTAGAGAAGGAAATATTGACTCTGATGCCCACAACATGATTTCCAAGGTGGGTGCTGTTTTGGAAGACTACGAGCAAACGTTTAGGAACAGAAAAGAATCAGTGTTGCTACAAAGGTAAGTGTTGTGTTAAACATAATTTTGTATGCATGCGAAACAGTCTATAACAGGCATGTCAGGAAACTTAATCATTATCATGTAAACTGGCTCCGCAGACTGCTTAGAGCCCGTTGGCACGATAGAGTACCCAACTCTGTAGTCCTCGGCAGATCGAAACTCTGTGACATTCATACGCTGCTGCAGAGAGCCCAGATCAGATGGACTGGGCATGTTGTTCGCATGTTAGATGAGCGCCTCCCGAAACAACTATGGTGAGCTAGGAACAGGACAGCTAGAGAGAAGAAACGACACAAATACACTCGAAATGTTTCTTTGAATAGTTTCTCCATTGAGCTGCTTGCTGCGGACTACTCAGCCTGGCGTTCTGCAATGACACATTGTGCTCGCACTGCTGAGCAGAGAACCATTAAGGAGACGCAAGAAAGGCGAGCTTTACGAAAAGAAAAAATGCAGGTCGGCCAAATTAAAAACACTGTTCAGGTTTGCCATACGTACGGTAGAGTTTGTCAAGCTCAGATTGGACTGTGCAGTCATATGCGGTCTATCTGAATAAACATGTATGACGCTGGCGTCATCTCTGCTTTCGATGAGCAACTAACTAAGGACGAGAAAGTGGTGATGGCACAGCGCAATTTTTTTTTCCCGGCTTTCTCTCTTCAGGCGCAAGTTACAGCAACAGACGAATCTGGGAGAAAATGAAAGTTTTTATATTCGATCCTTGGAACGTCCGCACCCGGCTGGACAGTGCCGACATACTGGAACTGAAGAGTGCACTGAAAACCAGAGAGCTAGAGCGCTTCCGGGTGAACGTTAATGTCCTTAGCGAGACGAGATTAGCAGACGAGGTTCAGCTTGCTGAGATTGAGGGCGGCTACTCATTTTTCTGAAATGATCGTGCAAATACAGAATGACGAGAGACTGGTGTTGAATTCACCCTCAGATCCAGTCTGGTCCGAGAGCTTGTTGTGCTACCGAAGGTCAACTTACATGTAAACTATGAAACTTAAGCAGATGATAGTTAAATTGCATGGTAATTTGTTTCAGAAAATGAAAAAATAATAATATATATCAAAAGACTGTGATGTGACATCAAATGTTACAAATATCGAAACATCAGCTCGGTAACAAACCAACCACTGATTAACAGCACATTTCTTTCAAATGTGTGTAATCAGTGTCAATCTTGTCAATATCCAAGACAAAGGGAAACGAAATTTACAATACGTGGAATGAAATGTGTAAGAATGTCTTTGACGTCATCAGGAGAGATTCAAAGAGAAATGCTGAATACATTTCAAGATCGAAAATACGACAGTTCGGTCATCTGGTTTTGAATTAAATCTGTTTTGGTATCACTACACGCTTACATCTCAATAAGAACTGGTTACAGCGCACGAGAAAGATGACGTGACAAATAGATAGATGAAATAGAGAAATGCAACAAACACAGTTGGCTCAAGAAAGGCAATTTAAACTCTCCACTCATTTTAACATCTGCACCTATCCCCGATATGCATAGCCATAACTTTCATAAAAAATGTATCATCATGGAGGAAGTATTTTCGTTAGCCATACTTAAAGCATCTATTTTGAAAACAGAATTTCAAGTATAACATTATTTTGATGAAACCAGGAACCGTAAAAAGGCTAGATGTGAAAGAAATTATAACAATATAGAAAGGGATAACTATGGCATAAAATAGCATTATGCCAGTGTCGAGTTCCATGGAGAATTGTTAAGTAATTTGTCGTGTATGTGTCAATAGATGTCAATATTATTAATCTCATATGGCTTGGCTTGGCTTCGTTCGTTCTCGACCTCCCGCTACCAAACCCTGAAAGGGCTTAAGTAGCAGAATAAAGTCCAGAGAACGGAATACGCTGTGTCATAGTTTACAGCTTGGCTGCGATATTTGCACCTTTCGATCCAACACATCCGAATTCAGCAAGCATTTTTTGAGTACTGGGTTAGCATTCCCTCTTCGATCCCTTCTCCTTAGCCAGTCTGCCCTGCTGCAGCCTGTTATCCAGGATCACCGCGTGGAGGTGTAGAAGGGTCTTGGCAGCTCTGGTTAGCTGGCCCTGACGCTAGCAGTCAACTATGGGTCGCTGATTACTGCAGCTCATGCGCTGCTTAGCATCTTGATCCCACTAGTCTCATATTCCCCAGTACTCGAAATTGTTGGCAAAATGTAATTATTGTGTCGATTATAGTTTAACGCCGCCTACTGACAGCAGTATTGTGTCTTTATCCCACGTTAAAATCCTCTACCTTTACGGGCAACGTGATACGTCTTCATGTGTGAGCTATAGGGACAATTCCCATAAAGTACTCGTGCAATTTGAAGACACTTTATTACCACTGGTCACTGATACAAAGACTACCGGAGCTCGTGTTTGTTGGATTGTTTAAATTACATGCGAAGGAAATAGGAATAAGCGAGACTGCCTGAAGGTAATTATAATATATAAGACCGACTATATTATAATGATATAAAAGGTTCTGGTGTATACGTGCATGTCTAGACAATATTTAGTGTGGCTCTATTATTAACTTTCATGAAGTCACAAGTAGCATTCTAGCTACGACTTTTGGATAAATAAGAAGTCTGTTAGATAAAAAAAAAATCAGAAGAGATAATAATTCGAAAGGAAGACATTTAGAAACATACGTTTACGTTTATCATATAGTTCAGTAGCTCTACTTTTGTCAAACTTAACCATTCGGAGATGAGATTGGAAAAATGTCTGCATGTCTTTGCTGATCTAATGATTGAGTTAAGCGAGATTTGGAATGTACATGTTAAATGACTACATCAATAAATGTGATGATGTATTTTGTCTCAAAACTGATTTATTCAGAATTGTCAGAGGATAGTTGGGCCAATATATTTCTGAGAAATTTTCAACTTCATTTCCAAAAAGTAAAAAAAAAGCTAAGCGCTGGGATGAAACTAACAGGGAAACCGTAAACAAGAAAAGCGAAAGATACACAAAGAATGAGCTTCCTAACGAACGCTAGAATGATATTGATATCCTACAAATAAATCGATATACGAGCCTAGAGAAATGTAGTAATTTGCTTACTCTCACAAGAACCGCAGTTTTGTAAAAAAAACTATATTTTTTTCAGTACCACTATTTTATTATATTCTTAGTCGATATTCGAAATTGCCCAATGTGAGTATACTGGCCTGGTCGTTGGAACGCATAAATAAACATAAACCTAGTTCTGAGGTCAATTTCGCCTACAATTAGTTGTGCTTAGTTACAAGGACAAATAATTTACTTCACTTCTAAGTCCACAGTATTACTGCATCCATAGGTGGATGGATAGTGATCTAATAACACTTTCGTACGGGAAACATTAGTTTTGTGTAGCTGAAACCCACAAATGGCCGGACCGTAGCTGCATTGCTTTATATAGGTAATGTTATTATTCCGCCTGGCGCTACCGTGACCTTCAGAAATAGAGGAATGAACCTTCTAGTAGTATTTGCACCACCATTTATTGACTACCATTTCATGTTAACTGTAAATATGTCAAAAATGTTGTTACAATGAAGGATAATGCTTGAATAAAATAGCCGGTAGCGGTGGCATGGTAGGATTGATTAGATACAACTAACATCTGTGGACGTGTGAAGAGGATGGCTTCAACTTCAGCAAGTTGGTGGAATTGGTGCAGTAAACACAGAGAACTATGCATATCGAACTAGGCAAATCGAACTAGGCAAATCTAACTAGGCAAATGGAACTAGGCAAATCAAAATATACAAACTGCGCCGAGATTTGAATAGAGGACAGTTTAGACATGGACAAAATGTAATAGATGGCAGTGTAGACTTGGATCAAATGTAATAGATAGCAGTGCAGACTTGGATCAAATGTAATAGATGGCAGTGCAGACTTGGATCAAATGTAATAGATAGCAGTGCAGACTTGGATAAAATGTAATAGATGGCAGTGTAGACTTGGATCAAATGTAATAGATAGCAGTGCAGACTTGGATAAAATGTAATAGATGGCAGTGTAGACTTGGATCAAATGTAATAGATAGCAGTGCAGACTTGGATAAAATGTAACTGATGGTAGTGTAGACTTGAATGAAATGTAATAAATGGCAATTACATTTTTAATTGATATAACATATGACAAGGAAACATTATTAAAATTACAAAGATGACAGGGACGCATTGAATGTAATAAATGACAAAGAAATATTACGTATTTAGAATAATTCAATTACTGCTTCCGTCCACACTGCCCAACGCCTTTTCATAGTATATCAAAATGTGCGTATAGGGATGATTTCCATTCAATACTTTGTTTTACTGTGACGCATAGAGTAGCAGCATGATTTGTGCATGATCTTCCCGTCGAAAACCTGCTTGTTCATTTCTGAACTTTCTGTCTTCTTTCGCGTTCAATCTGTCGAAAAGATGCTATTGAATATCTTGGGTTTCATTGACAACAATTTACTCCCTCTTTAATTGCTGCAATCTACCAGGACTTCCTACTTAGGCAGTTTAATCATATGTCATTCTTTCCATTCTGTGGGTACTCTATCCTCTTAGGACAACTTCTTGAAAAATCCATGCACTGTGTCTGTGACCTTATTTATATCTGCCATTATAGCTTATGCTGCTGTTCCATCCAGTCCGGTCGCTCTTCCCTTCTTGCGATATGGCCCTTTAACTTATACTTTCTTTGAAATACTCAACCTATCGTTTCTGTTGTTTCTCCAACGGTGTCAGTATCATGCTTTCTATATCTTTGATTGGTTTGTCTATCTGTCTATTTATATTTTTGTCCCCACTTTCTTTGTTAATAAATAGAGATTTCTCATGTTTTTTCTCACTGCTGTCTTTTCTGCCTCATGGGGCAACTTGTCAAAAAATTCCTTGTAATTGTTTGTATACATGTCTTGACCTCTTTGTGTGTAACAATATAATGTGTTTCTCTGTGCTACTGCTTCGCAGATTCTGGTTTGCCAATGGTCGGGTATAGTTTTCTACTGTTTCCGTTTTGTAATGTCTCAATATGTCATGTTTTCTAAGTCCGACAGTTTCTTAGGCCTCGTTAGTTGGGGTATATCACTGAATGAGCCACCCCCTTTGATCCTTAGCTTCCTTGTTCCCAGAGTAATATATAATTCCACCAGTTGTGTCCTCTTTCCTGATTGTGTCACAAATAAGAAACGTTAAGAAAGTTGTAACGGTTGATTACCAACTGGTTCAGTGGAGGTCAGACTGAGCGGTATAAACGTTAAGAAAGTTGTAACGGTTGATTACCAACTGGTTCAGTGGAGGCTAAACTGAGCGGTATAAACGTTAAGAAAGTTGTAACGGTTGATTACCAACTGGTTCAGAACATCAAATTGGAACTCAGCATTACATTAGCTTCTTTTTGCCTAGTCACGCGAGTGGTTCACGAGAAGGAACGAGATGTAACATTCAGACATATCATTTAACAGACTAAACAGGACTCTGCATGGGGTTAACAACATGCCATGTAAAAAAAACATTTTTACAGAAAGGAAATCTACACGTCGGCAATAAAGTAATTTTTTAAAAATTTTTTTTGTTTTGTTTTTTTTGTTTGTTGCGTTCGCCTTATTTCTCTAATCCCCAAGGCGGCGTGCGTTGCACTGTGGTTTTTATTTTGCGCCTGTCGGCCCAATGCATCCGACTTCAGCATGCATTTTATGTAAGGGTCTGCTTTCTCCTGCATTTTCTAAGGGTTTGCTTCCCCGGGGTAACGGCCGGTGCTGTGATGGGGATCGAACCCAGCATCTTCGGATTGTGAGCCGTGCCACTTATCCACTAGGCCACGCCGTCCCTAATGAAGTCATATGATACTAGCTTTCTAAAACGGAACCAGCTGCAATTGATATTTAAAATTAATTAAAACCGTAACATAATACTGCGCCTAAGATTTGATGAATCCAGTCCCGATAAGACGCTTTTCAGACGTCGGAATTTGGACTTCTCATAGAATGTAGACAGTTTCTCATAGTCGGTATGTTGTAGTGGCACATGTTATGTATAGTTCTAGTACTGACTACGCTGTAATGACTAGGCTTACAGTTATATCGTACTTGATATGTTGTTCTGGTTAGGGTCATGTCATTTTTTTCTCACACTATCTTACATTTGCCTCAATCCAGCAAGACGAACAGACACGTTGTTTTCCCCTCCGAGTAGTGAATATTGGTAACAACGAGACATCATATCTTCAGAGTCTGAATAATGAAGGAAAAATTGTTTTTCTCTCAACTTTCAAATTGTCTGGCATTCAGAATGACATAATACCGAGATGATGAAATCTATGTATTTGTTACTTCTTCATTTTTCTTAAGGATGCAGATTTTTTTAAATACTTACTTTCCGTGTCTGCAGCCTCAGATTGTGTACGGCCAGAAACCTGTCGCCAAAGATGCTCTTACTGTAGCATCGACGTGTTTCGTGTGGGAAAACTCGTTGCATACTAGTCCGTGGTATTGTGATGCTGAGAGACAGTGCAAAAGCTGATGTCTGTAGCACTGTTGGGGATGTTAACCATACAATGTTTGTCAGCTTGGGGATGATATTGTTTCTTGCACTGCCTTGTATGTGTTACCTCTTTACAGTCTGCTTTATAGCATAATATACGGTGCATTACAATGTCTAGGTACCAAGGGTGTATCCACACTGTCTAGGTACCAAGATGTGCAGCTGTGTCCACAATGTCTAGGTACGAAGGTGTATAGCAGTGTCCACAGTGTATATATACCAAGGTGTGTAGCTGTGTTCACAATGTCTAGGTACCAAGGTGTGTAACAGTGTCCACAATGTCTTGGTACCAAGGTGTAGCTGTGTTCACAATGCTTAGGTACCAATGTGTGTAGCTGTGTCCACAATGTCTAGGTACCAAGGGTGTATCCACAATGCCTAGGTACCAAGGTGTGTGGCTGTGTCCACAATGTCTAGGTACCAAGGTGTGTAGCTGTGTCCACAGTGTCTAGGTACCGAGGTATACAGCTGTGTCCACAATGTCTAGGTACCAAGGTGTAGATGTGTCCACAAAGTCTAGGTACCGAGGGTGCATAACTGTGTCTACAATGTCTAGGTACTAAGGCGTGTAACTGTGTCCCCAATGTCTAGGCACCAAGGTGCCACCATGTCTAGGTATCCACCATGTCTAGGTATCAAAAGTGTGTAGCTGTGTCCACAATGTCTAGGTACAAAGGTGTAGCTGTGTCCACAATGTCTAGGTACCAAGAGTGTGTAGCTGTGTCCACAATGTCTAGGTACCAAGGTGTAGCTGTGTCCACAACGTCTAGTACCTAGGTGTACCTGTGTCCACAATGTCTAGGTACCAAGAGTGTGTAGCTGTGTCCACAATGTACAGTTACAAAGGTGTGTAGCTGTGTCCACAATGTACAGGTACCAAGGTGTGTAGCTGTGTCCACAATGTCTAGTTACAAAGGTGTGTAGCTGTGTCCACAATGTCTAGTTACCAAGGTGTGTAGCTGTGTCCACAATGTACAGGTACCAAGGTGTGTAGCTGTGTCCACAATGTCTAGTTACAAATGTGTGTAGCTGTGTCCACAATGTTCACTATGCCATTTAATCTGAATTCTCATTCTCGCTTCTCTGTATTTTAGAAGGATTGCACGCGCCTTCTTTTTGCTGGGGTTGATTTTTAGGTGGTTTTCCTCAAAGTTTTTAGTAATGCTATCTAGAGCTTTAGTGAGCTTGAGCTCCACTTCCTCGAAACATTTTCTTTATGCAACTTTTGTAGTATTTTGAGTGAATATGAAATGTCTTGTGCCTATTCCAATCGGCTGATCATTGGTATATACGCTTTACAGTGTAAAGGCCAAGAAACTACCTTGTGCCAGAGATTTTGTTCTGGTTTCTACACCTGCTGCCGTTATTTTTCAGTCTCACGTTGAATTGTCCGTTCTGTAGTGAGCATGTGATTTATTCAGTCAGGCGCCAGTCACTAGGGACCTTATATATCTCTATAAGTAATACCTGGTGATGTATAGTGTCGTCTGCCACTGTGAGATCGATAAAAGCAACCTCTGTCACCTGCTTGCGCTCGTACACTGAAAGTGAACGTGAACAGGATGAAGATCTATTTACGGTTTCCACATGACTAGTTAAACATACGGTTCTCCATGCGAACGAGGGTCGATTTGACGTTTACAACACACAGTAGATCAGATCGGATGAAATTGTGGATGCAAGAAATGAGTGCTCTTATGTTGTAAATGTATGCTCCTATGGAAGCCAGGAGGGCTAATAAAATAAGCCATGCTTTAACAAGTAAAGAACACTATAAATTTGTCACAATGAAACACATTATACAATTACAATACACAAACCGAATGTCAATTTCGATGCTAATTGTTAACAAACTTATTTGAATGGATTAAAGACAGGTTAAATCTAATGTCTAATCTGAGATTAATATAGAAATGATTTTTAAGAATGATAGATCTTGATCTTAGGCAAGAGCTTAAATGTCAAGAAGCTGCTGCAAACAGTTTAGAGAACAAACGTTTTTCATTTGAACGCCCATTTACAGCACGGGGGGTGGAACGATTCTGATTAATGACAATTATTCTAGAAACACAAAAAGAAAAACAACGGAATTATGTTCCTACCGAGAGGAGAATTTAAAACTAAGACTGCCCTTGAAAGTGTACTCTTGATGATGAGCTATTGTTAATAAGATGATTAACGGCATGTGATACATAATGACATAGTAAGCTGAATGCGACAAAAGAGATTACAAACATGTAATGCCGATGAAGAGGAATATGACATTGACAAAATAGTAAAGGACAATGCTGATAAAAGTGATGATAACGACTGTGAAATAGTGGACATAAATACTGATGACAACCAGTGATGATCAAAAGGTGTAATACAGTATAGAGGAGGAGACCTTTAGAATTAGATATGTCAAATAAAAATAAAGAAACTGTGACAATGAGTAATTCAGTGACCATGAAAAATATTAATGACACGAAAAGGACAAATAGCAATGGAAATGGTGTGACACGCCATAATTAAGGATCATAACAAATAGAAATGAAGATACTGTGACACGCCATAATTAAGGATCATAACAAATAGAAATGAAGATACTGTGACACGCCATAATTAAGGATCATGACAAATAGAAATGAAGCTACTGTGGCACGCCATAATTAAGGATCATAACAAATAGAAATAAAGATACTGTGGTTCACAATTATTAAGGGACAGTGACAAATATTAATAAAGAAACAAGGACAAATAATAATTATGAGATAATCACACAACATTGAAAATGGGATCGAAAATAATAATAGACCATAACAAAGACGTGTGCAGAGACCATAACAAATAGTTGGGGAAGAGAACATAACAAATAGTTGGGGAAGAGACCATAACAAATAGTTGGGGAAGAGAACATAACAAATAGTTGGGGAAGAGAACATAACAAATAGTTGGGGAAGAGACCATAACAAATAGTTGGGGAAGAGAACATAACAAATAGTTGGGGAAGAGAACATAACAAATAGTTGGGGAAGAGACCATAACAAATAGTTGGGGAAGAGAACATAACAAATAGTTGGGGAAGAGAACATAACAAATAGTTGGGGAAGAGACCATAACAAATAGTTGGGGAAGAGAACATAACAAATAGTTGGGAAGAAAACATAACAAATAGTTGGGAAGAGAACATAACAAATAGTTGGGAAGAGAACATGAAACAAAACAAAGAATACGCTACAAATAATAAGATATAAACAATGATAAATTGGAAAAGACAATAATTTAAAAAAATAATGAAGAAACAACGATAATAGTTAGGAGGAACTCCGATAATAGCTACGAGGAACAATGATAATAGTTAGGAGGAACAATGATAATAGCTAGGAGGAAAACCGATAATAGTTAGGAGAAAAACCGATAATAGTTAGGAGGAAAACCGATAATAGCTAGGAGGAAAAATTATAATAGTTAGGAGGAACACTGATAACAGCTAGGAGGAACAATGATAATAGTTAGGAGGAACTCCAATGATAGTTAGGAGGAACAATGATAATAGATAGGAGGAACAATGATAATAGTAACAATGATAATAGTTAGGAGGAACTCCAATGATAGTTAGGAAGAACAATGATAATAGATAGGAGGAACAATGATAATAGTAACAATGATAATAGTTAGGAGGAACTCCAATGATAGTTAGGAAGAACAATGATAATAGTTAGGAGGAACAATGATAATAGTTAGGAGGAACAATGATAATAGCTAGGAGGAACAATGATAATAGTTAGTAGGTGATAAGACTCATAACCTATGCTCGTCTGGTTTTGAATTCTTCAAACAGGAAGGTTTACTTCTTATGGAATTTACTCATTTTAAAGGTGTGATTAAGTTGAGTGCACTGGGTACCTCGGCGCAGAACACAGCAGAATGTAAAACGCATTAGGTGAGAAAAAAATGGAGAATACAAATAATTTTATCTTATTTGCCTTGTATCATATCCAATGTTAGAAGGTTTGACAGAAAGTTCTAGAAATAATGTCGCAAACACAATATATTAAATAAAGGTGTGAATAACAACTTCTGCATGTGATGAACACAAGAACAAGAGAGCAAATGAATATCGAAGAATGAAAACCAATAATTCAATCTTCCATTATTCTATCACCGGTCAAAGAATGTATTTTTCATTTAGCAAAAAGGAAATTGTCCGTAGTTTGATGACGTTACAATGCATTTTGTTGTATACAATTTCCATCAGCTCGTCAAATCTGCCATAACAAGTTTATAACACGTGACATATTCGTGCCAATCACAGATCAGAAAATTTATCGCATTCCTGCTATATTTCATGATAACTGAAATGAATTACTTGAAATTGTCAATACAAGTTATGAATAGTTATATATTGATACTGATGTAATAAGTGCAGTGGATAATACACGGTGGTATAACTGGGCGGGCAGATTGGGTTCATTAGCCTTTGTTGGCAGCCAATCTAACATAAAATAAACTCTGACTCTAAACCCGGGTAGACAAGCTCGTTAGCCTGTTCAGGCAATTCGCCCTAAAGAGGGGGAACTCTTACTTTAAACCCACGTGTCTGGGAGTGCTGTCTTGTCCTCTGATAATGAGAGTATCATCGTATGTCTAGAATAACTACCATCTTCAGGCAATGACTCCACTGACTTGTAGAAACGTCGAGAGAAGGTAGGGCTACGGAAGTAAACCCAGACAGAAAATCCGGAGTGGTAGCACCTAAAGCGGATGGTTTCAAAATTGTGAAATAATTCCGGCAGCTCCTGCAGCTGAGCTGATGCTAAATGGTCATGATTTGCATTCCTTTGGATTACACCAGGAAATCCGAGAGGGGGGCGGGTGGTGGGGGGGGGGTCCTGCAGTTTGGGCAGCCAAGGGTTCCATATTTAGCGCCTTGGCTTGTGCCCTGGAGAGGCTACTCAAACCTCGTTTTTGAGTGAGGACACGACACGGAAGCTGGCAGTCAACGGGTTATGTCCCACCCGATTGGCGTGGGAAGGAGCGCCACGGGTCAGTATCGACGGTGGGAGGGATCATCGAATCCCATCGGTCGACTACAGAAGGACTCAGGCAGGCAGCCCTCGGTCAGTAGGGTATCGACTCGCCAACATCTGCCTGCACCAGTTGATGCCTGGAACTTAGTACATGCATGGCAAGCGGATATTAATTTTGCACCAAACAAAACCAAAATTTAAAAAAAGACTCAAGCACTTCGATTTGCAAGGTGGAACGTGGGTACTATGTGTACAGGCATCTCCGATGATCTTTGAGAGGTAGGAGATGCCAGGAAGACAGCCATCATTGATCGGCAGCTCTCTCGGCTGGATGTGGACATAGAAGCTCTTCAGGAAACCAGACGTGCCTCTAGTTGCTCACTAAGAGAGAGAAACTAAACTTTCTTCTGGAAGGGTCGTGAACCTGAGGATTCTCGACAGCATGGTGTTGGTTTTGCTATGAAGAACACACTTATGGCCGCAATCGATCCTCCTTAGAAGGGTTAATGGTCATTTGCCTCATCACCGCTACAGGTCCTGTTAATATCCTTGGCGTCTATGCCCCAACCCTGACACCTCCGGAGGAAGCGAAGGATCAATTCTATGGACAGCTGGAGGAAATGATCAAGAACATACCAGGAAAGAAGCACTCATCCTTCTTGGTGACTTTAATGCTAGAGTAGGTGGAGACCACATAGCATCTGCCTTGGACATCATGGTATTGGCAAGATAAATCACAATGGTCGGAGGTTGCTGGAGCTGTGCACTCAACAAGGCCTATGCGTCAAAAATACTTTCTTCAAGGGCAGGCCGCAAAAAATAAAGTAGCCTAAAATACCCAAGGTCACATCGACAAGTTTTTTTTTCATGTTTTTTTTCCCATCGAATGCATCAAATCGACTTGATTGTCACCAGACTAAACATGGTCCTCTTCACTAGAATATTACAGTACAGACTGTGACTCTGGCCAGACTTTTTTATGCAGTAGGGTAGGTTTGCAGCTTCACAAAATATTCCGCTTCAAACAGATGACGCATCCCCGCATCAACACTGCACAGATGGTGATTACTTTCATGAAGGAGGGGTTTACGTCTGACTAGAATCTTGCTCTTCAGGGATGATCTGAGTGTCACGCCACAGCTAAGCGGAACGTTATGAAAGGTGCCATCTATAATACAGCATTAGCTACGTTTGGCATGAGGTAACGGGCCAATCACGACTGGTTCAAAAACGTATCGCAAGCATAGAACCAGTAATTGAGACCAAGCGAGAAACTTTCATCAACTTAAAAAAAATGCCCAAATGAGAGGATACTTGCTGCCCTTTAGAAGGGCTCGGGGCACGAATCAACGAACCGCTGGACAATGCGTGAATGAGTACTAGACAATGCGTGAATGAGTACTGGCAAAATCTGTGTGAAGAATATCAGCTATATGTAGAGACGGAAAATATTCAGGGCATGTATATAGACAAAAAGATGGCCCTTGGCTCTACTGCGAGAGGTGCTGCCACCCTGAAATCTCAGACAGGTGTGAAAATCATGGAATGTGATCAGCAGATGGCCAGATGGGTGGAGCACTACTCTGAGCGACTATTAATTGCGACTATTAATTAAAACAAAGGTGATCGTGGGGACTGCAATAATTATAGAGGGATCTCGCTCCTGAGCGTTGTAAGCAAAGTTTACGCCCGCATGCTACTAAACAGGTTGAGACTGCTCGCGGTCAGGGTTTATCCACAATCCCAGTGTGGCTTTAGAGTAGGTAGATCAACAACGAATGTGATTTTTCTCGCTTCGCCAAATCCAGGAGAAGTGCAAAGAACAAGACCAGCCGCTCTTTATGATGTTTCTAGACCTCACCAAAGCCTTCGACTTGGTTAGTAGAAATGGTCTATTCGAACTCTCCGAGAAAATCGGCTGTCTCCCAAAACTGCGAAGCATGACAATGTTTTTTCACACCGATATGAAGGGTTCAGTTCTATACGATGGATCATCTTCAAACATTTTTCCCATCAAGAGGTGAAGCAGGGATGTGTGCTCGCGCCGACCCTCTTTGGGAACTTCTTTTCCGTGTTCCTATCATACGCTCATGACACATCTGTGGACGGTGTTTATCTGCATATCAGATCAGATAGGCGGTAGTTTAACCTGTATCCACTGCGTGCGAGGACCAAGGTGAGGACGGTGCTCATTAGGGAGGTGCTATTTGCAGATGATGCAATTCTAGTGACCAATTGTGAGGAGGACTTGCATAGACTGAGAGAATGATTTACCCTGGGGTGCAAGCAGTTTGGGCTCACCATAAGCCTGGAAAAGACGAAGGTCTTCGCACAGGGCATTACCACAACGCTCTCCATAAAGATTGATGGCGTCACTCTTTAGGTCGTCAACAGTTTCTTTTATATGGGGTCTGCCATCAGAAACCCTCTCGCTCGAGATGGAGATAGACAGTAGACGTGGCAGGGCCACCTGACAAAGAGAGTCTGGGAAAGCACTGCGCTGTCTTACTATATGTAGGTGGTGGCAAGAGAGAGTGTCACATAATACGGTCTTACAGAGAGCAAACAATCACATCATGTATTCGATATGAGCCAGTGACGTCTACGGTGGTTCGGTCATGTTTATCGCAAGGGAGATGAGACGCTGTCAATAGATATCCTTTATGGACAGCTAGGCATTGGAGTTAGAAGAATCGGCCGTCCCACACTGTGATTCAAGAACGTATCCAAGAGGGACATGAAGTCATGCGACATCCGATCTAAGGGTTTGGAAGAAATTGCTTAGTGTCGAGCTATCTGGAGACAGTCAGTTGGAAGTGGCATAATTGCTGCTGACGCTCGTAGAGGTTTACAGGCTAGAGAGAAAAGAGAAAGATTGAAGAGATCAAGAAATAGGCAGGCAAATCAGCCTCATCAGTATGGTTGTACGATCTGTGGCAGAGACTGTCACTCGTGGATCGGCCTTTACATCCATAGCAGACAGTGTCGAAATACAGGAGACAGATCTAGACAAAACTTACAGGGCGCACGCACATAGTCTTTGGACACTGAGACGCCTATAATGATGATGATGTTAAGGGGATTGAATTGTTCTTTTGAGATATTTTCAAGATTAGACAAAAATGTAATGCAAAAAGTAATCACCCGCTTTTTTGTCTTTGTTTCTCATAGGAAATATATAAAAAAAAGTATCAAGAAGATGTGACGTGTTATGAGGATCTGCTTTTGTCTTTGCACAAACTTTTTTTTCGGGTGGTTTATTATTGGTGTACTCCTGCCCAATGACCCAATGCCATATAGTAGTATCTGCAAGTGTGTGAGCTGTTTAGTTCTGTACAGAGTGTTCCATTTTTTTGGTTTCGGAGGGAGAATCTCTTTTCTAACGCCAGACATTCAAAAAGGTGGTGCTCAACAGTTCCAAAGGGATAAATGCACTGCTAGCACTATGGAGTATGTTCTGACTGGATTCTGTTCAAGGGACTGTTAAGTTGAATATGTTGAGTGTGAAGTTGGAAAATGGTGCTTTGATCTCTCCTTTTCAGGAGGTTGATGTTGTCATATTGATTTGGGATGGACATACGTTTGCAGATTTTTATCCCAGTATTTCCCATCTATTCAGCCGTCTCTTCTTCGCAGTCTTCAGTAGTTGGTTGATTGTCTGTTAGGTTATTTGCGGGTATTGTTGTTCTTGACTTTGTCCCTTCTAAGCCAATATGCCTGCCTTGTCATTGCCAAGTGTATTTGAGTAACCAGGGATCCATTGCATAACTTTTTTGATTTCATGGGATGTGATAAGTTGTTTGGCATCTAGGGATATTTGAGTAAGTTCAGGCTTACAGTGACCACCATCTTATAAACACTTGAAGGACAGATAACGAATCTGAACAGATTACGATGCACTGGGCTTTGCTAGAAAAGCATCAAATACAGTCCTCTGGTGATAACAAGCTACTTCTAATGCTGTTATTTCTGTCTGATAGTTTGTACATATATTCCAACAGACATCAAACAGCCCATAAGACGTTTTGTCTGGATACTTTTTAAAGACTAATATCCCGCTAAAATGGTGGCCTTCAATGCAGACAACAGTATTAACATATATCCATTTTTCTGGTGTCAATCGGTGACGCTATCTTAGGGTTAACCTGATCATAACCTTTTTTCTATTATCTTTCAGTTTTGTTTCACCTTCTGGCATTTTTAGTCATTTATGGGGTGATTGTTTTTGTTGATCAACTAGGTCTGCCGAGCTGTACGCTTTTTCACAACCTGTGGCAAGCTGTTGAATTGCCAAGTGTTTTGCAGCTGGTGAGTGGAGCTGTATAAGGTGTTGGTGATTGTTTAGGTGATCAGCAATAACTTTTCTCTGTCTGTGGTGAGTCCAGGGCAAGCGACCAGCACATGTTGCACTGCTGCCTCGTATGGGTGGGTGCAGTTGCGGCAGTTGGTTTGTGTTCAAGATCTAACTTGTTTAAGTATTTTATTAAGTCCGATGTGTTCCGTTCTGTTGGAAGAGTATGCTCTGCTCCCTGCTGTGAAGCTTGTTGATGTTGTCATTTGTGTTTGGATGTGTCATTTATTTATACACGGCACGCCCAGTAGACCCTTTCATCTATTGGTTCAGCCCTTCCTCTTTGAAGTTGTTTTGAAGTGTCTGATTTGCTGTTTGTGAGGTGTTGTGTACATGTGAGGTGGTTAATTTCTTGTTACTCTCTGAATTTTTGTTTTTTTGTCTTGGAGGTGGTATATGTCTTTAGTCTCTCTGACATGATGGGGAACTGACTTTTTTTAAATGTTCTGATTCTGTTGTCATTTTTCTGCAAGATGTATATAGTGATGGTCTTTGGTCACCTTTTTACTCCCTCTCACAAGCTTCCATATCAGCCACGTCTTTCCGCATCTCAAGGGCTCCACATTCACGTGAATTACACATGAAGCAATTGATGTTGATTGAATTGTTTCACTAATAGGACATTGTGCTGCGATCTATGCGGAGATTATAAATTAGTACGTGAGAATGTTGTCAGGAGTGTACTGTTTTAAAAAAAAAATCAAAGCGCACGTATCCATGGAACAATATTCTCAGAATGTCCTTGTTTGACCCCCATGCTTTGCCATAGAGACTTTTGAAAAGCTTCAGCCGCCTCAACGTTTATTTTTAACATTTTAAACATGTTTCACGAGGCTGAATTGTCGGTCGAGATCGTAGACTGTTCTTCTCTCGGCAACTGGTGTTTGTTAATCACAAACTGATGTTTTGGTTTGCTACATTGTGGCACTTGGTAAAGACAGTGTAAACAGTCTTTTCACAGTTTATCTTTAGCTGCCACATTCAGCAATTCTCATGTAGTTTTCTCAGATCTCTATTTAGCAATTCTCATGTAGTTTTCTCAGATCTCTATTTAGCAATTCTCATGTAGTTTTCTCAGATCTCTATTTAGCAATTCTCATGTAGTTTTCTCAGATCTCTATTTAGCAATTCTCATGTAGTTTTCTCAGATCTCTATTTAGCAATTCTCATGTAGTTTTCTCAGATCTCTATTTAGCAATTCTCATGTAGTTTTCTCAGATCTCTATTTAGCAATTCTCATGTAGTTTTCTCAGATCTCTATTTAGCAATTCTCATGTAGTTTTCTCAGATCTCTATTTAGCAATTCTCATGTAGTTTTCTCAGATCTCTATTTAGCAATTCTCATGTAGTTTTCTCAGATCTCTATTTAGCAATTCTCATGTAGTTTTCTCAGATCTCTATTAGTCCTGATGCTGCACTCAATATTGCAAGATGATCAGCGCATGATTTTGTCAGCATTAATGTTCTTGTCCAGGTCATTGATGCAGATAAGAAAAATAGTGCAGCTGAAAGAAGAGACACGTGGAAAGCCTTCTTCTAAGACTTCTTTACAAGAGATTGTCTTTTGTGCGGTCAATATCGAAAAGCAATTAGACATGAAATGGCTGTTCTCCGTTTGCATTTCTCATATTTTGACTAGCTTTTTCATAACCTTGAAAGCTGAGATTGTGTACACAGCCACAACTAATGCGACCGGTTAATCAATACAATTTTGTCAGATCATTGACAGGTCATTCAAAAGCTTTACCGAAAAAACTATCTTTATATTTACTTCTGTTGAAATTGAGGCATTCTATTTTAAACTCAGTAATCTATATATTTGAAGGCTATCTCCCGAAGACGAAATAAAAAGCCGTGTGCCAGAAACCGTGGCCCGGCATAGATGCCAAAAGGAGGCACTCCGTCAAGCAAACACACTACAAACCAATCACATGTTTATCTACCCCCACGAACGATTACAAGTCAACAAAGAAGAGGTACATGCAGGCAAAAATATAAGACTCAATTCTTTTCCTCTTTTGTTCTAACGGAACAGGTGGCCACCACTACACTTTGCATTAGTGCAGCCTGCGTCAGAGACCTTATAAAATATGTTTTGCGTGTGTGTGTATATATTTTATATATTATTTTCGTATATGTGTGCACAAATTCACTGGTTTATCTTTCTTATGACAATGTGCGCTCAACAACTTCCACTAATGGCTTACAACGATGGTAGATTTGGATACTGACAAAAAGACGCCGTGAGACTCGTGGATAGATCACAATGAGTGATTGTGCAATGACACGGGTTCACAAGGACTGACGTAGAGTACTTTGGCTCACACAAGTCTGGCGACTTCAGCTCAACACGTCTCTCAACTGCATACATATAAAGAAAAGTAACTAACTATAAATGTGTATGTGTGTTCGCGCATATATATATATATATATTTAACCAAACACTTACACCCACCCACCCACACTCACACCCACCCAACCTCACGCACGCACTCACGCACGCACACACACACGCACATACACACACACACAAGTAGTTTTCAGATGGGATGGAATTGGCGGAATTTTTTTAATGAAAATATCTTCCCGTTTGTGGGATGCTTTCGAGAATGTAGCCTGCATTTTCCAAATTTCTTCCCTCCTTATCTCTCATCATCATCATCGTCAAGTAGTACGTTATTAGCCTCCTTCGCTGTCCATGGAATCCTCAACATAGAACCCTCCTCTACAGGAAAATGTTTTCATTCCAAAAATTCCGCTAATTCCATCCGATCTGACGATTATGTTATTTTCCGTGAAATAAAATAATTTGTTAATACAGGCAATTAGGTAGTAAATTTAAATGTATGTATAAATGCATATTTGTATAAATGCATAAATGTGCAAATGTATATATGATATATATATATATATATATATATATATATATATATATATATATATATATATATATATATATATATATATATATGTATGTATGTGTGTGTGTGTGTGTTTGTGTGTGTGTGTTTGTGGACGGGCGGCGGGCATGCCTTCCTGCTTGCGTGTTTGCGTATACAATTGTTATATTAATATAAATAGTGCAACAACAAGAATAAAATAATTTTAACAAACGTATTACTGTGTTTTTTCGTATTACTGAGTGTTTCTGAAAGTTAGCAATTGATATGAAAGAAATGAACAGCGTATGTAATGATGAAATTATTAAAAGTTAGCAACTACTATACTTTCGTGGCATAAACAGGTTGGATTTAAACGTTGTCAAACAATAATATGGCTACGTACCACTTTATAACCACTGGTTTTCCGATACCAATACCAATTTGAGACCTACTACTTTAAAAGAGTGTAATGATCAGATGACGCAGAACTGACTGAAGATTTGATATGGCGGTTTCCTATTGTCTAGATCCATTTTAACTGTTGATGAAACCTGATGACTTGCCATCGGTTTCATTTTATTGGAATTTGTAATTCACATCGTCCATGAACTTGGGTAACAAGCCGACATTTAATCATCATGGAGGATCAAGATGGTGAGCAGCGCATGAGCTGCAGTGGTCAGCGACCCATAGTTGACTTCTAGCGTCAGAGCCAGCTAACCAGACCCTTCTACACTTCCATGCGGTGATTCTGGATAACAGGCTGCAGAAGGGCAGAGTTGCTAAGGAGAAGGGATCGAAGAGGGAATGCTTACCCGGTACTCAAAAAATGCTTGCTGAAGTCGGATGTGTTGGATCGAAAGGTGCAAATATCGCAGTCAAGCTGTAAACTACAACACAACGCATTCCGTTCTCTGGACTATATTCTGCTACTTAAACCCTTTCAGGGTTTGGTAGCGGGAGATTGAGAACGATCGAAGCCAAGCCAGGCTAATCATCATGGGATATCTGTCCTAACATTTGCATCGTGGGTAGGTACAAATACATCGAAGATGCTGCGGTACTGAAGGCCAAGCGTAGATAACATCTCTAAAGGGATGCCTAGTTAGAAGAGAGATTTTATCGGAATTTGGCGTTGCCCAAATGATCGAACGCTTCGATAAAATTTTGTGAACAGACAGACAGAATACCAAAACAGATTACCGCAGACAATACTTACCATGCAACTAAAAATACCCCATCCAAGCCGCAGACAAAACTTACCATACAACTAAAAGCACAACTTCCAAACAGCAGAACACAAACAGCAATCTCTGGCACATACCTCATGTCAGAGGGGCAAAGGTAAAGACAAACACAGATCTGTGTCACATACCTCATGTCAGAAGGTCAAATATAAAGACAAACACATATGCGGCAAAGAACAATATAACAACCGATTCATCTGAATATATGAAAAAGAAATGCAGCTGGACTTGACACCATGTCAAAGAAACAAACATTTAAAATTTAACATGACATTCGCTGGATTATAGGGCAAGGTTATTTGATGCGATGTAGCCAAAAGGTGCTAGAATCTGTGTATGACCTGCGCCTGGAGTACGAAATGATGGTCTAATGACGTGGTACAAATCATCTCTCCATCTCAAATTTAAAGCAGCCAAGAGCATGAATTGCAAGTAAATGTTTAAAGAGAAACAAGATGAATTTTCTTAGTCAAAGCACACAAAAAGTAACGATAGATAAGAACATCCGTTTAGATTATTTCATGTCTAGTTAGTAATGGTGCAGATGTCTTTCCAATATTGAAGCTCAAAAGTCACTGTCATCGCCTGCACAGCACACGAGAATGACCTGGTGTTAAGACTCCAACTGCTGGCTAATGCACATCAATCCTGAAGTAGAGGCATGTTAGTGGCAAGTAATGGTACCCTTTCTAATGAAGAAAACACTATGTTCATCGCACCTTACTATGCAAGTGCGCAAAATTAATTAAATAAAGTTATAAAAAATCGCTAAAGTATCTTAGTATATATTTTTGCAGGCTTCCTTACAAGGATGTAAACTCCACTATTGTCTATATGTTCCTATGGGAGTTGTTTTTTGAAAATCAGACACACATACACTGTAAGTGCTAAAGAAAGAGGATATTACAGGAAGTTCATACAACAGCATCCATTATTTGGCAAATTAACACCACTCTACAGCTTTCAGACATCTTACCGGTGGCGTCATGAACACTTTGAAGATGGCTACCATTATCAGATTATAGTGCTGGTGTTTGTTTGACAGAGATACGCTGGAAAGTGTATGCCAGTTTAAAATACTACAGTTCTCATTAGTAAATATATTCCTCAAATGTGGTACCTTTCCCATCATCCTCCAAGAAATTAGTCGACATTTTCCATTTACTAGCTACAATAACAGTGACCAAAAAAAAACAAATATCAATAACGGCTCGGGACCACACCATGCAAAGAAAAAAAAACCAAACCCACGTAACGGTAACAAGACCTTTGTCACAGAAAAAGCATAAACAAAAACTAACAAATCACAACAAAATGAATCATGATGTGTGATAGTATACAATACGATTCGAGTTGCAGCCATTACCAGGATCAAGTGTGGCCAGGATCAAGTGAGTCCAGGTATGCCAGTTTTAAAAATATGTATACCAAAGTAGAAATGGTCGATATTATTACATGACACATGATACAAACGAAAACGTGCACATTTGGCAGTACCAGTACACACGCAAAACGAAATTCGCGTAACGACCAGAAACCCCCCGTCAGGGTAAAGCGCAGATGAATACACAAGTTAATAACAGAACACACCCAACAAGTAAATCATATCGAAGAGGACAGTCACATTAGTCCGACATCTGAGGATGTTTAAAAACGCATGAAACATGGCATGTCACCCAGTACAAATTAGATAAACAAGAAAGGAAAATATATGAACTGATAAGTATACTCATCTAACACGCTCGTATATATCAAGTGACACACGTATACATTAACAAAACAAAGCACATATTAGCAACATATATGTACGGACCACATACATAAATATAATGCATAAATAGATGTATAAATACAAGGTTATTAAGAGTTTGATATAAAGAAAGAGAGGTTGGGATAAAATAGAGGAGATAATAGAGCGAAATATATGAGTATGCAATGGAGCCTACGCAAAGTTATGAATGTATATACAAGTGCTCGAAGGCATCACATAAGGAAGTTGAATTATTTCCGAACTCAAACCGTCGGCATTATCTTGAAGAAGGGGACGATGTCATTGACTCCCATTAAAATGGTAGAGTCCCTGGCATCGTCTTCTGTCCCACTGATCCTGTACTAAGATATGTTTATATCACCTATTGACCGACAGTGTATGGACATCTTCGATATATTTATTAATTTGAAATGAGTACCATGATGAAGAACGTGATTCGTGTTTTAAAGGGCACTGGAATAGATTAACTTTAAGTGTGATGATGACGTTGGCAGCGATGTTTGTGATAATGATAATGACAACAGTGATTTTAAGACGATGAAAAACCATTCATTTGTAAGAATAACAGAAAGTGCTAATTATGCACTCTAATGTTGACATTTCATCGGAAGATCCAAAAGTGTAACACGGAAAGGCACTCAACTCGATATTGCAAAGATTTCTTGAACTATGTCAATTCTCACATTTTAGTTATTTTGTCAGGAAGCTAAAATGATAAATCTTCTTGTTCATTAACCAATTACCCGAATTGTTTACAACCCTAAATATGGAATCCATGCGTAACTTCTAAGAGCTCTTTTAACCAGTGTTGTGTTCAATGTTCATTGGCCTATATTATGTATACTGTGAACTTTCTTTAAATGGCGTATATTTTATGATATTTTCCGTTTTAGCCACGTTGAGAATACAATGCATACAATAGGAACACTAAATGTGTTTACCTACATGAACTCGTTTAGACAATATACAAGGCAAAGTTAAGAAATAAAGACGAATTCGAAGTAAACAAAATAAACAGGGATCAGCAAATATAAAAACATATATTAAATGTTGGAACAATAGACAATTAAAAACTCGAACAAATTCAGATATATTGGAACAACAGAAACATGGGTCATACGATGTACAGCGGAAATAAAATAGCATTAGGCAACCTGAAGCCCGTTTCTGGAAAATATAACAAATACTATTTACTATCATGTCTCGAGCTATGCACAGGAGAAAGCTAGTTCTCCCGTGTCACGTACTACCAAGATTATTTTACGGACGTGAATAATGGACATTGAATAAGCGGATCTAAACCATAAAGATCGTTGCAGCAGCAGAGGAACGTTACGTATAAAAAATAAAGAAAAAGGAAAGATCTCTTTCACACGCTGTGTGGCATATTGGGAAGTTAGCGTTAGGCCCATATTTCCCTGACCAACGGCACACTAGGGGTTATGTGATCAACGTCACTCCGGCCGTCTTTGCTTTTAAGACTTGCTTGGTACTCAAACGTCCGGAGATGTTTGGGATAGAAAATATAAAACCTAGTTCCCTCGCCTGAGTAGCACTAACCACTCAGGGTATCTTTGAAATGGAATGACGTGACATAGGAAGGCAAAAGAATTTGAAGTCAATGAATAATAACTAAAACAAAAAACCTGAGTGTCAAGATTATCAGACACATACATCCAAACCAGAGGCTCTAAAACTTTGTGACAATGGTTAAAATCGAGGGCACGAAACCCGAGGAAGGTAAGAATGTCCCAAAATGATAGTTTGTGAGGGAATTGATTATTGTCTACGCTAGACGGATAGTATGTAAAGTGAAAGAACTTCTTCTTCTTCTTCATCGTACGCAGTCAGACATTAACCATTATTTTTTCGAAAAAAGCAGCGGTCATCCTGAGGCTGTCGACACTGCCATAGAGCTTGTCTAGTGTTTCCACTGGTGATGGCCACATCTGCTCTCTCTAATTTTCGTATGTCGGGCAGTTTTGCAGCAAATGCTCAGCGATCATTTTCCAGGAACCACACGGGCATTCGCCAGTGCCACCTATCTTCAATTTGTTGAATAGGTGGTACCTCAGTCTATTGTGGCCAGTGCGAAGTCTGAAGACCACGACCTGCTCTCTTCTGTTCAACTGGTAATGGGCATCGTTTTTTGAGTGAAAGAACGATAGAGAGACAATGGAAAGATGATAGTGTTTAGTATAACTGTGAGAAATAAAACGAGAATATTATTTAGTTGTGACATTAGTGGTGGTTGTATGAAACAAATGCGTTATTGATTGAATGGCATGGAAGTCAGATTAGCCTAGCCAGTTATGGCTTCTTCGGCTACTACTGCTAGCTATCAATCTTAGAAATTATGGTCGTTTTATCTGATTAAAGTAAAAGAATGCATTTCCTGTCCTGTAATGAGAAGCTGATACAAAAATACATGCTCATTGCCTAGATTATCGTTTCCAGCGATCCATCAAACAGAATCATCTCCCAATGGTGCCAGATATCGTGAAATAAATGGAAATCAACATGACTGCTGGCATGTACTAATTCACGATGTTATTGCTTGCTTGCTTCGTGTTGTTTGTATGTTTGTTTGTTTATTTAGAAGACAGATCATTTAGAAATCTTAGAATGCCCATTTCGCAATGAAATACCCCAAGCAAATAATGCTATGTAAAATGAAGATTTTGAAATCAACAAAACATCTCCACAGATTCGTACACTAGTTGCTTAATTAAATAGACAATAACATATCAACTTTTGCTTCTTCAGATTAAAATGATATTTTCATATCTTTTAAGTTCAAGGTAATATGATCCATCTATATCCACGCCCTCGCTTTCCTTTTTTACCTAGATGAAAACATAATGCAGATTTCATGCAGCGTTCAGTGTATTCGTCAACTGTTTTTAAAATGGTCCATTAACTGTTTCTGTATTTAGTCTCTCTAGTGTCTCCAAATGATTGGTCACTTTAAGGCATATTTAAATTTTAAAAGCTTCATCTTGTAATAGTGTTAGATATGTGACGATTATTTGCTTTTCTCTTTTTCTAATTCTATTTCTACAATGTTTGCGCCATTAAACCTTTATATGATCAGTATCTACACAGATGATTGGGAGTACTCTGTGGGTCCGTCGGGGTCTTTGTTTCTGACAAGGACAAGGATAGCAGACTGTCCCACAGAGAGCATGATGTAAGATGCCACTAACTGTGTGACATGGCATAGCACTGGTCATGGTTAGGTGGTTTGATAAGAGCAGCATAGGCTGCGGGTCTACTTTGTTCTAGTGTTTGAGTCTATGAAGATGGACTCGCACATCGGTTAACCACACTCTGCGGGACTTGTCCCAACGCAGTGGAGTAATAAGTTGCCTGAATCAAGTCCGCTAAGCAGGAAATCCTTGTCCCTGCTACATCCAGATGACGTCAGATCTGGGGCCTACACAGAAGTTCAGGTCGAATTAAACTAACACTGGAATTCGTTATTTTTCTTCCTTGTCCAGCTAATATGTAACTAATTTGTGATGTTACATCTAGGTTGTTTCACCAGCACCATATTTGGATATGACGTTTTCGGTGTTGGAGGGCGGTGTTTGAAATTATTAGACAATTCTGAACGCATACATTTATAAGCTCTACCCTAATGCTGTCCGCTCTAAAGATGCGTCACTGAACTGAATACGGTCTTCCATTATTCAATCATTAGGTTGAGTTTTAGAATAAACTATCAAGTTTTCTTTTTTTTTTCCTAGTAATGACGCGACAGATACAGTTGTCAAAAGTAGATGACCACGCGTTATTATGTATCTGTCTACGTTCATACCATGACAGCAGGCGAATATTTAAACAAAGCTCCGTTGCTATAGTAACGACAGTCATCTTCTACAAGCAAGGACAACTAGAGTAATACAAGTCACACGACAGACAAGAGTAAACATCATTGTGCCTTTGGTATAGAAGCGTCAAACGTCGACAACAAAGATTTCAGTCCGACAAGTCACGAACTGCGAAATGCAACAGTTTTGAGAGCTCACAGAAAGACAGGTTTAGCCACTAAACGACTCTAACCAGCTAGTTATACATAACAATAACGCTTTTAGGACTCATGTTGTCTATACAAGACAGGCCATTTAGATTAGCAGTTTCACATGCAAGAAGAAAGACAAGGGCAGTCCCCAACGGACACACGGACAGCTGAGCTCCAAAACGTCGTCCATTGAGAGTTTCAAGTTGGCCACTATATAAAATGGACATCCCGTTTGAAACCCACATTCTGTCGTTTATCACAAGTGCAAAGTGCAGGAGGTTTAGGTCCTCCTGCCACGATATTCACGAAAACGATACCATTTTTTTTATAGGTCTCACTGCTAACAAAATATTATAACTACGACAAAAACAAAAAGCCCAAACGTAACATGATAGAAAGAAAAGCACAATAGTCTAATTAGTCCTTATAAGGGCTCGATGACTAAAGTGGAGAAACAGAAGGCTAAAGTCGCATGAACCAGAAGTAATCACAAACAGTGAAAGCTCATATCACAGTGAATCGAAGTCATTCTAAAAACAAAAGTCTCAAGTTACAGCAACCCGAAGTCATCCCAAAATCACAAGGTTCATACCACAATAACCTGAAGTCATCTGAAGCACAGAAGGCTCAAGTTATAGTAGCCCGAAGTCATCCCAAGCACAGAAGACAAATCACATCAATCCGAATTCATCCCAACCACAGAAGGATGAAGTCTTAACCCGAAGTCATCCCACAGACAGACAACCGAAACCAAGAACTCAAATTCTAATTAGTTTTAGAACAACGAAAGGAGCAATAACCGCTGCACTAGATAATAAACATGACTACAAAAGAGGAAACTGCCATAATCGCCTAATATGTATAACCAATAGATTGTAACAAAGGTTGATTGGGTCATGGAGCGGAAAATGTTACAAGAATAAACAATGTTTGAAAGGCTAATGACTCGTTCAATGAGTGCAAACAGAAATAGCAGAATCAACACCATGCCAGTGTCACACTAGCAGGGAACACAGAGTGTGCCGCAAAATGTTGTTGTTGTTGTTGTTGTTGTTGTTGCTTAGATGTTTGCCTCACTAGTTTCTACTAGAGGAGGCGCGCCATTTTCCACCCCAGACCGTAGTCCATTGGGCGATATCAGGAAGCAAAAACCAGTGCTTGGATGAATGTGTGCGTCTGTATGTACCTATGCTAGGTTTGTGCGCCCTTAGAAGCTAGCCCAACCAAAGTGTAATGGAAAGGCCTCACCGTGAGGGCGCGTCTTAAAGTTGTGCAAGAGTGTGACTGTAGGACAGAGTCAAATGAAACAAAGTGAGGTAAGAAGAGAGAGAAGGGGAAGATTTGCCCCCAGGGTGAGCCAGTCCTCTGCTCTCGTGTGCTGCAAAACTTTTTATTTTTTGCTTAGATCTTTGCCTCACTAGTTTCTACTGGCGGAGGCGCGCCATTTTCCACCCCAGACCGTAGTCCATTGGGCGATATCAGGACGCATAAACCAGTGCTCGGATGAATGTGTGCGTCTGTATGTACCTATGCTAGGTTTGTGCGCCCTCAGAAGCTAGCCCAACCAAAGTGCAATAGAAAGGCCTCACCGTGAGGGCGCGTCTGAAAGTTGTGCAAGAGTGTGACTGTAGGATAGAGTCAAACAGAGTGAGGTGAGAAGAGAGAGAAGAGTGGCCCCCAGGGTGAGCCTCCTTCCCATGTGTGCTGCAAAAGGTATGTGCAGTGTAAAGTTAAGCAAATGATAAGTGATAATACAAAATATGATTATAAGCTGGAATAACCATACATAAATAATACATAAGACATAGTAGAGAAAATGTGACAGCAAAGATGGCGCTATTACTGGCTGTGGGTCTACATTGTTCTTCTGTTTTAGTTCATTATAAATGCCGTCAGACTATGGATTTGTCCATTATTCTGGAATGGACATCGGCCATATGAATAGCACTACGCTTACACATGTGTAATTTTTCACGGTCTAGTTCATTCTGCTGATCTTAACGAGATTGGCGGTCTTCGCCATAGCTGAAGACAGTGTCAGCTTTGTTGTATGAAATTTAGACACAACTATAATGAACTGCCACCTGGAGAGAGTTTGGCTCCGTCAGGTATGTAGCGACCCAAGACAAACCGTTGTTGAATGGTTTAGCTGGTACTACAAACTGCACTAATGGTGCCTCAATAACCTTTTAGGTTATGGGACTGGTGATGATAAAGTAGAGGTTATATCACCCCGGTTCTGCAATCTAAGAATGTATTAATATATCACTTTCGTCTTCTATCACACAAGGGGTGCATAGGCCAACAACCAACCTTCGCAAAACAGCTTTGTCATGTGCAGCAATCTTTTCCACTTCCTTCCAGTTTTGTATAGTTTTCTTTACTTCCGCTTTCAGATCTCGTCCTGATGTATTCCTTGGTCTTCTTGTGCCTTTCCTTCACTGGGGGTTCCATGACAGGGGTTGCATGGTGATTCTAGCCTGGTGGCTTTTTTTTGTATGGCTCATGTATCTCCACTGTCTTCCTAAGTGTTCCCATTCCAATTTACCTTGTCCTGTTCTACCTCACAGTCTATTGTTTGTAACGTTATATACAGCAGGACTGGCTTCACATGTTAATTGAAAATCCTTATTTTTGTCTTCCTTCTTATTTCCTTGGAGTTCCATCTGGGTTTCAACATTACGAATGCAACTCTTGCTTTTTTGTATCTTTGTTTTTATATCCTCGTCTATTCCTCCTTTCTTGTTGATGATACTTTCTAGGTATGTAACTCTTCCAGTGGCGTTCCTCTTAGCATGATTGGTTCTGTGTTTGCTGCATTAACCCTAACTATTTTTGGCTTTTCCTCATGTATCTTCAAACCGACTTGTTTAGATATATAACCCTGTCTATCCAGTTCCCTTTGCATGTGGCTTTGGCTGTGGGATAGAACGGCTGTATCATCCGCAAAATCTCATTTGTTGTTACTTTTATAATCCAGTTCACTGCCAGGATGAACAGGAAAGGCGATAGTAGGCAACACTCTCGTACCCGTTATTTAATTTTGAATGGCTCTGTGAGTTGTCCTTCGTGTATAACTCTACATTGCATGCTTTCATATGTCTGTCTTGTGAGATTTTGAGGAATTCCATAGTGTCTCAATAGTTTCCAGAGTATATCTCTGTCGACAGCCTTTTCATAATCAACGAAATTGATGTACACACTCCAATTCCATTCCAATGATTGCAATGTGGCTATCTGACCAATGCATGATCTATTCTGTTTGAATCCCGCCTGCTCATTCCTTTTTTTGTTATCCACTGCCTTTTTCAACCTTTCTTGTGTTACTCTATTTAACACATTTCCCGGCACTGGTAATAACATTATTCTTCCATGGTTTTTTTCATTCCTGTAAATCTCTCTTCTTAGACAATTTCACCAGGTAGCCCTGTCTCCAAACTTTTGGTAAGCTTTCTTGCTCCAGGTGGCGCCTATCAAGTTGTGGAGCATGTTAGTAGATGTTTCAAAATCTGCTTGTATAGCTTCTAGTGGTATCCCATTAGGTTCTGTTGCCTTTTCGTTCCTTAGAAACTTTAATGCCCTGATAATCACTTCTTTAATGGGATTATCACAGTTGATCGGCATGTCCTCCTCTGCTGGTGTGATGTCTGGTTGGTTATCTAGTGCTAATCTGTTCAGAAGCTTTTCAAAGTAATCTTCTCATATTTTCTGTTCCTTAAGGTTATTGCTTTTTTCCTCAAGTTTATTTTGATTGGTCTACCTTGTTGTTGATACTTTCCCGAAAGTTTCTTGGTAGCCTCTCATAGACCTTTCATAGATCTTTCATAGTTCTCTTTCCAGCATCTTCTTCCGCTTCCTCATAAATGTAACGTTTTTTGAATGCTCTTTTTAACTTCCTTGTTGCACTCTTGCCTTCTGCTGTTATCCATCTTTTTTGCCGCCGTTTCTTCATTCCTAGCATGTCCTCGAATAGTTTTCCATGTACATTGTACTTGGTCCAAGTTATCCTCAATGCTGGCCTCCTCACCTAGCTGCTCCAGTGTTTGATATGTATCCTTGAGTGTTATACAGAACTCGTGTTTCTTATCTTCTTCATTCAGGTATTGTACGCAGTACCGTGGCCTACTGACTTGCATCGTTCTATTTATCCGTTACTTCAGCTGTACCTTCGCAATCACTAAAAAGCGTTCTTAGATCACGTCTGCCCCCCTGTAGAACCTGACATCTAATAATGATCGTCTAAATTTGGAGTTTACGCAGGTGTGGGTCAATCTGATACTTCGTTTAATGATCTGGGGATACCCATTTTGTCTTATGGACGGCTCTGTGTGCAAACATTCTTCCTTCTATAACCAATTTGTTTCTTGTACAGAAATCTGCTAACCGCTTTCTTTTCGTTTCGGACTCCTAGTCCATCCCTCCCATAATCTCCTCATATCCCACGTTGTGATGTACTATTTTAGCGTTGAAGTCTTCAGTTAGTATGGTAATGTCACTCCTCCCTGTCACCTCCCCTAGCTGCTGTAATCTGCTATAGAAGACTCCTTAAACTGGTTCTTCCTTTTCGTTTGGTGGGGCATGTCATTGAATTATATTGAGTTTAACCTTCTTGTTCTTTGTTCTAAATGTAGCCACCAACAATCATGATCCGACTGCTCTCCACTCTATGAGCGCACTTTGGGCATCCACTGAGAGCATAAAGGCCACTCTTTCTCTGTGGGATGCGTTTTTCTCTTCCTTGTGTCCTGAGTATATTACAATATCCCCTGTTTCCAATAGTACCATTCCTGACTGAGTCCATCGTCTCACTCAATCAAAGGATAATAATGTCATATCGCTGACTCTCTTTTGCAATCTGCTCTTTCTTCCCCTCCTCCCACATGATTCTAACATTTCAGGTCTGAAAGGCCTCCTTATCGAAAGAAAGGTAGTCGGCAAGCCAGCAGTACTTGTACAAGTACCAAAGAAAGGAAAAGACAAAACCGATCCAAATGGATACAGGCCTATCAGCCTACTGAGTTGTGTCGGCAAACTGATAGAACGTATGATAAACACCAGAATGATGTGGTATCTGGAAGAAAAACGCATACTAATTCCACAGCAAGCAGGCTTTAGACATCATAGATCCACTGAGGATCAGGTCATCCTCATAGCCCAGGAAATAGCAGATGCCTACCAGGAGCAAAAACACACAGTAGCGGTGTCGGTGGGCCTGGAAAAGGCATTTGAAAAAGTCAGGAAAGAGGGACTTAGAGTCAAGCTAAGAAGAAGTGAGGTTTGTGGGAAAATGTACAAGTGGATCAGTCACTACCTCAAAAAACAGAACAGTCAGAGTTCAAATACAAGGGCAGATGAGCAAAAAGGTGACACTTTTGCAGGGAGTACCCCAAGGGGGAGTACTGTCACCCACACTCTTCCTGGTGTATATTAATAACATAACACAGAATATAAAAAGAAGAGTCCATAGCTTATGTTTGCAGACGATCTGGCTATGTGGATCTCTGAAAAGGATCTCACCATAGCAAGTAATCGGATGCAGCAGGCCCTAACATCACTGGAAGAGTGGGCGAACTCATGGCTGGCCAAAATAAACCAGGAAAAAACAACATGTACGATATTCTCGCTATCAAACAAACCCCAAAACACAAAATTAAATCTTAACGGCAAATACCTGCAGCCAAACGACAACCCAAACTACCTGGGAGTCACATATGATCGGCGCATGACATGGAAAAGTCAGATCGAGAGAAACCGAATGAGAGCCCGAGAAAGAATGGCAATCATGAGGAAACTTGCTGGCACAAGCTGGGGAGCAGACGAAAGTATACTAAAGAAACTGTACACTGGAAGAGTGAGACCAGTTTTCGAGTATGGCATTGCGGCATGGACAACAGCAGCAAAGGCGAACTTCGATAAAGTTAGCAAACTTCAAAACCAAGCCATTAGAGTTATAACAGGAGGCATGAAGTCAACGCCAATTGTAGAACTGGAAAAGATTACACAACTGCAATCCATGACCGACTGAAGAGACTGCAGAGTCCAGCAGCAAGCAGACAAACTCAGAAGACTGAATGACCATCCAATGCATCAGAGACTAAACAATTACGGAAATGGGAAACTAAAGCGGAGAAACTTTGCAGAAATAGCCAAAGCAAAGATGCACGAAGACCCCATGAACGCACTAACAACACCAAAACCCATCCCTACTGTACGAAAACTTACCTGGAGACAGCATATATTTCCAGAGATGGTAGAAAATATACCAGGTATTGGAAACAAAAACTGCCAGACTGAAAAAGAAAGAAGAGATACTACCCTGAGCTACATAACGAAAAACTACCCAAGCATGGACTGGACCCATGCATACACCGACGGTTCTGTAACAAAAACAACACAGAACGGAGGGGCAGGAGCACTTCTGAAACTACCAAATGTCAGAAAAATAACACTGTCATTCGCTACTGGAAAATACACAAGCAATTTCAGACCGGAGGCAGAGGCAATGAGTGCGGCCTTGGAAGAAATGGTGACAGGTAAAAGGAATGAAAGCCATATAGTCCTGCTTACAGATGCCCTGGCTGTAGTCACAGCACTGAAAAGCCAGAAAAATACTAAACTCAAAGAGCAGTACTCGTCAACTATGCCAGCAGTCCGCACCAAAAAGAGTAGTGGTACAGTGGGATCCATCCCACAGCAAAATCCAAGGCAACGAGGAGTCAGACAGACTGGCAAAGAAAGGTGCAAGACTACCACAACCAGACACTAGTATGACATACGAAGAGTCAGAACGGCTTATTAGAGCTAGATACATGACCAAATGGGAAACCTAACATACTGGCGACACAAAAAACGATGCCTATTACCAGTTGAACAGAAGAGAGTAGGTCCTGGTCTTCAGACTTCGCACTGGCCACAATAGACTGAGGTACAACCTATTCAACAAATTGAAGATAGGTGGCACTGACGAATGCCCGTGTGGTACCGGGAAAATGACCGCTGAGCATTTGCTGCAAAACTGCCCGACATACGAAAATTAGAGAGAGCAGATGTGGCCATCACCAGTGGCAACACTAGACAAGCTCTATGGCAGTGTCGATAGCCTCAGGATGACCACCGCTTTTTTCGAAAAAATAAAGGTCGATGTCTGACAGCGTAAGAAAAAGAAGAAGGAAGGCCAGCTTCCTTTCGGGTTTGGCTGAGTCGTATCATAGGTCCTGTTGAGGGGACATTTCCCTTTGAGAACTGCGTTTGGTTTGTTTTGGTTATCGTTTTTTGTAGTTGCTGTTTTTTGACGAGGTGGGGCAGCTGGCCTAACGCTCAACCTTACTCTTTTCTCGTCCGGGCTTAGAACCGACATGGCTGAGATATATATGCGTGTGTGCGTGCGTGTGTGTGTCTGTGTGTATGTGTGTGTGTCTGTGTATGTGTGTGTGCGTGTGTGTGTGTGTGTGTGCGTGCGTGCGTACGTGCGTGTGGAAGTGTGTGCGTCCGTGCGTGCGTGCGCGTGTGTGTGTGTGCGTGTGTGTGGGTGTGTGCGTGCGTGCTTGCATGCATGCGTGTGTGTGCGTGTGTGTGTGTGTGTGTGTGCATGCGTCCATGCGTGCGTGCGTGTGTGTGTGTGTGCGTGCGTGCGTGTGCGTCTGTGTGTGCATGCGTGCGTGTGTCCGTGTGTGCATGCGTGCGTGTGCGTGTATGTGTGTGTGTTTTCCTACATTTCAGGCTCATGGGATAAAATACTAAGGTCATGGTCAGGCGAAACACACTGAGTGAATATCCCACTTAACGTCTCCGCCAGTCCCCCTTGAAACAGCCAATGTAACTGCAGCCTGGCCAATTAAGTGGGAATGGAGACTATTCTGCATGGCAGTGAGCTAACGGAAGTGCTTTATATTGCACCTTAGCCAGGTGACCCCGTCTCATTTCTTCAAGTACATTCCCTTATATAAGAAGAGCCACCGTAACCCACTAAGAAAGACACTTCGGCTTGAGTTAACTGAATTCAGCACAAGTAGCTTAGAACAACATCACCAACAATCCTGTTAAATTTCAAAGCTGTTTTTTTTTCAATTAACTCAGAGAAAAGAAAGTAATGTTTTTTTAAATGAGGTATTTCCTCGGTTTCTGTTGCATCTCGTAGAGCTTTAACTTGATACAAGCTGGCAATAAACAACCTCGTAGGCCAGAAGGACGATGACATCAATTGTAAAATACAAGACTGATGGAGCTAAGTTAGTGCATTTTACCATTAGAAGCAGCACCATTACAAACTTTGTCTTTCTACATTATGTGTACGTATACACATCTCATCAGTAATTTATCATACAAACTTTGTGCGTTGTATCTATTAAAGCGCTTTTAGAGAAATCCATGTCGTTGAAATTTAAATTTTATCTAAACAATGCATTAGCCTTTCAGCTTGTTTTTTAAATATGCCCTTATTTTTTTTTTACAACGTTAAAGTGGAATTCAATAGATATTATGTAGACTGCACGGATTTATCAAAACAGACGTTTTTGTTTATCATTTTAAAGTGACCCATAGTTATCGTTTAAAGTGGCCCGTGGTTATCGTTTATAAAGAACATGTATTTTACAGTACACCTGTTAACTGATAGTACATTAAGAGCAGCAGACGCATAATCATCTATCATACAGGTACAGGAGATTATTTTACCTCATTAATGTGTATTAATGTTAATGTTAAACCATATATATCAATATATATAAATATATATATATATATAAATATATATCAATATATATATATATATATATATATATATATATTTATCAATATATTCTTTTCGCTCATTTTGTTTTATCTTGGATTATATTAGAGACCTTTGTCCATTGATAGACAGGAAGTTATGTCAAACGACAGAAGTAGTTTTCTCAACCGATTTTCTAAACATGTGCCCATGAATGTCCTGATGTCGGTAGATTTGGAAGCAAACATACCCATCTTCAAAAGTCCATTGTATCTACTACCTGCATGGACTACTATCAGTCGCTGTCATTACTACTTGGTACAATTACCTTTACAGATCCATCTACAGATTTGCCGTTCCTTTTTATTAGTCTGGTGTGCATTTATTAATGATTCATCTATATTCACATTATCGTAATTATCTTTACATATTTATCTATTTCCAGCAAATAGAAGCTAATAGATGCGGCCTTTCACAAATGATATTTACTCCGGCTGTATGCTTGTCGAATTTGAAGCCAACACAAGTTCTAGTGCTCCATGATGTAGTTTAAGACATATCAATGTCGTTCTTTCGCAGTGAAATAATTTTCAATTTCCTTAAAACCAATGCAACTTTATAATCCAACATTCTATACATTTTTCCTTTAATTAATAACTTCTTTGTTAACGCTATCAATTTTCGCTATTCTTCCTTAGCATCCGGTGGTATTTGCAGAAAGACTGTCATAATCTAGTGTCCAGTGTGAGAATGACATGTCGCTAATACCCAGGGCATGCATTGTTCTTTCCTCTTCGTTTGAAATACGATCATACAGATAATTACTTTTAGTCTTGCACGAGAACAATTTATACAATTGTATTGCCATGTTTTTTAGTGTAATGAATTTAGCTTTCACTGACAAATTCAAATAATAAAGGCACTACATTTATGTATTTATCAAAATAGGTCAAGATGGCGCTGGGATCTCAGATCTACATCAGCTGCGTGTGCTGAACATACACCTAACCGAAGTAGCATCGTAACTCACAAGTAAACAATCAATTAGCAAGACCAGGGGCGAAAGAGGTGGGGGAAAAATATATAAACATATACACTCAGGAAGATAACTCAAGGTTTCAATCCAACGATGAGGCTGACACCCTGTTGTCTGCATCCGAACCTTTTAATAGAAGTCTTGACAATGTCCTGCCTCTAGAACACGTTGTGTCCGAACGAGGGAATGAGGAAAATTCTGCACACATCTCTCACACTATACACAAATTGCGCAACTCACAATATCACCCTACTGATCACATCCTGACCAGCAAATCGCAACGGGCAGGGACTCCAAACTGCAACGACGGAACAGGCAGAAAAAGATCACAAAAACTAACATAACGCTTGCAACATGGAATGTCCGTACACTACTGGACAACGCCAAAGTTAACAGACCTGAACAACGGCCATCACTGATCGCCAGTGAACTGGCTAGGTACAATATCTGCATAGCCACCCTGAGCGAGACACGACTGGTAGAGGAAGGGCAGATCACATACGAAGGCGCTTGGTATGCGTTTTTCTGTAGCAGCCGCAGCAAACAAGAACGCCGTGATGCTGTAGTTGACTTTGCCATCAAGACCAACATGACCCATAAGCTCATAAGCGTGCCCAAGAAAATCAATGACCGTCTGATTACACTGCGTCTCCCACTAATAGGAGGGCGACATGCCACACTTATCAGGGCACACGAACCTACAATGACAAATCCTGACGAAACCCAAGATAACATTTATGAGGACCTTGTTATGCTTATCGTTACAGTCCCCAAAATCTGACATAAATGTCCTCCTCGGAGGTTTTCACGCTAGGGTCGGCACAGACTATACAGCCTGGGAAGGGCGGGGGGGTTGGGGGGTTGGGGGGAGGTCATTGGCAGACATGGTATCAGAAAATGCAACAGTGACTGACTGCTCCTTCTGAAGATATGTGCTGCAAATGAACTACTTATTACCAACACAGCTTTCCGACTTCCGGTCCGAAATAGAACCACGTAGATGCACCCACGGTCCCGCCACTAGCACCTCAATGACTAAATTATCACCACACATAGGGATGGCGCGGATGCAATGATAATATAGAGCATGTGTGGTGTAGAAAGCTGGATCGACCATCCACACTTTTCATTGTCAAGCTAAACGTCAAGATACAACCCAATGCACCCACAGGGAAAGAAACCACCGATGAGGCTAAATGTCTCTCAGCTGAAATGCGAACCCACGAGAGGCGGCTTCAAGGAAGAGCTAGAGGGCAAACTATCTGAGCTTCGGTTTGTAAAGAACGACATCGAACAGAACTGGGCATCTCTGACACACACCCTCTACACTACAGCAATTAAACACATTGGCCCACTCACGCGCAAGCATACGGACCGGTTTGATGACAACGATCTGGAAACACAATTCCTTCTCGATGCAAAACATGAAGAGCACAGAAAACACCAATGGGACACACCTTATCCGTCAGCAAAAGCAGCCTTCAATACTGCACGCAAAGCTATCCAGATCAGGCTTAGAGAGATGCAAAACTCTTGGCTCAGTAAAAGAGCTGGCGAAATCGAGATGTTCGCCGAGAGTCATGACACCAAACGGTTTTACAAGGCGCTGTCTGTGCTTCGTAGCCCTCAGTTAACTCTCCAGTTTGCAATGCGGATAAGGCACTGCTAACAGATAAGGTTCAGATCGTAAGCAAATAGACAGACCAGTTATGTAAAATACTAAATCACCCATCGTCCATACATGAAGCCATCCAGCGAATGCCGCAGGTAGACTTGAGTCTGGCGCCTTATGAACTAATCACTGAGGAGGAAGACAGGACAATCAGTGCACTATATATAGAAAAAACCACAGGAGCTGATGCAATACCAGCAGAGGTATACAAAACACCTAGCCCATCTCTCACCAGATGTATGACTGAACTCTTCTGCCTCATGTGGGCTGAAGAATTAATTCCGCAGGACCCCTCAATCGTGCACATATACAAGAGAAAAGACATCCGGCAGGAATGCGACAATCGTCGTGGAATATCGCCACTCTCCGTTGCGCTTACTTTTCAACCGGCTCAATTAACACTTTGAGCAAAGCCAAAACCTCCCAGAAAGCCAATGTGAATTCAGAGCCGGAAGTAGAACAGTGGACATGATCTTTGTCGCTCGCCAATTACAAGAGAAGTGTCGGAAACACAACCAGGCCCTATACACCACATTTATTGATTTGACAAAGGCATTTGATATATTAAACAAAGGAAGGCTGTGTATGATTATGTCCAAGTTTGGCTGCCTCAAAAAGTTCATAACTATAGTGAAACAGCTACTCAAAAGGCATGTGTGCTCGTATACTGGACAACGGAGAAATTTCTGAAACTTTTAAAGTAACAAACGGAGTAAAGCAAGAATGTGTACTCGCCCCGACTCTGTTTAGCATGATGTTCGCGGCCACGATGACAGACGCCTATACATCGCTGGAGCATGGTACACCCATAACGTACTACACGGATGGCAAGCTACTTAATCCCAGAAGAATGAAGGCCAAAACCAAAGTGGATGGCGATATAATCAGGGAACTTGTGTTTGCTGACTTATGTCCTCTAAACAGCAACTCAGAACTGAGCATGCAGGTGAGAATGGACCAATTCTCTGCCACATGCGAGAATGTTGGTCTGACAACAAATGCTACGACAACAGAGGTAATGTACCAACCAGCACTAGACATACCATACATAAACCCAGAGAATACAATCAGCGAGCATACTCTGAATGTTGTAGATAAATTCACGTATCTGGGCAGCACGCAGAAAAATCTGTCAGCCTAGATGATAAGGTGGCAAAGGGAATAACAAGGCCAGCATAGGCTTTGGTAGAATCCTATCGATGGTGTGGGAACGTCGTAGTATCAGTGACAAGACCAAACTCAAAGTCAACTATGCCACCATCTTCCCAAACCTACTCTACGCCTGCGAAGGCTGGATTGTATACTCTGGATATGCAATGAGGTTAAACCACTTCCACACAGTTTGCCTGAGGCAAAAATTCTACATTCGAAGACAAGATCGTGTCACTAAAATCGAAGATCTCTGGAGAGCTGCCATGCCCAGCATCCACGTATTGCTAGAAAAAGGACGATGGGCCGAGCGCCTCGTTGGCATGTCAGAGGAACGGCCCCGAAAGAAGCTCCTCTACGGCGAGCTCAGGGAGGCTGGTGCGAGAGAGGGCGCCCGATGAAATGTTTTAAAGACGGTCTGAGGGACTCACTAAAAATGTGCCAGATAGATATCAACACCTGGGAATATATCTTGCACAAAACATATGTCTGGAGAAGCACAGTCAAAGCTGGTGTAGCTACCAGCGAAGACGACCGTGTGGTAAATCCCAGAGCAGACGCGAAACCCGGAAATCACGAACAACGGGTACACCTTCGATTAAACCTCGTGTGTCCGTTATTCAAAAGATGTTTTCTTGCCCGCATTGGCCTGTTCAGCCACTTGTGCACCCACACCCAAAAGGGAAAGCTGTAAAAGGATTATGTCAGGGTCCTCAACGACAACGAAGGACAGTTATATTTATCTGCTACACCTTTATCATTTGGAAATGATAACGATGTAGTACCAACAAAATTGGTAACTCATCTCGATACTTTCAGTAAGCGTTCACGATTGTCCGTACAAACCACAAGTGCAATATGCAGCTCCTTGTAGGGCATTTCCCATACATCGTCAAGGATTACTTTAGATCGCTTAATATGCTATCCAGCGAAGACATTAATGCTAGCTGTATGCACCAAAATAAGCTAACATGCAGCGTAATTACTTCCTATAACTTAAAAAATGGGACATAACGTCAATCTTAGAATAACTAAAAATATGTATTTCGTCAATTGCCAGGTGTATTTGAGTGACCAGAGAGCCATTAAATAAATATTCCGATTGCATTGGATGTGATAAGTTGTTTGGCATCGGAGGGTATTGGGTTAGTTCAGGCTTACAATGATCTTCTTCTATTGCTTGAAGTGCATATAATGAGTCTGCATAGATTAGAATGATTTGGGCTCTTGATTGGAAAGAATCAAATACAGTCCGCAAGTTGTATGATACAGAACTACTCCAGGTACTATTAATCATTCCTTATAGTTTATATATGCATCAACCATATCATGTGATGTTCTGTATGGAAAATCTATGTAGACTCCTTCCTCACTTTAATCATGACCTTAAATTCAAATCCATCAGTTTAGATATGTATTCATTTATCTATGTAATCGTCAATCACTGTGTGTGATGCTGTCATGCGACTTACTGGATCTGATCTACTGGATGTGTTATATGTTAGTTGTGTTTGAATTTCTGACATTTTAACACATGTACAGGCTGGCATGAAAACAGCCTGTTTCTATGGAGACCTGCGTGGAAATGAGGTGGTGGTCTTGTCCAGTTTATTTACCTGAACCTGACTAACATGCCCGATCAGTATGTTTTAACTTAACTTAACGTCTTTATATTGGTTTAGAAGACTCTGCAGATTCTGTATACAACCGGTTACAATTACATCATCTTGCTCTAGAAGCTGTACGCATCCAATCTATTCTTAAATGCATTGACCGTATCAGCCTCCACTACCTCCCCTGGCAATGCATTTCAAGCATTCACAACTCTCTGGCTAAAGAAATACTTCCTAATATCTAATCTGGACCTCTGCTTAGTCAACTTGTAGCTGTGCCCTCTTGTCCTTGTTGGTGGTTGTACTTTAAAAAACTTGTTATAGTCTACTTTATCCATTCCTCTGATCATCTTATACACCTGTATTAAGTCACCACGAATTCTTCTCTCTTCTAGACACTGTAGGCCGGTTCTTTTTAATCTTTCCTCATAACTGTAATTCTGGAATCACACTATCAGCTTTGTCGCTCTTTTTTGTATTCTCTCCAGCATGTCTATATCCCCTCTCTGATAAGGACTCCACACCTGTACACAGTACTCCAATCTAGGTCTAACTAATGCTTTATACAGTTTGACTATCACCTCCTTGCTCCTATGTTTAATATTTCTTTTTATCATCCCTAACATTGCATTTGCCTTTTTTACTCCTACCTGAACTTGCTCCCTCACTTTACATGTATGATCTATTATAACCCCTAAGTCCTTTTCTTTATCTATCTTTCTAATATTGTTCTCTCCCATTCTGTAATTATGTTCCATATTGGATCTACCCATGTACATGACTGTACATTTATCTACATTAAACCCCATTTGCCAGATCATTTTGTCTGACCAGACATTAATCCCATATCCCCAGAGGATGGGGTAGCAATTTCCAAGCTCCAACTTCTTTAGTTGAATCTTACGACATACATGGCAGGTTACAGTGCCACATTTCCTTGCTCTAATGTCAAGCTTCGATAACAGTGGTACCATTTTCTCCTCTCCAAAGAACGTCCCTTCGTGTGTGCCCTAACCACCTCTCTGGTTACGGGATGATCTGACCTGATCTGAACCATCTTTTAGGAAAGCCTGTTTCCAGTCGTTTACATTTGCCCTTTTTAGAAATAATTTTAATTTGCTGAAGCTGCCAGTCCCACGCACGACTTTCTTTGATTGTCTCTTACAACATGCACAGCAGGTGCAGTTGAATCCCCAAGTTCAATATATGATGGAGTGCATGTGTTTGTTCTTCTACGTAGTCTTGAATAGTTAATCATTAAATCAAATCGTGCTAAAGTTTAGTTATGTGTTCCATTTGTGCTTTTTGTAAATCTCCTTTCCAATTAAAAAAGACTATATGTCAAAGTTCATTAGTTACGGTTATCCCATAACAGACACAACTTAGATATAAGACAGCGGCTTCAAACTTTTGGTTAGTAAGATGTTTTACTAAGCTAATTAGTTAGTTAGTTAGATTTCTTTCCATTTATGCCGTTAAGCGTCGATGGGATCTAAGGTCGTTTGTCCTGCCACAAGTGCAATGTGTCGATCAATGTGAGCCTGAGTCACTACACAATAACTAAATGTCATATCAATCCACTTGCCTCGCGACTACCCATTTGCCGTGTAACCCAAACTTATCAGTGTTGTAAGCCATCAGTAGAGGTTGATGAGGTTACATTCTCATGAGATGGCCGAACCAAAGTATTTTATGCCTGAAAATGTATTTTACACAAGCCGTAGTGCTGATCGTACTGTAAATGTCGCGGTTCGATTTGTTTCACGGAAAGACCGGAGATATATAAGCTGGTGTCAAATTGGCCCTTATGACCTATTAATGTTATATTTGTAGCCGCCAGTCGGTGAGGGTTATTTCAATTAATCTTTTTTCACTCCTTGGTATTTTAAATATGTTGAATTTATGATTCAAATATAAACAATAGCGTACGATCAAAAACATATTGATACAAATAACGAGATTTGCATTCTAACTTTTTTTCATTAAAAAGGCCACACCTAAAGGTCTACAATATCGCATGATTTCGTAAAGCCGGAAGCGGCTAAGAGGCCACAGGTTCCACACCTGAACAAGACTACAGGGCACAATATACTTTACGATTAGTAATCCATATGTTTCCAGAACATAACACGTTGATTACGTGTGGGCTGTTAGAAAGATTACAACAAACGAAAATATCTATCAACAGAGCGTGGGAATTTTTTAGAAGAAATAAAGAACAAGAATGCATACGCTAAAACAATCGTTTAAAAAATAAAACACATATATTAATAAAGAATGCATTATCGTTGATAGGAATCTTTGCATTGAGCAATCACGAGCAAACATGAAAGGCAAATTTGTTTCATTATATCCAACTGATTTGATCCAATCGGTAGGTTTTCATCAAAACATATGCACAGCTTTTTATGGGTGTCCTATTCTTCCCCTCCCCGTTCTCCTCCTACCCGTATCCACCTCTCTTAATATAATACTTACGTCATTTTATAATAATAATCTTAATCTCTATTTTCTTTTGTTGGTTGTTCAAAGTTTAATCTGAATTTTATTCGTTTTCCATTTTCGATTGAAGAAGATCATATATGTTTTTCACTTGCATAGGTCGCTCTGACTCAGTCTTAGTCTACCTGTCCTTGCATAGGGACGGATGCCCCTGAGCAGGACCCAGCTCTGACGTGTGCTGGGTGTAGCCGGAACAAGGATTTCCTGCTTAGTGGACTTGACTAGAGCAACTTATCACTCCGCTGCGTTGGGACAAGTCCCGCAAAGTGTGATTAACCGATGTGTGAGTCCATCTTAATAGACTCACACACTAGATCAACGTAAACACGCAGCCAATTAGGCACTATCTATGCTGCTCTTAACAAACCACCCAACAATGGCTGGTGTTATGCAATGGCAAACGCTTAGCTGCCTCTTACAACATGCTGTCTGTGGGGCAGTGTTGCTATTCTTGTCCTTGTCAGAAACAAAGACCCACAGAGGACTCCCAATCATATGTACATATACTGTACATTGATCGGGTTTAATGGCGCAAACATTGCAGAAGTAGAATCAGAAAAAGAGAAAAGCCAATAATCGTCACATATTTAACACAATTACAAGATGAAGCTTTTAAAATTTAAATATGCCCCAAAATGACCAATCATTTGGAGACACTAAACTACACACGGAAAATGTAAAGAGGCCATTTTAAAAACAGTTGACGAATTCACTGAACGCTGCAAGAAATCTGCATCATGTTTTTATCTAGGTAAAAAAGGAAAGCGAGGACGTTGACATAGATGGATCCCATTACCTAGAGTTTAGATAATATGAAATATCTGTTTCATCTGAAGAGGCAAACGTTGATATGTTATTGTCTATTTAATTAGACAACTAATATAGGAATCTGTGGAAATGTTTTGTTGATTTTAAAAGCTTCATTTTACCTAGAATTATCTGCTTCAGGAATTTCATTGCGAAATGGACATTCTAAGATTTCACAATGATCTGTCCTCTAAATAAGCAAACAAACGTAAAAACAACACAAAGCAAGCAAACAATAACGTCTTGAATTATGACATGCCTGCAGTGATGTTGTTTTCCATTTATTTCACGATATCTGGCATCATTGTAAGATAATTCTGTTTGATGGATCGTTGGAAACGATAATCTTGGCAATGAGCTTGTATTTGTTTCATCAGCTTCTCAGTCTTAATCAGCATGTGCTTCTACAGGGACAGATGACCCTGTGTGGGACCCAGCTCTGGGGTGAGCTGGATGTACCCTGGAGGAGATTTTCTTGCTTATCGATTAGGCTTGAGCAGATTATTACTCCGTTGCGGCCCCGGAGAGTGGTTAACCAATGTTGGAGTACATCTTAAGACTCAAACAATAAAGCAAAATAGACCCACAGCTTGTTAAGCATCATATATCTTTCTCTTAACAAACCCCCCAACTAGGGCCGGTGTCAAGCCATGTCCCACAGTTAGCCGTCTCTTACGACATGCTATCTGTGGGAAAGTGATTCTATTCTTGTCCTTGTCATGCACAAAGACACCGGTAGACCACTCTGAACTACATGGGCTGCTCTGCAACTATTAACGAAATGTTACTAGTAGATAATCAAACTATCATTTCTACATCACCATTATCATCTAGCATGTCCTTTAAGAACGTCGCTCCCATGATAGCCCCAGCCTCCGCGACAGTCATATCAAGGTATTCCTGAATATCTTGGTATACTCCTGCCTATTTTGCCTGGCACCATACCTCCCATCACTGTTCTCTTAAAACATTTTCTGACCAAAATGGAATTGATAAACCAGTTCTCCTTTATGTTCAACTCTTGCCGAATGTCTATATTTGTATTTTTCTCTGTCCATGGTATTCTGAGGATCTTTCTGTAACATTTTGATTTGAAGGACTTGCAATGCTTGGATCATTTCTACGTGAAACACAAATTATTGCCGTGAGCTTAACAAGTTCATTTCCACGATACAACTTTTAGACACGGAGAAAATGACGCCGATGTCTATGAATAGAATACTTAATGAAGGAAAAAACTTTTCAAGTTAAAAGTGAGAATGTTTTATTTGTTTAAAAGAATTTGAGGACATAGTTCAGTACTTAAATGGGATTACAGATGATACGATTAGTCGTCACTATTTAAGAGTGTAGGGTAAAAGGTATAATGCTATGACTGGAACAAAAGTGAGAGATGAAAGAACAGTCGAACTGAAACAAGCATTTGTCGAACAATGAAATGTCTTTTCGAGCATTATCAAATCTATTTTTTTTTATTTGCGTTCGCCTTATTTCTCTAATCCCCAAGGTGGTGTGCGTTGCACTGTGGTTTTTATTTTGCTCCTGTCTGCCCAGTGCATCCATCTCCAGCATGCATTTTATGTAAGGACCTGCTTCCTCCTGCATTTTCTAAGGGTTTGCTTCCTCGGGGTAACGGGCGGTGCTGTGTGTAGGGATTGAATCCAGCACCTTCTGGTTGTGAGCCGTGTCCCTTAACCACTAGCCCACGCCGTCCCCAATCAAATCTAATGGTCTTAATAAACATTTCTTAATAATTGGCATGATAGAGTATTCCTCAGATAGTATCACATAAGGTCTTTTCACTAAGCAATGTCCTATTATTAGTCATGATATAAAGAAATTATTTGAAGGCATCATCTGGTCGGATAATAATGCTTGCTCACAGAATCACTAACGATAGCTAGTAATGTCAATATTTTTTTTATTTTGATGATAATACAGATGCATTTGACACAGAGCAGTGAGCAGTGTTCCAAAGAGGTGCAGATGTCAGATTAAATGTAACTAAAGAGTTTCTAAACGTAACACACTTACCAGTAACCACCACGGGAAGGGATGTATGTCATGAACCTGAAGAGTGCCTAGCAAAGGTTTCACTATCATTGGACAAAATCATCAATAGCAACCAACTGTGCGCTATGTAAACAAGGGCGTTGCTTGGTCACTGAAGTCAAAACGGAATAATGTCATTGTACACAAGGAAATAACTTCCCAAACATCCATTTTGGTTTTTACCAGGAGAAGGATTGTGTGATAAACGACTGCCCATGTGAAAAGTGTATGGATATTATCGTTGGAACTGTCACTTTAATCTGTTCATGAAAATGAATAAATCACCGATGTTAGCACTTTACTTGAACGCATGGAAAGTGAATATGGTGAATGTTTGACACTGAAGTTTAGTGACGTCACTGAATTGTCTTACAGGTTTGTTTGTTTTCGTTGGAATGTAAATCGAGACATCCATGAGACATCTTTCACAAGCATGGTTCTAATTTTGTCGATACATCCTGTATCTGTAACTTGGCTTTTTTTGGCGGATTTAGTAGATCACAAGTAGATCATGAAGTCACAGGACACAAAGTTAGTGATAACATACATATGTGACTTTGACGTCATTTAGAGTTAAGCTCATCGTGTGACAAGATTGTTGACCATTGCCTACATTTGTTGTTGTTGTTGTTGTAAGAATCTTTGTCTCGTGTTTGCAAGCGCCTTGCACTCAATGAGAAGATGTCGAACAGTTTCATCGGGATGAGAGCAATGCCAGCACAGAGGCCGGTGCTGGGGATTTATGCGATTTAAATTGTTATTGACAGGAGTGTCCTGTTCGGAACTGAAAGATGAGGCTATGATCTCTTCTGTGTAGTTTATTTATGTCATCGTTACTTTTTGGCTGTGACATTTCGCTAAATACACTGCTACCTTTTGGTAACATTTATCCTTTGAATTCTTATGGAAAAGTTTAAATGCCATTCTTGAGGGAACACGCATAAATATATTCTCTGGTTTATGTGATGCTAAATTTAAACTTTTTCAGAACTTGAATGGCGATGTATATTTTATTTTCAATAACTTGGGCTTTGCATATTGATATAATTTATGAGATCATGCAAAAGAAGTTTGTGGATCGTCAATGTGACATTGTCTTAAAACGTAAATGCGGATAATGGCAGTCTAGAATATTACATGTTTTGAATAGAGATAAATTCCCAGAGTAGTTTTCTGCAGCTTCTCCGTGTTTTTGTAGCAATTGTGTGGCACGGTTATAGCGGTCCTGATCACAGATCCCAAACCAAGAGGCGGTAAAAGCAAATTTTAACTGTTTTTATCACGACTTAAGTTCACTAAAGAATAAACATTTTTTTTTAAGTTCTATTTTTAGACCACTGTTCAGGGTCACACGAAACTTTAGCAAACTATATTGTCTAGGTCTCTAAATCAGGCAGGTAAGAAACTAAGTGGGGAAACCGTGATTTACCGAATATTCAGACAAAGTTTGATTGTATCTGAGTCATTCCGATATAAACTGTTTTGGTTCGCAAGGGGTAACTTTTTTTTGTCTGAAATCTGTTCAAGAAAAAATTAACTTTGCAACGGACAGAAATGACTTTCTTTCATTATCAGTTCCAATTATGTAGAGAGAAAGATTGTACTAGATGCCATTGCCAATAAGGGGATGGGGAAGTTTGAAAGCGGAACCACATCCATCTAGTGTCTGACGTGACTCTCTCATGTCAAAAGTTATATTGGCTGTTGTTTTGTTAGCTGTTTGTGTCGGCGACAGGAAGATGAGGGAAGGGGGGGGGGGGGGAGGGAAGGGGTGTTTGCGATAACGGGGTCCAACATCATGCAATAGTGGACAGTTATTCTGAAACCATCTAATCCTATTAATGTAGAGATGGTTAACATGTGTGATTAGTATGGTTTGCCTGACCAGACGTTAGTCTTCATTCACATAATGGAACATAAATATGTTGTATTGCCACTCGGCCCACGGTTCGTCACATTTGTCATCAAGTGGACATCAATGTGGTTAGAGATTGAAACCGATGTTGGTGTGGATAGAATGTAAACCTCATTATGATGTTTGTACATCGGGTGGACGCGTGGCGAAGCAGTTAGTGGTCCAGCCCTTAACCCAGACTTGTTTTCAAATTCGTGAAACAGCAAGAGTACCCGTATCGAAATTATTCACCTTTAAAAATCGTTCTAAATTCCGATGCACTGGACCATTATATGCACAACTGCAGAACGCAGTCGTGCTTAGGATACGAAGCGAATGAAACACAAATGTAAAATAACAAATACTAGATTTAACGTTTTGTGACGTGAAAAAACAAACATTTCCTAGCTGCCTTCCCTCCCCTAACTGTTGACCAGATACCGATTCACAGCTTTGATGAAAGCAGCATCCAGTAGCAGTATTTTACAATTAGCTACACAATGATCATTTCTATTAATATAACATTTATTTTAACTTGCACAACCGGAACTAAAAATGCCCAGAAGCCTTCTACCGCGTTTGCGCCATCTGGCTCCAGTACGGCGCCAGTCTGTCACTTGTACATCTCGGGCATTAAATTAGATTGTAAATCTAGACCTGCATGCATCACGAGTCAATCCATTCCATTTTACATATTGGTTTTTTTTAAAAATTCATTCGTGATATTCTTCAGATTTACACTTTGCATACACATATTCTAATGCGTCATGTTTCGGTGGTAATTGTGTGTCATTTCATTTATGTAAATATCGCGTACAGTCACTAATGACAATCATTTCATGTAAATATCGCGTACAGTCACTAATGACAATCATTTCATGTAAATATCGCGTACAGTCACTAATGACAATCATTTCATTGGGATCATAGAATGCTCTAAATGGCACTATGCGCTTTCTTTGGAACACATTGAACATTGCCCATTTGCTAAAAGGTGCGTTTCCATTCACGATTGCTAAAGATAACTCAGCGATGGTTATCTCATTGCTTGACCCTCGTCCCTACGTCCACACCTAATCTCCAAGGATTATGCCGCCGTAATGTTCCCTTGTATCATTCCCTCTTCTCATCAATTACTTTACCCCCGCATGTTTGATGTTGAGTTAACTAGCTTCGACTAAACCGTCTCATTAACGTGGCGAGTTAAAATAAAGAGAGGGGATGGGTATAAATACCGTCTATATTCTTCTGTTTGCGGTGCCATTAAGTTTTTTTTCTAAAGTATTGTGTTCAGATACTTGTCCCTTCTCTATTGGTTTACTTATTCACATTATCAAATCTATTATTGTGGGTCTGAGACGACTACTTCACTTCCCCAAATTATCAAATCTATTATTGTGGGTCTGAGACGACTACTTCACTTCCCCGCATTATCAAATCTATTATTGTGGGTCTGAGACGACTACTTCACTTCCCCGCATTATCAAATCTATTATTGTGGGTCTGAGACGACTACTTCACTTCCCCATATTATCAAATCACGTATTGTGGATCTGATGAATCTGAGACGACTACTTCACTTCCCAACATTATCAAATCACGTATTCTGGGTCTGAGACGACTACTTCACGTCCCCACATTATCAAATCTATCATTGTAGGTCTGATACGACTAGTTGATTAAAGTTTTTTAAGTCTGAGACGACTACTTCACTTCCCCACATTATCACATCTACCATTGTAGGTCTGAGACGACTAGATTTCCCCACATTATCAAATCTATCATTGTAGGTCCGAAACGACTAATTGAACAACTCAATGACGACACCTTTATCTAGAGCACGAGTCTCCAAACTTGTCAGTACTAGTGTCACTTCGTATATGTTTACACATGCTCGCGAGCAGAAGTCAAACAATCACATGTATGAATGAAAGAATACGTTTAACTTTGACTTTTATATTTGTTTAGGAACATCAGAAAAGGGGATAATTACTTATAAATGATGACGTATTTACGCTGGGAAAGAATACCTGATGAGTGCAAATGTTACACTTTAACAAATGATATATGAAAGACTCAATTATTGAAACTTTTCAGGATGAACAAATTTTCACAAATTTGATTCGACTTCCTTTCTTGCACTTCAGTTTCAGTATGCCATTAGATTGGAGATCAATAATTCCCATATGACAATGACTTGGTAGTTTCTCAACATTGCAGTGAAATGGATGTTAATTAAAATGAAAAACGTACCGTGGAACACAAACATTACAGAAATAAAGATCATGAGGGCTAACATCTTGCCAGTGTTCGTCTTTGCGAATGCCCACAATGTGTAGGTTTACTTTTTTGTGCGCATTGAAAATGATGTTAAGTGGCGGGTATTAGTAGCTTTCCTACATTGCGAGCGTGCTGATCAAGGTGGATCGTAGTCCTCCAGGCAGTTGTGCTAGGCTTGGCTTCATCTGTGTGTCGCTCACTACTTCGGGGATCACTTCGATCCGTATCTTGTTAGCCAGGCTGCCATAAAAACAGCCCGTTTACAGGAAAAGCTACGAGGAAGCCAAGGTGAGTGCCAGTATATTTTGCCTGACCATGACTAACATGTCAGATCAGTATATTTTTCCTGACCAGACGTTTTACATCTTGCCAGTATAAACATACGGATGGGAGACATGGTCAACCATACAAATCCTACGAATGAAGGTTAATCCTTCAAGATATAATACTACTTGAAGATGTTCCAGGATAGCATAAATGAAAAATGCATAAATTCTACATCATCATTATCAAATAGCATGTCCTTTGCAGAACGTTGCTCTCATTTTAGCCATCCGATATGAATCTCGGTCTGCAGTCAATCTTCCAGCCCGATCCATTTTTATGCTTATAGTTTCCTTTATATCTTGTATCCACCTTCGCCTTAGTGACCCTTGCGTTGCCTTACAGATACCATGCCCTCCAGGACCGTTTTTTTCCAGTCCGTCATGACGTTTGAAGTGGCAGAAAAAATGAAATTCAAAACGTTAAGTCCAGCAATTCAAAATGTGTGACATATTCGATCTCTTCATTATTAATAGCAATCGGAGTTGCAGTTCTGATTTGTCAGTGGACATTATCTTAGCTGCCTTAATATTCAGAAAAGGTTCTGAGCTTCACTGTGCTTCTGAATGGACATGAGCAGTCGTTTCAGGCCTTTGGCGCTATTTGATAGCATGACTGTTATTAACGTATCTTAGCTCTGGAATCTCATTTCCTCCTATTGTGAATGGCTCAAAATTCCCGTAGCTATGATCTGTTTTTACCTTTCGCATGACGTTTTATGCGTAGATGTTAAGTAGATAAGGTATGCAGACTTGTCTGACTCCCTTTGTGAATCTCAAACCAATTTGTTGAAACTGCATTGGTTCTAACGGCAGCTTGTTGTATTAGATGAATCAGGTGTGTTGCAAAACACATGTCCTTCATTATTTGCCATATTTGCTGATATTGTACACAGTCGAAAGTCTTGGTGTAGTCTACGAAGCTTCTCGAAGATGTCTCCTATTGAAAATGTGATCTCATATGTCCCTGCCTTGTCTGAATCCTGCCTAGGTTTTTTGTGTATTTCATACGTTACCTTTTTTTCCCAATCTCGTCATATTTATACTTAATCAGGTCTTGCTAGTATGACTTATCGTGCCAATAGTGCGAAAGCTGGTGCATCATTTTAGGCTATCCTTCTTTGGTATCTGGATATATAAAATGATCTTCTCCATGATGTGGGCCATTCTGAACTGCACTAAATTTTTTTTACATAATATGTGATACATGCGCATGCATACATCTCCTCCTGTCAGTAATAGTTTAGGTGGCATATCGTCACAACCTCGTGACTTCCCTTCTTTCAGTGCTTTTATTGCCGCACGGTTTCTATGAATAATTCTCTTTCCTCCCCTTGCTATTGACGATCTTATATTTTGTTGCATGTGTTTGTTATAATTTGTTTCTGGTCTTTTATCTTTCTCCGGATTTATCTTGTGAAGTCTATGTATCGGTCATTGTTGCGTTCTATCCATGTGTGCCTTAATCTCCTTTTTTCCTCTATAAGTTGAAGTGTCACATCTGTGATATAATTATGTTTCTTATATACGTTCGTATGTGTCACATCTTGTGCTGTTGTGAATAACAAGTCTCTCACGTGCGTTACCAGCTCATCGGTTGACAGATCCTTGTTCCTCGTCATCAATACTTCGAATTTGTTTCGTACTTCAATGCAGCATTTGTTTCGTATTGGATCTATTTCGGTATTGTGTCTTTCCTCTTTGATGATTTTCTTCAGTTTGTTTTTCATTCTGCTACAAGTAACTTGGGACCAGTGTCACAATCTGCTTAATGGTATGTCTTTGCCGAAACTATGCTTGACTTCCATCTCCTACAGGAGCTCGATGTACAACAAATCTGACTAGTAAACAATATTATGTCTAGAAAATTAACTTACTTTTCCCACATCAGACATCACAATGGTCTAGAAAAAAACCCACACTGGACGGTATGTTACCTGGCCAGAGACTCAGACCGAGGAGAAAATGAACGAGGCTCTAGGGTTGTTAGTGACAGAGGCGAGATAGCTGGTCAGGGATTGAGTGTTTTACATATCAGCAGTCACTACAACCCCCCCCCCCCCTTTTCCCAACTGACTGTCTCCAGATAGCTAGATCCCAGCCCTCGGATGGGATGTCGCATGACTTTATGTCCCTCTTGCATAGGTCCTTAAATCGCAGTGTTGGTCTGCTAATTCTTCAAACTCCAATGGATAACTGTACATAAAGGATATCCTTTGGCAGCCTCTCGTCTTCCATGAGATACATATGTCCCAACCACCGTAGATATCGCTGGTTCAACATCTAGTACGTGCTGTGAGTGTTTGCTCTCTGTAAGGCTGTATTATGTGACACTCTCTCTTTCCACCCATTCCCCAATATACGCCGTAGACACCTCATGTGAAAGGTCTTGAGTCGCCGTTCCTGTTTAGTGTAAGTACCCCAAGTCTCGCCCCCATACATGAGAATGCCAAGAACGCAGGTCTGATAGACCCGGACCTTGGTGTAGTGAGACAGCGCAGTGTTTTCCCAGACTCTCTTCGTCAGGCAAGCCATAACGGTACTTGCACTACCAAACCTACTGTCTATCTCTTTCTAGAGCTAGAGAGTGTTGCTGATGTCAGACCCTAGATAATTGAAACGGTTGACGATCTCGAGAGTTACATCATCAATCTTAATGGATGGTGTAGTGTAATGCCCTGTGCGAAGACCTTTGTCTTTTCCAGACTTATGGTGAGACCAAACTGATTGCACTCTTCGGCGAACCTGTCTCCCACTCTCTGCAAGACCTGCTCACTATTGGTCACTAGAACTGCATCATCTGCAAATAACATCTCCTTAATGAGCACCGTCCTCACCTTGGTCCTCGCACGCAGTCGGGACAGGTTAAACAGCCGCCCGTCTGACCTTGTGTGCAGACAAACACCTTCCACAGATGTGTCATAAGCGTAGGAGAAAAGCATAGAGAAGAAGATCCAAAGAGGGTCGGCGCGAGCACACATCCCTGCTTCACTTCACTCTTGATGGAAAAAGTGTTTGAAGATGATATATCGTATAGAACTGGGACCTTCATATCAGTGTGAAAAGTGTTTGAAGAAGATCCATCGAATAGAACTGAGCCCTTCATATCAGAGTGAAAAGTGTTTGAAGATGATCCGTCGCATAGAACTGAGCCCTTCATATCAGTGTGAAAAGAGTTTGCAGATGATCCATCGTATAGAACTGAGGCCTTCATATCAGTGTGAAAAGAGATTATCATGTTATGCAGTTTGTTTTTGTTTTTTTGGGGGGCGGGTTTTTTCTTCTCGACGAGTTCGAATTGACCCTTCCTACTAACCAAGTCGAAGGCTTTGGTGAGGTCTAGAAACATCATAAAAAACGGCTGGTCTTGTTCTCTGCACTTCTCCTGGATTTGGCGAAACGAGAAAATCATATCCATTGTTGATCTACCTACTCTAAAGCCACACTGGGATTCTGGGTACACCCTATCCGCGAGCAGTTTCAACCTGTTTAGTAGCATGCGGGCGTAAACTTTGCCTATAACGCTCAGGAGCGAGATCCCTTCATAATTATTGCAGTCCCGCGTCCACCTTAATTTTTATAAATAGTCACAATGATTGCGTCACACATATCTTGGGGGACTGCACCTTCATCCAAGCATATGTAAGCCAGACTGTTGTTCTCGACAACAGCCAGTTTCCAAGACGACCAGCGAGGACGTCAGGTGAGGGTCTTGGCCAGTATATTTCTCCTCACTCTGGCTAACATTGTTTGATCAGTGTGTTTTGCCTGACATGACGTTAGCCTCATCGTCCCATTATATTCCTCCTGAACAGCTAGACTAACACACACAATTATTCATTCAGCTTGCCTAGAGAATTACTTGAAGAGCTATGCATCATTAAACTGTCGACACTTCTTGCTCACTGTTATTGTCCCTGCCATAATTGAGAGGTGTAGAGACAAAATATTGTGTTCTTGTCTCTGCGAATCTATTAACGGCTAGGTGGGCCGGGTATTGTCTGCGGATCGTAGTTTAGAGACCTCTGATCTAGAAGTTGTTCACGGTGAAAACCTGGTGAACGCACGTGGTTGCGAAGAATATGCTTTGATTGGAAAGTGTAGTTCACTTAAACAGCGCGTAGACGTGGTAAGATAGCCTGGTTAGCAAACTGGTAGTTTCACGGCAAAGGCACCTGGTTCGATTTCCGTTATTCACACACTGAATAACTTAAATGGTACAATCTGAGAAGCGTTTCCTGACCGACACTTATGTTATCCTCCAACAGACAGCACTGTTTTCCTTTGTCGTGTTTGACCTCTACCTGCCCTTCTACCAGTAGTACTGAAATCTGAAAGATGTTATGTCTTTTAATATGACCAATGATATTAACTGTGACTTTGGTTTCACTCATTAACTGTGACTTTGGTTTCGCTCATTAACTGTGACTTTGGTTTCGCTCATCAACTGTGACTTTGGTTTCGCTCATTAACTGTGACTTTGGTTTCGCTCATTAACTCCTAGTTTCTACTATAGTTCAATAATGACAAGATATATATGCTACGAATTATGACCAGCGCCCACTTTAGCATTGGATTCACCTAGTAGAACAAACTGTTTTTCATTATACATGGTTCTAGCTACCACTGATAAATCCTCGTACACCTGATCTTTGGATGCAGGCGTGGAGCACAAGGTCGGTGCAAATGCAATGAGAAATGTGACAGATTCTACTGTGGAATTTAAACGGTGTGTAAGCAAGCGTTTTGATTAATTTTCGCCTAGTTCAATCATATGTATTAAAGACGTTTTCACTATAAAGCGTACACCAAGCTCTCTATTTTCAATGTGGTATTTTAATTGTCTATAGAATAGGCACTCTTTCTTGCTCATTAATCCCGAACCCGCTAATAGAGTTTCTCCAAGTGATGCAATGTCCACATAAAATCTTTTAAATTCGTTATTAATGTCTTTCTGGCATGCATTTTATCGGACAGTCATGTGAGTATTGTACGGACATTCCAACAACTCAAGTTTAACTGATGACGCCCGTGTTGTGTAGACACCGCATTGCGAAGCTGGATGACCTCTCCATATCATAAGGTTCAGTATCTTTCTATGGAGAACAAGCTCGTGCAGTAGGTACTAAATCTAATCGCAGACAATTGATCCAGGGGAACGACACAAGCCTATGCATCCTGGAATCAGCGACGTCGATGACAATGCCGGAATAGCCATAACATCACCATTAGACTTCCTTAGGAAGTCCGGATTTTTCCTCAGTGTTTGACTTGACTTCGTTCATTCTCAATCTCCCACTACCAAACACTGAAAGGGCTTAAGTAGCAGAATGTAGTCCAGAGAACGGAATGCGTTGCGTCGTAGTTTACAGCATGACTGCGATATGTGCACCTTTCGGTCCAACACATCCGACTTCAGCAAGCATTTTTGTAGTACCGGGTTAGCATTCTCTATTCGATTCCTTCTCCTTAGCCAGTCTTCTCTGCTGCAGCCTGTTATCCAGGATCACTGCGTGGAGGTGTAGAAGGGTTTTGGCAGCTTTGGTTCGCTGGCCCTGACGCTAGAAGTCAGATATGTGTCTCTGACCACTACAGCTCATGCGCTGCTCAAAATCTTGATCCCTCCTCAGTGTTTGATCTGTAAGCCTTTTCCATGAATTGGTATCTCACAATACGGCGAGGACAGGAATGGTAATGTCTAGCTTCGCATCATGGTTCCAATGTTAACAGAACACGTTTATGATCATAGATCGTCGATAGTCCTTTGATACAAACAAATTGGCCCCGTGTGGGGGATAAATGCACATTGTATCCCGCTCTATTCTTTTTTACTATGTCCACATTGTGCTGGTTTAATTCCAAAACATCTTGGGCTAGTCTCTCGGTGGCTCGATTGGCTCGCATCCAGTGTTCGTACAGCGATCTCAGTCCCGCCAGGTGGAGTGAGAGCGCGGCTTGTCTACCAAGCTCACCCGCCTCTCCCCGGCACTCTTGCAGGACCAATTTGGTGGATTCGTACCTCAGGTAAAAGTGCGTTACTGTAGTCCGTATCGAGAAGCTTTGTCAGTCGTGTGGTTCGTCGAAGGCTAGCGCGTATAGCCAATCTCGACAGTTCGTCTCGCTTGAGGTCATTCTCTCGCAATGAGCTTGTGACCGGCAAATGGAAAGCAAGAATCGTGCCTAAAGGCCGTCCTCGCCCGACCAACCGGTCGAAGAAGTGCAGGCCGGCAGGAAAATGTCTCCATTCCGAGTGAAAATCAACGCCGGGGCCGTTTCGATCCATTCTGCGCAGAGCGCTGCCATACCTCCTGAGCGAGCCCGGTCGGTCGGTTGGTGTGTGTACGGGGGCCCCGCCCAGGCGGTCCCTAGGTTGACGGAGTGAGGGACGGAACAACTGTCCGTCCGTCAGTAGGTTCCTGCGGCTGTCTTAAATAGGCTTTTAACACATTCATCCTTCGCCGACCGGTGTGTGTGGTTCGTCCGTCTCCGGCAGATATCTGATTGATCCCGCCAGTAGTCATATGCTTGTCTCAAAGATTAAGCCATGCATGTCTAAGTTCGCACTGTCTCACGGTGAAACCGCGAATGGCGCAATTAAATCAGTCTAGGTTCCTTAGATGACACGATCCTACTTGGATAATTGTGGCAATTCTAGAGCTAATACATGCTTACCAAACTCCGATCCTCGCGGAAAGAGCGCTTTCATTAGTTCAAAACCAATCGTCGTTTCCCCTCGCGGGATTGCGGCGTCCCCACTGGTCACTGTGGATAACTTTGTGCTGATCGCATGGCCTCATGTGCCGGCGACGCATCTTTCAAATGTCTGCACTATCAAATGTCGACGGTACATGACATGCCTATCATGTTTGTAACAGGTAACGGGGAATCAGGGTTCGATTCCGGAGTGTGAGCATGAGAAACGGCTACCACATCCAAGGAAGGCAGCAGGCGCGCAACTTACCCACTCCGGGCACGGGAAGGTAGTGACGAAAAATAACAATACGGGACTCTTTCAAGGCCCCGTAAATGGAATGAGTACACTTTAAACCATTTAACGAGGATCTATTGGAGTGCAAGTCTGGTGCCAGCAGCCACGGAAATTCCAGCTCCAATAGCGTATATTAAAGGTGTTGCAGTTAAAAAGCTGGTAGTTGGATCTCAGGTGCAGGTGGGCGGTACGGCTCGAGCCGGTTCACTGCCCGTTGTCTCCTGCCTTACCGTCTGCCGGCTCTATCCCGCGGGTGCTCTTCGCTGAGCGTCCTGGGTGGCCAGCGCGTTTACTTTAAAAAAATGAGAATCTTCAATGCAGGCCACGGCTGCCTGAATAATGGTGCATGAAATAATGGAATAGGATCTCGGTTCTATTTCGTTGGTTTTCGGAACTGGAGGTAATGATTAACAGGGACAAACGGGGGCATTCGTATTGCGGCGTTGTAGGTGAAATTCTTGAATCGCCACAAGACGAGCTACTGCGAAAACATTCGTCAAGAATGTTTTCATTAATCAAGAACGAAGTCAGAGGCGCGAAGACGATCAGATACCGTCCTTAGTTCTGACCAAAAAAGATCCTGACTAGCGATCTGCAGGAGTTTCTTCGATGACTCTGCGGCAGCTTCCGGGAAACCAAAGTGTTTGGGTTGCGGGGGAAGTATTGTTGCAAAGCTGAAACTTAAAGGAATTGACGAAAGGGCACCACCAGGAGTGGGGCCTGCGGCTTAATTTGACTCAACACGCCAATACTGAAATGATTGACAGGCCGAGAGAATTTTCGTTTGGTCTAATAGGGAACGTGTGCTGGAATTAGACCTTTGGAAGATAGGTCAGCTTTACCCTACTAACGACAGGGCGTTTCTACGGTAATCCTGTTCAATCCTAGAGGAATCGAAGGTTTCAGACGCTTTGTCATTGACTGAGTAATAGCTCTCTCTGGATTTGTTGGGTCTAATAGGAAACGGATGTTGGTATTAGACCCATGGAAGACAGGTCAGTTATACCTTACTAATGACAGGGAGTTGCTACGGTAATCCTGCTTAATTCGAGAGGAATCGCAGGTCTCAGACACGTGGTCCACGTTTTTGGATTATAAGCCAATAGTGCGAGGCTACCATCTGAGAGATTTCGGCCGAACGCGGAATCCCGCCCTGAATCTCAGCACCCCTGCGACGGGAGGTAACGATATGGTTGGGACCTGGGGCTCGCTTCTCTGCCCGACCCGGTCGAGCCGCAGATAGAGGTCTATGCCGTTCCGCCGATCAAAGCGGGCGGGGAGCTGCTCGATATTAACCCTACATGGCATTGAGGTGTGTCGGGGTGTCGTAAGCAGTAGAACAGCCACCTCACTACGAACTGTTGAGACTCAGCCCTCGATCATGAGATATGTTCGCACACCAGGCGAACAACATCTCCGTGCCATGACCAGGCTTCTCCCGCTGGTTAAATGCATTCCTGCCTCGTTCTGTACATATGTCTGCTATTAGCCATCCCAATGGACGCAAAAGAGATGCAGGCCAGCGGACATTGCACCTCTGCCCTATTGTGACAACCTTCTAGGTGACGGGAAATGCTTCGCGTGTCATCACTGCAGAGGATCCGAGAAAATAAAGGGATTAAGGACATACCCACTCACATGCATATGCTACGTTTCTGGCAGGACGTGACGATCCTGGGACACAGACACACTGGACTGCCTCTCTTCCGGGATAGTACAAGCTAGTACATAGTACATCTTATCATATCATCACCACACCCTATAGACACGAGTGGTGAAGACTCGATAGTCCTGCAAGACAACTTCCCTAAGAGAGACAACTCTGACCACAAACAACTGCTGCCTTGCAGATAGGCTGGGGACAGCCAAAGGCTAAGGAGGGCATCCCTACAGAAACGCCTGTTGATATCGGATGCACTGGGCCACATGCTTAACGAAACAGTGCAACGTATATCGCTGTATTATGACGTTACAACCTAACAGAAAAAAGTATGGTGCTCATCCTGTGGAGTCCCGCCAGGCAGCGAGAGTACCGGGCACCGCGCCTCGAAGGAGCCCACCCAATGCTACTGGTGGTCACCCACCCTTGTGTTGTGGAGTCAAGGCAGAAGGTGATGGGGCAAAAATTATTGACCAAAAACCTAAGACCCTCAGAATACTACAGTGGAATGCGGAGGGAGTCATTAACAAAAAGATTGCCTCAACACATCACCTGCATGAAGGCAAGATTGACGTGGCATGTATCCACGAAACGCACCTCAACAACAACCACAAATTCTCAATCAGAGGATACCAGACCTTCCGTTTTGATAGAGAAGGTCACAAAGGAGGGGTTCTGATACTGAAACGTAACTGCATACCGAGTAGCGCGGTAGCTGTCAATCACACTGGACAAGCAGAAATTGTAGGAGTTGACATAATGACGCAAAAAACGAAGATACGCATATTCAACCTGTATGGCCCACTCAACAAAGACCTGTCGCTCTCGAGTATGGAAATCAAGGACTCCAGCTGCCTAGTGGTTGGAGACTTCAACAGCCACTCGGAGATATGGGGATATTCGGACACAGACAACAGAGGTGATGAAGTGGAAGACTGGGAGATAGACACAAATCTCTATCTTATCAATAGGCCGGAGGACATCCCTAACTTCTATTCTAGAACATGGCATACCACCTCTACTCCAGACTTGGCCTTTTCTACCACGGATATTCACCACAAAATAAACCGCCAGGTGCTAAACCAACTGGCAGGTAGCGACCACAGGCCGATCAGGCTAACCATTGACATGGAAGTAGGCCCACAGGAAACAAAACCGCTCCCACGTTGGAATTACAAACGAGCAGACTGGGAAATATTTGCAATCCTGACAGATGGGCTGTGTGAAACCATCAACACACGAAACACCAAAATGAAGCCCATGGTGGAAAGCCTAAGCAAGGCAATAATGCAAGCCGCCACTGAAACCATCCCAAGAGGAACTAGGAAAAACTATAAGCCCTACTGGAATGATGAGTTGCAGAAAGTGGAAGATGCAGTAACAAATGCTAGGAACATGGCAGAGCGAGAAAAATCCACGGAGGCAAACATCGCCCTCAAAGCCGAAACGGCGAAATACAAACACACTCTCAAGCAAACAGCAAGAGAAAGCTGGAAAAATAAAACGGAAAGCCTAAACCTGGACAAAGACGGGAACAAGCTATGGAAGCTAGTCAGAGCCATGAACGACAAAACCCCGTCAAATAAACAAATTACTATCAAGCAGGGCGAGAGCTTGATCACAGGTAAGAAAGCCGCAAACGCCTTTGTCGATCACTATGCCAGAGCAAACCACATTGAGGTCCCTGCAGATAAGCATACAGACATTAGCGAAGAGCTAAAGGGGCACGAAAACATGAATACGGCACCTGAAGAGCACATGATGGCCAAATTAACAATGCGCGAAATGGAAGAGGCTATGAGAACATTAACGAAAAGGAAATCTCCCGGAAAAGACGGGATAACAAACGAAATGCTGATGGGGCTGGGCCAAACAGCGAAGAGGAAACTGCTATCGGTCCTGAACCAAAGCTGGAAAAGGGGAATTGTACCCCAGGCATGGAAAGATGCAATACTGGTACCAGTACCAAAAACAGGAAAGGATAAAACAGATCCAAATGGATACAGGCCCATCAGCCTACTGAGCTGTGTCGGCAAGCTGATGGAACGGATGATAAACACCAGACTAATGTGGCATCTGGAAGAAAAACGAATACTAATTCCACAGCAAGCCGGCTTTAGACAGCACAGATCCACTGAGGACCAGGTCATCCTCATAGCCCAGGAGATAGAAGATGCCTACCAGGCACAGAAACACACAGTAGCTGTTTGGGTGGATCTGGAAAAGGCATTTGACAAAGTCTGGAAAGACGGAGAGTCAAGCTAAGAAGAAGTGATGTTTGTGGGAAGAGTGGGCGAACTCATGGCTGGTCAAAATAAACGAGGAGAAAACCACATGCACAATATTCTCGCTTTCATTAAAACCCCAAAATACCAAATTAAGTCTAAATGGCAAATTCCTGCAGCCAAACGACAACCCAACCTATCTGGGAGTCACATTTGATCGGCGCATGACATGGAAAAGTCAGATTGAGAGAAACCGAATGAAAGCCAGAGAAAGAATGGCAATCATGAGGAAACTTTCTAGCACAAGCTGGGGAGCAGACGAAGGCATACTAAAGAAACTGTACACTGGAAGAGTGAGACCAATTCTCGAGTATGGCATTGCGGCATGGACAACAGCAGCAAAGGCGAACTTCGATAAAGTTAGCAAACTTCAAAACTAAGCCATAAAAATTATAACAGGAGACATGAAGTCAACGCCAATTGTAGAACTTGAAAAGATTACAAAACTGCAATCCATGACCGATAGAAGAGACTGCAGAGCCCAGCTGCAGTCAGAGAAACTCCGAGGACTGACCGACCATGCACCAGAGACTAAACAATTTAGGAAATGGGAAACTAAAGCGGAGAAACTTTGCAGAAATAGCCAAAGCAAAGATGCACGAAGATCCCATAAACGCACTAACAACACCAAAACCCATCATTACTGTACGAAAACCTACCTGGAGGCAGGATATATTTCCAGAGGTGGTAGAAAATATACCAGGTATTGCAAACAAAAACCGCCAGACTGAAAAAGAAAGGAGAGATTCTACCCTAAGCTTCAAAACGAAAAGCTACCCAAGCATGGACTGGACCCATGCATACACCGACGGTTCTGTAACAAAAACTACACAGAACGGAGGGGCAGGAGCATTCCTGAACCTACAAAATGACAGAAAAATAACACTGTCATTCGCTACTGGTAAGTACACAAGCAATTTCAGAGCGGAGGCAGAGGCACTGAGGGCGGCAGTGGAAGAAATGGTGACACACAGTGAAAACGAAAGCCATATAGTCCTGCTTACAGATGCTCTCGCCGTAGTCACAGCGCTAAAAAGCCAGAAAAATACTGAGCTTAGTGGGTCCTATCACACTGCAACATCCAAGGCAACGAGGAGGCAGACAGACTGGCAAAAGAAGGTTCAAGACTACCACAAACAGATACTAGTATGACGTACGAAGAGTCAAAACGGCTTATCAAAGCCAGATACATGACCAAATGGGAAACCGAACATACTGGTTACACCAAAAATGATGCCTATTACCAGTTGAACCGAAGAGAGCAGGTCGTTGTCTTCAGACTTCGCACTGGCCACAATAGACTGAGGTACCACCTATTCAACAAATTGAAGATAGGGTGTACCGACGAATGCCCGGGCGGTACTGGTAAAATGACCGCTGAACATCTGCTGCAGAACTGCCCAACATACGAGGATCAGAGAGAGCAGATGTGGCCATCACCAGTGGAACTGCAAGACAAGCTCTATGGCAGTGGCGACAGCCTCAGGATGACCGCCGCTTTTTTGAAAAAATAATGGTTACTGTCTGACTGCGTACGAAGAAGAAGAAGAATTCTAACCTCCCCCTAACTGGTTGTGAACAAAGGATCTATGAAAGCATATCAGCACATAGGGCTGCATAACATTCATGGAAAGCCAGAGATAAATTACTTGGCTTATATAATCATACATGTTCCCATTGGAACATAGGCCTGCACAATAAGACTAGCAATGTTATGCGTATAATAAGATTAAACATTGGGCATACGATTTTAGCTCTTTGATAAAATAAATCAAACAGAAAAGCGCGTTTCAATTATCCCACAGGATCAAACAACGGCAGGAAGGATCTACACACGGTAACGTGGTGTGGTATCATCAAGATGTAGAATGTAAAAAGTAAAGATAGTAGATATGCGGTTATTTAAGTTATGGACAGTTTTGTCCAGCATTCACATCATGGTATGCGAAGCACAGCTGAGATGGGCTGGCCATGTGGTACGCATGTCGGATCAACATCTACCAAAAGTGCTCATCTATGGCGAACTCCAAAATGGCAAGATAGCAAGCGGTGGGCAGCGGAAAAGATACAAGGACACACTAAACAGATCACTGATCCAGTACGGTTTTAACCACGATGACTGGGAAAGAATCGCCACACAGACTGGCGCAGCACTATTGCTAATGCTTTTCAGAGACATGAGGCCTCAAGAATAGATTAAGCCATCCAGAGACGACCGCACCGCCAGTCAACTCACATCAACCCTTCTTCAACCCCGATGGAAAGAGGTGTATTATTTCCCCGTACAAAGTGCAACCGACAACTCAAGGCTTAGATTGACTTGAACAGTTTACAGTGAATGCTGACAAAGTGGCCCTCATCGATTACGATGGACGAACAACATTTAAATTACACATCGTACAACAAAGCGACTATATCACAAATTGTGAGAAAACAAAGCAGTATAAAGTGTTTTTAATACATATAATCACACACCGAAAGATATAACTCAACTTAAGGTGTCCAACCAATATCCCCTACATATAAAAAGGCTGAGCACAGCTATGTGCAGAAGAGGTGACGTCGACAACGGAAGTTCGTGACAAGTTTCTGGTCTGCGATCTTCCAATTCATATCAACATCTGTGTTCTTACCTAGTCTGGACGTTTTCATAATTTAAATGTGTTTAGTATAATTTAGACTTTTCTATTATTATTAATCAAAGTCGTCATTGTGCTGCCCAGGATGTCGTGAAATTATAAAAATGGCCACGTGTTTTTAGTTTTCAAGTTCCCAGACGATGTACAACTTCCAAAAGATTGGACAAGATTACGACTCTAAGCAGAGAAAACTTCTCTCCAACTGATAATGCCAGGATGAGTAAAATGATTTAACAGATTTTTTTAGTCGATATATTTTTGAGTAATTATTAAAAATGATCTACTGGAGTGGGAAATGAAGGGTTATACAATTCGTTGTGGGTGACATGAATAGAATAAACAACAATAGGAAAATATGGACAGCTCTAGTAACAAAATAGGGGGTAGATTGATCGAATTGTGTAAAGGGGACAAGCTTTATGTATATGCAACACTTTGCTTATTTTTTTGTTAGGAAGAAGGCTTAGGGTACCCCAGAACATTTGGAGGTTGTGTAGATTGGCAAATGACAAATGGATTTAGGAAACCTTTTAGTAAGATAATGATTGTGCACAATATGAAATGTAGAATTATTTATGAGAACATGGGAAGTGGTTGGTTAGTCTAAAAACAGAGTTAGCAAATTATATTTGACGAGGAAGCAAATTATATTTGACGAGGAAGCAAATTATATTTATGAGCAAGATATTTCAAAAGAAGTTGGCAGAATAAGCCAGTGAACTATTCCGTGAAAACAAAGTACACAAGCCACAGGTACAGAATAAATAAGGAATAGAAATACTAAAATCAGAGGTGGAGAAAAAGAATTTTCAGAGATATGATGACACATTGACCTGATGGATATTGATATAGCCAGCACAAGAAGTAAAGAATAAGGATTAGAGATCAACATTAGAAATGTAATTTGTATTCGTCCTTCATGTGTGATGCTGCTAAAAATGTGGACAACGAATAAACAGTTGAAGAGGAGAATTGATGCCTTTGAAGACCAGTGATAGAGAACGTTGATCCATTGCAGCCGACCTTCTTAAATCTTCTTATATAAGTTTTGTAACAGGCTGGACAAAAGGAGGGCCAGCAAGTATACAAAGGGAGTTTTGACTAGAGAGACATTTAATTCTTTAAGACACACAACACATGCAGTATTAGAGCTAATCTCATATTGTGCTGAAGATTTGGGATTTTCATATATTTTAAGAGGAAAAATTCAAACAGATGCCCTGGAACGCAAGTTTGGACAGTGTCGCCGATTTGCTGGTTCGCAATACTTAATTTTGTTTTTGACAGGTCTTTGAGACGGAAAACAAACTTCGTTTGCAGAGCATTAACGCTCTGAAAATAAATTCAGCAAAGTATGGGGAATTTTATGTTCATGTAGATAAAAATGAAGTTAGTGAATTTAGTAAAGATGTTAGAGATGAATCACTTCCTTTATGTAACGGAAAAGTAATTGTTACTCAAGATGACTTGCAGAATGTCATTGATTTTTAATCCCTATTTTAACATAAGTCGCAGGATATTGTACATTTTCTAATGTTAAGAAATTGAAATGCACTTTCTGTAAGTTGTACTTGATAGTTCATGATATTGATATGGATGTCACAAAAAGCCAATATCAGCTAACACAAATGGTGTTCTGTAAGTTGTACTTGATAGTTCATGATATTGATATGGATGTCACACAAAGCCAATATCAGCTAACACAAATGGTGTTCTGTTAGTTGTACTTGATAGTTCATGATATTGATATGGATGTCATACAAAGCCAATATGAGCTAACACAAATGGTGTTCTGAACGTTGTACTTGATAGTTCATGATATTGATATGGATGTCATACAAAGCCAATATCAGCTAACACAAATGGTGTTCTGTAAGTTGTACTTGATAGTTCATGATATTGATATGGATGTCACACAAAGCCAATATGAGCTAACACAAATGGTGTTCTGAACGTTGAACTTGATAGTTCATGATATTGATATGGATGTCATACAAAGCCAATACAAGCTAATACAAAAATTGGACAGAGGAAGTCTTCCGTATCCTCAACCTGATGTACTTGATATTGCAATACATACATATATTGTCATCCAAAAACTTGTTTCTGTCAAATTGGAAAGATTATTTTTAAATGTAATCAACCAACGACATCTTGTAATTATCCTTGTAACAAAAATACTCAGCGAAAAAGAAATAAATATAAGCGGAGATTGTGCAGAAGGGCATAATATTGACTTAGTCAACAAATATATAAGCGGAGATTGTGCAGAAGGGCACAGTATTGACTTAGTCAACAAATATATAAGCGGAGATTGTGCAGAAGGGCATAGTATTGACTTAGTCAACAAATATATAATTATGGCAGCGGCAAATACATGTATTAAGAACTATTGTAAAGGAAAAAATGATACAAAGAATAAACATGTAAAGAAACGATAGCTTCAAACTGTGAAAATGTGAATTAGTTCATATGTATTTCTGATAACTAGCTCTCAGTCAAACTATAAATATGTGGTGTATATGTTGCTTATGCTCAGAATGTCCACACAAGAGCTTTTTCTTGTTTGACCTAGTCTTCAATTTGTCTGCGTGTTAAGACCATTGCCATTAACTACCTGCGCTGTAAATTAGAACTAAAATACTTGCAATAATAAAGCTGGGTTATGTTATTGTTGTTTGCATTCATTCAATCGTTTGAAACGTTGCAGTCTGAAGACCAGATTTTATGTCTAATTATGGACCAGGTCAATATTTAAGTTGCTCTTCAATATCAAGACTATCAAAATTATGTTTTCTTAACAATCTAGTAAGTTCTCAAGTCAACTTTACTGAGATTAACTTAATTCTTGCAAGTCATATAAAATAATAGTAAATAAAAGTATTAGTAACATCAAAATAAAATAGGGATTTCTATATTCCACTTTCAATTAAACAAGTCATGGGGCAACGATACGCTTCGAAAAAAAATATCCCTTACCAATATTCCTCTTTCAATTAAACAATTACGAAGGCAACCATGCCGTTCAACGCGCTTCGCCCAACCATTGCAATCGAGGCCTACAGCGCGTGACGTAATGAAATGGGGCTGTGACCTTTTATATGTAGGGCGAATTGGTCCGACTCGGGTGCCGGAGGTCGCTGGTTCGAATCACGGTGAAGACCGGGATTCTGTTCATGTGGGTCTTCTGATACAAATTCTCCTGATCTCTGGGTAGTGAGATTGGACTTTCGTGTTCAGTGTCAAGCACCTTAAAAATTCCTTGGCAGTTGGAAATCGAAAAGAGTAGGCTTAACGGCCTCTGCCCGGACAACATTCAAGTTAAAAATCTACCCAAGTTATTTGAACCGTTCCCCAAATGGTTTGTTAAGAGCAGCTATAGATGGCGCCTAACTGACTGCGGATTTACTTAGCTCTAGTATTTGAGTCTAAGATGAACTCGAACATCGGTTAAAACCGCCAAATGAAACTGGTTGTGCACAGACTCTGCTGAGCCTTCTAAACCAGTATAAATACCTAAAGTTAAGTTAATATTGTGCTTGTAAAGGGATGCAAATGTAGTAATATGTAATGCCAAAGGATAATTCCAACAAGCTTTTGAATATGCATACATTGTCTTCTATCCCATAGTAACAGCGACTTGATGTTACCAACATAAATAATATAATAAAACGGTAATAGGAATAGAAGAGACAATATTAATACATTAACACCACACTGTATGTGTTCACAGGATGGTATTTATTATACATGAATGTGACTGATAGAAGTAAACAATAGGATACCAACATATCGTACATCTCATCATATGCCATTTAACACTTCAGAAGAAGCTTGAGCGACCACTACAGTTGACATTCTTGCAAAAAAGCCCGTGTCAGTTGTTGAATGATTTATAGAGGTTATTTCAGTTGTTTGAGATGAAGACGTACACAGTCCCTTTGACAATCCAACGTTGTTTTTTTCCACAATATGTCTACTAGGACACAGTGGCTAGATCCTTTCTCCGCTAGTTTGAGGCCTAGTTTTAAACAGGTTAAATTATTTGTAAAAACTATCATAGTGGCGTTTCATTCCTATAGCTCAGGCCATCGGGAGGATGTATGTAGTTGATGGATACAGGCTGCTTGCACCTACAATCGCCAAGCACTGTACAGACTAGGTTTTTATTTTACCTCTGATTGAAATTTAAAAAAACTGTATCTTACTCAGAGTTTGAATCCATGTGATTATGATGATCACACGACGGACATTAAAACCTCTCTGCCATCCGTTCTTCCCCCATAAATAACAACAACAAAAATTGATCAAGATATTTCCCTAAGAACTATAGCATTTAGTGGAATGATGTGTGCCTTCGTCAGTAGAGTCCAGAACGACAAACCTTTAATCAAACCACAAGAAAAATATGGTTTACAATCCCAGCATACCTGGTTCAAAATCGTGTTCAATTTGGATGGGCATGACGGGGATTTGTCTCGGTATGACCACTACATCACGAACAGAAAGGATTGTTGACCACTACCTCACGAACAGAAAGGATTGTTAAAACCTACTGTACTGCAAAGCTGTCATAGTGGAACATTCAAATACATACACACACGCATTCATACACTGACCAATATGTTCTGACATAACCTGACTATGGTCTGAACCTAACTGACTATGGTCTAAACCTAACTGGCTATGGTCTGAACCTAACTGACTAGGGTCTGAACCTAACTGACTATGGTCTGAACTTAACTGACTATGGTCTGAACCTAACTGACTATGGTCTGAACCTAACTGACTATGGTCTGTACCTAACTGACTATGGTATGTACCTAACTGACTATGGTCTGAACCTAACTGACTATGGTCTGAAGTTTAAAGGAGCATGCATTCATCACTAGAATCCAGAAAGCAAATCTTTAACAAAACTAAAATAAAAATCTACAAAGCCCATTGGAAACACGAGTAATTTAGATACAGTATATATAATTAAATATAAATGTCCGTAGAAATATGAGTCGTTTGTATCAGTGTACAGACAATTAGTAATCTTCAATTAAGCAAATCTAGCAAACAGTGAAGTCCAACGCTTGCGCGTGATCGTACCGATGCAAGATCAATTTCTCGGTTATAAAGATGTAGATAGGTCAGCACACTTTCCATATTGGCAATGTCGCTGCCCACGTCAGACTGCCCTTTACCATTGTAGACTTTGTTTGGGGCATCGGGGAAATGGTATCGACCTCTCTATGTGTATGTGTATGTGCTCGCGAATATGCGTGTGGTGTGGGTCTGTGTGTGTGAGGTGTGTGTGTTTAGTTCCCTCTATTATAAGACTAATCCTGTCTGGTGGAAGCTCAGAAATGATTGGCTACCAAAGTCTGGAAACCCCGTATCAATTCTTGTAACTGCATACACCTAGTGAAACTAATTAACTTTTCTGCAAGCAAGGGATATAGATGTGTTTCTTTCTTGTGTCCTATACGATGGCATATACTTTACGTACATCTTCCGTCCACTTGTATTCAGTTTTGCAGTTTTTGTTATTGGGTAAAATATGTTTCAATGACTATGGTGAACTAGTGTTTGGTGTAGTATATATGTTATGCCATATATTTGTTACAAAGACTACCTCAAACTCAACAATCATATATTCGTATTCTACAGGTGTGCTGTAGTTGATCTTATTGTATTCATTTTGCCTACTCTAGAGTAAATTTTAGGTTTCTGCTTACACACTCTAAGAAGATGTCTGAAGGAGTGGTGAAAGTCAGGCCAGGCGTTATGGACGAAGGCAGTTTGGAAACGTAATTGCAGATTATTGCGTGGACATCTCTAGGTTACAATGTGAACATGATTTAATTATTGTAGCAATATCTCTATGTAACTATGTGAATATATCTGGATTTATGTGAGGACACTTCTATAACATTAAGTAAACATCACCATATTATTGTTAGAATATCTCTAGGTTACTTTGTAAACATCATTCGATTATTGTACGCATAATTTTATGTTGCTGTGTATATATCATTCGATTATTGTACTTGCATCTCGAGGTTACCGTATAAACATCATTAGATAATTGCATAACTATTTTTTATGCTACTTTGTGAACATCCTCTATGTACCGTTGGTTACAAAATAATATGGGCCTAACGCCACATTTCATATGCGCCGCACGCTGTGACTGGATCTTTCCTTTTTTTTTTACTTTATGTGAACATCATTCGATTATTATACATATATCTCTAGGTTACTATGTGAACATCATTCGATTATTATACATATATCTCTAGGTTACTATGTGAACATCATTCGATTATTTATATATATATATATATATCTAGGTTACTATGTGAATATCATTCGATCTAGGTTACTATGTAAACATTATTCGATTATTGAACATATATCTATAAGTTACTATGTGAACATCATTTGATTATTGTGTGGTTTTAATTACTATCAGAATATGAAAGAGACCGTCACAGAGGCAGCAGATAAGACATTTAGAAAAAAAGAAAACAAGAAACCAAAGGTAGCAACTGAAATGTTAAGCAAAGTGAAGTAAAAACTCCAATGGAAGAACAGTCATACAGAACAAAACATTACTAAGTATAATAATTTCACGAATGAATTAGATTGAGAAAGTAAAATGACACTGGGAAAATGCTGCAGAGACCGACGCAAAAAAAAAATTTGAAGACCTGGAAAGAACAAGGAAATTCTAACAAGAACTTAAAAAAAAAAAGTCATTATGTTTAAAAAAATCAATCAAACATGGAAGATTTGTGGTCTGTATCGGGCCAACAAACCCATAGATTATACATCTCTTACAGAAAAGAGATTTACCTGTAATCAGAGAATAATTTAATAAAACATTTTAGTCAATCCTAAACAACACGACGGCATGAATGGATAAGCTACTCAAAACACCAGAAGACTGCAAAATTTACTTTTAAGCATACAAATAATGTTATAATACTAGAGGAACACGCATCGGTAATATATAATATGACCACCAGATAGAATGCGGCAAATTCCCAACTATAAGCTTACTATCACACGCATATACAATTATATTAACGATAATTAAGGAGAGATTCGATGGCAAGATAGAGGATGTACTTTCATATAATCAGTATTAATTTTGCATGGCCAGCGGTACACGAAATGCCATCGTATCTTAGCGGTTTTTAGTGGAAAGAATAATAGTCTGAGGTCGTCCACTGTGTATCTGCTTTATTGATTACGAGTAAACTGTTTCGGATGTTGCAACAAATATGTATCGAGAGATCAATGGTTAGTTTAATAAAAATAATAATCTGTATGAAAATCTATAGGTGATTATTCCAACTAAAGAAGAACCAATAGTTCCAGTTTCAATAAAACGGAGTGTGAGTATCTGTAGCGCATATTCTGAGATGATGATGATGGACAAAGTTGTTGAGAGTTGTAATAATGGTATCAAAATCAATAGTATGAAAGTTAATGCTATCGAAGGTGTCGATGATCAAACCATAGTGGGAGAATCAGTAATAACATTACAAGAGCTGCTGGAAATAAAATTGTACAGTACAATCAAAGAGTTTGGCATCAAAATAAAAACATTAATGGCAAAGTCTAACGTAAAGGCCCCGATAGGTATTAGCCAAGCAAAATAAACAAATATAAGCATCAATGGAGAAAAATTCGAACAAATAATGAGGTTTACATATTTGGGTTAAACCACCCTGCAATGAAACGGGCCTTAAGACGAGGATTGAAATGTTCAAAAATTCTTCCAGAGAAATACAAAAATTCTTAACATTAAAGAACGTCTGGATGGGAACTAAGGAAAAAAAAAGTTATTACTCATGTCTTGAATTGTATGGGGCTGAAACCAATACAAGACAGAGTAAAAGAGCTTAGAAGCGTTTGCAGTGTGGTGGTGCTTTAGGATGGAACTAGTTGGACAACAAGCAGATCAAATAATACGAAAACGGGTATTAAGTTGGCTATGACACAATATGCGTTATGAAGGACTCATTCAGAGGATACTAGGAAGAAAATAAAGAGACGAGAGGAAGGGGCGACCAAGATTCACCTTTACATTTCAGAATACATCATGGAACAAACCCTTTCTGAACTGAAAAGAGCAACAAAACACAGGAACAAATGCAGAGAAATGCTTAGGCAACCTGACAATCTGTCATTTGAATGATCCACAAGATGATTGTGACGATGATAATGAGATAATTCTGTGAATATCTATAGATTATTAGTGGTCTACGCTACTATGTCAGCATATTTAGATTATTTTTTGGACATCTCTAAGCTAATGAACATCTTTAGATTTTTTTGTCGACACATCAGAGTGTCAATTTGAACATCACTAGATTGTGTGGGCATCTGAAGCTACTATGTCAACATGATTAGATTATTGAGTTGGCTTACTATGTGAACATCTATTCATTATTGTATGGTCTTGTTTACTATGTGATAGGTTATTATATAAAAAATAACCTTATAAATTATACTCAGTTCTTCACAACTTATTAACAGCTACATTGGTATTTGACATTTAAGAGGGTCTCTATAACATCTATGCTGCTCTTAGCAAACTACCTAACAAATATTCTCATCTATAATTTATTTATATGGCCTAAATGTAAGTCACATGTTACATTCCTAGAAATAGATGGGGTGAGAAATATATTATGCGTCTACTGAAACACAAATTAGAACATTTGAACTATTTGTGGTGGAAACAAGATTAATCGTATCTGATACACATCAGAGCAGCATTTGAACGAGTTAGGGCGAAAACGAGATTTTGCGTCTATGATACACACATTAGAGCAGCATTTGAACGAGTTAGGCCGAAAACGAGATTTTGCGTCTATGATAACACACATTAGAACAGCATTTGAACGAGTTAGGCGAAAACGAGATTTTGCGTCTATGATACACACATTAGAGCAGCATTTGAACCAGTTAGGGCGAAATCGAGATTAGGCGTCTATGGTAACACACGCTAGAGCAGCATTGGAACTAATTGGGACGGAAACGAGATTGTGCGTCTATGATAACACATATTAGAGCAGCATTTGAACTAGACTAGACGGAAACAAGAATATGTGTTTGTGATATTGACGAAAGTGTCGACACGATGAAACCTAAAGGATTTACAGAAAACTCGCATTGGGTCTAAATTTGGTAACTATGTTTTATTTATATACATTGTTTGTTTAGAATATTAATTAGTTTGCAAGATTTAGAATGTAGTATATTGTATTTAATGTAGTGTTTGTGAGATTCTGGGTGAAAATATAAAGAATATATTTGATATTTTATATACCTGAGCGAAGCATATATTTATATAAGCAACCTCCAGTAGGAGAATGAAGATTTTGATTCACAGATGGATTTCATCGAGTATGTGGGTAACTGATTTCCCTTTTAGAAAGGCAGTTGTCGTGTCTCTTCCAGACGTCAATGTTAATACGTTTTAAAAAAGCAGTGGTCAGTTATGGATTATTGGCATATCCATGTAGCTTCCCAGCAATTGTACTATTGATGGCCGCATCTCAGTCTCTCATACGTTTGACACTATTCTAGCGGATATTCATCACCGTTCTATCACAGCCATCGATAGTTTATAACGTTGTTTCGTTGAGTAGATGGCGTCTCAGTCTGTTGTAAGTTGTGCAAGGTCTGAAGATTACAACATTCTCACTTCAGGTCAACTGCGAATACGCGCTATTTATTTTCTTGGCTTAGATTCTCTGTCTCTTGCACCATCCGAAATAAGCTTAATAGTGTTATGATGATGAGTGTAATGGTCGCCATGGACTTAAACTTATTCGAATTACTAAAGCTCGTGGTTGAAACAAACTTATCGTGGTTTAGGAAGTAACAGTGAAACAGATGCAATGTGCAATTATTCCCCCGCAATGGACCAATTAGTCACTATGGATGGATTATATATGATATTTTCGTGCATTCTTGATAACACTGAAAAGACACAGAACGTCGTGGATAACATTGTTACTGGATGTGATGTAGGAAGACAACGGCGAAAAACGAAGACAAACTGTGAAGATGAGACTCATTAACCTAGCAAGCAGCTTCTCTTTAAGAAGGAAAACTCGGATGACAACCCAGAAAGAGCGGACTCGTTAATATAGCAGACATATTATCTTTAAAAGGGAAAACTCTGATGATAAACAGTATATACGAGTTATTGCCAGAGCTACGCAGATTGTGCTCGGACGACGATGCTACCTGTAGATGGATTGAAGAGAGGAAAAGTTTATACACGAGGAGAAAGAGAACGAGATGAGCACATAACAGAAAAGGTAGAAGTCAATAAGAAAGACTTTTTTTTTTTTAATGTGGTCTCGTTTATTTAAATTTGCCAGAAAGCCCCACAAGTGAAGTCATGTTTCGAACATTGGTCCACGACTTCGAAATCTCATGAACAGAAACAATCTTGAATGATAATATTGTCATAATGTGGCTAAGATACAATATGCTACAATATTCTATGTGTGTCCAATGGGCTGGAGTTGGGTAGGAACATAAAGAAAGAACTCCTCCACACATGGATACATACTAGTGCCTTTAACATGGAGGATATACAACTACAAATGATTGGAGCGACTACCAACAACAGGTTTTTCCAATTGATAACTTGTCATTATAACTCTTAAGCAAAGAATGCAGAGATTAGGGCAAAGCGATATCACGGATCGAGAATAAGGAGCTAGTAATTGATAACACTCAGGATGGTTGGTTGGTTATTGATCCAGTGGCGTATCGGCTCCTGCCCTTTGGCCCAATGCCATATAGTGGTATATGGAAGTGTGTGTGAGCTATTATTTAATTCCAAACAAAGTATTCAATTTGTTTGGCCTTGAGGAAGAAGATCTTTCCTAAAATCCGGCAAGCGCAAGACATTCAAAAGGATGATGTCCGACGGTTTCATAAGGATGTGTGCACAGCCGGCACTCTGGACTATGTTCTGGTTGGATTCTGTTCAAATGAATGTTAAGTTGTATGTCTTGAGTGTGAAGTCTGAAAATGGTGCTTTCGTCTCTCATTTTCAGACGGTTGATGTTGTTGTCTTTAGAATTTAGGATGACCATTTATTTATATATTTCTCTCCCAGTATTCTCTATTGACTATCTATTCAGTCATGCCTCTTTGTTCACATTCTTCAGTAAATGTTTGACTGTGTGTTGGTGTATATTGTTGTTCTTCGACATGATTCCTTCTTAGCCAGTCTGTCTGCGTTGTCATTGACAGGTGTATTTGAGTGACATGGGATCAACTGCATAACTATTCTGACTTCATGGGATGGTAGAAGTTGGATGGCATCTCAGCATCTTTGGGAAAATGTAGGCGTACAATGATCACCATCTTGAAGAGCTTGAAAAGCAGACTGTAAAGATTACGATGCCTTGGGCTTTTGATGGGGAAAATAGCAAATATAGCTCTTAAGTAAAGAACTACTTCCAGCGCTGTTTTGTCTGCCTCATCGTTTGAACATATCTCACCACATGCATCAAATAGCTCATGAGATATTCTGTCTGTATTCTCTCTGTAGACTCCATGTCCCACTATAATGGTGGCCTCAAAAGCAGATCAATCTGTATAGACATGAATCCATTCCTCTGGGTAGGTGTTCATTGTTCCCTGTAAACATCTGTAACGACTGACTGGAAATGCTGGCATTTTTAAGCATGCATGTGGTGGTAAATTTCTTGTTGCTCTCTGTGTTTCTTGTTTTTTGTCTGGGACATGATATCTGTCTTTAACCTTACTGACGTGTTGGATGACTGAATATTGTTTTTATTTTCTCAGCTTTGTTTTGCTAAAATTCTACAAGACTTCTATTGCGGCGGTCTTTTGTCAAACGAAAAATCTGGCAAAGATGGCGCCGTAACTGGCTGTGAGTCTACATTGCTCTACTGTTTTGGATCAATATGGATGCCGCCAGACCACGGATTTGCCTGGAAGTCACACTAGTCGACGACTTACACTTGTGTTCACGGATACGTGGAGTTGTTTTCCGTCTGGACTTGTTATTTCGTTCTTTTTGTGTGATTTCTTCCATCCGTTTATCCTGGTCTGGACGCCGGCTGAATGGCGCTACGCTTAAACTAGTTATACCTGTGTCGTATCTCACGGGTTAGTTCTGCCGGTTCACCTTCACGAATTTGGCGTGTGGGAATTTTAGATGCTACTATGATGAACTGAATACAGCTAGGGAGAGATGCCAGACTCACTCACACGCTGAGTGTTGTCCATACGACCTCTTGTGGTTATCGAAAAGGCACGACAAACTGCGTTAGATGCCTGCCATCCCACCTTTCTACCCTGCGGGTTACATGTTTACGGAAAGGCTTCGGTGGTAACCCTGAGGCAAAAATGCATCCTATGCTATCTCCAGTCGTCTCGATAAATGTCTTGCCACTGGCAAAAGATAGCTTAGGCTCTGTGAGTGAGGTTGACAAAAGGCGCAGTTTCTTCCTCACTTTAATCCAAATCTCCGCGCAAGTCACCCATTTCAGCGGACACAGCAAGAGAAACGACTGTCCACACGGCTGAACAAAGAGAGTGGTCTTCATCACTTGTGATGGACAAACTATCATAAACGTCCGTAGCAGCCTCATCTTTTTGCATCTCAAGGGGTTGTACATTCACATGAATTTCACATGCAGCTGTGAGTGTTGATCTCATTGCTTCACTAAGAAGGTGCACTCCAGAACGTATACCACACGTCAGTGGGTTTTGAAGCTACACATATAGGGCTTCCCCTGCTCCTCATCATTGTTGTCTGGCCCCTCTCCAAGGACCAGTCCAGCTTGGCTGACCCTACCAGGAGTAAAACTCCCGCCAGCATAGCTCCTAATATCATTGGGGCGCGCAATCTCTCTAACTTTGGAAAGATAGGCTTGTTTATGAAAAGAACACTCAGGATAGTGATGCCGTCAAATTTACCGATTGATCGGTTCTATGTAATGATATATTTGGTTAATGTTTTTCTGCTAATGTGGTTGTTATTGATCGGAGTGGGGCATAGATGACAATAACTTTACTACGAGAATGAAAGCAATGACCTTAACTCGCTCTGTGATGGCCATCTGAAAGACTTCTTTTACAAGAAGCAGCCTTTGTGTAGACTCCCAGTCCTTACTATCGGAGGTGGTTGTCTCTATGGCGAAGTGGGTCAAGCCGTTTGTCTCGTGTTCAGAAGGCTGGGGTTCAAATTCGAGCTGAGTCTGTCGGTTCATGATGCCCATTCTTGTCTGGAGATCCCTGAGTTCAAAGCTGGAGCTACGGAGTTTGTGCATTGTGCGATATTCTAGTCAGGCGGCATCCCATATGGGAAGACCCGCGGTGATGAAGTGAGCCCTCGTCTTTAACCATAAACTTTCGAATGGCTGGCTAAATCATAAGTTGGTTGCATATTGCAGATGAAGTTGCCTCAAACTTTCCCGTTCTGAAATGAATATACTGTCCCGGTTATGTTCGGGTTCAAGGCAAACGAAAGAGACTACCTAGTTCCGAAAGTGGCCCTTATGTGAACACAAGAAATGGATATGGGTAATATCGCAGAACGCAGGTCTCTGACATAAAATGAGGTTCAACCGGAGTGGATAGAGCAGGAGTGTGAACAACAAACGAAATACACGAACAATGATTATCCGCACACTTCGCCATTTGCTAAGACACTTCGCATCTATAGGTATGCGCGGAGTACAGTAAAGTCGATACTTAGGAAGGGAACAGATGATGAATTAGTTATCCTGATCTGCGTGCATGACGAAGATCTTAGTTCCTAGGATCGTTTATTGTTTTCCTGCTTGTGTCTGTATGCAACTGTCTTTTACTTGTACTAATAACCACCCAGGCCCAGGAAATAAATAGAGCAATTAAATATTTAAAAAAACAGCAGCCAACACATTCGTCTGATGAAAATTTCAATCCAATAAAGACCGACTCCTCCACCCTCATTATCAAGTAATGATTAGATGAGTATCTAGAACATATATTTGATGTCTGAAGCTATTTCTTTTCAAGATATTTCTTTTCTAGATCTCCTTCTTTCTATTAACCATGTTATAATATTGTATTGGATGTCTTGTAGAGATGTACATATATTCCTCCTTACAATGACCACATTCTAACTATTATTTAAAACACATTTACATAAACAAATGGAAAGTAAAAACACATAGCACAAATCCATCTTAATGCGTCATAGATGCGTGATTATAGAGCAAATGGAAAGCTTCCTGGAAACTGATACTCGGAATTAGATGTATTATACAATGCGAATGAAGGGTGGCAGACACAAAGAGCAGGGCTCAACGATGTGTCTCTGGTTCATTCAAATTTCAAATAGAGAATTAATGTGCGATGGGTATATGAAGTATTCTAATTGAGAATTAATGTGCGACTGATATAAAATGTATTTTAATAGAGAATTAATGTGCGATAGGTATCCGAAGTACTCAGAGAAAGAAGGGGTGGCGAAGATAAAAAGCATGAGATGTGAGTTGGGCGAGGGAGCGTCTTTGGGAATAAGGCTTTTCCTTTAGAGAACAAATGGCAGAGGAGATTGAAGAGACTGAAACGATAAAGTTATAGAGATTTTTGTGTAATGACATGTGGTTGTCGTCTACATTCAGCTACAACTGCCAGAAGATTCTCCTTTTACTCGAGGTGAAGAGAAAGAGTACCAATATGTAGGGCCCCTTTACATGAAACGTGTCACATGACATTTACAACAGCTGTTTCAATTAAAATGGTTTTACATGATAAAGTTGCTAGTCCCATATACATCCCCCTCTTCGACATGCGTAGAAGGCTACAGTGGTCATATTCTTTTCAATCTGAATACTACTTGGTTGACATCGAGGCAAAGCTTCAGAATCAACACACACACACACACACACACACATATATATATATATATATATATATATATATATATATATATATATATATATATATATGTGTGTGTGTGTGTATATATTTATATATATATATATATTTATACATATATACATATATATATACATATAAACATATATATATACATATATACATATATATATACATATATACACATATATACATATATACACATATATACATATATACACATATACATATATACATATATATACATATATATACACATATATACATATATACACATATACACATATATACATATATACACATATATACATATATACATATATACACATATATACATATATACATATATATACATATATGTATACATATATATACATATATATATATATATATATATATATATATATATATATACATACATATATATATATATACATATGTATATATACATATATATACATTTATATATATACATATATATATACATATATATATATATATATATATATATATATATATATATATACATATACATATATATATATACATATATATATATATATACATACATATATAAATACATGTTCTAAGTCGACCTGTACATCTACAGGGGCAGATGTCTCTGTGCAGGTCCCAGCTCTGGTATAAGCTGGATGTAGCCAGGAAAAAGATGCCCTGCTTAGTGGGCTAGGCTCGAGCAGCTTAATACTCCGCTGCGTTGGGACAATCGCTTGTGGAGGGTGGTTAACCGATGTGCGAGTTCATCTTAATAGACTCAAACACTAGAGCAAAGTAGACCCGCAGCCTGTTAGTCGCCACCTATGCTACTCTAAACAAACCACCTACCCGTGGCCGGTGTTATGCCATGTCACACAGTTAGTCGCCTCTTACGAAATGCTTTTTGTGAGGTAGTGGTGCTATTCTTGTCAGTGTCATACACAAAGACCCCGTAAGACCACTCGGGCAATATATTTGTATGACCGATGTAGTGCCAGCAAATAAACAATAGGTTGCCCATTTACGTCCACGTCTTCAGACCAAGCGCCTTTCGATTTCACACAAATGGTGCTTTTAATCCATTTCGTATTTCGGGCCCGTTTGGAGTAAATAAGATTACAGGAAGATTTCTTGAAATATTAAGAAAGACAGCATACATGTGAATAGTGACCCCAAGAACCAATTGATGTTGAGGGGAATCGACTTATACTCGATTGGTTCTCATAATTCCCATTACACATATTCAACAAATTGTGGGCTTTACTCTTATAAAATTGATTGTTTTACAAAACAATTGTTCCAAAATTGTAACAAGAATTAAATAATAATTAACTTATAGAAAGTTTATTCGAAATGTGAATTGTTACACCACCACTGAATTTACATTCTTCTTCTTCTTCTTCGTCGTTCGTTCTCAATCTCCCACTACCAAACCCTGAAAAGGCTTAAGTAGCAGAATGTAGTCCAGAGAATGGAATGCGTTGTGTCGTAGTTTACAGCTTGGCTGCGATATTTGCACCTTTCGGACCAACACATCCAACTTCAGCAACCATTTTTTGAGAACCGGGTTAGCATTCCCTCTTCGATCCCTTCTCCTTAGCCAGTCTGCCTGCTGCAGCCTGTTATCCAGGATCACCGCGTGGAGGTGTTGAAGGGTCTTGGCAGCTATGGTTCGCTGGCCCTGACGCTAGCAGTCAGCTATGGGTCAGCATCTTGATGCCGAATTTAAATTCAAAACGAGACTTTGCGTAAGGCAAGTAAGTCGCTCCACGCACGACATGACTTGGACATTCAGGTTTGTGGGCAAGTGGAGGAATGGGATGACACAGGGATGCGTAGAGGACCGGTGGAGGGATGGAAAGTTACATAGATGGTGAGTTTGAGTTGGAAGGGTGGTGGAAAATTAAGTGGGCTGGTGGAGGAAATAAATGTTGGCGTCAGGGATAAAGAGATGGGCTGATTAGGGGGAACAGGGATGATAGGTGGGCTTAAGGAGAAGAGGTGGACGAGTTGAAGAGAGAGAGACATGAAGATTTAGGGAGAGGGTGGGGATATGAGTGAATCGATGGTGAGTTGAAGAACAAAGAGATGGGCTTGAAGTGCACTGAGAGAGTGCAATAGGATGTGAGGAAGGGGAAATAATGTGAACAAGTCATTACTTTCATGAATCTCCCGGGCAATGTCAGGTACACCAGCTTGTTATGACATCAGCTGGACGAATAAATGGTAATTTGACCCTTAGATACGGGTACGGTGAAGATAAAGATGTGTTTTATGAATGCAATATGTTAAGAGATGTGTCAATTTGGCGCGTGACCTGTGGTCCTGGCAAATGATTATAACGTTAGTCTAAATGTTACTTCAATTAAGGGCTGCTCTCCATCACCAGCATCATCATCATCATGTAGCATGTGGTTTGCAGAACGCCGATCTCAAGGCAGTAGATCTGTAAGACATTCGATCTCTGGCCTGCTCTCCCGCCTGTGCCACTGCAAACTCCATAGCCTATGCGATGTCCCTTGTCCATCTTCTCCTCGGTCTGCGTGTGCCTCTTTTGACATGAAGACCATACCCAAATTTAAATTTTGATTAAACTTAACTTTGATGAACTTTAACATTTTCTTCATTAATTTATTGTCCTTTTTTGACAAGTAAAGTATCTTCTAGTATTGTTCTTTCTAGGGCAATGTGACGTTAGATATTGCCAAAGTAGGTTAATTTCCTATACGTGATGTTGTATACTAACTAGTTTTATTTCTTCTAAATCGAGCTCATGTAGAATGTCTGCGTTGTTCTTTTTCAGTGTCCATGGTATTGTAAGCATTTCCGGTAACATTTTAACTCAAACGATCCAACCTTCTTCTTTAGTGTTTGTATGGTTGACCATATCCCGCTTCCGTACATTGCTACCAGGAAGATGCAAGTTCTCTGTTTGTTTAATTTATATATTTTCTTAGTATTGTTGTCCACGGCTGTTAAATGCTGCGCGAAAGAGTGTGTGAGTGTGTTTTTGAATTTATTTATGGAAGTTTGTGTAACTTTTTTTAAAATTTCATCATCGGTGAGTCACCCTTCTAATATATAGGAGCTATGTGTAGATGCCACTACCGTGTACACTGCATATGAAGATATAGACACGTCCTGGTAAGAACAATTTGTTTTTATTTGTGATTTCAATGGCAGTGGGGGAGGGGGGTCGATAACGAATTAAGACCTAGTTAAACTTTTTCTCTCGATCCTGCAGCTGCTAATATCACGATAAGTTTCAAGAAGACGCATGTGATGGGTCAGGATGTGAGTGCTGGGCCCGTTATTACCATCAACAATTACGTATTGTTGATAGTGCAGCACTTCACATATCTTGTGGCTATCGTCGGTGACTTCCTGGACTCGGCAATAAACGACCGCATTGGAAGAGCAGCAACTCTCTGTATCCGCCTCAAGACACGTGTCTGTGGAAATCCTAAAGTCACAAAAAAGACAAAGGCTGCAGTATACAATGCCTGCGTCTCCAAATTACTTCTGTACGGCAGCGAGGCTCGGACAACCTGCGTACACCACCGAGAAAGGAAGCTCAACATCTTGCCCCTACGATGCCTGCGTCCCATCTTATGTCTCACTTGGGAAGATAGCATTACGAATGTCGAGGTGCTAACCCACAAAGGCCTCCCGAGCACGTATACCTTGCTCAGGCAGCGAAGATTGTGATGACTTGGCCATGTTCAGCCCAAAAACAATGTGCGTATTCCCAAAGATGTCCGTTACGACCAACTGGCAGTACGGCTATCGAGAGATCGCAGTTGACATTAAAGGATGAGTGCGAAAGCACTGGGAATTGATTTAACATTTCTGGAAGTCGAAGGTGTTGAACGCACCAAATGGACATGTTTCCTGCATCTCTATCTCAAATTAGACGAAGAGAGACTATTTCAACAAGAAGAGAAGAGACAGAAACGTGCAGAAGATCAACAAAATATCATTTCAAGGGCACATCATTCAGTCAGTAATTACTGAAAGAGGCTATTCATTCATTTTACGTATTTGAGAGTAAAGAATTCTTCACCTTTTCATGTCTATATGTTGCTACAAGGATTAACGGCTCGATGTTTTCTTATATAGACCCTAGAAGAAAGCGAAAGAGAGGCTTAAATAAAGTAGCTTGGTCGAAGAACCAATTAAGAGAAAATACAAACAATGAACAGAACGTAGGCAATGCATCGATGATGTTTGTTACTTTTTTTAAAAACATAATAAAGTTTGTTGATGATTGTTCTGCTAGCTAGTGGTACAGGATATAAGGAGAACAGTTGTTTGGGAATACAATAATTTTCCGCATGAACTTTTAATGCATATTATATATAATATAATATATATATACATATTCATACAAGACGTGACAAATTTTAGGGTTGCTTACCAGTCAGTCAGAAATTTTCATCAGTCAGCATGGTCGGGCTACTGCTATGCATTTTGTGTTAACAAATTTAAACTATTTACTAATTCACCTTAATTTCTACCCAAAATAAATGCGTACAAAACCAAAATATATTGTATTACTTACACAGTATTAGCCTACTACTTCTTCAGACAAAAATACGTTACTGTTAGAGGCATGGCGTGTGTGTCCTTGAACATTCTTGGAAGTATTAGCACTGTAGTATTATTTACCGATGGTTTTAGCAAATTTAAACTGTGGTAGTTGAGGTCCATTTAGATTCACCATCATAAATCTATTCGAACCATTAATATCATTAATAATCGTGCGAGAGTCGTTATGTAGTAACGACTAAAACCGTAATTAAAGATTAAAAACGATTTTTTTACTCGTCACAGACGAACGTTTTTGTCAAGCCCTGTATGCGTGTGTGTGTGTATATAAATATAGATAACGAAACAAATGATGTTCAGAAATAAGATATTCGCCTACGCCAGTTAGAACGAACACAACGCTAACAAACAAAATATATCACGTTTCCTTGCCGTGTACCCAGACTGTTCCACAGAAAGCCCTTGTCGTTTTAAGTAATGAAGGACATATTATGTTACAGACAGTAGACTGCGATTATCATCCACCAGGAAATCGCCACTGAGTACAAAGTGGGCCTTCCCGCCGCGTCAGACAGGTATATATCTTGACCAAACGACCGCGGTCCAGGAAGTTTAGAACACAAGGACACTAGCTCGCCCATAGGCTGACAATTCAGTCAATTTTGCAGACTTCTAAGTTCAGATCTCGGACTACTTTCATTACCTCTCTATTATATATTCACTGTCTAGTTTTCTTATGCCCTCTTTCCTCCCGAACATTTGCGGCACAAAATTACGGCCACCATGTCGCTGTCACAAAATTAGAAAACAAAATAAAAACACTGCCATCGAAGAAATTTATTTAGATCCCCATTACCTCAGTCAGATCTATATTGTCAAGGTTAATAAAGAAATTCGGCGAGCAATCTCATTACTTCAAATTATTATGCAACCAACGCAAAAACCATTGAAACGCTTCCGCGTGGGCTTCGCGTCACAACCTCGGACGCATAATGTTTTTTAATGAGATATATAGGAATTGGGAATATAAAAAGTGCTCCAGGAAAAACCTTTTAGCTTCCATCACATCCTGTCTCACTACGCGTTGTACCAACCCATCCACTTCAGTGCACATAGTCTATAATATATATTGTAGACCAACTACACAATAAATATACTTTGATAGTACAGCTGGGTATAATAATTCGAATTATTAATTATTAAAGCGTATCTATCTTAAACCATCTATTTGAATTAATCATTTATAGATTTTCTTATTGAAATCATCTCTCTTTACCCATCTATAATAACCCGAATAATATAATTTATAATTACAACTTATTTATTATAAACAATCAATTTTAATCAATATATTACAACTCATCCGTTACAGTCAACAGATTTTACACTATTTATCATAGCCAATATACATAAAACAGCAAGTTGTAATCAACATTATTTAGCTCAACTGCTCTAATACATCAACTGAATTCTACTCAACAATAAATACTGTAAACAATCGACTCCGAGCCAAACATATCCAAGCTCACCTACTATCACAATCATTATGCGTTGTCCGTGTGGTTCCCCTTTGGAACATCAAACGCCAACAGATGCTCGCCGTCGATTTATTCCGTGCCGTCTTCTTGAGTTCCGCACACGAGATCATGATTGAACTGACTTCCTCCTGATTATTTGTGGCCAGGTGTTTCTTGATCTTCACACGTGTCTCTTTGTCCTGTGGGTTTTAATCAAGAGCATATCTGGTTGTACTGTCTGGTCCGTTCCTGAGATTGTATCCTATCTCTCAACACTTTATCTCCCCGATCTCCGGCTCTATTGGTTGTTGTCGTGTTCTTTCCCATAGATACGTCTTTGTCCTTATCGTCGCCATCTAACACGAAGTATACGACGAGGAAAATGAAGGTCTGTAGCCTGAATGTAATACCCTTAGTCCATTACATGTCCCCGAGTCACATGCGAGTCGTGTTCATGTGAAACCGGACCTAACTGCACCAAGTGAACATACCCATTGTGAACACATTCCGATATTTACGTTTCTTACTAACCACCATCTGAACTGTCCCTAGCGACACAGCGACATCCTCTGCTAGCAAACGTAAGCTCCAGCGACGGTCCACCCGAATTGCTGCATCAATTTTAGTGATGACATCTTCTGATGCAACAATATGAGCGTGATCTGGTCTAGGAAGATTTTTTTTTAACTCACGTGCTTTTTAAACATCGTTGTCCAGTTCTTCACTGTTGTCTTAGATACACTTTTGTCACCATACACTACCTGAATTCTGCGATGAATGTCAACTGGTCGACATCCTTCAGCTGTTAGAAACCGAATCACCTCTCGCTGATCAACTCTGGACGGATTCGGTACACATCAGCACTGTTTTCAACGGTCTGCCGAGGAAGCTATGAGTCAGAGAATAATGAAATTTTGAAAACTTATCGGTTGGTATGTGCTGTCACCTGAAGTCACGTCATCATGCGCATCGTACGTATGTTCACTTGATGCAGTTAGTTCCGGTTTCATTTTAACACGCCTCGTAACAGGACCTACTGGTCTTTCATGTTAATAAGCCTAGTCATATTCTCCATGGAGAATGCTGTCGAGTTCCGTATTGAAAGATGGAAACTGAGAGCAAATCTGACCTTGTTAGAAGGTTTGTTCCTCCGTGTGTATCAATGTTATTTCCATGATAGGTAATTTGTCGCACTTCTTCAATTATCTGACTATCATTCGTTATGATGTATCTTGTTTTGTTATTTATTCTAATTGCCTCTGTTCTGTTATATGTAACACAACCTTTGCTGCTTCATATGTATCCTGATTATATTCCATGTATGTAATGCTGGTAATGTGATAGGATACATAAATCATTTGCAAAATAGAGATTTTCCACCTACGTATCAAATGTTCATTACATGCATGTTTTTCTACACTCTCTTGTTTGCTGCATCGACAAATCCGTGACCATGACAAATATTGTTGGATACAGTAGTCATCCCCGCATAACCCCAGTTTGCACTATGAATAGATCTGACAATTCCCCTTTTTTGGATGTTTCCATGTGTGACCTATTAATATAAACTTTGAACAATAATTCTTATACATGTATCTGGGGATTCCATATGGTCCTGCAGCTTTCCAATTTCTTAATAGTTTGAATGATTGCACGATCTTATGTCTAGTTGGTGGATTTAAACTTACCTTTAGGGGTTCCTTTGTTAATTCTAAACCATACAAGAACATTGGTTGATTTCTGTTTACTGTTTATTTATAGTATTCCACACATCTGTCTGGATGTTTTTCTTCTCGTCAGATGCTCTCTTTTTGTTTATCTTTCATTAGTGTTATAGTTATGTTTTTTCCTTGCTAGTGTTTTAGTTATATTGTATAATGGTTTAGTTCACCATTTCTTGCTGCCTTTTCGGTGTCCGATGCCATTTAATCTGTGTTTTTTTCTTATCCTCTCTATTATTTTTATTCACTTTTTTGTTTAGCTCAGAATATAGTGTGTGCGGTCTACGTCTTTTCTTCATGCCCTTCGCATGTGCTTACTTTTTTTTTCGTAGTACCTCTTTCTTCTATTAGGCACCGCGTGTAGTTGGTCTTTTATTACGCTGTTTAATTATCTTTACAAGAATTTCTTAACACGAGTTCCAAATTGTTTCCTCAAGCATGTACTAGATGTAGTCTATGGTTTCGTCTTTGAGGTTCCGAAGAATTTCAAATAATTTTTATAGATTTAGTTTTAATCTAGCCTTTGTGTCTTTATTTTGTTAATTGTGTATGTTGTATGTGTGGTTTGTTTTAGCTTCTCCATCTTTGAAAGTTCTTAAATTTAATGCCTTAGTAGATAAGTACAGCTAGTGGTCTGGCTCCCCGTTTGTTCTTTTCGTGATCCTCAGGACATGAAAGCAGCGTATCCATTTCCGATCTGTTTTGAAATAGACAAATTGGTTTTAAGTGTGCCTGTATGGTGAACACAAGGGACCTTATGTCAGTGCACGACAAATCCCCGTGGCACTTAACATTTCAGGACCAGTATCTTATTTAATCGAATAAATGCCTCATCAGATATAAGGAAAACATAAAGAATAGTTTCCCCCGTACATTACTTTAATTCCGTAGACTACCGGCGTCGTGTAAGGCAGCAAAGGCACGCCACACAATTGAATAACATAAATAGGCAAGTAGTACTTTGAAAAAACATTACATTTCTACATTTTAAATCATATTATCACTCATAACCTCCGGCATGTTACAGAATCATACCTGGGATTAATTTTGTATTCAGCAAAATGTCTAGTTCTTACATTTTGTAATTGGTTCCTACATTTCTTGCTTGGCTCTTCCATGTTTTACCTGGCTCCTACATTTCTTACATTATACTTATATTTTGTAACTGGCTTCTACATTTTTTACCTGACTTCTACATTTCTTACCTAACTCCTACATTTTGTAGCTGGCTTCTACATTTCTTACCTAACTACTACATTTTGTAGCTGCCATTTACATTTCTTACCTAACTCCTACATTTTGTATCTGGCTCCGAGAGCCATATAGTCCTGCTGACAGATGCTCTCGCCGTAGTCACAGCGCTAAAAAGCCAGAAAAACACTGAGCTTAATGACTTAAGAGCAGCACTCTGCAAACTGTGCCAGCAGTCCGCACCAAAAAGGGTAGTGGTACAGTGGGTCCCGTCACACTGCAACATCAAAGGCAACGAGGAGGCAGACAGACTGGCAAAAGAAGGTGCAAGACTACCACAAACAGATACCAGTATGACGTACGAAGAGTCAAAACGGCTTATCAAAGCCAGATACATGACCAAATGGGAAACCGAACATACTGGTTACACCAAAAACGATGCCTATTACCAGTTGAACCGAAGAGAGCAGGTAGTTGTCTTCAGACTTCGCACTGGCCACAACAGACTGAGGTACCACCTATTCAACAAATTGAAGATAGGGTGTACCGACGAATGCCCGTGCGGTACTGGTAAAATGACCACAAATGCTGCAGAACTGCCCGACATACGAGGATCAGAGAGAGCAGATGTGGCCATTACCAGTGGAACTGCAAGACAAGCTCTATGGCAGTGGCGAGAGCCTCAGGATGACCGCCGCTTTTTTCGAAAAAATAATGGTTACTGTCTGACTGTGTACGCAGAAGAAGAAGAAGAAGTATCTGGCTCCTACATTTCTTACCGAACTCCTACATTTTGTATCTGGCTCCAGACTAAATAATTTTGGAAATGGGAAACTAAAGCGGAGAAACTTTCCAGAAATAGCCAAAGCAAAGATGAACGAAGACCCTATGAACGCATTAACAACACCAAAGCCCATCCCTACTGTACGCAAACCTACCTGGAGGAAGCATATATTTCTAGAGGTGGTAGAAAATATACCAGGTATTGGAAAAAAGAACAGCCAGACTGAAACAGAAAGAAGAGACATAACCCTGAGGTACATAACGAAAAACTACTCAAGCATGGACTGGAACCATGCATACACCGACGGCTCTGTAACAAACACAACACATAACGGAAGGGCAGGGGTATTCCTGAGCCTACCAAATGGTAGGAAAACAACACTATCAGTGGCAACTGGAAAATACTCAAGCAATTTCAGAGCGGAGGCAGAGGCACTGAGGGCTGCAGTAGAAGAAATGGTGACATGCAAAAGAAATGAAAGCTAAATAGCCCTACTTACAGATGTCCTGGCCTTAGTCACAGCACTAAAAAGCCAGAAAAATACTGAACTTAATGATTTAAGAGCAGTACTCTGTCAACTATGCCAGCAGTCCGCACCAAATAGAGTAGTGGTACAGTGGGTTCCATCCCACTGTAACATCCAAGGCAACGAGGAGGCAGACAGACTGGCAAAAGAAGGTACAAGACTACCACAACCAGATCCTAGTGTGACATACGAAGAGTCAAAAGGGCTTATTAGAGCTAGATACACAAGACCAAATGGGAAACAGAACATACTGGCTAAACAAAAAACGATGCCTATTACCAGTTGAACAGAAGAGAGCAGGTCGTGGTCTTCAGACTTCGCACTGGCCACAATAGACTGAGGTATCACCTATTCAATAAATTGAAGATAGGTGGCACTGACGAATACTCGTGCGGTACTGGGAAAATGACCGCTGAACATCTGCTGCAAAACTGCCCGACAAACGAGGATCAGAGAAAGCAGATGTTGCCATCACCAGTGGCAACACTAGACAAGCTCTATGGCAGTGCCGACAGCCTCAGGATAACCGCTGCTTTTTTCGAAAAAATAAAGGTTGACGTCTGACAGCGTACGAAGAAGAAGAAGAAGTATCTGGCTCCTACATTTCTTACCTAACTTCTACATTTTGTATCTGGCTCCTACATTTGTTACCTAACTTCTACATTTTGTAGCTGGCTCCTAGATTTCTTACCTAACTCCTACATTTTGTAGCTGGATTCTACATTTCTTACTTAACTCCTACATTGTGTATCTTTATTCTACATTTCTTTCCTGAATCCTATATTTTGCAGCTGGCTCCTACATTGTTAACCGTTTCCTTCGTTGTGTACCTGGCTCTTACATTTTTTTTACCTGATTCCTGCATTGTGTACCTAGTTATTACAATTTTTACCTGGTTCCTGCATTGTGTGTCTGGCTCCTACATTGTGTACCTGGCTTCTACATTTTTACCTGGATCGTACATTTTTTTAAGCCTGTCTCAGGATCGAACACAAATGTGTCGCATCCTGCATTACGTAAACTTCTGCCAGAAAAGATGATTCCTATAACCAGCAAGAGAAGTGACAAGGCTTTCTACATTTTCGTTTCTGTTTCCCGTGTCAGGTTTTCCCAAATTCAATATTCTTATTGCTGGTGTCTGTTACATCCTTTCCGTTTAAATACCCCATACTATTTTGATATCCATCTTTGAAGCTTTGTCCCAAAACATATCACATAATTCTCGTTTGGTATTTTCATCAGCATTGTTTGTTAGCAAGTAACACTGCATTATTTATGTTTTCTCCTGTTTTTATCAAAATCGTGAGATTATTCCCATTCTGAGTTCACATTCTAAAAGTGTCTTCCATGCCTCTACTGACAGCATAAAGGCGATATCCTTCCGTGTATGCGGGGTCTACCTTATCTTGTCCTGAATATATTATGGTTTCTTCTATGCTTAGTGTGATGGATTCTGTACCATTACATTTTACTATAGCACAACCGCCCGGAGGACCCTGGTCCACCTTTATCAGTACGCTCAGGCGGTGAGGAAAGCTACGACAACCCGCCACTTAACGTCGTTTTTAGATCGCACAAAGGAGTACTCCTACTCATTGTGTGCATTTAACAACAACAACCTCTGCACAATCCAGGACAGGAAACTTAATTTGTATCGTTTCATTTCTATGGCAACTTGATCTGTCTTCTTTTTTCGTACACGGTACTGATTTTTCAGGACCCTATCCTGGTGTTTTTCCTTCATCGACAGAAGATCGGTCAGTAACCTGAATTCTATTAATTGGTTTTCATCAGGTCATGTTACACGCCTCGTTAGGGCGGGATTATAGAGAATACAGACAGCAGTGATAGTATTTTGATTTTCTGTTGCGATTTCTGTAACAAAGTTGTATTTATCCAGGATTGGGCTGATATCCCTAACCCAACTCCCACAACATGGGGTATTGTTGCGTACTTTTAGTCCGATCTCTGCCTCTCTGACATGTTCAGTTTGATTGAACCAACCAGAAACATAAAACTTCCTCGGACATAGCTCCCATGATCATTCAAGTACTAACGCTGTTCTGTTACATATTGATGACGTGCACACTGGAAAGGCTCGACTCTATTCTACTATCCAATATATATTTACTTGATCTTTACATGTGACTTACTCTATCTGGTCCAATTTGGCTACCGATGTCCGAAATAAGAGCCCAAAAAGTAGTATTGTAATGTTCCAGTCATGTCGAATGAGATGCTTAATATGAATTGAGCATGATACTGGCTTCCTAATTCTGTAGAAATGTTTAAACCATAAAGAGAAATAAACGTTTGATGAATGAAAAGCTTATTTCAGTCATTACTGATTAATGAATGATGCGCCTTTGAGGTGATTGTTTGTTGTTCTTCTCCATGTTTACATTTCTCCTCTGCTTGTTACAATAATCTATTTTTGCCCAATTTAAGGCAGGGTTGAAATAATCTTTCCCATTTTATGGAACAAGCAGCTTTGTTATTTGAGGATTCGGAATCTAATGCCAGTACTTTCAGGTCTCTCTTACACACATCCTTGAATCTCAACTGTGGTCTCCCGACTGCCCTATTGGCAACCACCAGTTGGCAGCAGAGAGTATGTTTGCGAATACGCCTATAGTCCATGCGTCGAACACGGCCCAGCCATCGCAGTCTGCGTGGCCTAGGCAAAGTACAGTTGTTCTGGAGGCCAGTGCGGGTCAGCACCTCGACATTCGTCATTCTGTACGTCCAAGCGACACCGAGTATGCAACGCAGGCATCGTAGGTGTTGAGCTTCCTTTCCTGGTGTACACAGGTGTCCAAGTGTCCCTGCCGTAGAGAAGTGCACTGGAGACGCAGGTATTGTATATACTGCAGCTTTCGTCTTTATTATGAGTTTTCCCAGACATTCGACTTGAGACAGGCAAAGACATTTGTTGCTTTGCCAATGCGGCGGCTTATATATGTCCTGGGAGAGGATATCGCTGACAATAGACTCCAGATTTGAGAGCTGTTGCAATAACAACATAACATGGTTGTTGATGCACTGGTTCAGCACTCATATCCTGACCCATCAGAAACTTATTGTCAGACCTAGCAGGTACATACTCGAGAGAATAGTTTTTCTAAGTCTAAAGCTTTTGATTGATTTGTGTGACAATTTCATTGTCATCAGCGAACTGTAGGTCCCTTACGGTGATCCTTCTGACTTCAGTTTTGGGGTTTAATATTGCGAAGTTAAACATTCTGCCATTGGATCTAGTATTGAGGCATATTCCATCAGTTGTATCTCCAAAGGCATTCAGAAGCTAGTTAGCTAGTTTTCTTTCCACTTATGCCGTTCAGCGTCGTGGGGAGCTTAAGTCTTCTATCCAGCGTTGAGTCGGTCAATGTGAGCCCTTGTCGCTGTACAATCACTCGAATGTCATCAATCCACATACCTCGCGGCCGCCCTCTTGCCCTGTGGCCATATCTAGCAGAATTGCAAGCCAGCAGTGGAAGATGATGAGAGTGCATTCTCATGAGATAACCAAACCAACTTATTTTCTGCCTGGAAATGTAGTCGACACAAGCCGTAGTGCCGACCATACTTCGAATGTTGTTCCGCATTATGTCTCTTCTGGTAACACCGATGACTTTCCTCAAACACCTTAATTTCACAAGTCGAAACTCTGCTCTCGCGCGCCCTGTTTAGCACTGGTAGCACATAATCGGCATAAATATACTGTTTATCAGCTGTTGTTTTGTTGCCAAACTAATGCTCGGGTGTTAAAGCTGATAAGTCACAGCAGATGCTTTTTGACACCTAATCTCAATTTCCCTGCCGATCATACCGTCTGTCGAAAAAATACTGTCCAAATACTTGAACTCCTGGACCTGTTGACGAGCAATATCATTTAAACTTATTGTGAGTGGCCCAGGAGTTCTACTGATCATCATAGTTTCAGTTTTGTTCTCGCTAATTTGCATATTGCATTTAGCACAGGTAGTCGCAAGCGTGTTCATGAGGTTTTGCAGTTTGTTTTCATCGTCGTACAGCAGGTACTGATCATCTGCAAAAAGTAATTCGTGTATTGAGTTATGCTCTGGTTCAAATGTCTCAATTTGACCAATCTATGATGCGATTTTGTTCATGTAGATGTTAAACAACAGAGGAGAAGCACACACCCTTGTTTCACGCCGGTAGTGATTTCAAAAGCATCTGTGACACCATCAGTCGTTCTGTCGATGTGTGTACTCGAACGATATAGTGCTCTGACATTATCAAGAAGCTAGCCTTGTACACCATAATCGTCCAATATCTTCCAAAGTTTAATCCTGTCTACCTTTTTTTCTGATCAATGAAAGCAACACATAGGTTTTCGTTGTGTTCTATTGATCTTTCGCTTATTTGTCTTAAGGTGAACAAGGCCTCCGTGCAGCTCATACCTCGGGGGGAATGCAAATTGAGCTCTGGATAATTGAGGTTCAACAATAGGTCTTATTCTATGTTCCAGGATTTTGGCAAACATTTGACCAGTGTGACGAAAGTAGCGATGTCTCTGTACGTGTCACAATTTCTTTTGTCGCCCTTTTTCTTCTAAATTGGAACGATTATAGCTTGCTGCTACGTGTCTGTCTTTCCATGCCTTTGCCTTTCCCTGTTACCCCACATGCATGAATCACCTCCGTTTTTATGACGTCCTTGCCTTGTGACTTATTCTTGAGACTATTCTTTATAATACTCTGTATTTCTTGAATCATAATGTCGGGTTTGGCATGATCTTGGTTGCATGGTAGAAAAGAACTTTTCAACTTTACAATCTAGACGTCATGCATGTCTTGAGGGGTTCTTATAATGTCGGTTCAGCGTCACGGTCATTAATAATTAGGTAGCATGTGACTGCGCCCAGGACCGAAGGTGTGAAGGTGTTTTTTTCTCTGATGTAAATCTCAGCTTAATGTTCGTTCCATTTCTCCATTTGGACATGTGTATCGGTTAGTTTCTATCGGCTAATGCTTCTCAGCTGTTCTGTCCTTCGTGCGTGCGATCCAAGGGATTTTTTTATTCTTTCATATATGTCTGGTGTTGCCAGTTTGTGTTCAACTTAGAAATTCTTTCTAAACTGGAGACAGTAATCATTTGCGCAGCGTCTAGAATCGTCTTTGATTTTATTTCTAGCATTCATGAAAGCCTTCAGTGCTTTTGCATTTGGTGAGCACTGGTATTCGAATCCGGCAGCTCGTTTGGCCTCTATGACAAGAGCCCCCAATATCCGATGAGGATTCAAACCAGTCGATTGATTACACTGTTTTCCTCCCTGAATGTGGATAGCACATCACTCTGAATAGCATTACGCAGATGGTCACAGTTCTACCCGGCTGTATTTCTGTGGCCAGTTGATTGCTTCCTTGGAAGCCTTGGAGAACTGTTTAATCATCGCAGCTTACGTCATCTTACTGATGCATTTGAGTGGTTTTTCTATTTGTCTGGGGAGATTCAACCGTACTTGTTGCAACCCGATTTTACAGAAGATCATAGAGTGGGATGTGTTACGGTCTTCACTGTGACATGAACGTGTTGGCAGCACATATTTAAGAAGTGGCATTCTAGCCAGTTTCACGTCCAGTTGGGTCCAGCGCTTATATTGTGAAAGTTTTCAAATCATAATATGCTGAAGCTTTGTACTGGTCATAGATCAGTCATGGTGAACACAGAGCTCGAATTGTTGCGCTATATTTTAATTTATCTTGCCAACTCCAAACCTATCAAGACACGGGGGGGGGGGGGGGGGGGGGGGGGGTGATTCGTAATAGGCACCCATTCTGGCATATGAATCACACAACTAACAAGTTGCTCCTTGTTTGGTGTATTTTGAATAACTGCCACCAGATGGTAGTAAAACGTGTTCATATCCTCATGTACAGAGTTGGGACATCGGCATTGCGAGAGTGATAGAGCCTGCACTGGAATGCAAGCGCAGTCTTTCAAATATGGACGGATTCGTTCTGATACACTTCCACGCAGTTCGACCATATTCATCAAACATTTTCTAACTCCAAAGTTCACTGCTTGTTTCATTCGTTTGTTTGCTTCCTTCTTTTGCCAGTAAAATGTGTAATCCTTTTCATATATTGTCCAAGGGCCTGTCAGACGCGTCTCGTGTAGTGCAACCATGTCGACCGCTAGCATTTTTATTTGACCATTTACAACAGTGGTTTTCCTGGCTTCACACTCATCATGCAGAATTTATCCCACTGTATTAAGTAACCTCTGCCGCCATGTCCTACCCCGATGTGCCTGATATCTTATATCAGGTAACTGATACTTGCCGTATTGTGCCGACATATCTTCCCTTGTGCATACGCTTAGGCCTAAATATGTCGAGATAAAGCTTTTGTCCATGCAACATGTTTTCCGTTTTCTCAAAATTAGTAGATTCTAAGAATCGTTTGATAAATTGGACTGAATTGTAAGAAAAACTTTGATCCACCTGGAGCTAAAATATGCTAGATTGATTTGGTTGATTGGTCCTAGCTCATCTAATCTATCAAATATATTTATCCCATTTATCCTGACTGATACTCTATCCCATTAATTACGAGAGGTGTTCAAATGAAACCGGACCGAACTGCAGCAAGTGAACATATGTACGATGACGTCACCTCTGACGTAAACAGCTCATTCCAGCGATCAAATTTGAAATGGCATTATCCTCCAGCTCATAGTTTCCTCAGCAGTCGTTGAAAACATGGCGGGTGTGATACGGAATCCGTCCAGAGTTGATCAGCGAACGGTGATTCGGTTTCTAGGAGCTGAAGGATGTCGACCAGCTGACATTCATAACGGAAACCAGAGAGTGTATGGTGACAAAAGTGTGTCTAAGACAACACTGAAGAACTGGACAACGATATTTAAAGATGGACGTGAGTTAACGAAAGATCTTTGGAAACCAGGTCAGGTGCATATCGTTGCGTCAGAAACTGCCATGGCTAAAATTGATACAACCAATCCGGTGGACCGTCGCCGGAGTTCAGCACACTTTTGTCACCTTGCACTTTTGTCACTGCCTGCATTCTGCGATGAATGTCAACTGGTAGACATCTTTCAGCTGTTAGAAACCGAATCACCGCTTGCTGATCACCTCTGGACGGATTCCGTATCACACCCGCCATGTTTTCAACGTTTTGCTGCGGAAACTGAGTCGGAGGATAATAATTTTGCAAACTTGACGGTTGGTATGTGCTGTTTACACCAGAATTGACGTTATCATGCGCATCGTATGTATGTTCTCTTGGTACAGTAAGGTCCGGCGTCATTTGAATACCTCTCGTTTATTAATTATAACCTATCTATCTGTCCGATATATTTTACCTCAGTTATCCTAGCCTATTTATTATATATCATCTTTTTGTATCTCATCTTTTCTAGCTCAAGTACTCTGTCATATCAATTTTAACCTCAAAATCATAGCTTTTCGACTCTATCCTCTATCTGTATTGTCTATCAAAGCTCACATACACTATCCTATATAATGTAACATATCACAGCTCATCTACACTTTCTTATTAAGTTTCGCCCGCAATTCTAGCTGATCCACTCTGTTCTTTCTAATGCCCACCACATATCCTAATTCCTGTGCTTTATCACATATTCATTCTTAAATATATAGTAACGCATCTATTCTATTTTGTCGTATTTGTTATCATGGAAGCTTTAAGCAATACTTAACAATACGGTTGTCGAAACTGATGGTCTATTTATATTTACATTTAAGCAATGATAGTTCGACCAAATTCACATAATTGGCTGTTTCGAGAGTTAATCAAGGAGCTAAAATAGTGATTGATTGCTATTGCATTTGATAGGTATGTTGATACACATAAGTATTATTTCATGTACACATGTATGTGCTTTATTCAGTTTGTGTTTGTTTTCTCCTGAAGTAACATGTCTTTTCATGATCGCTAACTCTTGTGATGGTATTGTGAACAAAGTTAGCTTATTAGTTAGTTTGTTATCAGTTCCGTTGTACCCAGGAGTGCAGAGTAGTGAGGAGCCAATGTTGTCTCCCCTTGGACAGATGCGTCGCGTCTAGTGTGGCAAACATGTATCGCTGTAAAATAGTTATTAAATAGTGAATTGACCGACCTACTCATAATCCGCCCTCACGCTCGGAAGTCAGACAGCCAGCATGGTCGAGCACTGTAAGCCCACACTGCAAACCCACACTATTAACACACGGTAAACCCACACTGGAAACTGATCATGGGCATTCTCATGAGCTGACTGGGTGTCGCAGCCCGATATGTCTCTGAAACAACTGAAACAATTGTGTCCATCTACACGTTATATAGCAGTAGAGGTAGTACGCATGCCTAATATACACACTTGCTGATTTCCAACGAATTTGTGACACCATTACTAGTACCCTCCACTGTCTCATTCACTCAGTACATAGCCCGTATTTGGTCCGATGTGCCATTCTCTTTCTAATGAGACTAGGCGCGCGTAGAGAACTTTTGACAGACGTTAACATTAGGTAAGGTAAGTCCAATACTTTGAACATATAAGAAACGCGAGGCGATAATTTATTGAAAACGTACTGGAAGGGTAGGTTGAAGGTAGGGCAGCGCTATAAGAGGGAGAGAAACATCAAACGATTGACTAATGTCAGTCTCTCAGAGTGTGCCGTCAAGACAAGATACATGATATTGTAGGTCCATTGCACACAACCTTCGTTGCGGAGACGGCACTTGAAATTGAACTCTTACATCATTGCACAGAGCCCATTCATGTCAACAATGTCCAAAGCTTTCTCAGTAGGTTGTAATTAGTAACAGGGAACTGTGAAATTGACATTGGAAATCGATAATTTAGAGACGAATGGTCTGAATGGTACTTCTTAGGTTTAAATTCACATTAGTTTAAAGGCAACCTGTTGAGTTTGCAATATAAATGTATCATGTATAACAGAACACGATATACGCTTGATCAGTTATATCTCCAGTCGTTCCCAACATCTTGCAAAATGATACAGCACGATATTCTCAAGGCTATCTGTCAAATTCCGTTTTACAAACTCAAAATTGACAGTGAATGATATTCGCCAGATAATCTGTATGATCCAATGGTACTCACCTTTCTCGGAAACAATAGAACTTGTTACTCGCTAGACCATGAATCAAATCTAATTGTGTCACTAACCATTTCCAGATAGAGAATGGTATTCCTTAGATCATCCAACTAAACCAGCTGTTGCCAACCACTGCCTGATGAATTAGAAGTGGATGTAAAGATCAGAAGAGTGTGCCGAATCGGAAGCATGTCCCCAATCAGAAACATGTCCTCAATCAGAAGCATGTCACCAATTAGAAGCATATCCCCAATTAGAAGCATGTCCTCAATTAATGGCATGTCCCCAATCAAAAGCATGTCCCTAATCAAAAGCATATCCCTAATCAAAAGCATGTCTCCAATCAAAAACATGTTTCTTACCAGAAGCATGTCCCCAATCAGAAGCATGTCCCCAATCATAAGCATATCCCCAATCAGAAGCATGTCCCCAATCAGAAGCATGTCCCCAATCAGAAGCATGTCCCCAATCATAAGCATATCCCCAATCCGAAGCATATCCCCAATCAGAAGCATGTCTCCAATCAGAAGCATGTCCCCAATCAGAAGCATGTCCTCAATCAGAATCATATCCCCAATCAGAAGCATGTCAACAATCATAAGCATGTCTCCAATCAGAAGCATGTCTCCAATCAGAAGCATGTCCCCAATCAGAAGGATGTCCTCAATCAGAAGCATATCCCCAATCAGAAGCATGTCGACAATCAGAAGCATGTCTCCAATCGGAAACATGTCCTCAATATTAGCATGTCCCCAATCAGAAGTATGTATGTCCCCAATCAGAAGTATGTTCCCAATCAGAAGTATGTCCCCAATCAGAAGTATCTCCCCAATCAGAAGTATCTCCCCAATCAAGAAGCATGTCTCCAATCAGAAGTATGTCACCAATCAGAAGTATGTCCCAAATATAAGCATGTCCCCAATCAGAAGCCTGTCCTCAATATAAGTTTGTTTCCAATCAGAAATATCCTCCCAATCTGAAGCATGTCCCCAATCTGAAGCATATCCTCAATCAGAAGTATGCCCCCAATCAGGAGCATGTCCCCAATCAGAAGCATGTCCCCAATCAGAAGCATGTCCCTAATCAGAAGCATGTCCCCAATCAGAAGCATATCCTCAATCAGAAGTATGCCCCCAATCAGGAGCATGTCCCCAATCAGAAGCATGTCCCCAATCAGAAGCATGTCACTAATCAGAAGCATGTCCCCAATCAGAAACATTTCCCCTAACAGAAGTTGTCTCCAATCAAAAGCATGTTCCATCTGAGAAGGATATGTTCAATTAGAACGAACGTATTATAACAGCTGCACTGGCTGACCATTATGGAATAGTTACTGCACATAAAAGAGTAAGCAAAGCATGCTGTAGTTTTTCTTGTACATTCAGATAAACTAAATCCTTTGCGGAAATATAAGAAATAAATGAAATAATCGTTTGCTTGCAAACGGTGAAAAGTGGAAAAACAACTACACTGATCAAGATCTACACTTCAAGGAATAATAATGTGGAAAATAGGAGACAGTTTTTTTTTCAACGTTTGTCAAACGTTATTAACAAAGTCAATAACAAGGATCCTTTAATGTAATGGGAGATTTTAATGGAAGAACAGCAAAAAAAGGCCATCACACGGTTTCTGCTTAGGGCTATTCAGTGGCGTGTCTTTAGAACGGAAATGCACTGGAGATGTTCTCATTAATTATTTATGTACAGATAATGGTTTATTAATAACAAACACCCTCTTCTCAGAGTCGAAATAGTCACAAGTGGAACAACGCAGATGTCGCATCTCAAATTGATTACATATTACTAAGACTTAGAAATTTAAAACGTCAGAGCCGCCTTCTTCTATGTTCGTTCTCAATCTCCGGCTACCAATCACTAAACAAACAGGGTTTTGCAAGTAGTAAGATGTAGTCTGAATGCGTTGTGTTGTTAGTTTACAGCTTGACTGCGGTATTTGCACCTTTCGGTTCGACGCATCCGTGTTCGGCAGCAGACAGAGTCTCCGGTAACTACTTTATAGATTCAGATCAGCCGCCTGAAGTAAGGATAAATCAGGAAACATAGTTGCCAACAATCGATATGAATCTAACAAAATTATAAGATAGAGATATCAGGACAGAGTTATGAACTGTATTGACATAGGTTTTTGATACACCAAACAAACGCAACCTGCCGACGTAGTTAGTGAATAGAATATCTTTCAAACATCCCTGACTGATAAACTCGCATTCAAGGTGTGGCTGTCATCCAAAATGCAAGACGATTCTTTATGTCCTACCAAACAGCAGGACGATTCAATGGTTTACCAAACAGCAAGACGATTCAATGTCTTACCAAATAGCAAGACGATTCAAGTCTTACCAAACAGCAAGACGATTCAAGTCTTACCAAACAGGAAAACGATTCAATGTTTTACCAAACAACAAAACGAAATACCACACCAGTCATAAAAATCATTAAAGAAAAATCATAGAGAACAAATATTGCGAAATACTAACTACCATGTGTAAGAATTGCATTAGGAAAAGTTTTTTTAAAATATCGAAGCATTGCGGTTAAGAAACGAGAGCCTTAATCCTAGAACAATCATTAATGCCACAATTGGATCACCAATATTTTGAAAAGATTATTCCCAAAAAACTTCTCAACCCGACAGATACCCAGAAGAACTCTGCGGCACCTAATATATTGGTTTCTTGAAATAGAAAGCGCTATAAAGAACCTCTCAAGAAATACGTCTCATGTTATGGACAATATGACTAAAAATGCAGCAATTTAGGTTAGTGAGAATATTTGACGTGGCTAAACAAAATCGTTGCACAGATATGGAATGAAAGAAAAGTTTCAGACGACTGACAGCAAGCTACTACAGTTTCATTGTGGAAGAGGACCAACAATATTTTTTTTTGGATATGATGCATATCGAAATATAGAGCCCAGAGCAAACCACATTGATGTCCCTACAAATAGGCATACATTCATTAATGAAGAACAAACGAGCTACGATAACAACAATATGGCACCAGAGGAGCACATGATGGCAAAACTAACAATGAATGAAATGGAAGAGGCCATGAGAACTCTAAAGAAAAATAAATCGCCCGGAAAAGATGGTGTAACAAACGAAATGCTGATGGGGTTGGGCCAAACAGCAAAGAGGAAGTTACTATCAGTCCTGAACCAAAGCTGGAAAAGGGGAATTGTACCTCTGGCATGGAAAGATGTTGTAATTATACCAGTACCAGGTGGTCAGGTGGTGTTTGGGATATGGGCAGGTGGTGGGATATGGGCAGGTGGTGGGATATGGGCAGGTGGTGGGATATGGGCAGGTGGTGGGATATGGTCAGGTGGTGTTTGGGATATGGGCAGGTGGTGGGATATGGGCAATTAGTGGGATATGGGCAGGTGGTGTTTGGGATATGGGCAGGTGGTGGGATATGGGCAATTGGTGGGATATGGGCAGGTGGTGGGATATGGGCAGGTGGTGTTTGGGATATGGGCAGGTAATGGTGGGATATGGGCACGTGGTGGTGGGATATGGGCAGGTGGTGTGATATGGTCAGGTGGTGGGATATGTGCAGGTGGTGTTTGGGATATATACAGGTGATGGTATATGGTCAGGTGGTGTTGTGATATGGGCAGGTGGTGTTGGGATATAGTCAGGTGGTGTTGGGATATGGGCAGGTGGTGTTGGGATATGGGCAGGTGGTGTTGGGATATGGGCAGCTGGTGTTGGGATATGGGCAGGTGGAGTTGGGATATGGGCAGCTGGTGTTGGGATATGGTCAGGTGGTGTTGGGATATGGGCAGGTGGTGTTGGGATATGGGCAGCTGGTGTTGGGATATGGGCAGGTGGAGTTGGGATATGGGCAGGTGGAGTTGGGATATGGGCAGGTGGAGTTGGGATATGGGCAGGTGGAGTTGGGATATGGGCAGGTGGAGTTGGGATATGGGCAGGTGGAGTTGGGATATGGGCAGGTGGGGTTGGGATATGGGCAGGTGGAGTTGGGATATGGGCAGGTGGAGTTGGGATATGGGCAGGTGGAGTTGGGATATGGGCAGGTGGAGTTGGGATATGGGCAGGTGGAGTTGGGATATGGGCAGGTGGGGTTGGGATATGGGCAGGTGGAGTTGGGATATGGGCAGGTGGGGTGTTGGGATATGGGCAGGTGGAGTTGGGATATGGGCAGGTGGGGTGTTGGGATATGGGCAGGTGATTGGATATTGATAGGTGGTGTTGTGATGTGGGCAGGTGTTGGGATATGAGCGGGTGGATAGCAGGTGGTGGGATAATGGGTGGTTGTGGGATAGAGTCAGAATAAATACTAACTAACTGTGTGCTGCACCAAAATGTTAATACAATTCCAACAATGTGCAGAGAGCACAGTAAATCATGCGTGTGATTTTGCGAAAGGAAAATACAAGATTGGATAAAACCCTAAAAATTGTGGGGGTGAGAAAACTAATCAAAAGAAGAAATTGGTAACAAATTCCATGATACTAAACTTTAGTTACAGAGACCAGTATAGACAACTGAATAAGTAAGCAAGGCGCCAAACTAGAATCAACAAAAACAAATTTGAATTTCCTTGCAAGGTAATCAAAAGAAGTAGCGCTAAGGAACTAACAGGTATCATATGTGCAAAATAAGGTGTAAACAGAATGAGACCAGTGACAGATAAAGATGTAAACATCATCACCACATAACATGGACAAGATCAAGATCATTTCAGATTAACGCTCTGTAAGCATCCACCTCAGACGCAGGTAATCAATCCTAAGTTCTGAACAGATTTAATGGTAAGCACATACATTCCTGGAATGACACAAATTATTACAGATGTAAAAACGCTGTAGAATGCAAAAGCCCTAGGTCATTAACGCTTGAACGCAGAACTTGTATACAGCATATCCTGAATTAGCAGCATATATATCCTCCAATCAAACATTTACATAAAAATGGCAGACAGGCACAAGACTACCGTAATGAAGCTAAAGAACGATTAGAACATTAACAAAAAAGCGATCTCGTGTACAATAACAAAGTGCAATCAGTTTTGCATTAGTTCCCAACAAGAGTATTAGGTATGAGAATAATGATATGTGATGTTGTTTAATGCCACAATGAGTAAGTTTACTCTTGTGTACACCCTGAAAATGGTGTTAATTGGCGGGATGTAGTAGCTTTCTTTACATCCCGATCGTACTGATGAAGGGTGGACTGTGGTGCTTATGGCAGTTGTGCTTTGCTTGGTTTTATCTGCGCGATGACAAGATCGTGTCACTGACATCGAGGCTCTCTCGAGGGCTAACATCCCCAGCATCCATGCACTGCTAGAAAAAGCACGACTAGGATGGGCCGGACACCTCGTCCGTATGTCAGACGAGCGGCTCCCAAAGAAGCTTCTCTGCGTCGAGCTGAGAGTGGGATGGCGCGAGAGAGGGCGCCCAAAGAAACGTTTTAAAGAAGATCTGAAGGATTCACTTAAAAGTTGCCAGATAGACATCGACACTTGGGAATGTCTTGCGCAAAAACGGATCTGACTGGAGAAGGGCAGTCAAATCGGGTGTAGCTACCGGCGAAGACGACCGTGTTGTGAAAGCGTAAAGCAGACGCGAGACCCGGAAATCCCGAACAGCGGGAACACCATCACCTTCTACAGACCTCGTGTGTCCGATATGAAGCAGATGTTTTCGTGCCCGCATTGGCCTGTTCAGCCACATGCACACCCACACCCAACAGGGAAATCTGTGACAAGGATGATGTCGGCGGTCCTCATCGACAACGATGGACAGCTGTTATTATTATCTGCTCGATGGTCACTATCACGGGAATCACACCAACCCACTTCACGACAGCCAGGCTGCCTTGATAACAGTAAGAACGCTACAGGAAAGGCTAAATAGAAGAGAGATAGTGGTCTTGGTCAGCATATTGTGCCTGGTCATGACGCGACGTCCTGGTCAATATATTGTGCCTTGACCGGAGTAACTTCTCAAATTTGGACTATATAATACAATGAATATCAATAGCGTTAGATTAATAAAACTGAGGAAATAATACGCAGGGTGCAGTAGTAACTGGTTCGCTGATAACATATCTTTTCACTCAGAAACATTTTAGCTCTATTAAGAATAAAAAACAACTGCACATACATTTTGTTGATTTTGAAAAGGCCTTCGGACTTGACAACCTATGATAATGAAAATAGCTTAGCTGTATCGTTTCCATCAATAAATGTTCATATACATGTATACATTTTACATGAAATGTTGGACAGAGTGACCAACCGTTAGTGTTGGAAACAGGAGTATTGTAGAGACAACCCTTATCAACCATTCTCTTCGTGAATGTTATTGACTGTGTGATACAACATACTCCAGATGACACCACAAAATGAAAAATAAGATGTACATTATTTTCTGCCCTGGAAGATATGTAATACGCAAATGACATTATGGTATTTGCACACTTCTACCAACACATTCAAGAGAAAGCGGAAAGATTGGGACAGAAAACTAGATATCGATACATTTTATTGGGGAGGAAAGATCTGCCAAAGACGAATGTGTTGATCTGAAAGATACAAATATCGCAGGAAAGCTGTAAACTATCGACACAACGCATTCCGTTCTTCGGACTACAACCTGCAAAGGCCTGTTCAGGGCTTGGAAGAGGGAGATTGAGAACGAACGATGAAGAGAGGGGAAGAAAGAATAGTGCTGCTGTCAACTATTGTGAATATAACTTAGGTTAATACGTTAGGTGGTGAATATGTCTGTTAAGGTAGCCCCATCATGTTAAAGAAAGGCCCAGCAGAAACCACCTTTATGAGAACACATACATTTTGTTACCCGTGCTTTCCGCAAAGATGCATGATGTTGTAGTGTCACTGAACTGTTACTTTAAGCAAAAAGGATATTTGATATCAAGTGATGTGTACATCCTCAGTCATAATATCGTTACGGGGCTGGTGTGTGAAAGACAGTAACGTCTTAAACTGAACGGCACCCTATGATTTACTCGTTTCTGTCATGATCGTGTTCCGAAGAAAGAGGCATTTACTGGAGACCTTATTATCTGATTGACTTTCTCGTAGCATGACTTTCTCGTAGCACGACTAGGAATGATGGGATAAAATGACCCATTCATTTGTATTTACGTTTCCCTCTAATTAAGAGGATAAGCGGCGTTAGAAACTGAGGTTGCCTCTTTTGGAACATGTGTATTTGCCTATTGTTGTAAGCCTGTGTTGCTTTAGGAATACTGCTATGTTGTTTTATTTAGGAATACTGCTATGATGTTTTATCTATCTGCGATTTGTTCTTCGCGTTCAATAAAGGCACATGTTCTTTAAATACGTGCAGTTGAAGCTGATTATGTTATGCCAAAACTATCTCATTCTATATATTGCTATGTATTCATGATTGTTTTCATAATAGTTATGATGTCACAACTTGCCATCCTATCTATTTAATTTAATTTAAAACGTAGTAATGTTTATCTTTTGTATCTTGCAAGACTGAAGAGATCAGGGGACAACCATGGAAGTCAAGTCTCCTCAGCATGGGTGTACTATCTGTGGCAGGTACTGTCATTCGCTGATCGGCCTTTACAGTCGAAGCAGACTGTACAAAAAGAAAACAGAAAACAGCCTGTCAAATCTCGAAGCGAGCTATGTGCATGGTCTACTGAGACTGAGACGCCAATGATGATGATGTATCTTTCATAATGAGGCAGTTTGGCATGGTAGCACACAGTGTAAAGAAATATACTTTTTTTTTTATCAAGTTGATGTTTTCAGAGGTAATCACAGCTGATTAGTCACAGCAGAGGTTTTCTGACATATAATTTCCTCACACAAATGACTTATTACGCTACAGAATTGTATATCTTTTAGATCAGCGCCTCCTGTGAAAGTAACCAAATAAAAACTAAATCTCGTCAAATGTATGAACATGGAGAAATGTGAAAGTCAGTGGACCGGCAAAGATCGTTAGTGTGTGAAATGTAATCTCACTTCTCAGTGAGCAGATTACACAAGATATGACACACCCATAGGCCACAGACAAATTGCGTGGCTACTCAAAAATAAATTATATTGACTGACAAAGAAATAAACCAAAATTAAAGAGAACACTCCTGTTCCCTGTATAATAAATATATAGTTTTTTAGCTAGATGTCAATGAAAATTCATCTCCTGTGGGTGGTCCTTTTCTGAATACCAATGACCCCTTAAGGACATTTCATTTACTTTTTCGGTCACTAGATAGTTTGTGTGCGCTATATTCGGTGTCGATTTTTATATGGTTAGTTTTTGATGGAATTTTTTTATTGCTCATATTGGGTCAAAGGGAAGGATCCCATAGGCCGCTGGATCAATTGTTCATTTTGAAATACTGTTGCGAAGTCATCTGTTTTTTTAAAGAAAAGATATGTTGTCTTTGTTGTGAAAATTATTTTTATTTTAAATATCGTGTCAAAGTTGTTTTGATGTGATGGATTCATGATATCAGAATAGAAACGAAGGAGAAGACAAAGTAGGAACTAGAGACAAATCGTTAGGTTGCGAACTCAAAACAATTATACAACTAGATTGCAGACACAACACGTTAGATAGACAAGGGATAACATTCAGACATCGCACTGATTGGCATCCTGTCAGTATCGAGAGACAATGGACGTCACGCTAGATAGGGGGCAGTCAGTTGTTGCCCTTGCTTTCGTCGCACACGTCTGGAGTCTGTATCTTGACGCATCTTGTCTTCCCCTGCCTACAGACCAACACACAAAGCCTACCTTCGGCCGGGTCTGTCTTTAGTAAGTTCCTCCCAGTTGGAGGTGTTCATATCCAACACTTTAAGGTCACGCTTGCAAACATCTATCTAGCGGAGGAAGGGTGTACCTTTGTTTCGCTTGCCCGTGATCAGCTTTCCGTATAGGATATCTTTTGGTATTCGCCCATCCTCCTTTCTACGCACGTGACCAAGCCACCGCAGCAATCTGTGCACGGTCCAACACGTTGTTGTTTGTCACTGTAGTTACGTGAAATTCAAAGTATGTGCCTCAGACAGCGCACATGAAAAGCATTTAGACTTTTTTCGTGTGAGGCATACAGAGTCCATGTTTCGCTGGCATAGAGCAGGGTACTAATCACACATGATCTATACACAGCAACCTTTGTGTAGATGTTATTTCACACTCTCCGTGAGAGCCTGTCAAGGGCTGATTAGGCACATTCCTAATCGCTTTTTGCAGCTCTGCGTTTATTGACAGGTTGTCGGTGATCATAGATCCGAGGTAGTTGAACTGATTTACTACCTTCAGACTGTTATCGTTTAAGACAATGTCTGGAGGATTTGCACCCTGTGCCATTATCATAGACATCATACTGCAAACTGAATTGTCATGTGTGCAACGTGTACAAAATTAGACCTACTTACATTTCTCGTATGCAGATCAAAAATAAACAATAAAACATGTTTTCCAAGTATGTAGGTTCAATTAGAGGTACACAGTGGCTTCGTGACCCCCTGCCGCCCATGTGAAGGAAACCATGTATGGCGACAGAAAAAGCACGTACTTTAAATATGGAAATAGAGGTGGTTGAAAATATACCAGGTATTGGAAACAAAAACTGCCAGACTGAAAAAGAAAGGAGAGATACTACCCTAAGCTTTAAATCGAAAAACTACCCAAGCATGGACTGGACCCATGCATACAACGACGGTTATGTAACAAACACTACACAGAACGGAGGGGCAGGAGCATTCCTGAACCTACCAAATGGCAGAAAAATAACACTGTCATTCGCTACTGGTAAGTACACAAGCAATTTCAGAGCGGAGGCAGAGGCACTGAGGGCGGCAGTGGAAGAAATGGTGACACATAAAGAAAATGAAAGCCATATAGTATTGCTTACAGATGCTCTCGCCGTAGTCACAGCGCTAAAAAGCCAGAAAAACACTGAGCTTAATGACTTAAGAACAGCACTCTGTCAACTATGCCAGCAGTCCGCACCTAAAAGGGTAGTGGTATTGTGGGTCCCATCACACTGCAACATCCAAGGCAACGAGGAGGCAGACAGACTGGCAAAAGAAGGCGCAAGACTACCACAAACAGATACTAGTATGACGTACGAAGAGTCAAAACGGCTTATTAAAGCCAGATACATGACCAAATGGGAAACTGAACATACCGGCTACACCAAAAACGATGCCAATTACCAGTTGAACAGAAGAGAGCAGGTCGTTGTCTTCAGACTTCGCACTGGCCACAATAGACTGAGGTCCCACCTATTCAACAAATTGAAGATAAGTGGTACCGACGAATGCCCGTGTGGTACTGGGAAAATGACCGCTGAGCATCTGCTGCAGAACTGCCCGACATACGAGGATCAGAGAGAGCAGATGTGGCCATCACCAGTGGAACCACAAGACAAGCTCTATGGCAGTGTCGACAGCCTCAGGATGACCGCCGCTTTTTTCTAAAAAATAATGGTTACTGCCTGACTGCGTACGAAGAAGAAGAAGAAGAAATATGGAAATTAATGAGATTAATTTAGACCGAGTTAATTAATGTAACAAAGATATGTCGAGAGGGATCTATACTAAGTTCATGAACCCTTTTCCACGTGCATGTTTTACAGGCATACATGAAATCTGCCAACTAACCTGGTGTATGTGATAATATATATGATGATAAGTCAATAAGTAGATCACAAACTGTTATAAGATAGCTGAAACGTTTAGTTGGTAGTTTATAATGGTGGCATTCGAGGGCAGCAACATAAAGCTTTATGATTACTGTACGTAGCAGAAGCTCAAATGTAAAATAACATTCACGTGCACAGAGGAATGTAGAATGAAAGAACAGATTGGTGTTGTTTGGCACAAATTTTTTCACATAAGATATTCATAAGTTAATGTGTCGTCATGCGATATGATAAAAACGTTCAGACCTGCTGACTAGAGGAGTACTGCTCAGCCATGGCAGTACCTGATCATATATGGCTCGATTAACCCAGGAGAAAAATGAACAGCTAGGATAGAAACTTCTAGAACGTCCAGCTTACAGCTCTGACTTAGTCCCAATAGATTTCTCGCAGTCGCATGACGAAGAGGTTGGACATGAAAATTAAATGTTGCTGAGCTAGCAGACCAAAGACTTACGTGCTGCAGGTTGTGGTGCACTGATAAAAGGATGAGATAATCAGGTGAAAATTATATTGGAAAATAATGTTCAATGTAGGGGCAATAATAAATGGTTTTTAAGCTTCTATCATTGATGTTAAAAATATTTACGACCTACTTACTGACGCAATTTACTAGCAAAATCATAAATGAACATCAATCAAAACCAATCATTTTATTGTTTCATATTCACTACACATTTAAATTTAAAATTACAGCTTATTTACGAGCTTCTGGCTTGTATCAAACAGCGGTATAACTGGAGCATGCAGCACATGTGCACCAGCACGTCAAATATAAAATACATTTAAAAGTTGGAAATCAAATACTGTTTCAAGTTTAAGTAACAATCAACACACACACACACACACACACACACACACACACACACACAAACCGAAACAGTCACAAACTTAAAATCAGACTACAACAGTTAGAAATATGTGCAACACAAAGTTAAGTGTGCTGCACAATAAGTATAGTTTTTATGGCAAAGATGGCGCCATAACTGGCTGCGAGTCTACATTTCTCTACTGTTTTGGATCATTATGGATGCCGCTAGACAACGGATTTGCCTGGACTTCACACTAGTCGACGACTTACACTTGTGTTCACGGAAACGTGGTGTTTTCCGTCGGGACTTGTTATTTCGTTCTTTTTTTTGTGATTTCTTCCATCCGTTCATCCTGGTCTGGACGCCGGCTGAATGGAACTACGCTTATACCTGTGTCGTATTTCACGGGTTAGTTCTGCCGGTTCACCTTCACGAATTTGGCGTGTGGGAATTTTAGATGCTACTATGATGAGCTGAATACAGCTAGGGAGAGATGCCAGACTCACTCACACGCTGAGTGTTGTCCATACGACCTCTTGTGGTTATCGAAAAGGCACGACAAACTGCGTTAGATGCCATTCCACCTTTCTACCCTGCGGGTTACATGTTTAAGGAAAGGCTTCGGTGGTAAGCCTGACACAAAATCTGCATACTATGCTATCTCCAGTCGTCTCGATGAATGTCTTGCCACTGGCAAAGGTAGCTTAGGCTCTGTGAGTGAGGTTGACAAAAGGCGCAGTTTCTTCCTCACTATAATCCAAATCACCGCGCAAGTCACCCATTTCAGCGGACACAGCAAGAGATACGACTGTCCACACGGCTGAACAAAGAGAGTGGTCGTCCACACGGCTGAACAAAGAGAGTGGTCTTCATCACTTGTGATGGACAACTATTATACAATGAAACATGTTCTAGATTGGAAATGCCTCGAAGAGTAATGCGTTCTGGTAACGTATACGTTTTGAACTCACTGGAGTGGTAACATTTTGTGACACGTACTATGAAACAGCGACCTCAACCCAATTAGTTTGTGAACGTTAGAAACTTAGCTCTCCTGAATATTTTCCGGGTTTTTTATACACAGAAAACAAACTGGCTCCCATATGTTCTGTGGGAAGGACAACACAAATGTTTAAAATTTCTTAATGTCTGTCAACTCCACCAGAAATACACGACGACAGCTAGTCGTTTTCAGTTCATTATACACATACCGTGTAATGCGACGATTGGGTCCTCAAACACTCAGGACAATATGTGTGGTTAAATTAAAACAAAATAAAGGCGATAAAGGCGAATACATATTTTGACTACAACAATACATAATTTTAAACAGAGGTATGTGGTTCACGTTGGCAATCAAGTGTCAACAAATGAAGCCAACGGCATAGAAAAAATACATTCAAAACGGTAAGTGAACAGCGTAGGAATAAAACTCAAATATCATGTGATGAAGAAACAATCTTGTTCCAGGAAAATCGTAGGACCACCACTACAGCTGATCCCTAGACAGAAAATCTGTATCAAGCATTTGCTGTAACGGCTTCAATACCAATGATTTTACATGTAGATTCTAGCCCCAAGCAGAGTCTTATTTAGTAGTATTTTGTAAAGCACTTGGAAAGCTGACATTGGGTCTATTTGTGTCCTCCAAAGAGCAACTCAGAGGACGTACGAAGATATGTCAGTAAATAGGTCACAAATGGCAATTTAACAAAAAATGTCAATGAAATACGAATTTTAACCTCATTTTTTATTGTACATAGATTGCCTCTTATTTCTCAACATAATTTGCACTAACATTGAAACACTTACTCTATCGTCATGCCAGTGCACCAAAACCTGCATTCTCAAGTACATTTGCACTTCATGATCTACCTCTTCGTCAACCGTGAAACTACTTCTGCCAAGTAGAGATCATACAATATCATGTAGGCTAAACCATGTGAACACCTTATTTCAGTCGCTACATTGTCTCTCGTTACTCGCATGTAGCTCGAATTATTTCCCCAGCCCGTCAAACAGATGCTTCTTTTGCAATATTTCTCTTCTTTTTTCATCCTCTGACCAAGGTCGGTCCCGGTTTCTCTTAACAGGACACCATTATTTGTGAGTCTGTTTTATCATGCATTGTTCAAAATTTCTATAATTTTGTTGTTTTAGAGCAGCTGACACAGAAGAGACTTCAGTCAGGAGTATTGTGTTTGCTGTGGATATCTTCATCTTGGATTACAAAATCAGCCTAGCCGTCAATGTATCTGTTCCAGTTGTTAGTAATAAATTGTTTGCAGAAAGTTGTTTGCCTCCCCCCCCCCTTCCTCTCTCTCTCTCTCTCTCTCTCTCTTCCTCAGCCAGAAACCGCACTTTTATGGGCCGACCTTCTGTGAACATCATGATACACTGAGTGGGCATGCAACCGAATGTTTGACATCGGTGTTGATGGAAATCTCATCCTCAATGGCAAATCACAAGACAATTCAATTAATTAGTTTCCTTCAATTGGATCAAATTCACTTTCTATCTGTCAGAAGTAATTGTTCATTAGTACACGGTTTTTAAACCGCACTATTAACACTCGGCACTATTAACACTGACGTTATTTCCTTTCATGATTGTCACAGTTACGTTCCGTTTTATGTGATTTTAACATATTTTATTTTTACAGAAAATAATTTACACTCCATTAGACTTTTTCAGAATCTATCTATTTGTTGGGAACTACTGAACTTAGATATTTATTTTGTCAACATTAGCTCCCTGTCGTTTTTAGACAATTAATTATCTCTCTAACCACCTCCTGCATTTGACTTCCCACTTATCCCGCCCCTTTCGAGATGTGAGGATAGCTACTGCAACATGTCACTTGAAGTCTTTTTCAGGACGCACAAGAGACTAACCTACTCATTGTGGGCATTCGCAAACAACAACCATACGGTTACTATTATTTGTATTACTTAAAATAACGTTTATAATAAACACACCAAATTAATAATTAGCTATTAGTTTAACATGAATAAACAATTTTCCGTAGCAAAAAATTGTAAATGATGCGTCATGTGATACACATATTACCAAAAGACACTTATTAGTCGCGGGCAACACGCGGCGGCACAAACAAGTGGGAGCGCATGGCGTCCTAGTGACCACTGGTTTTAGACCACCAATTAACATCCCTTCTTGTTTTCGGTAAGACAAATTGATTATCGAAGATTCTGTTATTTTATGTTAAATTGAAACGACATCACTACATTATGGACAGACCTATTGGTGATCACTTATCAGTCTTCTCTCTCTCTCTCTCTCTATATATATATATATATATATATCTTTTCTTCTCTCACAACAAAGAGGTAAGGGTATAAGCTCTTAAGGCCCCTGTTAATGTTTGGTTCAACACGTTCCAGTTGACCGTGTCTAGTGTGCTCGTATGTCATGTCAAACCTGCAATCTGTGGATCGATAATTCACCGAATGTAGTACATGATTCAACTGGGTGTTATTGATCGATATCAATATGTCCTCTAATTCTTCTTCTTCTTCTGCGCTTGCCCTGAAAAAGATGATGTGACGTTGTGTGGAAATTTTCAGCGAGGCTGCAAAGCTGCAATATCTGCGACTTTCGGCCCGTCACATCCGATTTCAGCCTCTTTATTTTGGGGTGCCTAGTTTGTCTTCCCACAGCGATCCCTATTCGCATAGCCAGACTGCACTAGTGCAGCCTGTTCCCTGGTATCAAGCTGTGATACAAAATAGGATCTTGGACAGCTGTAGTTGTCTGGTCCTGATGCAGACGGCATTCAGATGTAATGTCCCTATACCACGATGCTTTGAAAATCAGGTATTCTGCTCTTTATTGTCATAAACCCCGTCATTACCATGACAGTTTAACCACAGACGTACCTCAAGGAGTATCTATATATGTTACACATTCAAGTCGTAGGCATTTCTCTTGTACCTCGAAAAGCATTTATATATATATATATATATATATATATATATATATATATATATATATATATATAAATATATATATATATTAATGCTTTTGGAGGTACAAGAGAAATGTCTATGTACGATTACTACCTTGATAAATGAGATCCGAAGACTAATATATAAGCGATAAAACCCATCCATTGTTCAAAACTGACAAATCATAGTGATACACTTTGGAAATGACGAAGAACATCAGTTTTATTACAGCAAAACTACTGCTGATCAATACGAAAAAAACAACCTGACATGACATTATGACATATATAATGGCGTCCAGTGAGAATAGAACTAATGTATGTCATAAACATTGTTATCAACCAGTTCCCAGCAGAATAGACAAAAAGGTTACATGTTCTTCTTGACGGAACACGAATATTTATGTTTAGAATATGTTAAAGTACAATCGCATTGACTTTATACGTCATAGACAATAGCGGAAGATGAGTGATAGATATAGAGAATGTACTCATCTGGGGCAGCAGATAATGGCGGTCACATATAATACCTTCATCTTCTCTCGTTTAAGTAAAGGACAGGGTGCACTATTCTTTGAATGTCAAATAAAAGGTTTCTCATAAAGCTTACTCTTATTATACTTTCCTAGATTAGTTAAATATAGATATACAATTAAAAAGGAACTTTCATACCTTATTCTTGAGGAATAATTTGCTGCAGAAACATCACTGGAATGACAGAGATATTCTTACATAGACTAGATACCTTGATGACAACGGTTGTAGTATGCATATTTTGTACAAAATTCGGAAACTTAAAAATTACATTAACAAATATTTACCGATAAACATATAGAGTCACCAGTCTTACGTTTCACTATTTATGTGTGTGTGTGAGTGTGTGTATGCGTGTGGTGTAATTCGTGTGTCTTTGTGAATAAATGTTATCATGATCTGATTGGCTGTAAGGTTGTCTGAGCATGTCTATCCATTTGACCATATCCTCTGGATGGTCAGCCTGAAACTGGTTATAAGGTTGCCTGAGCATGTCTATCCATTCGAGGTTGTCCTCTGGTTGGTCAGCCTAAGACTGGTTGTAAGGTTGTCTGAGCATGTCTTTCCATTTCACCCTAACCTCTGCAGCTCTCTGCATGTAATCATTAATTCATACTTTACTGTCTCTGCATAACAGAGATATAAAGGTGGGTCTTGTTCGCTCTCCCACCCACCCCCTCCCTCCTGAATGACGCCCTCTATTTTCTTCTGTACCCGACTTTCATGTCGTATATTGTGTCCGTGTCACCCTAATCTCCATTGTGGCTGTCTCATTTTCAAAATTTATCTCTGTGCGTCTGTCTCAGTGATGACATTGTCATTGGATCTTCTTTCTGTCCAATTCATTCGTTTCATTCTACGATAGCACCAAATGTCAAATGCTGGTAATTTTTTGTCATTCTTCTTTGTTAGAGACCAGCTGGTCCTTGCACTATGGGTTGATTTCAATGCGACCTTCGATAGGATATGGGAAAAATGGCCTTATGAAAAAACTAGGGTGAAGCGAGATTCAAGGCAACATGCAAACTGGGAGTAATTTTACCAACAATTTTTCTTCTTTATATTAACGACTTGGTCAAGGATCTCCCCGCTGGAGGGAGTGAAAGCTGCCTTATATGCAGACGATCTAGTACTCTGGTGTGCTGAGGAACACGCACTAGAGCAAACCATAGCATGCAGGTGGCAGCAGACATTCAGTCAGCGTGGGCAGAGAAATGGAGTGTCACAATAAACCTAGACAAGATGTTCCACAACGCCATTTTCCCATTCCCCAAAAGACCAAACAATCAGCTTGCGCTTAGGAATGTCCATGATCAAGGGAGAAAACTTCCCTAGCTATCTTGGGCTGACATTTGATAACCGGCTTACTTGGAATAAACATATTAAAAATGCAGAAGAGACTGTCCAAAGCCGACTAGGCCTACTCGGAACATTAACAGGCACCAGATGGGGAGCAATGGAAAGAGCCCTTAAGAAAGTATCAATGGAGTAAATAAGATCTCACTTGGAGTTCGGATCCACAGCTTGGTCATCAGCTGCCAATAAATATCTGCAGTCATTGGACAAGGTGCAATACAAAGCCCTCAGGCTCATTACAGGAGCCATGAAAACTATGCCGATTATAGAGATGCAGAAAGTTACAGGCTGAGGTTCAAGCTCTCAAACAGGCTGAGGTTCAAGCTCTCAAACAGGCTGAGGTTCAAGCTCTCAAACAGGCTGAGGTTCAAGCTCTCAAACAGGCTGAGGTTCAAGCTCTCAAACAGGCTGAGGTTCAAGCTCTCAAACAGGCTGAGGTTCAAGCTCTCAAACAGGCTGAGGTTCAAGCTCTCAAACAGGCTGAGGTTCAAGCTCTCAAACAGGCTGAGGTTCAAGCTCTCAAACAGGCTGAGGTTCAAGCTCTCAAACAGGCTGAGGTTCAAGCTCTCAAACAGGCTGAGGTTCAAGCTCTCAAACAGGCTGAGGTTCAAGCTCTCAAACAGGCTGAGGTTCAAGCTCTCAAACAGGCTGAGGTTCAAGCTCTAAAACAGGCTGAGGTTCAAGCTCTCAAACAGGCTGAGGTTCAAGCTCTCAAACAGGCTGAGGTTCAAGCTCTCAAAGAGGCTGAGGTTCAAGCCCTCAAACAGGCTGCCAACCTGATCCAGAACACTAATTATGATTGCACCAAGTAGTCATCTTCACAAACTCATTATCTGTGTTCAACCTCTTAAGGGTGTAATCTCTCGCTTTTGAGAAGGGAACTGGGTAGGGTACCTGATGGAAAGCGAATTATACTCCAGTGGCTGCCATCCCACTGCGGCGTGACTGGAAATGAGAGGGGTAGATGAGCTTACAAGGAGGGGAAGAGAACGTGAAGAAGAAGATAGTGAAATCACATACTGAAAAATAGAGTTGGCCAGGCTGTCAGAAGAGAACAGAACCAACCCAACGATGACTACCACACCCTTGACCGACAGGGTCAGACTTTCATTCTTTTAGATGGTCTTAGTCTTGTGTTATTAAAATATTTGCATGTTTCATCATCCCTGTATCATTTCAGGTTTTTCCTACATCGCGATACACCTGTTAGAAGTCTATTTCGGAGAAAAGCAGACCGGCAGGCAAAAATCGTCTATAGTCCGAGTGAAAATCATCGCCTGGGTCGTTGGGATCCGTTCTGCACAGAGCGCTGCCATCCATCCCAGAGCGAGCCCGGTCGGTTAGTCGGTTGGTGTGTGTACGGGCCCCTGCCAGGTGGTCTTAGGGAGACGAAGTGAGGGACGAAACAACTGTCAGTCGGTCCCTGCGGCCGTCCTGGTGAGGCTTTTTACACAACTATCCCTCCATTCATCGCCGACCGGTGTGTGTAGTTCGTCCGTCTCCGACAGATATCTGGTTGATCCTGCCAGTAGTCATATGTTTGTCTCAAAGATTAAGCCATGCATGTCTAAGTTCACACTGTCTCACGGTGAAACCGCGAATGGCTCATTAAATCAGTCGAGGTTCCTTAAATGACACGATCCTACTTAGATAACTGTCGCAATTCTAGAGCTAATACATGCTTACCCAGCTCCGACCCTCCCAGAAAGAGCGCTTTGATTAGTTCAAAACCAATCGTCGTTTCCCCTCGCTGAGTTGCGGCGTCCGTACTGGTGACTCTGGATAACTTTGTGGTGATCGCATGGCCTCATGTGCAGGCGACGCATCCTTAAAATGTCTGCCCTATCAAATGTCGATGGTACGTGACATGCCTACCATGTTTGTAACGGGTAACGGGGAATCAGCGTTCGATTCCGGAGAAAGAGCATGAGAAACGGCTACCACATTCAAGGAAGGCAGCAGGCGCGCAACTTACCCACTTCCGGCACCGGGAGGTAGTGACAAAAAATAACAATACGGGACTCTTTCGAGACCCCGTAATTGGAATGATTACACTTTAAACCCTTTAACGAGGATCTATTGGAGGGCAAGTCTGGTGCCAGCAGCTGCGGTAATTCCAGCTCCAATAGCGTATATTAATTTGTTGCAGTTGAAAAGCTCGTAGTTGGATCTCAGACGCAGGCGGGCGGTCCGACTCGCGCCGCTTCAGTGTCCGTTGTCTCCTGTCCTACTGTCTGTCGGCTCTCTCCCGCGGGTGCTCTTCGCTGAGCGTCCCGAGTGGCCGGCGCGTTTACTTTGAAACAAATTAGAGTTTTTCAAAGCAGGCATCGGATGCCTGAATAATGGTGCATGGAATAATGGAATAAGACCTCGGTTCTATTTTGTTGGCTTTCGGAACTGGAGGTAATGATTAACAGAGACAAACGGGGGCATTCGTATTGCGGCGTTAGAGGTGAAATTCTTGGATCGCCGCAAGACGAGCTACTGCGAAAGCATTTGTCAAGAATGTTTTCATTAATCAAGAACGAAAGTCAGAAGCGCGAAGACGATCAAATACCGTCGTAGTTCTGACCATAAACGATGCCGACTAGCGATCCGCAGGAGTTGCTTCGATGACTCTGTGGGCAGCTTCCGGGAAACCAAAGTGTTTGAGTTCCGGGGGAAATGTGGTTGCAAAGCTGAAACTTAAATGATTTGACGGAAGGGCACCACCAGGAGTGGGGCCTGCATCTTAATTTGACTCAACACGCCAACACAAATAATTGACAGGCCGAGAGCACATTCGTTGGGACTAATAGGGAACGTGTGTTGGAATTAGACCCTCGGAAATCTGGGGCTAGTCTCTCGTTTGCTCGATTGGCTCGCACCCACTGTTCGTTAAAGGAATTGACGGAAGGGCACCACCAGGAGTGGAGCCTGCAGCTTAATTTGACTCAACACGCAGAAACTGTAATGACTGAGAGGCCAGGAGTTTTTTCGCTGGGTCTAATAGGGAACGTGTGCTGGAATTAGAGCCACGGAAGACAGGTCGGTATTACCCTCTTAATGAAAGAGCGTTGCTACGGTAATCCTACTCATCCCTAGAGGAATCGCAGGTTTCAGATACTTGGTCATTGACTGACTAAAAAATCCCTCTCTTGATTCGTTGGGTCTAATAGGGAACGGGTGCTGGTATTAGACCATCGGAAGACAGGTCAGTTTTACCCTACTAATGACAGGGCGTTGCTACGGTAATCCTGCTTAATTCGAGAGGAATCGTAGGTCGCAGATATTTGGTCCACGTGCTTGGCTGATAAGCCAATGGTGCGATGCTACGATCTAAGAGTTTACGGCCGAACGCCTCTAAGCCGGAATCCCGCCCAAAATCTCAGCACCACTGCGATGTGAGGCTACGATATGGTTGGGACCTGGGGCTCGCGTCTCAGTCCGACCCGATCGAGCCGCAGAAATAGGTCTCTGCCGTCCGCCGATCAAAGCGGGCGGGAAGCTGCTCGATATTCACCCCATACGGCGTTGAGGTGTGAAACCACTAGTAGAAGAATTAGTTCTCGGTCGGAGTGTCGTAAGCAGTAGCAGCAGCCACCTCACTGCGAACTGTTGAGACTCAGCCCTTGATCATGAGATATGTCCGCAAACCAGGCGAACAACATCTCCGTGTCATGACCAGGCTTGTCCGCTGGTTAAATGCACTCCTGCCTCGCTCTTTACCTCTGTCTGCTATCAGTCATCCCAATGGACGCAGAAGAGATGCAGGCCAGCAGACATTGCACCTCTGCCCTATTGTGACAACTTCCCAAGTGACGGGGAATGCTAGGCGTACCATCCCTGCAGATGCGCCGAGAAAATACAAGGAGCAAGGAGATATCTCACTCACATGCATATGCTACGTTTCTGGCAGGACGTGACGATCCTGGGACACAGACACACTGGACTGCCTCTCTTCCGAGATATTTGAAAAACTAGTACATAGTCCATTATATCATATCATATCATTGCCACACCCTATAGACACGAGTGGGGAAGACTCGATAGTCCTGCAAGACAACTTCCCTAAGAGCAAAAACAACTGCTGCCTTGCAGATAGGCTGGGGACAGCCAAAGGCTAAGGAGGGCAACCCTACAGAAACTCCTGTTGAAATCGGATTTACTGGGCCACAGGCTTAACAAAGTAACACAGTGCAACGTATATCGCTGTAACCAGCGCACCGAAGAAGAAGAAGAAGAATCGTGAGGATCTCTGTGTTTTCTCTGGAGCTTGGCCCACTGAGCTTATATCTAGGTTTAGTGTCACAAATATGGCGCTTCATGCGTTACAACGAGATGCAATGGATTCCGCATCAAGCACCCGTGAAAAAGACGGCGGAGTCCGGAGTCGAACCTACACCACCTGATCATGAGGCCGACGGCTTAACCACTTCGCCACGGAATCCCCTGGGCACAATTGACTGAATAAACACATGTACAGGCTTCGTCTGTCTGCTTCGCGCTGTGTACATGTGGGACAGGTGAACAAACTGCCGAGGATGTTTTCAAGACTGTCCTCTGTATTGTCAGTTAAGGAGGATACACTGGCCAAATGATTCGACACTAAAATCAAACCTGTATGAAGTTAAAGAGCATCTGTAGTCAACGTTCGAGTTCATCGCGGAAACTCGCCTGATAGTGTAAGTATCTATGATGTGATCACAAGAAGAGGACGTAGAGACCATGTTTGAGCCCAATACAGTGAATTTTGCAGTACATGAATAGAGAGTATTCTTTTCGTCAGTTCTATTTCGATATTCATGGAGGTTAGAAATGTCTGCTTTTTTAAATTTTTATCAATGCGATTCTTGTCGTAATTTCTGTCTCATTGTAGACATCTTATTTTATGTTTTGCCTCCAACCTTGTAAACTTATGTATTTGTTCGACTATTTCTGCATTGATGATTATAATCATTTGCCTTTCTTGCATATTTATTACCAACGTTTTTGTCGTCAATGTATTTATTTTCATAACAAACTCTTTGGTTGTGCTGTTTTTTTTTCAAGCAGTCATTGTAATGTTGCTACAGATCCTTCCACTATGGCTTTATCATTCGGCAACTTTGATGGCCTTGACTTTCATATAATTGTCTTTGACACTCCTATTACAATTCCAAACAACCATTTACGTCGTCTCAGAATACCCCAGAATATCTCAGAATATTGCGTTATGCTGTTGCTTAGATGTTTGCCTCACTAGTTTCTACTGGCGGAGGCGCGCCATTTTCCAACCCAGACCGTAGTCCATTGGGCGATTTTAATTTAATTTTAATTTATATAAATTGCCTCTTGATTTGCATAAAGGTTCTGGATTAATATAATGATTAATTATCTAATGATCCTATAAGTATGTATTGTAACATCTGAAAAAGTTTGTTCCAAAGAACAAGAACAAAGACTTTCAGGTAGTAAATAAAGCTGATAAATAGTGGTCGTCCTTGATTGATCATTCTGCCAGAAGACGCAATGATCCGATGCATCGCGTGTACATCTGATCTTGTGAAATCCAAATTGGTTATCTGTTATCACCTCCTCTATCTTGCCATCGATTATCTCGTTAGGCATCTTTAATATCATTGTCGATCCATGTGGTATTAAGCGTATCATTCTGAATTGACCGCATTATATTGGCAAGGAAATTGTTTTTAAAGCTGTGTGTTTCTTTGGTCATTTTCCATTGTTGTAAATATCATTAACATGCTTAAAAGGTAAATTGTGTAGTCTCTCATGCTAATTTATGTAGCTCAATGAGCATTTCATCTATCCCCAGAGCTTTGATTTTCGGGATTGAGTAAAATGTCACATGAAATTCTTCTCTTGTAACGAGTAATTTCTCTTCTATCAAAGGCGTATTATTTAATGGTCTGTTAGCCTGAAACACGCTTCTCTCCTTATACTGTTCCATAACATATCTGCAATTCGTTAGTTTTTGCTCTCTGGGTTTGTAATTGGTTTTCCATTCTTATCATTAATCATCCGTGATTGTATGTCCTTATTTTAACTAAAGGATTGTTTTATATTCTAACGTACTTGCTCGCATTTCCCTGCTCTTTCCAGGTCTTCAATTTCCTCGCATCGGTTTATCTACCATTTTGCCCATGGCATATTACATTCTCGGTCTAATTCATTCTTGGTACGGTTATACCTAGCTATGCCTTGCTCTGTATTACTGTCATGCCATTTGCATATTTCCTCCATTTTGATTATAATTTCAGCTGTTTCCTATGGTATTTGTATTGTCTTACCTAATGTTATCTCTAATGTTATCTTTGTATTCTGTCAGTGTTGATATATTATCTTCAGTGACTTGATTTTATTCCCTACGGTATCATTTACTGAGTTTTGGAAGTTTACTTGATGTATATATATATTTTTCAATCTTAATAAATCGATAGTTATCAAACATTATTTTTGTTATCAAGATGCTAAGCAGCACATGAGCTGCATCGGCCAGCGACCTACTGCTAGGGTCAGCGAACCAGAGTTGTCAAGACGCTTCTACACCTCCACGCGGCGAACCTGCAGAACGGCTGAAACAGCAGACTGGCTAAGGAGAAGGGATCGAAGACGGAAGGCTATCCCGGTGCTAAAAAAGTGCCTGCTGAAGTAGGATGTTGGATCAATAGGTGCAAATATCGTAGTTAAGCTGTAAGCTACGATACAACGTATTCATTTCTCTGGACTGCATTCTGCTACGTCCAAAGCCCTTTACGTGGCTTTGTAGCGGGAGATTGGGAAAGGACGAAGCCAAGCCAAGCCAAGCCAAACATCATGTTTGTTGTATCATGTTAATCCGGCCAAACATAAGTGCTACCAAGACATATGTAGGTGCCCAGTCTCTTTCAGCAGTGGGTATCTGGTAATTTTACTGGTTTTTTATGTAGCTTGCTGGTTGTACACACTTTTTGTCAAACATATGTAATTATAATATTGAACGGATAATGTATGTGAAACCACGGAATAGAAGCCAGATCGAAACGTTAGAACCAATACATGAAATGTGATAAACAATGTTATCACATTCTATCTCAAGCAGTGGTAGATAAACTTCTTGTCTAGTGTTACCTTAAACCTATTAATGTTCAATGATATTGGTGTCTTCGATGCCAATCGATCTATGTACTATGTTGTATTGGTAATAAGGGTAGTGCATTCTGTTTCCCAAGGGCAGGTTGTTGCCAAAGGAAGCAGTATTTCTTGTTATCACTTCATCGTCTGCAAATGTCAACGCCTTTGCAGTTTTTACTTTAAAAAGCGAGATCCGTCTTGTTCTGAAATTACATTCGTACTTCACTGTTGTAATGAATTTCAAAAACTGCCTCTGTTAATTCCAGAGTTCTTCCGGAACATCAGCAAGTGTAGTGTAGGAATGTTTTACAACCCAGTTGAAAGTGCATGAATCAAAATCTGGAAAGTAATCAGACAATCGCATTTTTAGTTTGGCCAAATTCACTGTAACTGATTCCTCGATGTCACACAGACTGGGGTCTTTCAAATCTTTTAAAAACTATACTAGTTTTGGAAAAGCGACTATCTTGTTTTTTTTCCAGTTCTTTGTTTCCATTTCAGAAGATCGTTTTCAAAACACTGACATTATTTATATTGCTACATTAATGTTTCTTCCTTTAAATTTATTGTTAAATTAATTCACATGACCAGAAATGTTAGCTAAATATGCGAGATATGGAAGTTCTAAACGTATATAGAATGGCATGTTTATTGTCTACAATATATAATTATAGTTGAATTCTGAGAGCTAATACTAGATTTGCCGTCCACTGACAGCCACGTGACTTCGGTATGAAAAGAGCCTAACTAGATCATCATAGATGACATTTAACAGGTCATGTTCGAACTCCTTCACAAGTAGTGCCTAGAGATGATGCATACAAGGAGTAACGTCTATTTTGTTAAAACAACTTTTGGTCAAAACGAGAAGCCAAAAACAGGACACAACATTGATTGTGCCATTAACGGATCATCAATATAATCGAACTAAATTTTAGGTTTTTATTTATGCATCTTTGCTGAAGACATCAATTCCACGACCTTTTAACTCAAGAGAACAGAAGAACATTTCTTATTAAATTGCATCAGAAACACCAAATCGAACATACACTATCAGCTGTGAATTATGCTACTCACATATGTAGTCTCATTAGATGAATAGTAAAATATGTGCTCCCTTTTTATTTATGCAGTTTTGATCAATTATTTACCAATAGTATGTGGCTTTTGGTTTCGATCGGTCAACCATACCTTTTCTAAAGTAATCCTTTACGTTGAACGTTGATTGCATGCTCCTCTCAATGTGGTTTTATTTTTCATTCTCTATCTTTTTATATCTTCTACCAAATTGCCAAAGTATTCAGAGGTTAAGGTGAGTGCAAATTTGTCAAGTGTTTCTTCAGTTGAATATGTTTTAAAAAACTCTTCATTCAGAACTTTCAAACAGACGGCACATTGTGTCTTTATTTTTTTATTTGTTGTCTGTTTCTATAAAACCATAACCGAGAAACTACCATGTACTTCCTTTTCCTGTCTGATATCATGTTTAGAAGGGCAGTGACAATTATTTAAAACCTAACAATTTAAGCAAAATACTGGTATGCATCGATTCAATATCAACAGGAAATGATAGCAAGTTGCTTTTTATATCACATAGATTTAAGGAAGCAAATGTTAAAATTAATAACAACTGTATTGTGTTACAACAGAGATGCAGTGTGTATGTTAAAGCGTTCAGAGGACTGCCTCTCGAAATAAAATGTAAAGAAGATAGATGTACAGACATTGAAAAATCTTGCACAAAAAAATTAAATTATACTCATACGGCCTGAATATTTGTTTATTAATGAATGGTTTATTAACTACAAATTTGATAAATTATTGTAAATCTGAAATAGCGTATGGATAGTCTACTCGCGAGTCAAATACGGTGGACACGTGTTTGGTTAAATGCTCATATTAATTATAATTCTGTAACTCAGGGCTTCTCAAACTAGGGGGCGTGACCACTCTGTGGGTCGTGTAAATATTACTGGGGGTCACTGCAACATTTGAAGAAAAAAATGTCATAAATTATGAGGCAATTCTCTTCTTTCAGATTTGATAGCAGTGGCAATATCGCTTATGGTTTTTGGCCACACTGTTTGTCTCATTACTTCCTCGAACGTTTTTGAACTGCTGGAATATGAGCTGTTCTTGTCAAGCTCAAACAATTGCGCTCGTGTGCCAGCTCGTATTTTCGAGAATTAGGGCGTGCCTGCGTCGGTTGAGCCTTATCGGGCGATGCAGGTGGTGCAATTTGGAACTGACACTAAAGAATCAGATGTCAGTGGAATTCAACTCAGTGTGAAAGATACGCCATTTCCGTAAACAGAGACCAACTTTAGTTTTTCCGTATGCAGACAATTGTATCAACTTGAAACTAGCCTGTTGAGTTTCGTAAAAGTTGACCAACTCACGTTTCTAAATAATTGCGTCCTGTATGGGCGGCATCATTAACAGTTTGTGATCCTTCGTGTTTGGAACTCTTGCTAATTGTTCAGTGTTAGTTGTACAGTATTCAGTTGTTTAGTTGTTCAGTGTTAGTTGTACAGTATTCAGTTGTTTAGTTGTTCAGTGTTAGTTGTACAGTATTCAGTTGTTTAGTTGTTCCGTGTTAGTTGTACAGTATTCAGTTGTTTAGTTGCTCAGTGTTAGTTGTACAGTATTCAGTTGTTCAGTGTTAGTTGTACAGTATTCAGTTGTTTAGTTGTTCAGTGTTAGTTGTACAGTATTCAGTTGTTTAGTTGTTCAGTGTTTGTTGTACATTATTCAGTTATTTAGTTGTTCAGTGTTAGTTGTACAGTATTCAGTTGTTTAGTTGCTCAGTGTTAGTTGTACAGTATTCGGTTGTTTAGTTGTTCAGTGTTAGTTGTACAGTATTCAGTTGTTTATTTGTTCAGTATTATAATAATAGCTGTCCATCGTTGTCGATGAGGACCGCCGACATCATCCTTGTCACAGATTTCCCTGTTGGGTGTGGGTGCGCATGTGGCTGAACAGGCCAATGCGAGCACGAAAATATCTGCTACATATCGGGCACACGAGATTTGTAGAAGGGGATGGTGTTCCCGCTGCTCGGGATTTCCGCGTCTCTCGTCTGTTCTGGGCTTTCACAACACGGTCATCTTCACCGGCAGCTACACCCGATTTGACTGCGCTTCTCCAGTCAGATCTGTTTTGCGCAAGACATTCCCAGGTGTCGATGTCTATCTGGCAACTTTTTAGTGAGTCCTTCAGACCGTCTTTAAAACGTTTCTTTGGGCGCCCTCTCTCGCGCCATCCCTCTCTCAGCTCGCCGTAGAGAAACTTCTTTGGGAGCCGCTCGTCTGACATACGGACGAGGTGTCCGGCCCATCCTAGTCGTGCTTTTTCTAGCAGTGCATGGATGCTGGGCATGTTAGCCCTCGAGAGAACCTCGATGTCAGTGACACGATCTTGCCATCGGATGTGGAATATTCGCCTCAGGCAACCTGTGTGGAAGTGGTTTAACCTCCTTGCATGTCCAGAGTATACAGTCCAGCTTTCGCAAGCGTATAGTAGGGTTGGAATGATGGTTGCACGGTAGACTTTGAGTTTGGTCTTGACGCTGATGCCACGACGTGCCCAGACCATCGAGCGCATTCTACCAAAGGCTGTGCTGGCCTTTGCTATTCTGCTTGCCACCTCATCGTCTAGGCTGACAGATCTCGACATAGTGCTGCCCAGATATGTGAATTTGTCTACGGCATTCAGCGTCTGCCCGCTGACTGTAGTCTCTGGTTTTGTGTACGGCATGCCTGGTGCTGGTTGGTACATGACCTCTGTTTTTTTGGCATTTATGGTCAGGCCAAAATTTTTGCATGCGGCAGAGAACTGGTCCATTCCAACCTGCATGTTCAGTTCTGAGTTGCTCATTAGAGCGCAGTCGTCAGCAAATACAAGTTCCCTGATTATATCGCCAGCCACTTTGGTTTTGGCCTTCATTCTTCTGGAATTGAGTAACTTGCCATCTGTGCGGTACTTTATGGGTATTCCAAGCTCCAATGATCTGAAGGCGTCTGTCATCGTGGCCGCGAACATCATGCTGAACAAAGTCGGGGCGAGTACACATCCTTGTTTTACTCCGTTTGATACTAGAAACGTTTTAGAGATTGCGCCGCTGTCCAGTACACGAGCACACATGCCTTCGTGTAGCTGTTTCACCATTGTTATGAACTTGTTGGGGCAGCCAAACTTAGACATTATCATCCACAGCCCTCCTCTGTTTACTGTATCAAATGCCTTTGTCAAATCAATAAATGTGGTGTACAAGGCCTGATTTTGTTCTCGACATTTCTCTTGTACTTGGCGAGCGGCAAAAATCATGTCCACTGTTCCTCTTCCGGCTCTGAATCCACATTGGCTTTCTGGGAGGTGGTGGCTTTGTTCAAGGTGTTTGTTGAGCCTGTTTAGCAGTAAGCGCGCTAGGATCTTGCCTGCTACGGAGAGTAGAGATATTCCACGATGATTGTCACATTCCTGACGGTTGCCTTTTCTTTTGTACAGGTGAACGATTGAGGCGTCCTTTAGCTCCTGCGGAATTTTACCTTCAGCCCACATGTGACAGAAGAGTTCAGTGATCCTTCTGGTGAGGGATGGGCCAGCTGTCTTATATATCTCTGCTGGTATTGCATCTGCTCCTGGAGCTTTTCCTATAGATAGTGAACTGATTGCCCTGTCGACTTCCTCCTCAGTAATGACTTCATCCAACGCCAGGTTCAGTTCCACCTGCGGCATTCGCCGGATGGCCTCTTCATTTATGGACGATGGGTAGTTTAGTATTTTGCAGAAGTGGTCTGCCCATCTGTCTAGAATCTGAACCTTATCTGTTAGCAGTACCCCATCCGCACTGCGAACTGGAGTATTACTAGAGGGCTGCGGGCCGTAGAGAGCTTTCAGTGCCTCGTAAAACCGTTTGGTGTCATGACGCTCGGCGAACATCTCAATTTCGTCAGCTCTTTTGCTGAGCCAGGAGTCTTGCATCTCTCAAAGCCTGGTCTGGACAGCTTTGCGAGCAGTATTGAAGGCAGCTTTTGCTGCCGGAGATTGTGTGTCCCTCTGGTATTCCCTGTGCGCTTCATGTTTTGCATCGAGAAGGCCCTGTATTTCCAGATCGTTCTCATCAAACCAGTCCTTATGCTTGCGCGTGAGTGGGCCAATGTGTTTAACAGCTGTGTCGTAGAGTGTGTTTCTCAGTGATGCCCAGTTCTCTTCGATGTCATTCTTTTCAAAACGAAGCTCAGATAGTCTGCCCTCAAGCTCTTCCTGGAAGCCTCCTCTCGTGGGTTCGTATTTCAGCTGAGAGACATTTAGCCTCCTAGGTGGTTTCTTTCCCTGGGGGCGCATTTTGGGCTGGATCTTGAAGTTTAGCTTGGCAATGACAAGTCGATGGTCGGTCCAACATTCTGCACCACACATGCTCTTCGTTACCATAGCATCCGCTCGATCCCTACGTCTGATGATAATGTAGTCAATGAGGTGCCAGTGGCGGGACCTTGGGTGCATCCATGTGGTTCTATTTCGGACAGGTAGTCGGAAAGCTGTGTTTGTAATGAGTAGTTCATTTGCGGCACATGTCCTCAGAAGGAGCAGTCCGTTACTATTACATTTTCCGATACCATGTCTGCCAATGGCCCCCTCCCAGGCTGTATGGTCTGTGCCAACCCTAGCGTTAAAATCACCGAGGATGACCAGTTTGTCAGATTTGGGGACTGCAGCGATGAGCGCCTCAAGGTCCTCATAAAACTTATCTTTTGTTTCCTGAGGATTTGTCATTGTGGGTGCGTATGCACTGATGAGTGTTGCATGGCGCCCTCCTATTAGGGGAAGACGCAGTGTAATCAGGCGGTCATTAATTCCTCTGGGCATGCTTGTGAGCTTGTCGACCATGTTGGTTGTTCAGTATTAGTTGTACAGTATTCAGTTGTTTAGTTGTTCAGTGTTAGTTGTACAGTAATCAGTTGTTTAGTTGTTCAGTGTTAGTTGTACAGTATTCAGTTGTTTAGTTGCTCAGTGTTAGTTTAACAGTATTCAGTTGTTTAGTTGTTCAGTGTTAGTTGTACAGTATTCAGTTGTTTATTTGTTCACTGTTAGTTGTACAGTATTCAGTTGTTTTGTTGTTCAGTGTTAGTTGTACAGTATTCAGTTGTTTAGTTTTTCAGTGTTAGTTGTACAGTATTCAGTTGTTTAGTTGTTCAGTGTTCTTATAGCAACTCCAGTGTACAAAGTTGTTTTGGATGACCAAATAAATTAACTGTCACCAGTTGTTGACAATTTCTTTCTCAATGAAAACTGGTTGAGCAAATAATGTTATCTCTCATATTTATTTGAGATAAAAATATCAACGAACTTAATGTCTTTCCAAGTGGAAAACACGAATATGTTTAGACTGAAAGATAACATTCAGGCTATTATTAAATAATTAAACATATGAACGCATAAAGTAGAAAGTAACTCAGTTGAAATGTTTTCATCTACAGAGAATTTTGTTGTTGATCATATGTTTAGTTTTTAAGTTGATTTAGTAGACCATAATTAATCATTTCCTTTGCTTGAAAAATAATTTTCAGAAATATGTTCTACTAGAATTAGACAATAATTAGTTAGAGTGGATCACAACCCTTTTATCATGGAAACGGCAAATGAGAAACATTTCTCTTTGAACACAGAGCTCTCATGAGATTCAAATTTCAAACTTGAATTTTCAAGAAAAAACTGTTGGTTTGATGTTTAAGCAGAATTTACAATACTTGTACTGTCTGAATTTGTAATAACAATTCTTTTGTCATTTGTTACCACCAATGCGTGTGAATCGGCATTCTAAACATTACCGCTACTTAAAACAAAATGACGGTCAAGTCTTACAAACAGCGAGATTATGAGACCAGCAGTGGCGAATATGTCAGCACAATTTTAGTTATTGTCTCAAAATAAGCCATCACATCTATCCCTTTAAATGTAAACAGATTCTTATCTTTTTCAGCCGTCAGTAAAATTTGCTCTGGTATACATGGTATGTGTCCAGTTTTATAACAGTTGCATTTATGCCATTGTGAAGGGTCGTGAAAAGTGTGTCGATCCAAAGGGACGCCGATGAAAAAAGTTTGAGATTTGGAAGCTAAAGACAACCTACACTTATGACTTTTTAATTTTTCAAACAGATTAATAAATGGATGATAAATTAAAATATCCTTCCCATAATATTGTTCCCATATTTTTGAACAGAGATGTAAGAAAGTCAAAATGATCAGTATTTTCAATGTGCTTGTGATTTCCTTATATGTCATCTGATTTGGAAATTCAAAAGAACTAATTGTAGATTTTTCAAATGTTACATATCCCGTCAAAAGGAGGAACACTGGGATACATCGACAGAAGATAGATAAACCAAGTCGCTTATATAGGACTTCGTCAGAGCAGATTTTTAAGCCTCTCCCAGTAACCTAGATTCGACGATTTTATGTGATGTGAAAACAGTTTTCTCTGTATGTTCAGTAGTTTGGAATATATACACAAATAGTAGTGTTGTGTCCTACACAATGCCCACAATTCGCTTGACATAAAATAGTATACACAATTGTACATCCTTTGTTTTGGTATTTTAAAAGGCCTTCACTGCCCTAATAATGGTCATGTGCCCCTCTATTACACAGGCCTTGTTCTAAGAGGGCTTTCTGGTGTTGTTTCACTATTGATTCACTGGCCTTGGGGGTATGATCTTAGTTTACAAATCCAAAGTACCAGGTTCGAATCTCATCATGCTCTATTAAGACATATCGGGCACGTCGTTGGTTTTTTTTTTTTTTTTTATCGAACGAAATTAAAGCGGATTGGTACACAAAAGAGCACCATACAGAAATGTGTAGAATGGAAGAGCTACAGAAACCATCGGTATCCATAACCTTCGCCATTTACTGAGAGAGACTCAGCACCTATATGTGTGTCCGGAATGCAGCGAATGCATATCTTAGGAACAGAAGAGAGCAAAGAACATGATCCAACAAAAAAGTAAATCAGTATAACTTGACAACACAACATGATGATTTGGACTTTGTCCATGACTTGGTTCTTCTGACCAATAACCGCAATCAGAAGCAAAAATAAAATACATTTAACTGATGGGATGTCAGTTAAGGGGGACTGACATTAAGCACACACAAATTGCTATAAAAGTAAATGCAACTAACAACAATCCAATCAGAGTGTGTTTGAAGACACACTTCTGCAAGTTGTGAAATAATTCATCAGTCTTGGTAAACATCAGTAGCGATGCCTTAGAATATACAGGATGTCAAGCTATCTTAAACTATTTTGAAGAATTATAGAAGACATTCCTTTGCATAAAACAGATGTGAAATAAATTATAAATTGAATTTGTGATGATCATTTTTGTTTAAGCCTAGTTACGTGCAAGCAAACGCGCAAAGTGGCAAAGCTAATTGCTTCGCAGTCTAACACAACGGACGAATCGGGTCAATTGGAAGCTAGGAGATGGTCCTTTGGATTATTTTTTTTTTCTCACAGCGAAATATCTACAAATTAGGCCCGTCTTCCCTGACAGGATTTTTATTTTTAGAGCAGATGAACGATTCAAAAAGTGATCTGTGAGAAATAGAACTCTGTGTGAAACATCTGACGGATGACGTTATTTCTATTAGAATACATGATATTTCATGATATGTCATTGAATTACATTTTTATATTTATCCAACAGTTTTATTTGTAATGCTGTAGAGTCAATTTGATCATTTTACTGAATAGGTTTATTCCAAGTTCTAAAGGTGTTTTACATGTTATTTAAGTACAGTTTCGATTAGTTTTGTGATTGCGATTTGAATGTTACTATTTTATTTATTTTTAGTGAAGTTGTGTCAGATTTCATTTTATAATATAAGTAATGTTTTATGATTTAGTTAAAATACCGTACAATGTGATACTCTTTTGATATCAACAATGACTCTTTCGATTCAATTCACTCCTTATTAAAACATTCTAATCATGCTTTGTCTTTTCAACAAAAAGTGCATCTAAAAGGACAAATACCACGCACAATTTACACTGTTTAAAATAAAAAAATATTTTCTCAACAGTCAATTTAAAAAGCACACACCCTAAGATATTTAATTTTGAAGCACAACACAATGAATTGGTAAATGTTTACATCTCAGAAGCCAAAAAAAAAAAAAAAAAAAAAAAAAAACCACGCACGCACGCACGCACGCACGCACGCACGCACGCACGCACGCACGCACGCACGCACGCACGCACGCACGCACGCACGCACGCACGCACGCACGCACGCACGCACGCACGCACGCACGCACGCACGCACGCACGCACGCACGCACGCACGCACGCACGCACGCACGCACGCACGCACGCACGCACGCACGCACGCACGCACGCACGCACGCACGCACGCACGCACGCACGCACGCACGCACGCACGCACGCACGCACGCACGCACGCACGCACGCACACACACACACACACACACACACACACACACACACACACACACACACACACACACACACACACACACACACACACACACACACACACACACACACACACACACACACACACACACACACACAACACACAACACACACACAACACACACACACATTATGCAGACATTGCTTCAGGAATAAATGGAAATATATATCAAACGAGCATGGTGGACAAGAAAATAGAAGATTGAAGAAAACGGTAAAGAGAATGATAGAAGTTGGAAACAAAATGGACCATCATTTTACTCGAGAAATGAGGACAAATGTGAAAGTTGGCAAGTTACATTTACGGCTGTGAGCTACAAGGGGTAAAACAGATGAAGGGGTAGCGTTGATTGTGAAATGGTGTGTTAAATATCCAGTTGCTGTTCTTGTCAGTGACAAATCAGACTGTACCGTATTTGTCTTCTTCTTTTTCTTAGAAGGACACTTAGCTCCATAAACATATTGGTCAAACATATCCATAAATTCGTCAAACATATCCAACTATTGGTCTTATAGCACGTGCGAACAGAATAATGCACTTTTTATTTTACATTGTAAAGATTTCGTGAAAGAAGTATGTAGTACAATAAAAGACGTGACATGGTACACACAAATAAAATAAAGGATCGTACACAAATGAAGAATGACCAAAATGAATAATTAATTTCGCGGTCCCATGCAGCAACATATTGACTATAACTATTATTGGGGCGTGTTTACCAAATGCTTGGGTTCGTCCAGGGAATGGGGTATTTCAAGGGTCCTAACATCGGTATAGCATTCATATTTTTTCTTGGTGTGAAGGACGTTGGGACTAACCAAACTACAACGCCCCTCTCTATTTCTCTTTCTATTTCTCTCGCTTTATTCCTTTACTAGACCATCTCTCTCTCTCTTTCTCTCTCTCTCTCTGGTGCGGGTATCTCTGTCACCACAAACTTATTACATCCACAACTATATATACTTTATGTGAGCCGTCTTCTTGCAGGGTTTACTAGCTCTACATTTATATTTGACAAATGTATTGGTCTGGCAAGAAAATGCTTAAAAAAGCTAACAAAAATAATCGCAAAAATAAAAAACAAACAAATCCCATCTCATCATGTTTTGTGATGTCTATTGGATGTCAATGAGGTTTTACAAAAACCTTCAACTTCTTTTGAGGTCAGGAAATAAAATATAAAACATTTATTACCAACGTTATAACAATGTCTAACCAGGCCTTTTAGTGGACATTTGGAGGGAATATGATGGTAAGACACAAACACACACAGAGAGAGAGAGAGAGAGAGAGAGAGAGAGAGAGAGAGAAATAAATATCAATATTTTCCACATTACTTTGTATGGAAATGCTGATCCTATAATTAGAGACTCATCCAAATCGCTGCTAGGTTTAAATTAAAGTTGCCCCCAACCATTTGGAATGTTTCGAGTTTTCGACTCTCACGAGACGTGCTCTTTCATTAAAGTGAATGAAGCTGGTCCCAGAGCACCCCAGTGTTTGATCTAAATAATCCAGATACATAAGATCATGTATAACGAATGGATGACTCTAGAGGTCTGGAGACATGGCTGTTTGCGACAAATGTCTGGCTTTGTCAGCTTCAGACTTGGTGTGTCCAGACAACCGGTCAAGAGAGCGGAAATTTCTTTGGTCTATGTTGTCCATTTGTCAGTTTCTAATTATAGCTCTTGTCTTTCTTACTCATTCTCTCAATTATTATCTGCGGTTGTCACTACTGGTACTTCTTCTTCACTGTATTCTTCTTTTCGCGTTATTTTCATCCTTTATATTCATCACTATATTTTTGTTTTCCCCTGTTTTCCAGAATAATTTGTCCTTACTTCTTCATGGCCGTCATCTTCAATAACCCCTTATTATTGCTTGAACCTATATGTGTATGTGTGTCTGACTGATGAGACTAATGTGTGATGCAGAGATCTGACTGCTTAAGAGGGTTGTGTGTAAGCAAACAAAATAGCAGCCGATATTTGCCACTTGGATTTGGAATTCGGCTGGCATAACATAGGGAGTTATATATCGTATCTATGGACTTTATTGTTTATCACACATTCTCTGCATAATTATGTAATTGGTCACACAATTCGTTTCGAACACTCGATTTGGAGAGCGCCGTTTAGAATACATCATTTCGACTTTTGAAGAAAGGGGAAGAAGAGATGGGTGGATTGGGAGAAGATATGCACTGGTTGGGGCAGAGAAGGACAGGTTGGTGGGAAGTGATTGTGGGTTGATGATGGAAGAGATGGGCGGATTGGGAGACGATATGGGCGTGTTTATTCAGAAAGGGACAGGTTGGTAGGAAGAGATTGTTGGTTGATGATGGAAGAGATGGGCGGATTGGGAGACGAGATGGGCGTGTTTATTCAGAAAAGGACAGGTTGGTAGGAAGAGATTGTGGGTTGATGATGGAAGAGATGGGCGGATTGGGAGACGAGATGGGCGTGTTTATTCAGAAAGGGACAGGTTGGTAGGAAGAGATTGTGGGTTGATGATGGAAGAGATGGGCGGATTGGGAGACGAGATGGGCGTGTTTATTCAGAAAGGGACAGGTTGGTAGGAAGAGATTGTGGGGTGCGATTAGAACAGATGGACGGATTGGAAGAAGAGATGGGCGGGTTGGGGGAAAAGAGGGACATGTTGTTGATAAGAGATTTAGATTGAGGGTTGCATTGCAGAGATGAGCAGATGAATAGACAGCTGAGTGTAAATAGAAAGGTGAGTTTGTATACCAATATGGAACGGAGATGAGCGGAGAGATGGGTGGACTGAGGGTGAAGAGATGACCGGGTTGACGGGGTAAGAGATGGGCAGTTTGGAAGGTGAAAGAGTAGTGCAAAATGAATGTGAAGGACGTTAAGGGCGAGTAAACGTGTTTTTAATGAACTACTTTACTATTTATCCTGGGTTAATTCAGGTACCACAGTTAGTAAGTTACTTTCACTTCCTCTTTATCTTCGTTTTATCATTTAAATAGTCTTCTTTTTCTCCCGCTAGAGGACTATCGTGTTTTTATGTTGTTTTTCGTATTATTGTTTAATTGTATAATATTTCTCTCAACCTCACCCCATCAGATTAACTTGTTCTTCCTGCACCGTTGTCTGTTTCTATTAAACGTTCTCTTGTTTTCAAGTTTCCAACTCTTCTTCCTCCAGCACTACATCGAACCCAAATTAGCTTTAAATTTATGGAATTAGCGGCGAATCTTTCATCAAGCAATCTGTTACAGTTACATTGTAAAGAGGGGAGGTGGGAGAGGAGGGGAGATTAGGCTTAGTTTAAAAATATAGATAAAGTCAGGAGTTCATCTCGCGCTTTCCAAGGAATACCATATTGTGACTTTGTATTCACATACACGTCTTGTTTCAGTAATTCTAGCCAATTTTGAATTTCAGTAGAGCTGATATTTTGTAGCAAATCATTGCCAATCTGCAGGCAAACGCAGGGATCACGGAAATGTGGTTTGAAAGAAGAATTGTAAGGATACCATAGACTGCAAATAAGGTGAATAATATTATACTTGAAGACAACTTATGGCAAAGCAGTCTCACATTTTTTGGCATGCATGACAAGAGTCGGCTGGAATACACGTCGTTGACAAAGGGTAGGATCGCAGGGAAGAGAGACAAATGGAGGAAGATGGAAAAAATATTGTTCCGCTTGAAATGATGGCATTGGAGACGACCAACGGCGGATCTGATAAACGACACGTAATAAGAAAAGGTGGAGATAGGTGGTTGTCGATGCCAACCGGATAGACACATGATGATGATGAGGATGAAACTACAAAGCGCAGAATAAGGAGATTGAAAGGGTATGATACGGTTAATAATGTCGAATTGCAGGAAAGAAACCGACTTATCAGTGGAACGTGACGTCTGGAAAAGTCGAGAGCGCTTAATAGGGCACACATTAAGAAAACCATCTGATTGTACAGGGTGATCAAGACGTCTCTGTATACCTGATGATTGCAGTACAGAAACTGTGCCTGAAATCGTCACTGAACATCTTGTGTGTATTCGGCACCACACAGAATCGCATTTTCCACTGGGAATGTAGCTCCTCAACAGATAACACTTTATCACAATAACTGCTTGGGCAGACGACCTTCAAGCGGACCGTACTCTGGGAAACATTAGGAGCAAGTAGACTTTTTGATTCCCCCTTTATTATTAGACGGTATCTGTTCTGGAATCACCAAGCAGCTGTTATATTGTGAGCTCAGAATAGGTAGACCCCCATTAGGTGGACAGAAGAAACGCTACTCTCCGGAAGTGTCTTTAAAATGCTTTATCGTTGAAGACTTTTCCTGGGAGTTGCTTGCGTAGAACCGTTTCATCTGCCAGGCTAGCATTGCCAAAGGTGATCCAATCGTTGGGACTTGCTTGCGTAGACTCGTTTCACCTGTCAGGCTAGCATCTCAAAGGTGATCAGATCTCGAAGAAAAACTCCATAGCATAGACTCAGAGAAAGCATGTCGCCCTAAAAAGCAGAATGGCCGAATACTCCACAACCGATTCTCGCATGTGTGCCCCGTGTGCTGCGTAGTCTGACGCGCCAAGATTGGTCATTTTAACTATTTAAGAATATATCTCGAAGCACAAATCTGATGTTGTCAATATCTACGCGCGGAGTTGTTCAGGCAACTTTTATCATTTTTATTATTACATTTTTCATGTATCATTTTGAACAGTAACTTAGTGATGTGACTTAAGGTGGAACATTTTTTTAGCATTTCTGTGGTTATCTTGTCAGGACCTGCAGCTGTACCTTGTCTCATCATTTGTATGGGGGCTCTTTCTACTTCATATTGGATATTGCTTTGGCCTTCCCAATTATTTTGCAGGTGTGGTTTGTCGTTTCTGTTGTCGTTGATTAGGTCTTTCATGTACTCTGTCTAATATTTAGTCGTGTCTCAATTATTTACTACAATAGCATAAGCCTCTGCTACGATGAAACTATACTTACTTACTTACTGTCCATGTTCAAGCACTACGTCATACTTTATGCATCGTTTTCAGCGAAATGTATTGTCTTGTCATTTTGCCTCCAACATGTCGCACCTATTGCATGTTTTCTAGAGGTTGAAGCCAGGTCATCAGGTGGTCAGGGTTCTGAATTGCGCTACAGTCACTTGTGTTATCATATGTGTATTCCCATCGTTTCATATTCCTCTTGCACCGTGATGCACAAGTTGGGAGTATATTCAGCGACTTGCATGTGTATACTAGATGATGTACGGTGGCAGGTTCTATCTCTGTTGTATGCATCATTTCCCTCCATCTCTCGATACGGTGGCTTTCAAGACTTGTCTTAATCGGTTTTGCTGATTTTAGGAAGCTATGTCTGGATTTGAGTCTTGTGCTCTGGTGTCCAAACATTGAGTGTCTTGGGTCGTGCTCCTGTTTTTCTCTTTCGATTTCTTCTGCTACGCTTCTTCGGATTTCGGGTGGTGCTATGCCATTTATGGAGTATATTTTATCAATGGGAGTGGGTTTGAGGGATATTATCCGACGCGCCTCATTTATTGGTGTGTCAACTAGTTTCGCATGGGCAGAGAGTTTTTCCAGAGAGCTTTTCCAGAGTGGTGCAGCGTATTCAACTATGGAAAAACACAGGGCAAGTGCCGATGTCCGAAGGACTGAAGGTTGTGTCCTCTATGTTGTGCGTCAGTTTTCGGATGATATTATTTCTTGCGTGTATCTTACACTTTATTTCTTGACAGTGTGTCATGAAGGACAATGTGCGGTCCAACTTTACACCTGCGTATTTGGGAGTCCTGCAGTGTTCAAGCTCCTGTCCTGCCACCCCATTTGAAGTTGGTCTTTTTGTCCCTTGGTTTTGAGCACATTACACATGGGTTTTACTGGGATGATTCTCGTGGTTATATTCTGCTAGGGTATTGAGAGAACATTTGTTGTCAACCCCCTTAAACCTTCTGGAAATGACTTTTGTCGGCTAATTCGTCCACTACCAAAAACGAAATAATAAACATGGAACTACGAGTACAAAAGGCAAAATGTAAAAATTTTACAGAACTAACTCAGAAGCATGACAGACACAAGGTATAGTTTTATTTACATATTCCTAATCGGTCATAAAAGTCAACAGAAATGATAACAATTGGACTGTCTGTCATGAATACCGGTCGCCATTTCAACAGATTGAGATTACAGTGGATGTATGTACACTTTGTTGGTGTGCAATCGTGTGTTTGCGCTCAGCATCGCAACCCATTGATGTCGGGGTCGGCTAGCTCTTCTTCTGAGGGGCGAAAAGTGAAATGAGTAGCCTGCCGATAAAGTGAACATACAAGTCAACCTGACCTACAAGTGGTGCACACTGGTAAACTATGGCCCCGAGGCTGTAGGCAAATGAGGCAATGGCTCGCCTGGGGAGACGGGCTCCTCCAGGTCAGATGCAGATGTTGGCCGACATCGGCTTGACGAGAAGATGGGCTCGGCCAATTGTCAACCGCAAAAAATTCACCCATGAAGACTACAATCAACTATACCAGCTCGGTGGCAGCCCAGGTAAACAATGACTGCGTCTGCCATCTCACACCAGGGCGTAGGTGATAAGTGTGCTACCGGTGGAACCATAAAGCTGAGGAAGGATAAGGTCATAATAGGAACATGGAATGTCAGAACACTGAACCCATGTGGTAAAACCAATGAGCTAACACACGAGATGAAGAACTACCGGTGGGACATCCTGGGTATATGCGAGGCTAGATGAAAAAACTTTGGTGAGTTTACCACGGAAGAGGGCCACAAGTTCTACTTCAATGGCAGGGAGGACAAAGAATTACATGGAGCGAGGATACTGGTACATCAAGACAGCCAGATGCATATTGGGTTGCCGTCCAATATCTAGCCGTTTTATCATCTTACGGCTAAAGGTAGCACCGTTTAATATTACGACAACACAGTGTTACGCACCAGCTGCAGACAATGCATATTGTGAAATAAAGGCATTCTATGATCATCTAGACGCTGGACATGGAATACCCCAAACAATGAAGTGCAAAGTCAAATTGATTGCCCAGAGGAGGAATAGATATAGCATCAACGCCGACAAAACGAGAAGTTTCCCCGGATCGGATATAAGAAGCGACCACGGTCTTGTTATGATGACTATGCGTCTGCGACTGAAGAGAGTCGCAAAGAAAGATGTAACTAGACTAAAGTTTGACCTGGACAAACTAAGAGATCAAACAATCATCAAAGTGTTCCAATCAAAGGTAGGATAAAGATTTGCTCCACTGTTGACTCTCAGAGAGGGACTGGATACCGATACAGTAACAGAGTCTCTTAACTCAACACTCATAGATGCAGCAACATAGATCATGTGATGCCACCAAACAAACAAAAATCCAAGGGTGACCAAAGAAATTCTAGACCTTGCTGATAGATGGTCACGGAAGAACCAAAATCTATCCACCTGATGTCTGTAGATATAAAAAAGGTCCAAAAAGGGATTCAATAAAAGATGAGAGAGGCGAAATAAACGTGGATATGTGAGCAATGTATAAACATCGAAGAGATATTAAACAGACAAGACGATAAAGGAGCACACTAGATGGTCAAAGAACTGGTAACACCAAGATAAAGCAGGAACTTTATGATCCAGGAGAAAAGCGAAAAGTGCCTTATTGAGGACAATGACTTACTGGCACGATGGACAGAATACTGTTCCGAAATTTACAACTATGACGGACGGCATAAACCTGAGAAAACAATCCCTACAACACCAACAACTATAGAGGATAACCAACTGATAACGAAGGAAGAGGTAGCTGCAGAGATAAAGACATTGAGAAGAGGGAAGGCGGCCGGCGTGGACAATATATCAGCAGAGCTCTTACAGGCAGGTGGGAAAGTAGTGATGGAAGACCAAAAACACATCTGCAACAAAATATGCGAACAGGAAACTGGCCGGACTTACCTAAATCTGGAAACCTAAATCTGTTCCAAAATTACAGAATAATAAGCCTCATTGGCCGCCCTAGCAAGGTCATGCTAAGATTAATCCTCGACCGATCGAAACCCCAAGCAGAGAACACCATTGCTGAGGAGCAAGCAGGATTCAGACAGGGAAGAAGCACTACAGAACATATATTTAATTTAAGGCTGCTAAGTGAGAAATACCTAGAACAGCAGCAAAAACTGTATCATGTGTTTGTGGATTTTAAGAAGATGTTTGACAGAGTAGGGCATAAAGCGCTATGGGCAACCGTGAGGATGTATAAAATCAACGCAAATATTATAACGGTCCTTCAACACCTGTATGACAAAGCGTCCAGCTCAGTTCTTGTAAATGGGAGGTGAGGGGTCTGGTTTCGCACATCAATTGGTGTGAGACAGAGGTGTACACTCTCTCCAACTCTTTTCAATATTTTCCTTCAGCGAATTATGAGTGAGTCACTTTGAGGTCACGTTGGTACTGTCAAGATAGGGGACCGAACGATTACCAACCTTCGTTTTGCAGATGCCATCAACGGGTTTGGCGGGTTCAGAAGCAGAACTCCAGCAATGGGCCAGAAGGCTCGATAAAACAGCTCTTGACTATGGTATGGAGATAAACGCTGGAAAGACAACATTAATGACCAACAACGCCAAGAGCTTCAACAGCATGATACAAGCTAAAAGTCAGGAAATCGAAGTGGTTGACCGTTTTTAATATCTAGGTTCAATTGTCAGTTACGAAGGATCAAAATGTGAGGTGTTGGCCAGAATAGCACAGACAATAGCGGCGCTTGCACGGCTTAACAAAATTTGGCCAGATAAACGGTAAGCACGAAAATCAGATTAATGCGTACACTGGTACTGTCAATATTCCTTTATGCTTGTGAGACATGGACAGTTACAGCTGACCTTCAGCGAAGGATACAGGCCTTGAAGATGAGATGTTTCTGAAGACTTTTAAACGTCACCTACAAAGATGGAGTTACAAATGAGGAAATACGAGATAGAATTACAACAGCAATATGGCCTTTTTAAGACCTCTTGGCATCTGTCAAAAGAAGGAAACTCGCTTGGTACGGTCACAAATCGAGATCAAATGATCTTGCAAATACGATCCTGCACGAAAAGGTGCAAGGCAAACAATGAAGAGGTCGTCCCAAAAATATGTGGGGAGGACAAAATAAAAGAATGGACCAATCTCCGACCAGAAGAGTCACAGGCAGCGGCCGCTGACAGAGAAGGATGGCGTTGGATTGTGAGGGTGTCTTCATGTGTGCCTCAACGACCTCACCGGTTACGGGATCACTTGATCTAATCTGACTTGCGTTGTTCACGTTTCGCTGCCAAATAGAAGAGTACTGACGACACGTGCATTGTAGACCATGACCTTGGTCTTGGCTGTGAATTTGGGGGTTATACAACTTCCTTGGTTGCAATTTGATTTTACATTGAACCAGTACATGGTCTGTCACTGTTTGCGCTATGGTAAGAGCGTTAGAGGAAAACAGATTTGAGAAAAGACCTTCTCACAAGAATCAGATCAAGCTGATGCCAGCTCAAGCAGGCGTGGGGTAAGAGAAGAGCTGGCCGACTACAGATGCGGTTCAAAGACGCATGTAAGCGGGGCATGAACGCTCTGGATATGGATCTGACATCTTGGGAAGGCATAGCTACAGACCTATCCAAATGGAGATGTAACCTAAAGATCCACCTTAGGCTTTATGAAAATAAGCTCATGCAACAAAGGGAAGTAAAGAGGCAATGCGGAAAAGAAAAGGAAAACCAAAAACTCAGTAGAGAGTTGCTACTCCAAGGTCGCATCGACCTATAGTTAGACATGACTGAAATGGAACTACTAACAACTGTACTCTGTAATATACTTGGTAACCCTTTCCAGCCCAACTACCCTGATTTGCCATTCCAAAACAACATCACACGCTGTCCAACTACGCTATTCTACGCCACGTGAAAATAGCTTCTCTTGCCGTTACAATGCAATGAAATCTCGCAACTCGCGAGATCTGAAAGTATTACGTATTTAAGGTAAATAGGAATGGTCAAATGTCATCGTAAACTATTTCAAAATCGGTCAATATTGCTATTTATGTGATTTTGTTTTTGAACCACGCTGCTTGAAACGATGGAATCGTTGCTTTAGTCGATGAGAGATAGCAACGCTCTTGATGGGTATTACTAATATTCGGCTGAATCCGATGTGGAAATTGAATGCAGCGATTGTGAGGCTGTGATTATGAGGCTGTGAATGTGAGGCTGTGATTGTTAGGCTGTGATTATAAGCAACGAAACTGACGAATGTATAATCAGAATTAAAGGGACGTTACTGGGGGTGGGCGTACTAGTGTTGATGTCAGATCAACAGATACAGTCTGCTAACACAGCATACTGCTGCAGGAATTTCAGACTGTTTAGAATGATTTGGACCTGAATACAATTTCAATGCACTACTTCCGTTTATTTATAAATGAATAGTTTTACCAATTGTGCGCAGTGCAAACTAATTTATGATGAGCACAGACAACGAATGGTTGGTGTAGTCGACTATTACTGGATGTAAACCTCAACAGAAAAAATCAGTTGTTTTCTACATCAAATTTATGTTTGGCATAGTAGCACTGCCTAAAACAAACCTAAATACTGGGCATCTGATATTAGACTGAGACCATCTTGCAAGACTACCTCAACCAGATACTAGTGTGACATACGAAGAGTCAAAACGGATTATTAGATCTAGATACATGACCAAATGGGAAACAGTACATACTGACTACACAAAAAACGATGCCTATTACCAGTTGAACAGAAGAGAGCAGGTCGTGGTCTTCAGACTTCGCACTGGCCATAATAGACTGAGGTACCACCTATTCAACAAATGGAAAATAGGTGGCACTGACGAATGCTCGTGAGGTATCGGGAAAATGACCGCTGAACATTTGCTGCAAAACTGCCCGACATACGAGGGTCAGAGAAAGCAGATGTGGCCATCACCAGTGGCAACACTAGACAAGCTCTTTGGCAGTGTCGACAGCCTCAGGATGACGGCTGCTTTTTTCGAAAAAATAAATAGTGGTCAAACACACTACGTTAAGAAGTTGATAGCATTACACGGTAGTCTGTGTTCTGTAACCCTAGAGGCAAGAGGAAGTAGAGGCAGACGTTTTCATTCATGACAGAGAAAGCTTGAGACAAATATCAACGGCATTGGAGAGACGTGAATTGGGCTGGCACAAATGACTCACTACATGAAGACTTGGCGTGTGTTTATTGAAGACATATGCAACACAAAGAGCGAAAGACAAACCACAGCAATAACTGTAGCAAATATTGCTGCGCATTTCGGGAAACTGAGACGATTGTCTGGTCAAGTACAACATACTACCAAGACGTCGCGTCAGGGTCAGGCACAATATTCTGACCAAGACCACTATCTCTCTACAATGTAGCGTTTCCTAAAAATCGGCTGTTTTCAAAGCAGTGGATCTGACTTGTGGATCTACGTGATCCCAGTAGTAGTGGGCGTCAGGCAGATGAAGCCCCGCATAGCACAACCGCCTGGAGGACCGCGGCCACCTTCATCAGCACGCTCGGAATGTGAGGAAAACTACAACATAACGCCATTTGTACGGTGCACAAAAGAATAAACTTACTTATTGTCGGCATTAAACAACAACAACAACAATTATATAAATACAGTCTCTCATTATGATGTTTCGTAATGTTTATTAGATGGCACTTTTGTGTTTCGAATTATCTACAACTTCTAACGAGTGAAACCAAAAAATATGAAAGCTACCACCATAATTAGAACAATATCCAGCAACTAGAGAGTGCTCATTTGGAGAGAGAGAAATGGAAAGAAATAGACAGAGAGAGAGAGAGAAAGGAACATTGAGGCAAAGTGAGTGAGAGGCAGCGATGGAGAAATTGTCTTCAACTGTTCACAATACGTTGAATGGAAATATAGACCCTATAATTAGGGGCTCATACGTTTTGCTACTAAGTTTAAACTAAAGTTGCAGCCAACCTTTTGGAAAGTTTCGAGATTTCGAGTCTCACGAGAAGTGCTCTTTCGTTAAAGTGAATGAAGCTACTCACAGAGCACCCATGTGTCTGATCTGAATAAACCAGATCCATAAGTTCATGTATAACGTATGGATGACTCTACAGGTCTGGAGACTTTGTAGTTCACCCAAAGGTTTCTGGCTTTGTCAGCTTCAGACTTAATCTGCCAAGACAGCTGGTCAACAAAATAAAAATCTGGTAGGACTATGTTGTCTCTGCGTCAGTTTCCACATATAGCTAATGTTTTTCTTACTGCTCCTCTCATTCATTATTCACTGCTCCTTGCAGTATTTCTTCTTCTACCTTTTCTTCTCGTTTCTTCCTATTCATCATCGTAATTTTCTTTTCTTCTCAGAATGATCAGTTTTCCCCTCTTCACGATTGTCTTTTTCTTTTACTCCTTCTTTCATTTCACTTTCATCGGATTTTGATATTCTTCGGATGAACTTTCTCATCAACTCTTGCCATATCATAACCAATAACTTTAGTGTTTTCTTTTCATTAGTCTAAGCATACATCTCTGTCATGACAATAGTGTTTTGATTCTGTTTATCATATTATTTCTTAATTTTAGAATTTTTCTCCAGCAGAAACCCACGCTCTCATCTGCCTACCCCCTTTCTATTTTCATTCTTTTGTGTTATTTTTGTGCCATGTTCTATTTACTGTTCTCCTGTTTCCACATATTTAATTGTACTTCCTTCTCCGATTGTCTCCTTCTTTCTGAGCTTTACTTAACCTAAATTAGCTTCGAATTGTTGGCTTCAGCCGTAAATTTTTAATCAAAGCAATCTGTTACTGTGACATTTGGATGGTTGGATAGGGAAGGGAGAGGGGTAGAGCTGGAGGTACGATGCGACATTAGTTATATGAAAACATAGAAGGAGTCAGGTCTTCCATCGTTTTATCGATTGAAAATCATATTGTATGATTGTATTAACTTGCACGCCATGTTCCACAAGTTTAAACCATTGTTTACTTTCCCAAGTTATAGCATATTTATTCTGAAGAGCTGAAGCCTATTTAGTTTCACCAATTCTAGCCACTAATTAGTGTCACCCCTTCTAGTAAGTAATTAGCTTCACCCCTTCTAGTAAGTAATTAGCTTCACCACTTCTAGTAAGTAATTAGCTTCACCCCTTCTAGTAAGTAATTAGCTTCACCCCTTCTAGTAAGTAATTAGCTTCATTACTTCTAGTAAGTAATTAGCTTCATTACTTCTAGTAAGTAATTAGCTTCATTACTTCTAGTAAGTAATTAGCTTCACCCCTTCTAGTAAGTAATTAGCTTCACCACTTCTAGTAAGTAATTAGCTTCACCCCTTCTAGTAAGTAATTAGCTTCACCACTTCTAGTAAGTAATTAGCTTCACCACTTCTAGTAAGTAATTAGCTTCACCAATTCTAGCCACTAATTAGTTCCACCAGTTCTAGCAACTAATTAGTTTCACCAATTCTAGCCACTAATTAGTTCCACCAGTTCTAGCCACTAATTAGTTCCACCAGTTCTAGCAAGTAATTAGCTTCACCAGTCTTAGCAACTAATTAGCTTCACCAGTCTTAGCAACTAATTATTTTCACCACGTCTAGCAACTAATTATTTTCACCACGTCTAGCAACTAATTAGTTTCACCCCTTCTAGCAACTAATTAGTTTCACCCCGTCTAGCAACTAATTAGTTTCACCACGTCTAGCAACTAATTACTTTCACCACGTCTAGCAACTAATTTGTTTCACCCCTTCTAGCAACTAATTAGTTTCACCACGTCTAGCAACTAATTAGTTTCACCACTTTTAGCCACTAATTAGTTTTATCACATTTAGCAACTAATTAGTTTCACTAGTTCTAACAACTAATTAGTGTCACCCATTCTAGCAACTAATTAGTTCCAAAACGGCATTAGTTCTGTGACATATTGTGCATGATCTTGTACAGTTTTTATAGAATCGTTATCATTAGAACGATACGGAGAAAATAAACATTTGACCAACCTATGTAACAGTCTTTATGTCAATAGCCAATGTACATTAAGAACAAACGCAGGATATTCCGAAAAATGTCATATTAGATCTGGTGTACAAAAAAGTTGTGGACTATTTCCTTTACTGTTTATCACATATATAGACACAATATGTACCCCAAAAAAGTCTACATTAATGAGGGAAACAACCTCAGTGGTCACTTAAATGAACATTTCTTTCCTGATGACCAAGCAATAATGGCAACCTCAGTGGTCATTTAAATGAACTTTTCTTTCCTGATGACCAAGCAATAATGGCAACCTCAGTGGTCATTTAAATGAACTTTTCTTTCCTGATGACCAAGCAATAATGGCAACCTCAGAAAAATAACTGCAGGAACATATTTACAATCTTAGTGCGGTCTGTGAGGATTGCATCATGAAAATCAACATAGAGAAACCAGAAGTTATAAAGATTGCACAAACAAAAATTCGAATCTACAATATTTATACAAAACCAACAAGTACAACAGGTGAAAAATGTCACATACATGGTTAACATAATCTCAGCAGTTTGTTTGTTTCTTAAGCGTTTGCCTCACTAGTTTCTACTGGCGGAGGCGCGCCCATTCCATCCCAGACCTTTGTCCATTGGGCGATATCAGATACAGCAGATGGAAAAGCCGACACCAAAATCCAAACAGATGTAATAAAGAAAGTCAAATCATTTAGCAAATGTCCCCAATATTACAATGTAAGCTCGTGACTATGGATACAAAAAGAACACTGTACAACTCAATGTTCCTACCCGCATCGTGCTATCAGTGCCAGAATTGGACATTAATAAACAAAGATAAAGACACATCGTAAGAACATAGATGAAATGCCTGCGCAAAATGCCCAGAGTAACCAGAAGGATAGAATCATAAACGAAGATATTAGCAGACAAGTAGGTACAATAACAGTGCTAAGCCTCATGAAGAAACAACAAACCAAATAGTTCAGCCACATGTTACACCAAACACCAGATAGTATTCCTCATAAAGCAATTGCTATACAGATACAATGGATATAAAGCCAAGTGCCGATCACGCAAAGGACAGATAGCAGAAACACCAGAAGCAGTGAAACTCCTCATGTACGAAGCACATACTAAGGCCAGGTCAAGAAATGTCTTCATAATCTGACTCTGAAATGAACAAACAGGACAAACAAGCGTAAAGAAATAAAGAAAGAAATAAAGAAAGAAAGAAAGAAATAAAGAAAGAAAGAAAGAAAGAAAGAAAGAAAGAAAGAAAGAAAGAAAGAAAGAAGAAAGTTTTGGGGAAACTTAGAGAATGTTAGAGGCCTATTTAATATCATGTTTCTGATGTTGCAAACAAGTTCATTAGTGTGGCTGTGTCTGTGTGTCTCTGTGTGTGCGCGCGCGCGCATGCGGATATATATATGTGTGTGTGTGTGTTGAAACTATTTGTGTAAATTACATTTAAGTAATGTTTACTATTGATATACTTTAAAAGGCAACTAGATGATAAATGTGCACTCAGTAAAAAGGTAAGTCATACCATGTTATGATGTCCTTTAGTTTTCATTTTACCAAAAAGTTCTAGAAATTGTTTATTTAAAATATTGTGTGGATACCAAACATAAAACTAGATTAGCGGTAAAATAGACATTTCATGTCAGATTTACCAGTTATTTATTATTGAATGTTCCTGTTAATGAGTATACATTTTTTAAATTTTCTTTACGAAAAACATTTAGTTAAGCTTGAGACAGACCAGATGTATTTAATAGGACGATTGGGAATGAATATCTCTCACAAAAAGTTCAATCCTCGAGAAAATAGCTAAAGTCGCAAAGTGTTTTCTAGAAATGGTCACGCTGTTCTAGTCCTCGCTTTAAATTTAATTAACTTTATTCTAGAAACAAAATTGCTCACAGCTGTAAGTGCTTTCAAATGACGTTATTCTCTAGACTAAAAGCTGTGAGTTTCTTATACTTGTCCTCTGGGAAATATTTATATAAAAATCAGTTAGCGGAACATACGTTATTTTTGTTTCAGCTCTGCCTTCTCTTACAATTCAATCAGTTCCATTCAACAGACGTTGGAACGTGTTCTATGTCGACATCAATTGGAAAAGTGAAGACTATTAAAGACTTTTGCTTCATTTCTTCGAAAATCACGGATCCTGGTATTCAATTCTTAATTTAAAGACTTTAATTCGGACACAAATGAATCACTATTAAAAATCATTGTTGTGGTTCGCAAGATTGAAGAATTATAATTATTGTCTTTCCCTAGTTGATGTACTAAGAGCCGAAATGTATTCTTAAATAACGTAATGTATTCTTGAACCAATTGTCTTTGAATTTGTAACTCAGCATTGAGTTCACTAATATGAGTTGTAACGTCTACAACAAAACCAGAGCACACTGCCAGCTTTAGATTTCTAAACCCCGAAGAAGTTAGACTTCCATGTCAGTGAAACCAGATACCTCATCTTTAAAATCATTAAAGCACCTGGGCATTTTCTCCTTACTTTGCAAAAGCACGTCACAGTAACAGGTGATGTTTTCGTGCTCGGATTGAACGTCTTCCAGAAATTCTAGACACTGGCTGAGATTTCGTGCTATCGACTTAAAGGCATGTTATACGGGAAACTACCGTGGTCATGACGTGGTCGAATTTCATGGCTTTTGTGCGCACGTGTAGTTGATGCAAAACGATGTTCATATCAGATAAATCTGACATGATTTGAATGACAATTCCTGTTTGACCCAATCATTCCAGAGTTCCCATCTCGCTTCTCCAACTTAAGAGACAATTTATTAATAACAGTTTTAATTTCCAAGAAAATGTCTTTCTTCTGCCGTTGTACTTGTAATATCTTTCTTTGGGTGGACATCAAGCAATTCTTCGACACAATTGAATTTAATATCGACTGCCCGAGTAACAGTAGCCAACTGTACGGTACTCTCGTCTAGAGCAATTGAAAACTCCTCCAATTGTGAGGTGAAGTGTTTAACGTTATTTTTATGTCAACGACTATTCTTTCGATATGTCTCGTCACTGTTCGACGAAAAATAGACTTATTTGTTCAGTGTCAATGCCTTTTTATTGACAGAGTTGAGACATTCTTTGAGAAAGTCTCCTTCGGAATATGATTTGGGGTGCTTTGCAATTTCTTTCACTGCCTTTATAATTTACCTGAACAATGTTGCCAGCTTCATTATTTGTGGAAAAGCATCCATTGAGAAGATATACTATTTTTCTAATCGGATATCGTGTCTTTTCACAGTTGTTCTTTAAAATCGATGTAATTCGCGTGCTTTGCATTTTAATCACTTTCACGACGGAAATAGTTTCAAAACAATTGAAACAAAGAGTGGTTTCCTTCTCGATGTCCAAAAAATAATTATCATTTCACTTATTTTAAGTACACGACACTCACGATCTACTTTCCTCTTCTTCAACTACTTCTTCTGCATCGATCAACAGATGCTATGCTTTTAGTCTGGTGAGGTTCACGAAGGAGACTGCGTTTCAGGTCTTTGCCGGTCCCCACAGCTTTTCGAGCATGGTCACTTCCCAAGGCTAGACTGCCTCTCTTTAGTCTGCAAAGGTCGGGCAGTCCTGCAGAATATGTTCTAGTGTTTGCTTAGGTGCTCCACAAACGCACATGACGGTTTTTCTGAGACCCATTCTGTGAAGATGGGCCTTGAGTTTGCAATGTCCCGTTCTGAGTCTGAAGATCTTTGTCTGACCATCTCTGCCAAGTTTGTCTATGCTGTCATTTTCTGGCTTGCATTCTTTGTGCTGGTCTCTTCATTATATTCTCACGGATCGTTTGATGAGTGTCTTTGCTTCTTTATAGCTCTGTGTATGTTGAGTCTGCGAGCCGATACTTCCGGCACTTTTGCGAGCTCATCTGCTTTCTCGTTTCCACGGATGCCACAGTGGGCCGGAATCCACTATAGGACTACATCTGTTTTTTGAGACATCAATCTAATGTTGCATTTTATTTTTTGGTATGGAGTGATTTTCTATGTCGCCATTAGAGTGTGCGATGTAGATTTCACCGCCTCCCCTCTTATTGCTCACCGAGGCCGATCCATCTGTGTACACGTGTTTAGGCGTTGCTAGGGTACTGTCTCTTGAGCTTCAGTAGAACGTGGATATTTTGTTCTATTGCTGACTGCTCACTTTTCTTCGTTAGCCCTGGAACCTTCAAGATTTTTGTAAACCTGTCCTGACCCCTTTTCCAGGGTTTTGGAATGAGTGTTTCGCACTTTTTGGTTTCAGCTTCAATGATGTCTGCGTGTATTCTGTGGATTTCTCTGGGTTGATGGTTGGGGCTTTTCTTTAGTAATCTGTTTTTTTTTATTCTCTCTTGGAACATCTGGTGTAGAGGGTGATCAGTTAGCTTGTTTAGTTTTTAAACTGAGTAAAGGATTTGTATGTTCTCTTCTTCAACGATATAATCTTACAAATTCAGAGCGCTAACAAAATTATTACAAAGTAAAACTACTAACTAATCACAATATACTACAATGGACATCAATTTAGTTAAATATCCTAAATTCGCAAATGGCAACCATAGTAGACGTCCCATTCAATACTGCCAGTTGTAGACGACGATGATTAATGCGCATTAATAAGAAATATGTATTTAGTTTTGCCGTTTTTAAATTGTCCATTTAATGCTACATCAGCTTCTGCTCAACATTCCGTTAACGTACTTTACGTTCACATTCCCGGTTGTCATATTTGAGCTCAACAAATAATTCGCACGCGTGATTCTTGTAACAATTCAAAGGGACTCATTATTATTTATTATTACTATTATTATTTCCCAGTTGTCTGGAAGTAAGGTGTTTGCCTCGGGTGTTGGAGGTCGCGGGTTCAAGTTACGGTGAATACCTAGATTTTTTCAGGTGAATCATCCGGTAAATATTTCCCCTGATCTCTGAGTTGTGAGATCAGACACCCGTGTGCAGTGTTGTGTTTAAAATACTTTAGCAGTTGAAAATAGAAAATAGTAGGCTTAACGGGCCTCTGCTCGGGCAAAATGCAAGTTAAAAATCTACTCAAATTATTCTAGGGAAATTCGCCCCGTCCACAGAGAATATGTCGTAACAAGGAGACTGTGTAGCTATAACTTCAGGTCTTGCTTATGTAGTTAGCGGAGCGACTTAGATGGCCCCTGACAAGCTGCGGGTCTACCTTGCTCTAATTTACGCTACCACCTCCACCAGTCTAAAAAATATGCGATCGTATATTCCAGGGGCTAACAGATGCTGGGATTGACCTGGCTAGTCACTAGTGGACTTTCATCTGCCATAAAATTCCGAAGGTTATTAGTAGGAGTGCGTGACCGAATGGTTTCGAGGCCTGCCTGCCGACAAGGAGAGCAGTGGTTCGAATCCCCGGTATTGCATATGTTGTTTTTCTGTTGGAGGTGAAATAAACAAACATAGACATCACACGACGTAGCGACAGCAGTGGTGAAGCGGCCTGTAGTCCTCAACTTCCAAAACCCCTCGACTACCCCAGCAATGGGAAAAATGTATGACAGTTTTTTTTTGTTTTTTTTTGTTTTTTATGGTACATCTCTTTGATTTAAGAAAAACTGAACAGTCCATAAGGGGGATGGCGTGTCAGATTCATTTTATTGTTTTAAATTTTTTTAATTTAAAAAAAAAAAAAATTTTTGAAAAAAAATTCGTGTGTTTGGGAGCGGATACATTCGTGGCAATCTTTCATTCGGTCCTCCTTTCGTACGTTGCTCGCGTCTGATTTGAATAGTCATAACATCAGTCTAACGTACACATTTTTCTTGGCATGACAGAAGTTAGGGCAAACTAACTGAGCTATTACGCTCTTCTCTGTCTCTCTCTCTCTCACTCTCTCTCTGAACATCTATCTTTCTCTCACTCTGACACTCTCTATTTCTATCTCTCTCTGAATATCTATCTTTCTCTCACTCTGACACTCTCTGTCTCTATCTCTCTCTGAACATCTCTCTCTCTCTGATACTCTCTGTCTCTATCTCTCTCTGAACATCTCTCTCTCTCTCTCTCTCTCTCTCTGACACTTTCTAGCTCGATCTATCTATATGATACTATCTGACACACTCTGTCTTTATAATTCTCTGCACATCTCTCTCTCTCTCTGGCACTCTCTATCTATATCTCTCTCTGACACTTTGGGGCTCTATATATCTCTATAATACTATCTGACACTCTCTGTCTCTATCACTCTCTCCACATCTCTCTCTGGCACTCTCGGTCTATATCTCTCTCTGACACTCTATCTATCCCTCTCTAACACTATCTGTCTATATATCTCTCTCTGACACTCTCAGTCTCTATCCCTCTCTGAACCTCTCTCTCTAACACATCTCTCTCTCTCTCTGGCACTGTCTGTCTCTTATCTATCTCTGCACATCTCTCTATAACACCTCTCTTTCTCTCTCTGACAATCTCTGTCTCTATTTCTATCTGCACCTTTCTAACAACATGCTAATTACACTAGCAACATAAGGTTCTGGGAAGAGTGATAACGAAAGGCATGTTTCCTGGAAGGGAAAACGTATGTCGACATCGATGAAGATGGCATCAGAACATAATGGACAGTCTGAGGATGTCTTTCTACGACGCGCAACAACTCGTCATAACCCAAAATGCCGTGGCTGGGACTACATTCTGGAAAGAACATGCCAGACAGATGATAATGACTTAAAAATACCTTTGAAAAAACAACAAAAACAACGATTGTAAAAATTATCGCAAAAATAATAAATAAATATAATCTCATCTCGCTTTCAAACGTTTAATTGATGTTGCTATCGTGTTGCAAATTATCTGCAACGTCTTTTAATGTCTGGGAACAACATTTCAAAGTTGCAACCAACATTAGAACAACGTCCAACCAGAAAGGAGTAAACATTTGGAGCGAAATAAAATGGAAAGCAAGAGAGAGAAAGAGAGAGAGGGGGGGGGGGTGAGTTATTGAGACAGACAGGAACAAAGTGGGATCGAGAGACTGATAATCTCATCTACTGTGCCACATTCCGTTTATTGCAAATGCCGATCATATAATTAGAGGCTCATCCGTACTGCTGCTTAGATTAAATTGAAGTTGCCGACGACTATTTTGAAAGTTTCAAGTTCTCGAGTCTCTCGAGACATGCTCTTTCATTAAAATGACTGAAGCTGCTCCCAGAGAACCCCTGCGACTGATCTGAACAAACCAGTTCCGTAAGATTATGTATAATGTTTGGATTACTCTAGAGGTCTGGAGAACGTTCCGTTTACCGCAATTTTCTGGTTTTGTCAGCTTCGGGCTGGGTCTGTCCAAACAGTTGGTCAATAGAACTGAGTTTGTGTTGGTCTATGTTGTTCATTTGTCAGTTTCCATTCGTTTTTGCCTTTTTCTTTCTCAATTATTATTTGAGCTATTTATTCTTCTCCATTGTATTCTTCTTTTTTGCTTCTTCCTAGTCCGTTCTGTTCATCATCATTTTTTTATGTTTCTCTTTTCAGAATCATCTGTACATTCTTCTTTACAATCGTCTTTTTCTATAACTGCATTCTTTTCATGCTCATCGATTTGTTTTCAATTGTTGGTATCTTCCCTTCCTCCTGCAACGAGATCATCTTACCCACTCAACTATTGCCGTTTCATCCCTATCATATGTGTTTTCTTCCTGTGAGTCTTCTCTTTCTGCGTCTTGGTGGTTATTGTATCTGTAATGTGCATCTCACATGTTTCCTGAATTTTTTTATATTTAGCTCCTTACCTCTTCCCTATCTCATATTTATTGTTTCCTTTTCACATTTATGACTGCTTATATTTCGAACTTTATTCGTTCTAAGTTTTTTTACTTCTCATACTCTTCTTAGCGTGTCCATTTATTGTGCAGCTTTAATTCATACTCAACATTTGCTCCAATTTATCGGTTTCAGCTGAGAATATTTAGCTATACTAGTATTGACTTACATGGTTCGTTTTGGCGGTTCTAGCCACTATTCAGAGACACTTTTTGTTCAATGCTACATATGACGAGTTCTTCAATCTTGTTACGTCTTTGATAGCTGGTTACAGTTATCTGTAGTGTAATGGGAGGTTACTGAGTATGCTCACATCTGTGGAACTGACAGTATCGGTGACCTTGGCTGAACTGGTAGCGAAGCCCACGTTCATGAGCATTGGAGATGTCTGAGGTCATTTTTTTTCAAAATGTTACCCTTGACGTTTGTCTTGGCTTCAAATCACGATTTAGATAATGCAGTAGCCATTGCCTACTGCTTTGGCATTACAATCACTACATTGTCATGTTTAAAAAATGGACCAATATTTACTGGGTTTTTTTTCAAAGTGGAACAACTGAGGCCTTCTTAGCCCTCGAAGCGGTGGCCCTGTAAACAGACTACAGTAGTGTAGCTTGAATAAGAGAATAGGGGTGGTAGTAGGAAGACAAAGCCGGTACCCAAAACAGCCAGCTGAAATCGGATGTGTCGACCCGGAAGACACAGATATTGCAGCATCGTTGTAAACTGCGACATCTCGTCATAATGTTCTGTTCAGGACGAACGCTGAAGAAGAAGAAGAAGAAAAGGAGGAAGAAAAGGAAGAAGATGAGGAAGATGAAGAATAAGATTTAATATAAAAAGAAGAAAAAGAAAAAGAAGACGAAGAAGACAAAGAAGTAGAAGAATCATTCAAGATTCAACCCTATTAAAAAGTATCATTCCACTGACTCGCAAAGTTGTTCTGTTTGTGATGCACATAAGTTGATGTTGAACATAAGTTGAACAACAAATAATCTCGTATAGTCGGGTACATGAACCGATGGAACGTTCTAAGAATTATGTTGAATAGCGAAGCAATGTCATATCTACCTGTAGGATGTTGCGGAAAAGGTTGGTCAGTTCTGACAGCTTTATGTCGAAATCTGAGACGATAATTGAATGTACTTGCATATATTGTTTAAAGCGTCTATCTTATGTGATTGCATGTTCCCTTCTAAGAACTTGGCCACTGCATGCATGTTGCATTACTAGGGCCACAAAGATGTTTACAATTGCAAGGTCTGCATTATGTCCGGAGACAAGTGGGGAATGAAAAACAAGCGGTTAAACTGAAAATATCAGTAACAGATGAGAGTCGACCTTTCTTCTTCTTCTTCTTCTTCGTACGTTGTCAGACGTCAACCTGAATTTGTTCGAAGAAAGCAGCTGTCATCCTGAGGCTATCAATACAGCCATAGAGCTTATCTCGTGTTGCCACTGGTGATGGCCACATCTGCTTTCTCTGATCCTCGTATGTCGGGCAATTTTGCAGCAGATGTTCAGCGGTCATTTTCCCTGTACCACAGGTGCATTCGTCAGTGCCACCTATCTTCAGTTTATGAGTCGACCTTTCGATTAATTTACAAGTTTATAAATGCACGATACAAATCAATGTATTAAGCAAGCGGAAACCTGCAAAAGTATTTAAAATTAAATTCATAAGCAAAATTCTCAACATAGTGACGCTTTTATAGTTTGTCCTGCGCTTGTTTGCTTGCAGACTATAAAAACTTGGATTAAAATGGTATTAATGTGCTGCCAACCTTTCTAGTGCTTAATGCTGTAAAGACTTCTATGGAATAGATGTTTCATCTTATGTGGGTGGTGATCTCAAATCAAGTGTACGATTATATTTATGTACGGTAGGATCCAGTCCGTCAATAGGTTCGCTATCAGAAAAACGTTGTTACGTGAATGTATTCACCATTTACCGCAGGAGACATATTTCTGTTAAGGAAACGCGAGAATAACAGAGGGATAATTATAATAATAGCTGTCCATCGTTGTCGATGAGGACTGCCGACATCATCCTTGTCACAGATTTCCCTGTTGGGTGTGGGTGCGCATGTGGCTGAACAGGCCAGTGCGAGCACGAAAACATCTGCTACATATCGGGCTCACGAAGGTTGTAGAAGGGGATGGTGTTCCCGCTGCCAGGGATTTCCGCGTCTGGCGTCTCCTCTGGGCTTTCACAACATGGTCGTCTTCACCGGCAGCTACACCCGATCTGACTGCGCCTCTCCAGTCAGATCTGTTTTGCGCAAGACACCCCCAGGTCTCGATGTCCATCTGGCAACTTTTTAGTGAGTCCTTCAGACCATCTTTAAAACGTTTCCCTGGGCGCCCTCTCTCGCGCCATCCCTCTCTCAGCTCGCCGTAGAGAAGCTTCTTTGGGAGCCGCTCGTCTGACATACGGACGAGGTGTCCGGCCCATCCCAGTCGTGCTTTTTCTAGCAGTGCATGGATGCTGGGCATGTTAGCCCTCGAGAGAACCTCGATGTCAGAGGGATAATTAAATTCAACATTTAAGCCATTACCATCAAGAGAGATGAAAACAGATTCGCAATTTCGTGAGGCAGAGAAAAAAAGAACAGAGAAGAGAGGGAGAGAACATGAATGAGAGAGAGAGAGACAATAATAGAGCAAATGAAACACACACAGAGAACGAGACTAAACACACAGAGAGACAGAGTGTGAGAGAGAGAGAGAGAGGCAAACAGACATACATTTATAGTGAGAGAAAGACACAATGAGAGGTAGACAGAAAGATGCATACACACACAGGCACACACACACAGGTACACACACGCACACGCTCATGCGCGCACGCACACACGTCCAAGTGTTGCCGGGTCCCGGAAGCGGCCAAAGAATAGTAAGACTGTCAATCTGTCAAGCACATCGTCTGAGCCCACTTACGAAATTATGAGCATCAATCTTGGCTCCCTCATTGATTTAAAACTATAGACCACAACTTCAGCAAATATGTACAAGTCAACTAAAAGTGATGATATAACTCAACCAATTAAAACAAACGAAATTCATCTTTTAAGACGGCTTTAGGACAATATACAGAAAGATGCAAAGGAGACCGCATTGGTGATATACTGGCGTGTTCTCGACCAGTGATAACATACAATTTGGTAGACGGAATATGTGTTCAATACACGAAAGGGGGAAGGCTGCACATGTGACAGCGGAGATGAGCAGCTACGCAACTGATATCATCGGGAAACAAAGTGAAAAGAAGTTGAGAGGTTGAAAGTGAGCAGAAGAGAAATGATGCTATACCCATGGCAAATTGAATGGCAGTTGCTGGTTGAAAATTTCACTAAAATTCTGAAAAAATATCAAATATGGGTTTTGCCTGTTTTCTGATAAAGGGACATTCATGAATCAAATTATACAAATATTTATTGTGAAATAAGCTTCTAAAACACTTGACTTGAATGTCAGTATGGTAGGGTAATATTTTACGAAATGTTGAATACTTCATCAATATTTGAGCCGTGTTTCCACAATCATGCTTGCAACCCAAAGATATATATACATATAAATATATAAAAATATACGAGACGTGTTCAAATGAAACCGGACCTAATTGCACCAAGTGAACATATGTGCGATGTGCACGATGACATCTTTTCTGATGTAAACAGTAAATACCAACCGTCAAGTTTGCAAAATGTCATTATCCTCCGACTCATAGTTTCCTCATCAGTCCGTTGAAAACATGGCGAGTGTGATACATAATCCATCCTGAGCTAATCAGCGAGTGGTGATTCGGTTTCCAACAGCTAAAGTCGACCAGTTTATTTTCATCAGGCAGGCAGTCTATGGTGACAAAAAGTGTGTTGAAGACAACAGTGAAGAACTTGACAACTATGTTTAAAGAAGGACGTGAATTAGCGATAGATCTTCGGAGACCAGGTGAGCGCATATTGTTGTATCAGAAGATGCCATCGCCAAAATTGATGCAGCAATTCGAGGAGACCGTCACTGGAGCTTACGTTCGTTAGTAGAGGAATTCGCTGTGTCGCTAGAGACAGTTAAAATTGTAGTTAGCAAGAAAGAAGTATCGGTACCCATTGTGAACAACTTTAGATATGTGGTTGGTATGTGCTGTTTACACCAGTAGTGACTTCATCATGCGCAACGTACATATGTTCACTTCTTGGAGTTTTGTCCGGTATCAATTGAACACGCCGTGTGTGGTGTGGTGTGTGTGTGGTGTGTGTGTGTGTGTGTGTGGTGTGTGTGTGTGTATGTGTGTGTGGTGTGTGTGTGGTGTGTGTGGTGTGTGTGTGTGGTTTGTGGTTTGTGTGTGTGTGTGTGTGTGTGTGTGTGTGTGTGTGTGTGTGCGTGCGTACGTGCGTGTGTGTGGTGTGTGTGTGGTGTGTGTGTGTGTGGTGTGTGGTGTATGTGTGTGTGTGTGCGCGCGTACGTGTGTGTGTATTTATATATATATATGAGAAGAATACTAGCCACGGCAATGCACAGATTGAACAGCCTGAAGAAATTATGGCAGAGCACCAACAAAATGATAAAAGTGAAAGTTTGAAAAACCTGTGTTTTTTCTGTCGCAGCTTATGGCTGTGAATCATTGACGATTACCAAAACTTCCAGACAAAGAATCGAATCTTTCGAGTCAAAATGTCACAGAATGATCCTCAGAATACCCTGGACAGAGAAAAAAGACAAATGTAGACCTTCAGCAAGAGTTGAGCATAGAGGAGAACTGGTTTATCAATTCCAGTTTGACTAGAAAATGCAAATACTTTGGTCACATCAAGAGACACAAACAACGGTCACGAGAGAACAGTGATGGAAGGTATGGTGCCAGGCAAAAGAGGAAGGGGTAGACCAAGAAGACGATGGCACCAAGATATCCAAGAATGCCTGGGTATGACTGTGGCAGAGGCTGGAGTTTTGGCAAGGGAACGAGTTTCTTTCAGACAAACTATGGGATCGACGTTCTATAAAGGACATGCTACATGATGATCATGATTATATATATATATATATATATATATATATATATATATATATATATATATATATATATAAATTGATTCGTCCAGGTTTCATCTTTAGGCAAATTATTTCCGTTTGAGACCAAATTTGAATCTCTGGACATAGAAACTGTAAGCGGTCACCTACTTCTGTAAGTATATCCATATAAGGAGTTCAGTTAATCGTAATTTAGTCCGGCACGAGGATTTCCAAACATAACATTTTCATTGGTTGTTTCGGCTCACGTGGAAGGCCGTAATCTTTGCCGGAAGTTTTCTTTTGATTGTTTACACTGACAGAGCTACTAAGTAAGCATGCCTTCTAAAAAGAGTTGTATCATGCAAACATAACCTATCTAAGGTCAGAGCTAAACTTTGTATCCAAAAGTTATTAAATGATACGAATAAATCTTCACTTCTGCCGTCTTCTTCATGTGCAAAGGAAATAGCGGCGCAAGTTACTCGGTTATTCGTGTACACAGCAGAACAGTAAGTACACACCGTGTTATAAAAAATAACTTTAAAATGTTTTTTTCTCAGAATTGTGTGTTAAACTTCTAAAAATAATAGAACGTATATGTGTTAATTGAATGATTCAATATTTAGGCTCCAGATACGCAGTACGATAATACAACTTTTATCAGTAATCCAATTTTGCAAATCGTTTCCAAATGATGATTTACACTTAAAAAGGCTGATAATTTCTAAATGTTATAAATATAAAATGATATGCAAATTTCAAATGCCTATAACTCATAACCTACTCAAAATATCACAAAGAAGGTTCAATCGTAAAGTTTTAACATGCACTGAAGCACACTCTAGCAAAATTTGACGCATTTAGCTTTTAAAAAAAATGTCTATTCATTTAGAAAATATGATTAATATTCGAAACGGCCGCCATTTGGTACGGGAAATGATATATCATCAAGTTCTTCGTTATATGTATATGTTATACATGCATATTATACCACTAAGTTATGGTTGCAATCCAAATAATAGTTATGAAGGTGTACTTTTTAACAAGCACCTATAATGATATCAGTTTAGTTCATCGTGTGAACTCTTGAGATCGTTGTGGCTAACACCTCTATAATCCTACGCCATCCCTCTATGCCTGCGGTTGATTTTATGCTTCCTCGGGTCGTAGGTTAATCCATTCATTCATATTGTCTTCCCATCGTTTTTTCATACATTCTCTCCTTTGCTTGCCTTGTACTGTCCACTGTAGCATGGACTTCGAGACGTGGCCATACCAAGTCAGCTTTCTCATTTTGATCATTGTGAGGAGGTTATTGTACAATCCACTTGCATTCTCGATTCTACGTCGTACTTCATCATTTGTGATACGGTCATAGTAGGTGATATTTATCAGTCTTCTAAAATATCTCATCTTCATGGCCAGGATTATTCTCTGCAGGTCTGCTGTAATAGTCATATTTCGCAGGCTTAGAGTAATATCGGAAGAACTAATGGCTTGGCTTCGTTCATTCTCAATCTCCCACTACCAAACACTGAAAGGGCTTAAGTAGCCGAATGTAGACCAGAGAACGGAATGCGTTGTGTCGTAGTTTACAGCTTGACTGCGATATTTGCACCTTTCGGTCCAACACATCTGACTTCAGCAAGCATTTTTTTAGTACCGGGTTAGCATTCCCTCTTCGATCCCTCCACCTTAGCCAGTCTGCCCTGGCTGCAGCCTGTTATCCAGGATCACCGCGCGGAGGTGTAGAAGGGTCTTGGCAGCTTTGGTTCGCTAGCGCTGAGGCTAGCAGTAAGCTATGGGTCGCTGACCACTGCAGCTCATGCGCTGCTCATCATCTTGATCACAAAGAACTAATGAGCGCATTTTTCTGTCGTTTTTCTTTCCATATTTGTTTCAATCGTGCAAACCCTGCTGTTGTTAGTGCTATTCTGGTCAGGACATCTGGTTTTGATCCCTCATCACTGATTATTAAGCCCAGGTATTTGTAACGGTCCACTGTTTCAAGATCCTGTCCATTTGATCACAGCGTTGATTCCTTCAGTGCTGGTGGTCATCAACGTTATATTTTTTGCGTTCATATCCATGCCATAACTCCTATCTGCTGTTACACCCAGTCTTCGGATCAATTCTCGAAGCTCTGTTTCCGTCCCCACCAGCCCGTCAATGTCATCAACTCGTAAGTAGGTAATTGTTCTATCCCCTATCCTTAATGTGTCAACATTCTCTCCAAGGGCATCACTCATAATTCTTTCTAGGAATATATTGAATAGTCTCGTGTTTACAGATGCCCTGGCCGTAGTCACAGCACTAAAAAGCCAGAAAAATACTGAACTTAATGATTTAAGAGCAGTACTCTGTCAACTATGCCAGCAGTCTGCACCAAAAAGAGTAGTGATACAGAGGGTTCCATCCCACTGTAACATCCAAGGCAACGAGGAGGCAGACAGACTGGCAAAAGAAGGTGCAAGACTACCACAACCAGACCCTAGTGTGACCTACGAAGAGTCAAAAAGGCTTATTAGAGCTAGATACATGGCCAAATGGGAAACAGAACGTACTGGCTACACAAAAAACGATACCTTTTACCAGCTGAATAGGAGAGAGCAGGTCGTGGTCTTCAAATTTCGCACAGGCCACAATAGACTGAGGTACCACCTATTCAATAAATTGAAGATAGGTGGCACTGACGAATGCTTGTGTGGTACCGGGAAAATGACCGCTGAACATTTGCTGCAAAACTGTCCAACATACGAGGATCTGAGAGAGCAGATGTGGCCATGACCAGTGGCAACACTAGACAAGCTCTATGGCAGTGTCGACAGCCTCAGGATGACGACTGCTTTTTTCGAAAAAATACAGGTTGACGTCTGACAGCGTACGAAGAAGAAGAAGAAGAATAGTGTCGGGGAGAGTATATATACTTGTCTGACGCCGACAGATGTGCGGAACCATTCATCCATTGTTTTTCTGGTTCACCTCGGCACTTGTGATTGTATCGTTCTAAGCAATACTCAGTCCAGCGTGTCATTACCTCTTGATTTTATGTAACACATTTCCCAGTCGTATCTTGTATTGTCATACTGCGACCTTGAATATGTTGTATATGCTTTACTGGATCTTTGACAATATTATATGCTCCTTTTGCATTATTTCTGCCTAGTTGTTGTGCTACATATCTATACACTGTTTAGCGATCAGCGCCTCTTTGTCTTTTTTTAAATTTTGAACTTTATTTCTCTATTTATTAACCTAGACCTAGTGGACCCTTCTGGAGTGTTCTTCTGGCTCTTTAATGTTCTTCTCTCATCCCACAGATCCAGTATTTCTTTTGTAATCCAGGACTTCTTTTTTGCCTGTTGCTTCCATAGTATCTATGTTGCTGTGTCTAGTATCGCTGTATTAAAAGCGTCTGTAATCATATCTATATCTGGATATTCCCGTAGGACAGTAAGCGGTGCAAATATTCCTCCCATCATGGAACGGAAAGCTTCAACAATTTCCGGGTGTTTTAATTTGTCAAGGTTAAATCGTATTCTAGTTGTCTACTTGCTCATAACTTTCCTAAGACGGGGAGGAAAGTCGTCATCAGTAAGTCATGGTCACTTCCTATATCTGCTCCTGGGAAGCTTCTTGTCTGAGCAGTGTTAAATTGTTAAATGCTGGATCTGAATCGTTTCTAGACCAATATGTAGTCAATTTGGCTATGTACCTCTCCACTCGGACTGTGCCATGTTCAATGGCTAGACGGTTTATTTAGACCCAATGTGTTTTCCACCAGTAGCTTGTTGTAGCGTGAACTTTCCAGGAGTCTCGGTCATTTGTCTCCGTGATTCTCGCCAATCTCTCCCTTCCGCTTTTTCAATTGTGGCGTCCCAGTCCCCTTGTAATGCCAGTATGTCTTTCTTTGGTGTTTCATTTACCAGTTCTTGAAGTTCCTCGTATAACTGTATTATGTTTGCAATCCTAATAGTAGTTATGAAGATATACTTTTTAACCAGCTCCTCAAATGCTATCAGAAGATGCGCAAAATGTACTTGCAGAATTTCGACAGGATGATATTTCTCATAAAATGCTGATTGCTCTTCTTCGTCTTCTGCGTTCGTTCTCAATCTCTCGCTACCAAGTCCTGAACAGGGCTTTACAAGTACCAAAGATGTAGTCCGGAGAACGGAATGCATTGTGTTGCTAGTTTACAGCTTGATTGCGTTATTTGTTCCTTTCAGTCCGAAACACCCGTCTTCGGCAGCTGACATCATTTTAGTACTGGATTTAGCCTTCCCTCTTCAACTCGTTCTCCTTTGCCAGGCTGTTCTGTTGCAGCCTGCTATTCCGGATCACCACGTGGAGATGCAGAAGAGTCTTGGCAGCTTTGGTTCGATGGCCTTGACTCTAACAGTCACTTATGAGTCTCTGAGAGCTGCAACATGCGATACTCAGCATTTTGATCACGCTGATTGCTTAATACTGTGAGTAATGGCTCCATTAGTTATCATAATAGTGCATTACTTTGAAAGGTAATGTAGGCGCTGTTATAAGTTTCCTAGACGATGTGTGAAGTGTTGCAGACGTTAGTGTATGTATTGCACACGATGGACTCAGTATTGTGGACGATGGAGGTAAGCTATATAGGGGATGTAGTGAGTATTGCGTGCGATGGGATCAACTTCATTATACTTCATCTCAACATTTTCGAAGTGGGATGACCACTTCGTTTCCACACTGTCTTTCGATCGCATAAGTATATCAGGTGTACATTTAAAGCTGAATATACTGAGTATGTCGAGATTGTAGATTGAACCTGGTCCATTGAGAAACATGGCTATAACCACTCTGCTACTCTGTTGAAGTTGATGTTAACGATTATACAAATTATGTTTATTGTTCAATGTTGGTGCTGAAAACGAAATTGCTATATAAACATTCTATAATGAAAATGCTGTTGTTTTTTTTCCTCCTCCTCGTCCTCCTCCCTTCTTCCTTCTTCCAATTTCATGATCACAAGCTGTTCACTCTTCTGTGCATGTACCATATTTAGGGCGGTGCTGTGTTTAGTGCTTGTACCATATTTAGGGCGGTGCTGTGTTTAGTGCTTGTACCATATTTAGGGCGGTGCTGTGTTTAATGCTTGTACTATATTTAGGGCGGTGCTGTGTTTAGTGCTTGTACTATATTTAGGGCGGTGCTGTGTTTAGTGCTTGTACTATATTTAGGGCGGTGCTGTGTTTAGTGCTTGTACCATATTTAGGGCGGTGCTGTGTTTAGTGCTTGTACTATATTTAGGGCGGTGCTGTGTTTAGTGCTTGTACTATATTTAGGGCGGTGCTGTGTTTAGTGCTTGTACTATATTTAAGGCGGTGCTGTGTTTAGTGCTTGTACTATATTTATGGCGGTGCTGTGTTTAGTGCTTGTACTATATTTAGAGCGGTGCTGTGTTTAGTGCTTGTACTATACTTAGGGCGGTGCTGTGTTTAGTGCTTGTACTATATTTAGGGCGGTGCTGTGTCTAGTGGGTGTACTATATTTAGGGCGGTGCTGTGTTTAGTGCTTGTACAATATTTAGGGCGGTGCTGTGTTTAGTGCTTGTACTATATTTAGAGCGGTGCTGTGTTTAGTGCTTGTACTATATTTAGAGCGGTGCTGTGTTTAGTGCTTGTACTATACTTAGGGCGGTGCTGTTTTTAGTGCGTGTACTATATTTAGGGCGGTGCTGTGTTTAGTGCTTGTACTATACTTAGGGCGGTGCTGTGTTTAGTGCTTGTACTATATTTAGGGCGGTGCTGTGTTTAGTGCGTGTACCATATTTAGGGCGGTGCTGTGTCTAGTGGGTGTACTATATTTAGGGCGGTGCTGTGTCTAGTGCGTGTACTATATTTAGGGAGGCTCTGTGTAGTGCTGTTTTTAAATCCAAATGGCTGCCCTACGCTTGCCATCAATTGGATATTCTTCTACTCAAAATGAATTATGTCGCTATATTAATCGCCTTTTGCTTTATGTTCTCAGTGTGGCAATGATCGTATTGTCGTCCATGTCACAATTAGGGCCCAAACGTAAACTACTCGAGCGAATATGATGCTAATGATGCGAGTAAAATGAGTTACATCTGTCATACCTGATGAAAATGGTGGTAACGTAAGCAGTTTTACATTACCACCCAGGCACATGCTCGCGCACGCACACACATACATTCCCACATACAGAAACGTCTTCTAGCGGGACCAGTAAAGTAATAAGACAGGGGTCGTAATCCAAACCATTCATCCGTGGCTCTGTCAGCCAGCTCGTGAGTTCTGAACATTAGCACGGTCATATTCGTGTCCCTAAGTCAAATGCAGACAAAGATGTAGCTGTTTGGGAGCTGACAGGCGTTAGAGAAAAATCGATGAACCTGGTGTCTCTACTGTGCTGGACAGTCGTCGACAAATCTGGCCACTCAGTGTTCTCTGTGAGCAAACACAGCCATATGTTGGCGCGTGTAGCTTAACTTGCACACGATACGACCCGAGTACCATATGACAGTTTAACGCGGATTTTCAACGTATTATCGTTAAGTTATGTTAACCTTATATTATGTTATGTAATATTATGATATATTATTTTTGTGCTCTGTTATGTTAGATAGAACAGACATTGCTGCACTCCGGGCTGACTCTCAACAAGTGGTTGGAGTGTATGGATACAGATGGTTTATATTTAGCTCTCTGGTTGCATACACCACTGCTCCTTCCTCTCAGGTGCCCCCTCCTTGATCTTCTTCTTCTTCTTCTTCGTACGCAGTCAGACAGTAACCATTATTTTTTCGAAAAAAGCAGCGGTCAACCTGAGGCTGTAGACACTGCCATAGAGCTTGTCTTGTGGTTCCACTGGTGATGGCCACAGCTGCTCTCTCTGATCCTCGTATGTCGGGCAGTTCTGCAGCAGATGTTCAGCGGTCATTTTCCCGGTACCACACGGGCATTCGTCGGTTCCACCTATCTTCAATTTGTTGAATAGGTGGTACCTCAGTCTATTGTGGTCAGTGCGAAGTCTAAAGACAACGACCTGCTCTCTTCTGTTCAGCTGGTAATATGCATTGTTTTTGGTGTAACCAGTATGTTCGGTTTCCCATTTGGTCGTGTTCTGGCTTTAATAAGCCGTTTTGACTCTTCGTACGTCATACTAGTATCTGTTTGTGGTAGTCTTGCGCCTTCTTTTGCCAGTCTGTCTGCCTCCTCGTTGCCTTGGATGTTGCAGTGTGATGGGACCCACTGTACCACTACCCTTTTTGGTGCGGACTGGTGGCATAGTTGACAGAGTGCTGTTCTTAAGTCATTTAGCTCAGTGTTTTTCTGGCTTTTTAGCGCTGTGACTACGGCGAGAGCATCTGTAAGCAGGACTATATGGCTTTTATTTTCTTTATGTGTCATTTATGTGTTATTTTTCTGCCATTTGGTAGGTTCAGGAATGCTCCTGCCCCTCCGTTCTGTGTAGTGTTTGTTACAGAACCGTCGGTGTATGCATGGGTCCAGTCCATGCTTGGGTAGTTTTTCGATATAAAGCTTAGGGTAGTATCTGTCCTTTCTTTTTCAGTCTGGCAGTTTTTGTTTCCAATACCTGGTATATTTTCTACCACCTCTGGAAATATATCCTGCCTCCAGGTAGGTTTTCGTACAGTAGTGATGGGCTTTGGTGTAGTTGGTGCGTTTATGGGATCTTCGTGCATCTTTGCTTTGGCTATTTCTGCAAAGTTTCTCCGCTTTATTTTCCCATTTCCCAAATTGTTTAGTCTCTGGTGCATTGGATGGTCAGTTAGTCTTCGGAGTTTCTCTGACTGCAGCTGGGCTCTGCAGTCTCTTCTATCGGTCATGGATTGCAGTTTTGTAATCTTTTCAAGTTCTACAAATGGCGTTGACTTCATGCCTCCTGTTATAACTCTCATGGCTTGGTTTTGAAGTTTGCTAACTTTATCGAAGTTCGCCTTTGCTGCTGTTGTCCATGCCGCAATGCCATACTCGAGAGCTGGTCTCACTCTTCCAGTGTACAGTTTCTTTAGTATGCTTTCGTCTGCTCCCCAGCTTGTGCCAGCAAGTTTCCTCATGATTGCCATTCTTTCTCTGGCTCTCATTCGGTTTCTCTCGATCTGACTTTTCCATGTCATGCGCCGATCAAATGTGACTCCCAGATAGTTTGGGTTGTCGTTTGGCTACAGGAATTTGCCATTTAAACTTAATTTTGTATTCTGGGGTTTGATTGAAAGCGAGAATATTGTGCATGTGGTTTTCTCCTCGTTTATTTTGACCAGCCATGAGTTCGCCCACTCTTCCAGCGATGTTAGGGCCTGCTGCATCCGATTTCTTGCTATGGTGAGATTCTTTTCAGAGGTCCACATAGCCAGATCGTCTGCAAATATTGAGCTATGGGCTCTTCTTGGTATATTCTCTGTAATGTCGTTTATATACACTAGGAAGAGTGTGGGTGACAGTACTCCCCCTTGGGGTACTCCCTGCTCGAGTGTCACCTTTTTGCTCATCTGCCCTTGTACTTGGCCTCTGACCGTTTTTTGTTTGTGGTAGTGGTTGATCCACTTGTACATTCTCCCACAAACTTCACTTCTCCTTAGCTTGACTCTAAGTCCGTCTTTCCAGACCTCCTTGATCGACTCATGTCTGATTTCAAACTCCTGCAGTCTATGTATCGGTGATTCATCGATTACAGTTACAAGACGTAACAGTCGATCACCTGTTTATTTCTTGTTATCCACCATATCTATATTTGAATGTATGAGCAGCAGAATGGCAGAGCTCTTGCATTTCACAGCAAATGTACAGAGTCGGATCCCATTTACCAGCAAGCTGATGTCAACCCAGCTGTAAATTATTACCTGAGTGTATGATGGAGAGGGATATACAGCAAAAAAGAAAGAAACTGGTCACTTCACCATTAAGTGAAGTGAAGTCTTCATCCCCACTTCATCCCCAACGTCGGCGCCTGCTATGGGCCTACCTTTATCTATATTTCCATATATAATATCCCAATATTGTAGCCTGGATGTCAGCTCTATATTTCCACAAATCCTGCAGGAGTAAGGTCCCCGTGTCTGCTATCCAATTATACATTAACCGTCCCATTAGTCTTAAATGTTGATAAGCCTAGTATGTAAAATAAAATATGCATTCTCCTATTTTATAAAGATCTTGAGCAGGAAACAAGTCTGTGATATCCATTACTAATACCTTGATTGGCGTTTTAAATGTAACAGTAAAAACTATTATCAGCTTGCACGATATAAGTGAAACGTATTGAAGAAAGGATCCATAAGTTACAATTTGCGTGTATAATGCTTTCCTTCAGGATATATCTGTGAATACTGTTGGGTGGATACGATTATCTGAATATTTGGAAATAATATTTCTGGATTACTGGACGACCCGTTCTTCAGCGACCAATGTACCGTTGCGAGTTCCAATTTATTTTCTAACGGTTTCTGTCTTGGGCCACGGCGGCCCCGTGGATAATGAATCGACCATCTGTGACAATATGTTGGTGATCCCATGGTCGGTTCTAGTCTCTGGAGTACTATATTGCTGTAGTTGTGCTCCATCGATCGTCCGTTCTTCGCAGCGAGTGCCCTTCCCCCCCCCCCCCTTTTCCAACGATGTTTCATCTTGTCTGCATTAAAAAATGCATCTTCCACCAGGGACAATTGATGTATTCCCAGTTAGGATGACCTTTTGATCTCTGACTATGAAGCGTGTGGCCGACCATACGTCTCTCGAGGGAAGCTTGAATCTGAGTTTGAACTCCTTATCCTTCTTGGGTGTTTATGTTAGCGCCGCATAGCATATTGCAGGTAGTATTGTGGAGTTAAATAGAGAGGTGTGCAGGCCTTGGTCGTGGATGTTGTCCAGTACCGGCTTTATCGAAGACGCTGTCTTGTCATCTCTGGGCTTAAGTCGCTCTGCATGTTTATTAGGCGTCCAAGGTAGATGTACTCATCCACGTCGTCGTGTCTGTCCCCATCTAGGAAGGCTGGGACGCGGGAAGCGAAATGATTGCGTATGACGTTCGTCTTGGATGTGTTAATTTCGAGTCCCACTTTCTTTCCCTCTCGGGGGAGCGATGCTAGCCTTTCATTGGCGTCTATGGCTGCTTCTGTGATGAGTACTAGATAACTTGGAAATAGTTCTTGGAAATAATATTATTGATACAAATAATTGTCAAAAATATTAGCTCTCTTGTGTTCACAAACAAATTATTAGTGCTCTCCTCAAAAAAGTTAGTTTTAATTTATATCAGCTGAAGTGAGAATTTGTTTTTTAATGTATATACTTAAATACCTAATAATTTTGAAAGCATAAGTTCATAAAGAAAGAACAGAATATCAAGGTAAAAATAAAATAGCGGGAAAACCCGTCAGTGTAACATACCGTTGAAATTATCATGTGGCTATTGGTCATAGACAGAGATCTGGCTTGACAGAAGAATCTAAAGAATTGTCAGATTCCAAGACGAATATGAGGGTTCTGAAGGAAGTCAATTGAAGAAACATATAACAAAGTATAAAATAACATGTGTGTATGTTATTGAATGATGACAGTTTGGCCAGCTCCTGACAACTGTCACAATTTTTGACAAAATAGAAAGATAACTGCTGAATCACATCCTCATAACTCTCACAATTGTTATAAAAAAGACCAGCAAACTAGAAAAAGAACAGTTCGTTCACATACTGGCAACTTGCATACATTTGGACAATATAATTTAGATGACAACCTGTCACACTTGCTGGTGAAATACGAATTGTGCTCAAATGAAACCGGCCTGTGCTGCACCACGCAGACATGTGCGCGAGGAGTATGATGGCTGCCGTCGGACTTAATAAGAACATACGAATGTACGAGTGTGCACGTGTTCATTATCCTGGCATTCATAGGTTCTGCTGCAGACCGTTGAGAAAATTGCGGGTGTGGTACGGAATCCATCTAGGGTTGATCAGTGAGCAGTGATTCAGTTCCTAACAGCTGAAGAATGTCGACAGTCGACATTCATCACAGAGTGTAAGCAGTGGTTGGTAACAAAAGGTGTGTCGAGAACAACAGTTTAGGGCTGGGTACGGATGGTTCGGAAAGGATGTGAGTTAACGAAAGATCTTCCGCGGACAGGTGAGGCACATACTGTTGCGACAGAAGAAGCCATCGCTGACATTGAGGCAGCAATACGTCGTGGGAGCTTACGTTTGCTGGCAGAGGAATTCGCTGTGTCGCTAGGGACAGTTCAAATGTTGGTTAGTAAGAAACTGAAATATCGGAAAATGTGTTCACAAGGAATTGTACAGATGCTGACCGACGACCATTAGGTAGAACGTTTGGGGTGGAGTTTGAACACCTTGCTGCGTTGCGAAGCCGTGGATAATGATTTTGTTGTTGTGCATAGTGGCAGGTGATGAGTCGTGGTGCCCCCACTGAGCCGCGCGGCAAAACAATAACCATGCAATAAAAGCATCCCGGATTACCAAAACAAAAGAAATTCAAATCACAAGTTTCAGCTGGTAAGGTTATTCTGACCGTATTTTTTTTACCACGAAGTGCTTCTACTGGCAGACTTCTCAAACGGCATCCGATGTCTAACCAAGCAGTGTGATATGTGTCTGAATGCCTATGGCGACTTTTTCTAACGAGCCCCGGTGCATGCTTGCTTCATAACAATTGCTTTGTTTAATTATTCCACACTTGCTGATGTTCCTTTCATACGTTTGTAATACAATCATTGTATCGTTTCATTTGAACACGCCTCGTAGACTGAACAGTTCGATCACATCTTGACAACTGTCACACTCATTGGCAAGATAGAAAGATAATAGTTTATTTGTCCATACCATTTTGTTAAAATATTGATTAGTTTCTAATTCTCTAACAATTGTAACAGACGTTAACTTGTGATCTAACTCTTCTCTTTCTATTTTACCAACAAGTCTGACAGTTGTCAAGATGTAACTAACTATATAACAGTATGTTCGATAGAAATAAGTTGAAATGTGGCAAGTGTGGCACTCAAGATAAAGAGTAAGAAGTATAAGAAGGCAGAAGTTGATATTTAATAAAGTAGAGAAAACATTGGGGTTGGTGGAGGTGGTGCTGCATCCCACCTGCTGGCACCTATAATGACACCACTTTAGTCAAGAGTAAATAGAGTAAATGTTGGTATACGACAGTGTGGTAATGTTTTGTTATTGCAATGATAATAGTAACGTTGTTATGTTTTGATGACGATGGCAATATGGCGTTATGGTTATGATGATGAGGGTAGATGATATATGAACATAGTATGTACGGATCTCACTTTCTAGTACTGAGCTAGACCAAAGACATGTTTATAAGAAAGATATATGGACGCTTGAACTGTTTATAATCTACCTTGTTCTAAAAGTGTTACATGCCTGAATTATGTACGGTTCTCTTCTATTTATGAGTTGTGTCGAAACTTTGAAATGAAATCATACTGTCAGAAAAGGAATTTGGTGCCGTAAAATGGTCTTCATGACCAGTATGTCACGAGGAACATCCTAGACAAGACGGTTAAATTATAGTGATGGCGATAATGAGGATGAAGATGATGACGATGATAATGATATTGATGATGTATTGATAACAGAAATTTGAATCACAGCTGCAGTAAATGGCTTAAATGGACGCACTTTAAAGTACAATTAAATCATTCTGTTTAAATAGAAAGAAGGCAAGTCTCATCTAAGACAATAACAATTCTCCAAATTGTAGCAATGAAGTAACAAAAGGTAATATTAACACAAGTCTGTACATAAGCACTCAAAGTAAAGAAGGCATTCTAAACAACACATATTTGCCATTGAACGTGTGATAGTGAATGGTGTGTTATACAGTGTCAGTCCTGACATACAAAGGTTAATCATGGACAATCAAGAAACAAAGAAGTAGATTACTGAAATCCGCAAAGATGTTGTTTTACAAAATAATGTTAAGAATCCAAACGGCAACAAAGAAGACTAACGAGAATATGCTGACGGAGGCCATTGCGCAGACATCGAATAACACGCATCCGTAATACGTATTTTTTCCTAGAGGGCCCGTTACGAGAATGGCGGTTGGAACACACTGTGACAGCAGAAACAAATTAAAAAGTTAAATAAAAGAGAACATGCTAGACTGATTACATCATGATAAGAAACCAGACAAAATAGATCAACAACGTTCTGGGCGGAAGTTGCTAGCATCCACAATCAACTGCGCATGTCGGCATGTCACAGGATGATTGCTTGACAACTACCATGTGATTGGTGTTGCAACAAATCTATCACTCCACTTCGCTCAACAATGTTACTTTTAGAAATAAAATTTTAACATCATGACATCAAGAAATATTTTGGAGTACACATCTGTTCGAACCAACAACAACAAAAACATCACAAAGAACTACCAACATGAACAAATGACGCTGTATTACATATCACTTACGGAATCTGCTACCTTGCGAATGTGGAACATCTGATGTAACTGTGCCAGACATTTGACGAGCGGATGAATCACATATGTCCATCATCCATTCCTGGATAAACTATAGAGCTGTCATTACTCTCAGGCTGACAAGTAGTTTCTTTAGATACATTTAGGATGACGTCTGAAAGAGTACCGGCATGACATTCACTCACCTACATTGAGCTGTAAACAAATCACACGATGGCACAGAAATAGGTTCACGAATGTCAATGACACAACGTGACTAGCGGACACATGGCGCATTGCCCGCAGAACGGTGGGCGACTGGACCAGCAAATCTAGTTTAGGCTTTGCTGGATCAAAACAGTGAAGTGTGCTCCGATGTCAAGTAAAAAAGCATAACACAGCACGTCGCACTCGTGCTCACGATCGATGACCGGCAAACTTACGGACAGCTTGGAATAGGCATTGTAAAGACAAGAGGATGGACAAGTGCTGGACCTTCGGACCTTAGACGGACGTGTTCACAATCTTAAATCTGTCTAGAGTTTATATAAAGCTAGTCCCAAAGCACATATTGCCATCAGAGATGAAGTGTTAGAGATTACAAAGTACTAGGCCTTCGCTTTAATTGAGGGGAGGTATTATGTTCTATTCATCGCTGTCTTAACAGTAAGCCAGGTATTAATATACAGCTAGTTCTTCTGGAGCATGTTAAATCGGTAATCAAGCCCAGTATATTTGTCGTGAGAGACGAGAGCTCTAAAACTTTACTCCACAGAATATCCTTAAGGGTTGTTCACTCTCAAATTCATTGTATTACATATCCATACATTTACACTGACCTGAAGTCTTACTAGCGTGAAGTAGTTATCTCAGTTTGAAAGAAAATGTCATGTTTCTTATACTAGAGAACAAGCATTATGTACTATTTTATGTATATATAATTTATAAAGTTCTGCTCCTAGAGCTCTCTTTAATTCCTGTATCATTTATAGAGTAAAATTTATAGATCTTTCTTTAATTCATGTATAACATATATAATGTTTCCTTAACTTTCTTTAATTTCTGTATCATTTATAAAAAAATGTTTCGAGTGCTATATTTAATTGATGTATCATTTATAGAGTAATGTTTCTAGTGCTATCTTTAATTGATGTATCATTTATAGAGTAATGTTTCTAGAGCTTTCTTAAATTCTCAGAAAAGTGTTTCACATCTAGCAAGCGTTTGGCCCATATGAATGACTGAGTGTGCAATGTCATGACTTGAAGTGTCTCCTATCGTAGAGGGACTAGACCTCACTGGTAGTTGTGCTGTGCTCTAAGTGTGACGGTGGCCATATTCTTACTTTGTCACACACAAAGGGCCCTCTGGGAAATCACTTGGCCAGTGATAATGAATTTTGGCGTTTATGGTTTTTTTATGACAATCATTATAGTGATAACAATTATAGCGATAATTATGAAGGTGATAATTATGATGGCGATAATTATGATGGTGTCAATGTTAGATGACGATCACGGTTACCTTAATGGTGATATCATATAATGAAGAGAATTAAGATAGAAACTACCTGTGAATGTAACTGCAAAGTGTCCAATATGTTATATGCAGAGAAAGTACATATGACAATTACTGCCACCATGCCATGATAAACCACATACTGATCATAACTGTATTGATATAATCAGGCTGAGGAGTGGGGAGAAGTAGAAGAAGAAGAACAAGAAGAGAAAGAATATAAAAAGAAGAAGGGAGAAGAAAAAGAAAAAAAAAGAAGTGACAGAAGAAGAAGAGGACGAACAAGAAAAAGAAGAACAGCAACAAGAAAAGCACAGCTGCAACAACTCCACTTGACATACTTGGAATCCTAGTATTCAAACAGGTAAGTTGATCGGAGCATGACATGGAAAAGTCAGATTGAGAGAAACCGAATGAAAGCCAGAGAAAGAATGGCGATCATGAGGAAACTTGCTGGCACAAGCTGGGGAGCAGACGAAGGCATACTAAAGAAACTGTACACTGGAAGAGTGAGACCTGTTCTCGAGTATGGCATTGCGGCATGGACAACAGCAGCAAAGGCGAACTTCGATAAAGTTAACAAACTTCAAAACCAAGCCATGAGAATTATAACAGGTGGCATGAAGTCAACGCCAATTGTAGAACTTGAAAAGATTACAAAACTGCAATCCATGACCGACAGAAGAGACTGCAGAGCCCAGCTGCAGTCAGAAAAACTCAGAAGACTGACGGACCACCCAATGTACCAGAGACTAAACAATTTGGGAACTGGGAAACTAAAGCGGAGAAACTTTGCAGAAATAGCCAAAGCAAAAATGCACGAAGATCCCATAAACGCACTAACAACACCAAAACCCATCACTACTGTACGAAAACCTACTTGGAGGCAGGATATATTTCCAGAGGTGGTAGAAAATATACCAGGTATTGCAAACAAAAACTGCCAGACTGAAAAAGAAAGGAGAGACACTACCCTAAGCTTCATAACGAAAAGCTACCCAAGCATGGACTGGACCCATGCATACACCGACGGTTCTGTAACAAACACTACACAGAACGGAGGGGCAGGAGCATTCCTGAACCTACCAAATGGCAGAAAAATAACACTGTCATTCGCTACTGGTAAGTACACAAGCAATTTCAGAGCGGAGGCAGAGGCACTGAGGGCGGCAGTGGAAGAAATGGTAACGCACAGTGAAAATGAGAGCCATATAGTCCTGCTGACAGATGCTCTCGCCGTAGTCACAGCGCTAAAAAGCCAGAAAAAACACTGAGCTTAATGACTTAAGAGCAGCACTCTGCAAACTGTGCCAGCAGTCCGCACCAAAAAGGGTAGTGGTACAGTGGGTTCCGTCACACTGCAACATCCAAGGCAACGAGGAGGCAGACAGACTGGCAAAATAAGGTGCAAGGCTACCACAAACAGATACTAGTATGACGTACGAAGAGTCAAAACGGCTTATCAAAGCCAGGTACATGACCAAATGGGAAACCGAACATACTGGTTACACCAAAAACGATGCCTATTACCAGTTGAACCGAAGAGAGCAGGTCGTTGTCTTCAGACTTCGCACTGGCCACAACAGACTGAGGTACCACCTATTCAACAAATTGAAGATAGGGTGTACCGACGAATGCCCGTGCGGTACTGGTAAAATGACCACTGAACATCTGCTGCAGAACTGCCCGACATACGAGGATCAGAGAGAGCAGATGTGGCCATTGCCAGTGGAACTGCAAGACAAGCTCTTTGGTAGTGGCGAGAGTCTCAGGATGACCGCCGCTTTTTTCGAAAAAATAATGGTTACTGTCTGACTGTGTACGCAGAAGAAGAAGAAGAAGAAACAGGTAAGTTAATGTCTGATGCCAGGCAGCCGAAGGCTTCGGCTGTACGTAAAATGTATTTTTAATTCCCCGCCGTTTACTAGACCTGTGGGAAGGTACAAATAATTTGAGTACATTTTTAACTTGAATATTGTCTGGGCAGCGGTCGTTTTTTGAAGATCTGTTCACAGCTATCAAAAGACTAAAGATGGCCTGGCGCGGGCACGTCGCGATGTCCAACGGAATTACCAACTCGATACTCTTTGGTTCCGTAGCGGGACAGAGAGGGCGAGGACGTCCAAGGAAGAGATGGGTGGACAACATCACTGAGTGGTCAGGCCTTCGTCCCGTTGAGATACGACAGGCGGCGACAGACAGAGAGGGATGGCGTGTGATTTTGGGAGTATCATCATGTGTGCCCCAACGACCTGATGGGTTACTGGATGAACTGAACTGAACTGAGCGGTCGTTAAGCCTAGTCTTTTTAAAATTTTAACTGCTAAGGGATTTTTAACGTGCTCGACACTGGATACGGGAGTCTGATCTCACTATATAGAGATCAGGGGAAAACCTTACCTCGAGACCACTGAGCTCCTCTCGCTTATAATTAATAAGCACATTATGAACCAGCACAACACCAGATGGAGAATGAACATCTTAGATACATTGAAATCAGAAGTGAAAGCGGCCCTGCGAGACAGCAAGAAAAATAAGGCGGCAGGTATTGAGGGCATCACAACGGAGATGCTACTAGCCTGCAGAACAACTGCAGTTGATTGGCTGACTAGAATTTATAATGTGGCCTGGACGTCGAGAAAGGTATCGACAGACTGGACACGGACAATCATCGTTCCTATCTTGAAACATGAAGGCGACAAACGAGAGTGCGAAACGTATAAGGGAATCTCTCGTCTAAGCCACATTTGCAAGTGATATACAAAGATACTAGAAAGAAGAGCAAGACCGATACTGGAACCCCAATTAACAAATTATCAGTTCGGGTTTAGAAGGGGAAAGAGCTGCACAAACGCAATATTTACATTAGGACAAATATGCGCAGTCTATAGAATTCGATGGAAACAACAGCCTTTTATTCATGTATCAAGAAAAGGCTTTTGATAGAGTCAACAGAAGTAAACTATGAGAGATCCTGCCAGATTATGGACTGCAAGGACCTCTCCTGAGTAACATCAAAGAACTATAACATGAAACACGTTACAGTTTCAATAAAACCATAAAATATAATATATACCATCAATATTACAGCTTCTATGTTTGTATATTTTATAATCTGTCATGATATTATAATCTGCTGTAATTTTTTTTGTTAAATTGTCTTATTTGCTCGCATTTTGATGCAACATCCAAACTCAATAAAAATTGAAATACTCGTATTTCCTCAACTTTTTTAGATAACGAAAAACATATCGCGAAGAAAACAAATAATGGCAGAACAGTATACCCCGGAATTATGTCAGACAAACAGACCGAGTTAAAATAATGACTCACAAACGATAAACCAAATGACACAGGAAATGTAAAGATCATTTGATGTTTGCAGCCGCCTGTACTACGTATCGATAAGTCCTTGGTGACCAGTAAATGATGTCTGAGTGCGCTAGCAACAGTCTGTCTCCTAGAAACGATATATTGCACATGGTCTATTGTGAATAAGGTTCCGTTTCATGACATTATTTTTACAGCTTGTCGAAATTATTTATTATAAACAGGTAGCACGCAGGAAGTTGATCTGACGGAGAAATATTTGTCTGTTCTGTAATATTGTCCGAAATTTTTGTTAGAATATCAGTCTAACATCTGTTTTCCTTCTTTGGTTTAATTAAACTACAGTTCCAATTCCACGAGTGGATACAATTAAATCTAAAAAACAGCGTAAACAAGGGATCACAACTTATGAATTACAGTAGAGTAAATACAATATTGTTTTGTTCTGGGTAAAAAATATATTAAGTAAAACTAAATCCAATCTGAGTCGGTCCTGGATTACTGGACAACCCGTTCTTCAGCGGCGGCTACACCGTTGCGGGTCCCATCTTCTCTTCCATGGGCCTGTCTTGGGCCACGGTGGACCAGTGGATAATGAGTCGCCCACCTGTGGCATCGTGAAGCTTGTTGCGGGATGCAAGGGAGTCGGACCAACGTGTAGGTGGTCGCCCGCATGGTTTTTTCTTGTCTCTGTCATACCATATTGTTGTCACCGCGCTCCATCAATCGTTCTTCGCAATAAGTGACCCCCATTTCCATCCCCCAGTGATGTATCATCTTGTCTGCATAAATAACTGCATCTTCCACCATTGACAATTGACGTAAGTTATGAAGACGACTTCTGCGCTGTCTATGAAGCGTGAGGCCGACCATACGTCTCTCGTGAGTCTCCATGTTTCCACCCCATAGCATATTTCAGGTAGCCCTGGGGCGTTGAATAGAGAGGTGTGCAGGCCCTGGCCGTGGATGTTGTCCAGTACCGCCTTTATCGGAGAAAAAGCCACCCAACCCGTGGGACGATGTCTTGTCAACTTTGGGCTTGTCGTTCTGCATGTTGAGCAGGCGCTCAAAGTAGATGTATTCGTCCACGTAGTCAAATCTCTCTCCATCCAGGGAAACTGGGTCGAGGAAAGCGAAACGATTGCGCATGACTTTCACATCGTATGTTTTCACTTCGAGACCCGCTTTCTTTTCCACTCGGTGGAGCGCTGCCAGCATTTCATTAGCGTCTGTGACTGCCTCCATAAGTACGAGATCATCTGTCTGTGGCTGCCTCCATGATAAGCACTAGATTATCTGTCTGTGGCTGCCTCCATTATAAGTACTAGATCATCTGTCTGTGGCTGCCTCCATGATAAGTATTAGATCATCTGTCTGTGGCTGCCTCCAAGATAAGTACTAGATCATCTGTCTGTGGCTGACTCCATGATAAGTACTAGATCATCTGCCTGTGGCTGACTCCTTGATAAGTACTAGATTATCTGTCTGTGGCTGCCTCCATAATAAGTACTAGATCGTCTGTCTGTGACTGCCTCCATGATAAGTACTAGATCGTCTGTCTGTGACTGCCTCCATGATAAGTACTAGATCGTCTGTCTGTGACTGTCTCCATGATAAGTACTAGATCATCTGTCTGTGACTGTCTCCATGATAAGTACTAGATCATCTGTCTGTGACTGTCTCCATGATAAGTACTAAATCATCTGTCTGTGACTGTATCCATGATAAGTACTAGATCATCTGTCTGTAACTGCCTCCACGGTAAGTACTAGATCATCTGTCTGTGACTGTCTCCATGATAAGTACTAGATCATCTGTCTGTGACTGTCTCCATGATAAGTACTAGATCATCTGTCTGTGACTGTCTCCATGATAAGTACTAGATCCTCTGTCTGTGACTGTCTCCATGATAAGTACTAGATCATCTGTCTGTGACTGTCTCCATTATAAGTACTAAATCATCTGTCTGTGACTGTCTCCATGATAAGTACTAGACCATCTTTCTGTGACTGTCTCCATGATAAGTACTAGATCATCTGTCTGTGACTGTCTCCATGATAAGTACTAGATCATCTGTTTGTGGCTGCCTCCATAATAAGTACTAGATCATCTGTCTGTGACTGCCTCCATGGTAAGTACTAGATCATCTGTCTGTGACTGCCTCCATGATAAGTACTAGATCATCTGTCTGTAAATGTCTCCATGGTAAGTACTAGATCATCTGTCTGTGACTGTCTCCATGATAAGTACTAGATCATCTGTCTGTGAGTGTCTCCATGATAAGTACTAGATCATCTGTCTGTGACTGTCTTCATGATAAGTACTAGATCATCTGTCTGTGACTGTCTCCATGACAAGTACTAGATCATCTGTCTGTGACTGTCTCCATGATAAGTACTAGAACTTATGTCTGTGACTGTCTCCATGATAAGTACTAGATCATCTGCAAAGCGACGGCGATTTAGCAGCCTGCCATCTATGTTGATGCCAAAGATATCCCAGTCACACCGGCTGTTGATGGATTCCAGGTATGTGAAGAAAAGGCTCGGTGAGATGGAGTTCCCTTGACGCACTTCTCTCTAAATGGGTGCTACTACCGGTTTTTGAAAGGGTTGGAAGGTAATGTTTAATCGGTGTAGGAGCCACAAATGATTCTTTTGGTACTGAAGGCCAAAATCCGATAAAATCATATACAGGTATAACTCAGTTACTGCACTAGAACAGAAACAAAATAAACCAATGAAAGGGCTACGAAACTTTCGTCAGTAACACGGAAAACACAAAAACACCTAACGAAACACAACAACAATGAAAATGGACTTGACGGACAGTACGATATCTTCTTCTTCTTCTTCTTCGTACGCAGTCAGACAGTAACCATTATTTTTTCGAAAAAAGCGGAGGTCATCCTGAGGATGTCGACACTGCCATAGAGCTTGTCTTGCAGTTCCACTGGTGATGGCCACATCTGCTCTCTCTGATCCTCGTATGTCGGGCAGTTCTGCAGCAGATGTTCAGCGGTCATTTTACCGGTACCACACGGGCATTCGTCGGTACCACCTATCTTTAATTTGTTAAATAGGTAGTACCTCAGTCTATTGTGGCCAGTGCGAAGTCTGAAGACAACGACCTGCTCTCTTCTGTTCAACTGGTAATAGGCATCGTTTTTGGTGTAACCAGTATGTTCGGTTTCCCATTTGGTAAAGACAGTACGATATGAGGTTAGTGAGACAGCATTAACTAGCAGCCTTAAAATGGATTAGGTAAAACAAATCAAAGCTACGGTGGTATTGACGACGAAAAGTCAATAAAACCATAAATACGAATGGCTTACTTACGATGGGTAAGAAAGACAATGTTAACGTACATGATTAACCAAGACGCGTAGTCGTTCCAAGAAGGCATTGTCCTTTTCTGTCATGCATCGACGTCACTGTACTCCTAGAAAACGTATAGGTGCAATGTCCGTTCAAACAAAGGACGAAGGATGTAGATAATAATGGTTGCCGTAGTATTTTCTGATTGTACACACTCCTCCTCCGTCCTCCACGGCACCTCTATCCGCTGGACTCTTGCATGATTTCAAAGAACGTTGCAGCCTGTGGGTCACACTTACGTGGACGTATTGTCCAAAGTATACATTGCTGCTGAAGGGTTAGTCGCTAATTTGGACTGTATGAATTGGGGGCATGGTCGAACCAGGCAGATAGATTTTCACGATGACACTTCATCCTTCTTACTCTGTATGGTGATGATCCTATCAATGTGATAGTTTAGTAACCCCCCCCCCCCATCTCCCGCCCCCATTAAGAAGAAGAATATCATATATGATGATCCTATCAATGTGATAGTTTAGCACCCTCCCCCCACCCTGATTAGATTACTCTTGTGCTCCCTGAAAAGGACGTTAAGTGACGGGTTGTAGTAGCTTTCCTCACATCCTGAGCGTGCTGAAAAAGGTGGGCCGAGGTTGTGCTATGATTGACTTCATCTGCGTGTCACTAACTACTATGGAGATCACGTCGATCGCTCACTTTGTTAGCCTGGATACGATGAAAACAGCCCGTTTCCAGAGAGGCCTACTAGGAAGCCGAGGTGAGGGTCTTCGCCAGTATATTTTGTCTGACCTTGACTAACATGTCTGATCAGTATATTTTGCATGACCAGACGTTAGTCTTCCTCCCCGGTATATCCAGTAAATTAGATATAAATGTTCAGAGCTGTGTACAGACTACATTCTCTTGTATTGTGTTAGTTAACTATGCTCATTTTCTTATAAGCTTCTCCCTCTTTCTCTCTTTCTGTCTCTCTCTCCTCTCTCTCTCCCTCTCTCTCTCTCCCTCTCTCTCCCCCTCTCTCTCGCCCTGTCTCTCTTCCTGTCTCTCTCTATGTCTCTCTCCTCTCTCTCCCTGTCTTTTTTTCTCTACCTCTCTCCCTCTCTCTCCTCTCTCTCCCTCTCTCTCTCCCTCTCTCGCTCTCTCTCGTCCACTCTTTCTCTCTCCCTGTCTCTCTCCCTCTCTCTCTCTCTCTCTCTCTCTCTCTCTCTCTTTCTCTTTCGTGATAAATTTCGTTTGATCTTTTCAATTTTCGTTCCATGAAAACTAGATTAAGATGGAGCTCCAGACAAACAAACCACAAAGCGACAGTAAACTACCAATCCAGTATAATACGAAATGCTCTTGTCTGGAACTCACCGGGCAAGTGTGTGATAGGAACGAAAAACTGTAATGCAGTTCTGCTAGGAGCCTTATAAAAAACATGTAGCTAAACAATACCATAATTTTGGATACGTTTGGGATTGTACACGGGGAACTGCAGGGATAGGCAGCATTTATTCATCAGCTCTATAAACCCGCTCGGCGAACCTCAGCAATGAGAATTAATGCTGCAATACGTATCTTTTGTGTTATGAGTACCACGTTAGATATGTTTCCAATGTTCGACCACATAGATTGCTTTGTGATTATTCTTCAACAGGCCATCCATGTTACGTGTTTCATTCAATAAAGTTTTGGGCAGATCATCAGATGATCTGGTTCTTGTGCTGTTCCACAGTGGCATGTTTCATCATCTCTGTATCCCCATCTCGTTACGTTCTTTCTGCATCATGATACACCAGTTGGGACCCTAGTTAGTGACTTCCATGTTCTGTAAGGCAAGTGATGTCCATTGGCAGGTTCCTACCGATCCAGTGAACCTGCTTCAGTTCCTTTCATTATTTGATGCGGCGTTCTCTAGGGCTAGTCTGCATGGGATCTGTTGACTGTAAAAAATGTCGTCTATATTCGAGTCTTGTACAATGTACCTAGTATCTAAACATAGAATGTTTTAGGTCATTTGTCTATTTTTCCCTTTAAATTTCTGATGCGACACTTCTTCGAGTCTCAAGTGGTGTTGCACCGATTTTGGTGTAAATTGTTCAGTTTTAGTAGGTTTTAGACGCCCTGTAAGGATCCGGTCATTCTAGGTTTTAGACTCCCTGTAAGTATCCGGTCAGTCTAGGATTTAGACGCCCTGTAGGTATCCGGTCAGTCTAGGTTTTAGACGCCCTGTAAGTATCCGGTCAGTCTAGGTTTTAGACGCCCTGTAAGTATCCGGTCAGTCCAGGTTTTAGACGCCCTGTTAGTATCCGGTCATTCTAGGTTTTAGACGCCCTGTAAGTATCCGGTCAGTCTAGGTTTTAGACGCACTGTAAGCCCTGTAAGTATCCGGTCAGTCTAGGTTTTAGACGCACTGTAAGCCCTGTAAGTATCCGGTCAGTCTAGGTTTTAGACGCCCTGTAAGTATCCGGTCAGTCCAGGTTTTAGACGCCCTGTAAGTATCCGGTCAGTCTAGGTTTTAGACGCACTGTAAGCCCTGTAAGTATCCGGTCAGTCTAGGTTTTAGACGCACTGTAAGCCCTGTAAGTATCCGGTCAGTCTCATTTATTGCTGTATCAATAAGTTCGACATATGCAGAGTTGTTCCAAACTGGCGCGACGTAGTCAATTACAGACAAGCAAAGGACGAGTGCTGATGTTCGGAGAAGATCTGGCTTTGTTGCCCATGTAGGGCCAGTGAATCTTCGGATGATATTAACCGCTGTAATAATTGTTTTGTAGCATTAAACACGTGGCGCTTTCTTATGATTGCAGCTTGCACTTTTTGCCATTTCCACTCTGATGTCTTACGAAAGCCATTACTTCTGCTATGTCTCTGCTCAATGGCTACAACGGTGTAAGATATGCGACTATCTTGACCTTTTTGTAGTTGTGGTTTGTTTTATTCTTCTTCTTCATTTCCTGTCGATTTTACAATTAAACATGCATTTATTGTCCGAAGCTTTTAGAGACACCAAGTCAAATCTGTCACATGACCGATCTAATTAAGTTAGTAAACAAAATGGCGCGGCTAGATCAAGTGCATAGTTTGGAGTATATTTCTTCTGCTTGACTGAAAGAGAGGCAAGCAAATTGAAATGAGCTTGACAGTTGTTGGTCAGTTAGACTGAGATTTTCAATTTTTTTTTTCTCCTTTAAAACAGACGGTAAAAATTATTTTTGTAAAGTGACACAATAGATTTCTGAAAAGAAGCACATAATAATACAAATGTGTACGTTAACAATAACTGTGTGTATTACAAGACGCTTAATCACAATCGTTATTTTATGTTTCGTCACTACATCATTACATCCCTTTATCAATCCTTCTTTGGATAGCAACCACATCTTTATATCCCCGTACCAATTCTTCGGTTATCAACACTAAATCGTTTTGCTTCTTTTTGAATCCTTTTGTTAAAAATAATACAATTTTATGTTCCTTTTTAAAACCATCCTTTAACTACACTATGGAATTATGTCCCCGTATTAAGCCTGCCCTTTCTTAACACTACAGTTTTATGTTCATGTATCAGCTCTTTCATTCGCTACTCTACAGCTTTATGTCCATCTGTCACTACAGCTTTATGTACATGTATCACTACAGCTTTATGTCGATGTATCACTACAGTTTTATGTACATGTATCACTACAGCTTTATGTACATGTATCACTACAGCTTTATGTCCATGTATCACTACAGCTTTATGTCCATGTATCACTACAGCTTTATATCCATGTATCACTACAGCTTTATATCCATGTATCAACTATTTTTTTCGCTACTCTACAGCTTTATTATCTTCATGTGTCACTAGAGATTTTTTTCATCTAATACTACAGCTTTATGTTCATGTATCCCTACAGCTGTATGTCCATGTACCACTACAGCTTAATGTCCATGTACCACTACAGCTTTATGTCCATTTATCAACTCTTTTTTTTCGCTACTCGACAGCTTTATATGCACGTGTCACTAGAGATTTTTTTCATCTAATACTACAGCTGTATGTCCATGTATCACTACAGGTTTATGTTCATGTATCACTACAGCTTTATATCCATGTATCACTAAAGCTGTATGTACATGTATCACTACAGCTTTATATCCATGTATCTCTACAGCTTTATGTCCATGTATCAACTCTTTTTTTTCGCTACTCTACAACGTTATATTCATGTGTCACTAGAGATTTTTTCATCTAATACTACAGCATTATCTCCAAGTATCAACTACAGCTTTATATCCATGTATCTCTACAGCTTTATGTCCATGTATCAACTCTTTTTTTTCGCTACTCTACAGCGTTATATTCATGTGTCACTAGAGATTTTTTCATCTAATACTACAGCATTATCTCCATGTATCAACTACAGCTTTATGTCCATGTATCAACTACATCTTTATGTCCATGTATCAACTACAGCTTTATGTCCATGTATCAACTACATCTTTATGTCCATGTATCAACTCTTCCTTTCCCTACCTTACATCTTTTTGTCCATGTATCAACGCTTCCTTTCACTACACTATAAACGTGTGCTCCTGGTATCATCAATTTATTCAATAACTTCGAGTCCTGCATTAAATATTCATGGAACATCAAAACTTTGTGCTCATATCACTCCAATTTTTAATTAACATATCCACATCTTTGTACTTCTATGTCTCGAGTAATTAATTGTCATGACTACAGGATTATACTTTATATATCTGAAATACATAATTAACATATATATTATGTGATGTGCTCTTGTCTCTCACCTATTCCTTCAACATAACCACAGGTCCATACTCCTATCTCTCATATACATATATAAATATATATTTACTATGGCCACAACTTTGTAGTCGTATCTCTTAATCTATTTTTAGCATCTCATCAAACTACCCTATTGCACAACCCCACCACTTTCCCAGCTATCCTGAACAAAATAATATTTCTCAACAACGCCCTCTGACATACCCACAACTTCACCTGTGTTAATGTATATGGATGTCGGAAAAACATTTGTTCTACAGCTGGGTACAAATCCTCGACATAGAAACAACATATGAGACTGTGTCAAGTCAGAGAAAACCTTTCCGCTGTATTGATTTCTTCCAGAACAGCCGACATTCTGATAGAACTAATGCCAGGCGCATCGGGGACATTATTCTAACACGAGTTTTATTTGCACTGCTTCAGTAAGGAGGAGGAGGGGGAAGGTTGAGTGTCTTCGGAAGTCCAGTCAACAGACATGAATTATAAATGTTTAACAGAATTGGCTAACACTGGTTAACAAGGGGTGAAGGTGAGTGTGCACTGGTAATATCTTGGCTCTGAGAAGCGCCAGTAAAGATAAGATAACAACAATGTCATAACTCTCAGAAAATCTAGTAAAGCTAAGATAACAACAATGTCATAACTCTCAGAAAATCTAGTAAAGCTAAGATAACAACAATGTCATAACTCTCAGAAAATCTAGTAAAGCTAAGATAACAACAATGTCATAACTCTCAGAAAATCTAGTAAAGCTAAGATAACAACAATGTCATAACTCTCAGAAAATCTAGTAAAGCTAAGATAACAACAATGTCATAACTCTCAGAAAATCTAGTAAAGCTAAGATAACAACAATGTCATAACTCTCAGAAAATCTAGTAAAGCTAAGATAACAACAATGTCATAACTCTCAGAAAATCTAGTAAAGCTAAGATAACAACAATGTCATAACTCTCAGAAAATCTAGTAAAGCTAAGATAACAACAATGTCATAACTCTCAGAAGCGCTTGTAAAGCTAAGATTAACAAGCAATGTCCTAACTCTCAGAAGTGCTAGTAAAGCTAATATTAGCAATCAATGTCCTAACTCTCAGAAGCGCTTGTAAAGCTAAGATTAGCAATCAATGTCCTAACTCTCAGAAGCGCTTGTAAAGCTAAGATTAACAAGCAATGTCCTAACTCTCAGAAGCGCTTGTAAAGCTAAGATTGACAATCAATGTCCTAACTCTCAGAAGTGCTAGTAAAGCTAAGATTAGCAATCAATGTCCTCTCAGAAGTGCTAGTAAAGCTAAGATTAGCAATCAATGTCCTAACTCTCAGAAGCGCTTGTAAAGCTAAGATTAACAAGCAATGTCCTAACTCTCAGAAAATCTAGTAAAGCTAAACATGACAAGCAATTTCATGGCTCTGAGAGGACACACACAGACCATGTCTCTCGTTATCGCACTCTCTCACTTTCTATCTCTGTCTCTCTCAATATGTACATATATGGGTGAATAAGAGAAAGAGAGAGAGTGCTTGCGTGCGTGCGTGCGAGTGTGTGTGTGTGTGTGTGTGTGTGTTCTTATCAACTTTCAATTACCCTGGTTCACAGTTCCAGACCTCAGGAAATCTGCAAGGATATGTACTAGTTAAGTAGGTAGATAGGTAGGAAGGAGGAAAGGCAATTAGGCAGATATGTAGGTAGGTAGGTAGATAGGTAGGTAATCAGCTTGGGAAACAAGGGCCTGTCACGTCAAACGTTCATAAGTTCCAGGCCGCGTACAATAATAATGTCCTTGATCCGATTTGACAAAAAGCTAAGATTAACAAGCCATGTCCTGGGTCTCAGAAGCGCAAATAAAGCTAAGATTAACAAGCCATGTCCTGGGTCTCAGAAGCGCAAATAAAGCTAAGATTAACAAGCCATGTCCTGGGTCTCAGAAGCGCAAATAAAGCTAAGATTAACTAGCCGTGTCCTGGGTCTCAGAAGCGCAAATAAAGCTAAGATTAACAAGACATGTCCTGGGTCTCAGAAGCGCAAATAAAGCTAAGATTAACAAGCCATGTCCTGGGTCTCAGAAGCGCAAATATAGCTAAGATTAACAAGCCATGTTCTGGGTCTCAGAAGCGCAAATAAAGCTAAGATTAACAAGCAATGTCTTAACTAGGAGCTGCTGACGTATTTTCATTTATCATAGCGGTATCATTAAATTACTTTTCCTTATAAATGTGCATTACTGTTTATAATATTAGGATTTCCAGTAAAAGTTGTGTGTTGAGAGAAAATTATATGACTATTGTTTGTGTTTTTGTGCCAGTGTTTCATTTGAATTAAATATGTTCCAAGCCTCACGATAATTTTTAAGAATGGATTAGTTGTCCGCTGGGGTCTTTGTGTATGAGAAGGACAAGAAAAGTACCAATTCCTCTACACAGAGCATGCCGTAAGAGGCAATTAACTTTGTGACATGGCATAACACCGGACAAGGTTAAGTGGTGTGTTTATAGCAGCATAGATGTCGCCTAACAAGCTGCGGGTCTACTTTGGTCTAGTGTTTGATACTAACAAAATGGACTAGCACATCGATTAACCACCATCCGCGACACTTTTCCAAACTCAGAGAACTAATAACCTGCTCGAGTCTAGTCCGCTAAGCAGAAAATCGATCTCCCGGATATATCCGGCTCATACCAGATCTCGGACCTGGACAGGGACATCAGCCCCTGTAGACAGGGACATCCGCCCCTGTAGACTTACCGGTCGACTAAGAACTGTTGCTATTAATGTATATAAATGTAGAATGTTCTCACCATATTTAGGACTGGATGACTCGTAGAGACAATCGCTTGTTGTCGGCTGAAATAAATCGCACACAATCTTTCTGCTAAAAAGTAACTTATTATTTAATTACATGGTCCTCACATTTCATTCAGAGTTGATTAATAATGTCTGAGAAGACAACACATGTAATTTTCTTTATATCTAAAAGATCGAAGTTTCTGCTGTCATTTGCCACCTGTCCTTTCGCTTTTGTCTAAATAATTATGTTGGATTTTGAATGTTAATAGTCAATCTTAAACAATCTTAAATTTGGCAATCGTAAACACAAATGCCCATGCGCCTGGATAACTTTGTCAGTGTGATATATCTTTAAAAAGTATGTATTCTTTACAAGTGGTAGCAATTCAGATTTGAGGTGCATTTCCAGAAATCGTATGTGCTACCTAGTTAGACAAAGTATGTTCATGTCGTTACTATTTGCTGATGTCGGAATATCGTCACCCAGTTCCACTGCATTAAGATAGGAAACATTGTAAATTACCAGACAGGTGAAGATAAAGCTCAGTCCCATTGCAACAAGTGCCGTCGGGGATGAAGATAATTCTTCATGTATAATAAGTGGCCAGTTTCACACCTATCTGTTTTTACCTTCTCCAACTCAGACGTCCGGTACCAATTTACAGCTGGGTCGACTGGAGGAGCGGTCGTACCAGGCACGAACAACGAGCCTGGTTTTTTTATGTCCGTTCGTGCTTTCGAACTCTTACACACTGTAATCCCAGTCTAGCAAACCAGCTCACTGTCGACTAGGCTACACACTTCACTCGACAGAAAGATCTATCTAGTGACTAAATAAAATTTTCTTAATCCACTGTCTAAATATGTGGTCATTCTTTTCTGAATGATAGTCCTCCTCATTGTCGGTAGATATTAATACTAACATGAGTTAACCATGAGACTAACCATTCTTCAACATGTCATTATGTGCATGAGTTATTATCAATCGTTGTTCTGAAATATTTAGCACACTTTTGTGTATAGGTCCCTAAACAGATTGCCTTTCTTTGTCATTGGTCGTGTGTGCATTTAAGCCATGTTTCATCTATAAACGCAATATCATAATTTGCTTTACGTATTTCACTAATTTCCTGTAAATATTTACTTATAAAACTACTTTGTAAGGTTTTTCACAAAAGATATTACTTCCATCTCTATGCATGCGAAATGTGAAACCAGCACCATTTACAGTTCTCTATAATGAATTTGGGTGGCGCTTTATCGGGGGTGTTGTGGATACTCGATAGGAGGCATCTATGGAATACTTTGTACAGTACCGAGAGGAAGGTGATGGGGCGGTAGTTAGCCAGGTTGTCATTGTCTCCCTTCTTCAATATTAAGATAGTATTCGACTCTCGCAAGCACGATGGCATTTCCTTCACTTCTAGAAAACTGGTTAATCGGTACGCAAGAACTGTGTCAAGTAAGTGATCACATCCTTTTAACATCTCTAATGTCATTCCGTCCTTGCCTGAAGACTTGCCATTGGACATACTTTCAAGAGCACTTCGGATCTCTAAGATCAGGAAGTGTGGGAGTAATGAGGGAAGTGTCAATGATTTGGTTGGGGTAGTGGGGGGAGGAAGCAATGACTAAAATAAGTTTGTGAAGAAGCAGCAGAGGGGCGCGTTAGCTCAGTTCATAGTGACAGCGTGCCTCGGTTCGAATCGCGCCCGGAGACTAAAGAACAGCCAGTTCATTATTGTAATCAGTGACCGCTTTTCCAGTCAACCCAGCTGTAAATGGGTACCTGAGACATGGGTTAGGAAAAGTAATAATAGTAAGAAAGGGCACTGGCCACCCAATTCCCACAGGCTGCGGCTTAGAACAATGGAGTCTTTAAAAAAACTCAATTTCCAACTACTGGTTAATCATGATGATTTCCCACTTTACTTGATGACTCTTTCTATCTTTACTTGATGACTCTTTCTATCTTTACTTGATGACTCTTTCTATCTGCAGATGTGGAGTCACTCTCGTTCTGTCTCCAGCTTTAAAAGGAGGATGCTGGTGATTGGCGATGGTGCGAGTCTTTTGCTTGATGCTTTTGGGGGACTATGAGGCTGCAAGGAGTCTTCGTCTGGAGAAACTGGCGTTGTCTTCCTTGATCTTTTGCCGACACAGTTTGCCTTGTGTTAGGAACTCCCTGATGCTTGTGATCTGTTTATTTTACGGTCCTGGTTGAGGTGGTTCTTGGTGGTTGGGGAGATGTAGCTTGTTATGTGTTAAGGTTTAGTTATTTAGCTGGAAATGTTCATGTTCATGGTGGTACTGATGATATTTGTATAGTACTTCTTTAGATTTCCTGTTGTTCTAAATGTAGTTTCTTGCATTGCCATCGTTCAAGCCGGTTTTATATCTAGAGTTCAAGCAGGTGACCTTCTGTATCGATGTTGGTTCGTTCGTGTCTCGTTTAGGTCGAAGTTGTGACGTGCACGCAAGAGGTATGTGGTCACTACCTGTGGCAAAGGGTGCAACCTCTCCAACATCAATGAATATTCGATGGTTCGAGAGTATATGGTCTAATTCTGGACAGGACTAACCGTTTAGGCTGACATGTATCCATCGTTGCTGATGTAGATTTTTGAAGAACCTATTGTCATGGTAGAAGTGGTGTGCCTCGCAGAAAGTCGCCAGTTTCTTCAACATCTCGTTTCGTCATTCTGCGGATTTTGGTCTAATGTGTCTTTCCCCGTTTTTCTCATTTCAATGCAGCCGTTGAAGTCCTCGAGGACAACTTTGTAGTGGTTGGAACATTCTTGGAGTGTATTAATTGAGCAGGTTGTAAAAATCGTCGTGTTCCTTATCCTCTTTTTCTACAGTGTACACTTGGACAATGGAGATGTTGAATCTAGCGTTGATGGATAGCTCTAGTAACAAGAGTCGATGATTTATGAAGTGGAGGTCGCGAACTCTGTAAACTGCTTGCGGTGCAACCATGAAGTCAACTCCACCTGATGTGCTTCTTGATTTGCGGACACCAAAGCCATGATGTCAGCTCTTTCATTGCCCTGAACCCTAGCATGAGCAGGACAGTAGATCCATGTCAACCTCTGGAGGTTTGAGGCCGTAACAGCTGATATCCACTAATACCTAAGCCATCCCTTCTGTACCTTCTGAAGAACGGTTTGCGAGTCTGTGACGACGACTGTCCTTGTTATAGATATCTCAGATATTCATTTCAGTGCTGAGGTCACTGCCCTCGTCTCCATTCTCAAACTGGAGGTTGTTGACATATACGCCCTACTGCGCTCAGCAACGACCTGTCCTCTCACCTAGCCGATGAGCCCCAGCCTGATGTCCCACTGCGCAGCACTGATCCGCCGATGTATTTCACATCGTGGCATCACTCTCCTGCATGTTCTCAGTTATGAGCTGATTCACCTCGTGCTCTGCTCTCACAATGCTCCATTCTCTGCTTTCCTTGACTAAGGCAGTATTGGAAGTTAACGGTGCCTTGGTCGACATTTTAGCATTGCATTATCCTGGGCACTGATATAAGGTGTGCAGGCCTTGGAATTGTATACTCTATAAAGTCAATCTTCATAGAATGACTTTCACACGGTATGTTTTCACTCTAATGTAGTTAATATTATTGCAAAATACTGGTAAACAGTGTAAATTTATGCTTAATCTTAGTTATATTTTAAGTTGAATGTCTTCTTCTTCGTTCGTTCTCAATCTCCCACTATCAAACCCTGAAAGGGCTTAAGTAGTAGAATGTTGTCCAGAGAACGTTGTGCCGTAGTTTACAGCTTGGCTGCGATATTTGCACCCTTCGGTCAACACATCCGACTTCATCAAGCATTTTTTGAGTACCGGGTTAGCATTCCCTCTTCGATCCCTTCTCCTTAGCCAGTCTGTCCTGGTGTAGCCTGTTATCCAGGATCACCGCGTGAAGGTGTAGAAGGGTCTTGGCAGCTATGGTTCACTGGCCCTGACGCTAGCAGTCAGCTATGGGTCGCTGACCACTGCAGCTGATGCGCTGCTCGGCATCTTGATCCCTAAGTTAAATGGTTAATACTAAAGAACAATACATCATTCTTAAATATCTAATACAGTTAATGTATGACTACCAATTTTAGAGCTGAAGCAAAAGCTGTTCATGCAGCAACTCAGATTCTTATCAGCCAAAACACAACTACAAGGTACAAGGAAAACGAGCATTCTAACATACTCCAAAAGCGTACTCCAAGCCATCTCAAGCCCCAAATAAGATAGACTCTTACATAAAATAGAATACAACATCGGATTGATGTCTCAACAAACATATCTTGTCCTATAGTGAATTCAGGCCCACTGTGGGATCCATGTAAACGAGAAAGCAGATTTGCTCAAAAAAGCTGGAAGTGGCGGCATGCAGACTCTCCTTTCATAGAGCTGTACAGAAGCAAAGACACTCGTCAAACAATCTATAAGGACGAAATGAAGTGACCAGCACAAAGAATACAATCCAGAAAATGACATCGTAAACAAACTTGGCAGAGATGGGCAGACAAAGATCTTCGGACTCAGAACGTGACATTGCAGACTCAAGGCCCATCTCCACAAAATATGTATCAGAGACATCCCCACGTGAATTTGTGGAGCACTCAAGCAAATTTGTGGAGCACTTAAGCAAATTTGTGGAGCACTCAAGCAAACACCAGAACATATCCTGCAGAACTGCTCAACTTATACAGATCAAAGAGAGGCAGTCTGACCCGGGGAAGCGACCATGCTCGACGATCTGTTCGGGATCGGCGAAGATCTGAAATGCATGAACCTCACTGTACTAAAAGCATAGTATCAGTGGGTTGAAAAGAAGAAGGAGAATGAATGACTATTTGCAATACTGAACACTTTGTGCAATGTTGCATGTGTATACTAATTCCAGACCACCTGTTTTTACTTAAAAACTTTGATGTCGCTATATCAGAAAATGATCCATCAATCACAAACAAGTCTTACAACATTTCCATTTCTAAAGCTACTCAAAACGATCTTGATTCTGAGTGCACCAACAATATATATGTTTCACTGTACGATGAAATACTCCGAATAGTTAAAATAAGATCACTTAATTTGTACACTTCTTTCAGATTATAGTAGTCATTCATAAACTTGACCATTTCAAAATTAGGCAACCCTCAGATTTTACATCAATAAGTTAGTTCACTTTTAATGCGAAGGTAATCGAATGTGGTTAATTCCATAAGCCAAATTTAGTGTATTTAAGAGTTCACTAGGTAAGGTTTTCCTTTAGTTGCTAAAAATCTGGTGTGCTGGACGTTGAAAGAATGTTCGATTAGAAGAAAATGTGTCTTGCTTTTAGTTGTCCTACTAGATTGTTGATGGGTTTCAAAAAGGAACCTCCAGCTAAATTGGCTCCCCCTATCAATGCGGACTCTTTTGGTCTTGGCTTCTGCATCACCGTTATTCTGTTTGAGTGCTGTTAAGTTCCAGCCAGTATTTTACGCGTCCTGTCTGTCACTATGCATATGTAGAAGAGTATCGGTTAGTTTCAGATTGTAGTAAACAATATCTACTTTCGTAGATTTGAAGAACATTGCACATACATTATTCAAAATATATTTTAGTAGTATCACTTGGGCCTGCGATGCACATTTAGAGCACAACCAATAATCGCCACTACCTTTTAGCGTCTGCACACTTCTGTGTGTGCTGGGTCATTGGATCGGGAGGGGAGGGGTGGGGAGGAGGACTGCCGTATCGATGGTCAGACTGACTTTTTCAACTGGTGGATTATACTTAACTTAACGTCTTTATACTGGTTTAGAAGACCCTGCAGAGTATGTATACAACCAGTTACATTTACATCACCTTGCTCTAAAAGCTATGCGCATCCAGTTTATTCTTAAATGCATTAACTCTCCCTGCCGCCACTACCTTCCTTGGCAATGCATTCCAAGCAGACACCACTCTCTGACTAAAAACATATTTCCTAATATCTAATCTAGACCTCTCTTTAGTCAGCTTGTAACTATGCCCTCGTGTTATTGTAGGTGGCTGTATTTAAAAAAAACTTGTTATAGTATAATTTATCCATTCCTCTGATCATCTTATAAACCTGTATTAAGTCACCACGAATTCTTCTCTTTTCGAGACACTGTAGGCCGGTTTTTCTGAGTCGTTCCTCATAACTGTAATTCTTTAATCCCACTATCATCTTTGTCGCTCTTTTTTGTATTCTTTCCAGCATGTTTATATCCCCACTATGATAAGGACTCCACACCTGCACACAGTACTCCAATCTAGGTCTAACTAAAGCTTTATACAGTTTGACGATCACTTCCTTGCTCCTATGTTTAATACTTCTTTTTATCATACCTAACATTGCATTTGCCTTTTTCACTGCTACCTTAACTTGCTCACTCACCTTTCCTGTATGATTTATTATAACCCCTAGGTCCCTTTCCTTATCTATCTTTCTAATATTGTTTTCTCCCATTCTGTAATTATGTTCCATATTGAATCTGCCCATGTGGATGACTGTACATTTATCTACATTAAACTCCATTTGCCAGCTTACAGACCATTCTCGAATTTTATATAAATCCGACATCAATATATCCACTTCCGCTTTAGATGAGATACTACTGCATAGTTTTGTGTTATCAGCAAATTTTGCAATCATGGATCCCATATCAATGTCCAAATCATTTATATATATCAAGAACAAAAACGGTCCCAAAACCGAGCCTTGTGGCACACCACTTTTCACTTCACACCACTCAGAGTACTCCTTATTTATGCCCACCCTCTGCCTTCTTCCCGTTAACCAATTTTCAATCCATTTGGCAACTTCCCTACCTATTCCATGTGATTTTAACTTTCGAAATAATCTTTAATGAGGTACTCTATCAAAGGCCTTTGATAAATAACGCCCACTGGCTCCCCTTCATCTATGATTTTAGTAACCTCCTCCATGAATTCTAATAGATTTTTTAAGCATGATCTCCCTCTAGTAAAGCCATGCTGACTATTTCTAATTAGATTAAATTTGTCTAAATGCATTACAATGTTTTCTTTGATTATTGACTCTAACAATTTACAGACTATGCTCGTTAAACTCACCGGTCTATAATTAGCTGGATCTGATTTTTTTGCCTTTTTTGAATAAGGGGATCACTTCTGCATCTTTCCAATCCCGTGGAACAATCCCTTTTGTAAGTGATTGAGAACATAATATAGCCAATGGTTTTCCTAGTTGGTCTCTAATTTCATACAGCAATTTTGGATGAATACCATCTTGACCTGGACATTTATTCACTTTCAACCCCTCCAATTTTTTAAAAACCATTTCCTCTGTAAAACAGGTTGATCTTAATCCCGCTGTATCCATGTCTCTTTGAAAAATATATATAGGCTCTGGGATCTTGGTGCGGTCCTCTTTTGTGTAGACTGTGCCAAAGTACTGATTAAGCAGATTAGCTGCCTCCCTATTCTCACTTATTATTTTCCCTGTACTGTCTATGAGAGGGCCTACTTTGTCTTTCGTTCGTTGTTTATTTCTAACATAAGAGAAGAAGCTTTTACTGTCAGTCTTGATCCTCTGAGCAAGTTTTTTTTCAAAGTCTATTTTTGCTGTTTTATTCGCTTTCTGAGATATGTTCTGCTTGTCCAAATATTTTACATATGTTTCTTTTGATTTACCTGCCCCTATATATGTTTTTCCATGCTTTATTTGTTTGCTCTTCTACAGTTCACTACAAATCTAGTTATCCACTTTTTACGCTTGGGGTTTACCTCCCTGCATGGAACACATTCCTCTGCCAGCGTTTCTAGAACTGTTTTTAAAACTCTCCCACTCCTGTTCAACATCTGTTCCTACGACAATATCTTTCCAGATTATGTGGTTCGCTGCCTCCTTCATCCTCTTAACATCTGCCTTAGAGTAGTCGTATGTTCGCGTGTTTATGTTTTTGTCTTTCCCTGCAATAAGATCCCAACGGATGATTTGATGGTCACTTGAGCCAAACAGTTTCCCAACGGTAACGTTTTCAGTCATATTTTCCTCTGTAGTAAAAACTAGGTCAAGTATGTTTTTGCCTCTGGTGGCTGCTTCTACATGTTGAATAAAAAAATTGGCAGTTATGCACTTAAAAAAACGGTTTTGACTCTACAAGTGCTTCTGCCATGTCCCATTTTATTTCTGGACAGTTTAAATCTCCCATTAATAATAATTTCCATTCACTTGCCTTTGCTATGCTACTAATCAGCTCCTCATCTTCCTCTTTTTGACTTGATGGACATCAATAGCACACTCCAATCACTGTTTTTTCACCCCCACTTTCTATTTCTCCCCATACACTTTCATTTTTATTACCACATGATAAATAATCTTTGATCGTTATATTAACAAAATTTATACAGTATAATAAAACGCCACCTCCCTTAGTCTTGTCTCCAACTATCCTATCTTTTTTGTATAGCCCTCAATTTCAAGTTCACTATCTGCAATCTCCTCATATGTCCATGATTCTGTTAATCCTATTATATCTGGTTGTTCTTATTCTACATACAGTTCCAATTCTTCTCTTTTATTTACTATGCTTCTCACATTTGCATAAAAACATTTTAGTTTGTAATGTTGTTGGCTTATGTTGACCTCTTCTGTGTTCGTCGCGTGTGAGTGCGTGTTGACCTGTTAGCCTGTAATGTACGCGGTCTTTAGAAAGAAATCAACATGCAAGGGCTTCTGGTTTGAGAGTTGGTCCGCCAACCTTGCCCCAGCCATTACAAATCGTCAATCTACTCATCTGGAGTTCAAAATTCCTCCAAGCACTACGACCTTGAGGCCTTACAAATCCACACACATGTATACATCCATAACATACATAACATACATTACATAGCATACATTTTACATAACATACATTACATAGCGTACATTACATAGCATACACTACATAACATGCACTACATAGCATGCATTACATAGCATGCATTACATAACATGCATTACATATACATTACATAATCCACATTACATAACATACATTACATAACATAAATTACAAAACATACATTCCATAGCATACGTTACTTTTCCTACATTAACCTTACCGTGCATTCATTAAAGTGCATACATTACAGCACATACATTACAGCACATACATTACAGGACATACATTACAATACATACATTAAAGCACATACATCACAGTACACCCATTACAGTACACCCATTACAGTACACCCATTACAGTACATATATAACATCACATTACATACGTCCCATCACATTACATTGCATGCATTGCATTACATTACATTACATTACATTACATTACATACATACATACATACATACATACATACATGCATACATACATACATACATACATACATACATATATATACATACATACATACATACATACATACATATATATATATATATACATATATATATATATATATATGTGTGTGTGTGTGTACACGTGTGCGTGTGAGTCTGTGTGTTTATGATTTTCCGTAAAAAATATGTGCAATATGTGGTTCCGAGAAGCAACTTTTCCATTAATCGCCATGTATTACTGTAGGTCTCTTAAAATACTATTCATTGAAGACATACACTGTTGTATATACACAAAATGAGCTAGATATGCATCCAAATGACTTCAAATGACTGAAAAACATGGGATAAAAGGCATGATGCATTCGACGTTGTGCAATTCTGAGGAGTCTCAGGCGGCCTTACTTTCTCTACCAGCTGCGGGGTCTCGGAAGGAGCCCAAGGCGGCCTTACCTTCTCTACCAGCATGCGAAGTCTCAGAAGGAGCCCCAGGCGGCCTTTCTCTGCCAGCATGCGAAGTCTCAAAAGGAGCCCCAGGCGGCCTTTCTCTACAGCATGCGAAGTCTCGGAAGGAGCCCCAGGCGGCCTTACCGTCTCTACCAGCATGCGAAGTCTCGGAATAAGCCCCAGGCGGCCTTTCTCTACCAGCATGCGAAGTCTCAGATGGAGCCCCAGGCGGCCTTACCCTCTCTACCAGCATGCGAAGTCTCGGAAGGAGCACCAGGAGGCCTTACTTTCTCTACCAGCATCCGAAATGTCGGAATAAGCCCCAGGCGGCCTTTCTCTACCAGCATGCGTGGTCTCAAAATGATCCCCAGGCGGCCTTACCTTCTCTACCAGCATGCGGGGTCTCGTAATGAGCCTCATGCGACCTTTCTCTACCAACATGCGTTGTCTCAGAAAGAGAACCAGGCGGCCTTTCTCTACCAGCAGGCTGGGTCTCACAAGAAGCCCCATGCGGGCTTTCTCTACCAACATGCGTAGTCTCAGAAAGAGCCCTAGGCAGTCTTTTTCTACCAACATGCGAGGTCTCGGAAGGAGTCCTACGCGGCCTTTCTCTACAAACATGTGAGGTCTCGGAAGGAGCCTCAGGCGGCCTTACCTTCTCTACCGGCATGCGAAGTCTCGAAAAATGCCCCTGGTGGCCTTGCTCCACCAACATGCGTGGTCTCGGAAGGAGCACCATGCGGCCTTTCTGTACCAACATGCGAAGTCTCGGAAGTAGCCCCAGGCGGCCTTGCTCTACCAGGATGCGAAGTCTCGAAAGGAGCCCCAGGCGGCCTCATTCTACCAGCATGCGAAGTTTCGGAAGGACCCCAGGCGGCCTTTATCTACCAACATACGAGGTCTTGGAAGGAGCCCCAATCGGCCTTTCTCTACCAGCATGCGAGGTTTCGGAAAGAGCCCCATGCAGCCTTTCTCTACTAACATGCGAGCTCTCGAAAGGAGCCCCAGGCGGCCTTTCTCTATCAACATGCGTGGTCTCGAAAGGAGCCCCTGGTGGCCTTTCTCTACCAACATGCGAGGTCTCGGAAGGAGCCCCAGGCGGCCTTTCTCTATCAACATGCGTGGTTTCGGAAGGAGCACCATGCGGCATTTCTGTACCAACATGCGAAGTCTCGGAAGTAGCCCCAGGCGGCCTTACTCTACCAGGATGCGAAGTTTCGGGAGGACCCCAGGCGGCCTTTATCTACCAACATACGAGGTCTGGGAAGGAGCCCCAATGGGCCTTTCTCTACCAGCATGCGAGGTCTCGGAAAGAGCCCCATGCGGCCTTTCTCTACCAACATGCGTCGTCTAAGAAGGAGCCCCTGGCGGCCTTTCTCTACCAGCATGTGGGGTCTTAGAAGGAGCCCCTGGTGGCCTTTCTCTACCAACATGCGAGCTCTCGAAAGGAGCCTCAGGCGGCCTTTCTCTATCAACATGCGTGGTCTCGAAAGGAGCCCCAGGCGGTCTTACCTTCTCTTCCAACATGCGGGGTCTCGAATGGAGCCCCAGGCGGCCTTACCTTCTCTCCGAACATGCGTGTTCTCGGAAGGAGCCCCAGGCAGCCTTTCTCTACCAGCATGCGAAGTCTCGGAAGTAGCCCAAGGCGGCCTTACTCTACCAGGATGCGAAGTCTTGGAAGGAGCCCCAGGCGGCCTTATTTTTCCAGCATGCGAAGTCTCGGAAGTAGCCCCAGCCGGCCTTACCATAACTACCAGCATGCGAGGTCTTGGAAGGAGCCCCAAACAGCCTTTCTCTACCAACATGCGAGGTCTCGAAAGGAGTCACAGGCGGCCTTTCTTTACCTACATGCGTGGTCTCAAAAGAAGCCCCAGGCGGCCTTTCTCTACCAGCATGTGGGGTCTCAAAAGAAGCCCCAGGCGGCCTTTCGCTACCAACATTCGAGGTCTCGGAAGGAGCTCCAGGTGGTCTTACCTTCTCTTCCAACATGCGAGGTCTCGAAATGAGCCCCAGGCGGCTTTTCTCTACCACCATTCGTGGTCTCGGAAGGAGCCCCAGGCGGCCTTACCTTCTCTACCAGCATTTGAAGTCTCGGAAGGGGCCCTAGGCGGCCTTTCTCTACCAGCATGCGAGGTCTTGGAAGGAGCCCTAAACAGCCTTTCTCTACCAACATACGACGTCTCGAAAGGAGTCCCAGGCGGCCTCTCTCTACCAACATGCGAGTTCTTGGAAGGAGCCCTAGGCGGCCTTTCTCTACCAACATGCGAGGTCTCGGAAAGAGCTCCAAACGGCCTTTCTCTACCAACATGCGTGGTCTCAAAAGGAACCCCAGGCGGCCTTTCTCTACCAGCATGTGGGGTCTCGGAAGGAGCCCCAGGCGGCCTTTCTCTACCATTATGCGATGTCTCAGAAGGAGCCCCAGGTGGACTTACTTTCTCTTCCAACATGCGAGGTCTCGAAAGGAGCCCCAGGCGGCCTTTCTCTACCACAATTTGTGGTCTCGGAAGGAGCCCAAGGCGGCCTTACCGTCTCTACCAGCATGCGAAGTCTCGGAAGAAGCCCCAGGCGGCCTTTCTCTACCAGCATGCGAATTCTCAGAAGGAGCCCCAGGCGGCCTTACCTTCTCTACCAGCATGCGAAATGTCGGAATAAGCCCCAGGCGGCCTTTCTCTACCAGCATGCGTGATCTCAAAATGAGCCCCAGGCGGCCTTAACTTCTCTACCAGCATGCGGGGTCTCGTAATGAGCCTCATGCGACCTTTCTCTACCAACATGCGTGGTCTCAGAAGGAGAACCAGGCGGCCTTTCTCTACCAATAGGCTGGGTCTCACAAGAAGCCCCATGCGGCCTTTCTCTACCAACATGCGTAGTCTCAGAAAGAGCCCTAGGCAGTTTTTTTCTACCAACATGCGAGGTCTCGGAAGGAGCCCTACGCGGCCTTTCTCTACAAACATGTGAGGTCTCGGAAGGAGCCTCAGGCGGCCTTACCTTCTCTACCGGCATGCGAAGTCTCGGAAAATGCCCCAGGCGGCCTCGCTCCACCAACATGCGTGGTCTCGGAAGGAGCACCATGCGGCCTTTCTGTACCAACATGCGAAGTCTCGGAAGTAGCCCCAGGCGGCCTTACTCTACCAGGATACGAAGTCTCGAAAGGAGCCCCAGGCGGCCTCATTCTACCAGCATGCGAAGTTTCGGAAGGACCCCAGGCGGCCTTTATCTACCAACATACGAGGTCTTGGAAGGAGCCCCAATCGGCCTTTCTCTACCAGCATGCGAGGTCTCGGAAAGAGCCCTATGCAGACTTTCTCTACCAACATGCGTCGTCTAAGAAGGAGCCCCAGGCGGCCTTTCTCTACCAGCATGTGGGGTCTTAGAAGGAGCCCCTGGTGGCCTTTCTCTGCCAACATGCGAGCTCTCGAAAGGAGCCCCAGGCGGCCTTTCTCTATCAACATGCGTGGTCTCGAAAGGAGCCCCAGGCGGTCTTACCTTCTCTTCCAACATGCGGGGTCTCGAATGGAGCCCCAGGCGGCCTTACCTTCTCTCCCAACATGCGTGGTTTCGGAAGGAGCCCCAGGCAGCCTTTCTCTACCAGGATGCGAAGTCTTGGAAGGAGCCCCAGGCGGCCTCATTTTTCCAGCATGCGAAGTCTCGGAAGTAGCCCAAGCCGGCCTTACCATAACTGCCAGCATGCGAAGTCTCGGAAAAAGCCCCAGGCGAGCTTTCTCTACCAGCATGCGAAGTCTCAGAAGGAGCCCCATGCGGCCTTTCTCTACCAGCATGCGAGATCTTGGAAGGAGCCCCAAACAGCCTTTCTCTACCAACATGTGAGGTCTCGAAAGGAGTCCCAGGCGGCTTTCTCTACCTACATGCGTGGTCTCAAAAGTAGCCCCAGGCGGCCTTACCATCACTACCAGCATGCGAGGTCTCGGAAAAAGCCCCAGGCGGGCTTTCTCTACCAGCATGCGAAGTCTCGGAAGGAGCCCCATGCGGCCTTTCTCTACCAGCATGCAAGGTCTTGGAAGGAGCCCTAAACAGCCTTTCTCTACCAACATACGACGTCTCGAAAGAAGTCCCAGAGGCCTCTCTCTACCAACATGCGAGTTCTTGGAAGGAGCCCTAGGCGGCCTTTCTCTACCAACATGCGAGGTCTCGGAAAGAGCCCCAAGCGGCCTTTCTCCACAAACATGCGTGGTCTCGGAAGGAGCACCATGCGGCCTTTCTGTACCAACATGCGAAGTCTCGGAAGTAGCCCCAGGCGGCCTCATTCTACCAGCATGCGAAGTTTCGGAAGGACCCCAGGCGGCCTTTATCTACCAACATACGAGGTCTTGGAAGGAGCCCCAATCGGCCTTTCTCTACCAGCATGCGAGGTCTCGGAAAGAGCCCCAAGCGGCCTTTCTCTACCAACATGCGTCGTCTAAGAAGGAGCCCCAGGCGGCCTTTCTCTAATAGCATGTGGGGTCTTAGAAGGAGCCCCTGGTGGTCTTTCTCTTCCAACATGCGAGCTCTCGAAAGGAGCCCCAGGCGGCCTTTCTCTATCAACATGCGTGGTCTCGAAAGGAGCCCCAGGCGGTCTTACCTTCTCTTCCAACATGCGGGGTCTCGAATGGAGCCCCAGGCGGCCTTACCTTCTCTCCCAACATGCGTGGTCTCGGAAGGAGCCCCAGGCAGCCTTTCTCTACCAGCATGCGAAGTCTCGGAAGTAGCCCAAGGCGGCCTTACTCTACCAGGATGGGAAGTCTTGGAAGGAGCCCCAGGCGGCCTTATTTTACCAGCATGCGAAGTCTCGGAAGTAGCCCCAGCCGGCCTTACCATAACTACCAGCATGCGAGGTCTTGGAAGGAGCCCCAAACAGCCTTTCTCTACCAACATGCGAGGTCTCGAAAGGAGTCCCAGGCGGCCTTTCTCTACCTACATGCGTGGTCTCAAAAGAAGCCCCAGGCGGCCTTTCTCTACCAGCATGTGGGGTCTAAAAGAAGCCCCAGGCGGCCTTTCTCTACCAACATTCCAGGTCTCGAAAGGAGCCCCAGGCGGTCTTACCTTCTCTTCCAACATGCGGGGTCTCGAATGGAGCCCCAGGCGGCCTTACCTTCTCTCCCAACATGCGTGGTCTCGGAAGGAGCCCCAGGCAGCCTTTCTCTACCAGCATGCGAAGTCTCGGAAGTAGCCCAAGGCGGCCTTACTCTACCAGGATGGGAAGTCTTGGAAGGAGCCCCAGGCGGCCTTATTTTACCAGCATGCGAAGTCTCGGAAGTAGCCCCAGCCGGCCTTACCATAACTACCAGCATGCGAGGTCTTGGAAGGAGCCCCAAACAGCCTTTCTCTACCAACATGCGAGGTCTCGAAAGGAGTCCCAGGCGGCCTTTCTCTACCTACATGCGTGGTCTCAAAAGAAGCCCCAGGCGGCCTTTCTCTACCAGCATGTGGGGTCTAAAAGAAGCCCCAGGCGGCCTTTCTCTACCAACATTCCAGGTCTCGGAAGGAGCCCCAGGTGGTCTTACCTTCTCTTCCAACATGCGAGGTCTCGAAATGAGCTCCAGGCGGCTTTTCTCTACCACCATTCGTGGTCTCAGAAGGAGCCCCAGGCGGCCTTACCTTCTCTACCAGCATTTGAAGTCTCGGAAGGGGCCCCAGGCGGCCTTTCTCTACCAACATGCATGGTCTCGAAAGGAGCCCCATGCGGCCTTTCTTTTATCGGCTTTCACAACGAAGTCTCGGAAAAAGCCCCAGGCAGCCTTTCTCTACCAGCATGCGAAGTCTCGGAAGTAGCCCAAGGCGGCCTTACTCTACCAGGATGCGAAGTCTTGGAAGGAGCCCCAGGCGGCCTTATTTTTCCAGCATGCGAAGTCTCGGAAGTAGCCCCAGCCGGCCTTACCATAACTACCAGCATGCGAGGTCTTGGAAGGAGCCCCAAACAGCCTTTCTCTACCAACATGCGAGGTCTCGAAAGGAGTCCCAGGCGGCCTTTCTTTACCTACATGCGTGGTCTCAAAAGAAGCCCCAGGCGGCCTTTCTCTACCAGCATGTGGGGTCTCAAAAGAAGCCCCAGGCGGCCTTTCGCTACCAACATTCGAGGTCTCGGAAGGAGCTCCAGGTGGTCTTACCTTCTCTTCCAACATGCGAGGTCTCGAAATGAGCCCCAGGCGGCTTTTCTCTACCACCATTCGTGGTCTCGGAAGGAGCCCCAGGCGGCCTTACCTTCTCTACCAGCATTTGAAGTCTCGGAAGGCGCCCTAGGCGGCCTTTCTCTACCAGCATGCGAGGTCTTGGAAGGAGCCCTAAACAGCCTTTCTCTACCAACATACGACGTCTCGAAAGGAGTCCCAGGCGGCCTCTCTCTACCAACATGCGAGTTCTTGGAAGGAGCCCTAGGCGGCCTTTCTCTACCAACATGCGAGGTCTCGGAAAGAGCTCCAAACGGCCTTTCTCTACCAACATGCGTGGTCTCAAAAGGAACCCCAGGCGGCCTTTCTCTACCAACATGTGAGGTCTCGAAAGGAGTCCCAGGTGGCTTTCTCTACCTACATGCGTGGTCTCAAAAGTAGCCCCAGGCGGCCTTACCATCACTACCAGCATGCGAGGTCTCGGAAAAAGCCCCAGGCGGGCTTTCTCTACCAGCATGCGAAGTCTCGGAAGGAGCCCCATGCGGCCTTTCTCTACCAGCATGCAAGGTCTTGGAAGGAGCCCTAAACAGCCTTTCTCTACCAACATACGACGTCTCGAAAGAAGTCCCAGAGGCCTCTCTCTACCAACATGCGAGTTCTTGGAAGGAGCCCTAGGCGGCCTTTCTCTACCAACATGCGAGGTCTCGGAAAGAGCCCCAAGCGGCCTTTCTCCACAAACATGCGTGGTCTCGGAAGGAGCACCATGCGGCCTTTCTGTACCAACATGCGAAGTCTCGGAAGTAGCCCCAGGCGGCCTCATTCTACCAGCATGCGAAGTTTCGGAAGGACCCCAGGCGGCCTTTATCTACCAACATACGAGGTCTTGGAAGGAGCCCCAATCGGCCTTTCTCTACCAGCATGCGAGGTCTCGGAAAGAGCCCCAAGCGGCCTTTCTCTACCAACATGCGTCGTCTAAGAAGGAGCCCCAGGCGGCCTTTCTCTAATAGCATGTGGGGTCTTAGAAGGAGCCCCTGGTGGTCTTTCTCTTCCAACATGCGAGCTCTCGAAAGGAGCCCCAGGCGGCCTTTCTCTATCAACATGCGTGGTCTCGAAAGGAGCCCCAGGCGGTCTTACCTTCTCTTCCAACATGCGGAGTCTCGAATGGAGCCCCAGGCGGCCTTACCTTCTCTCCCAACATGCGTGGTCTCGGAAGGAGCCCCAGGCAGCCTTTCTCTACCAGCATGCGAAGTCTCGGAAGTAGCCCAAGGCGGCCTTACTCTACCAGGATGGGAAGTCTTGGAAGGAGCCCCAGGCTGCCTTATTTTACCAGCATGCGAAGTCTCGGAAGTAGCCCCAGCTAGCCTTACCATAACTACCAGCATGCGAGGTCTTGGAAGGAGCCCCAAACAGCCTTTCTCTACCAACATGCGAGGTCTCGAAAGGAGTCCCAGGCGGCCTTTCTCTACCTACATGCGTGGTCTCAAAAGAAGCCCCAGGCGGCCTTTCTCTACCAGCATGTGGGGTCTAAAAGAAGCCCCAGGCGGCCTTTCTCTACCAACATTCCAGGTCTCGAAAGGAGCCCCAGGCGGTCTTACCTTCTCTTCCAACATGCGGGGTCTCGAATGGAGCCCCAGGCGGCCTTACCTTCTCTCCCAACATGCGTGGTCTCGGAAGGAGCCCCAGGCAGCCTTTCTCTACCAGCATGCGAAGTCTCGGAAGTAGCCCAAGGCGGCCTTACTCTACCAGGATGGGAAGTCTTGGAAGGAGCCCCAGGCGGCCTTATTTTACCAGCATGCGAAGTCTCGGAAGTAGCCCCAGCCGGCCTTACCATAACTACCAGCATGCGAGGTCTTGGAAGGAGCCCCAAACAGCCTTTCTCTACCAACATGCGAGGTCTCGAAAGGAGTCCCAGGCGGCCTTTCTCTACCTACATGCGTGGTCTCAAAAGAAGCCCCAGGCGGCCTTTCTCTACCAGCATGTGGGGTCTAAAAGAAGCCCCAGGCGGCCTTTCTCTACCAACATTCCAGGTCTCGGAAGGAGCCCCAGGTGGTCTTACCTTCTCTTCCAACATGCGAGGTCTCGAAATGAGCTCCAGGCGGCTTTTCTCTACCACCATTCGTGGTCTCAGAAGGAGCCCCAGGCGGCCTTACCTTCTCTACCAGCATTTGAAGTCTCGGAAGGGGCCCCAGGCGGCCTTTCTCTACCAACATGCATGGTCTCGAAAGGAGCCCCATGCGGCCTTTCTTTTATCGGCTTTCACAACGAAGTCTCGGAAAAAGCCCCAGGCGGGCTTTCTCTACCAGCATGCGAAGTCTAGGAAGGAGCCCCATGCGGCCTTTCTATACCAGCATGCGAGGTCTTGGAAGGAGCCCTAAACAGCCTTTCTCTACCAACATACGAAGTCTCGAAAGGAGTCCCAGGTGGCCTCTCTCTACCAACATGCGAGTTCTTGGAAGGAGCCCTAGGCGGCCTTTCTCTACCAACATGCGAGGTCTCGGAAAGAGCTCCAAGCGGCCTTTCTCTACCAACATGCGTGGTCTCAAAAGGAGCCCCAGGCGGCCTTTATCTACCAGCATGTGGGGTCTCGGAAGGAGCCCCAGGCGGCCCTTCTCTACCAACATGCGAGGTCTCGGAAGGAGCCCCAGGTGGTCTTACTTTCTCTACCACCATTCGTGGTCTCGGAAGGAGCCCCAGGCGGCCTTACCTTCTGTACCAGCATTTGAAGTCTCGGAAGGTGCCCCAGGCGGCCTTTCTCTACCAACATGCGTGGTCTCGGAAGGAGCCCCAGGCAGCCTTTCTCTACCAGCATGCGAAGTCTCAAAAGTAGCCCCAGGCGGCCTTGCTCTACCAGCATGCGAAGTCTCGGAAGTAGCCACAGGCGGCCTTAAAATCACTACCAGCATGCGAAGTCTCTGAAGGAGCCCCAGGCAGCCTTTCTCTACCAGCATGCAAAGTCTTGGAAGTAGCTCCAGGCGGCCTTGCTCTACCAGCATGCGAAGTCTCGGAAGGAGCCCCATGCGGCCTTTGTCTTCCAGCATGCAAAGTCTCGGAAGTATCCCCAGGCGGCCTTACCATCACTACCAGCATGTGAAGTTTCGAAAGGAGCCCCAGGCGGCCTTTCTCTACCAGCATGCGAAGTCTCGGGAGGAGCCCCATGCGGCCTTTCTCTATCATCATGCGAGGTCTCGGAAGGAGACCTAGGCGGCCTTTTTCTACCTACATGCGTGGTCTCAAAAGGAGCCCCAGGCGGCCTTACATTCTTTACCAGTATGCGAAGTCTCGGAAGGTGCCTCATGCGGCCTTTCTCTACCAACATGCGAGGTCTCGGAAGGAGTCCCAGGCGGCCTTTCTCTACCAGGATGCGAAGTCTCGGAAGGAGCCCCAGGCGGCCTTACCATCACTACCAGCATGAGGGGTCTAGGAAGGATCCCCGCACCTGTCAATTCCACCGTGATTTGGATTTGCTATAAATCCTTATTGGGACCTCATCAGAAGCAATAATGCCGGTATGCTCTCTTTGTTTAACTATATCAATGATGTTCCCTAGTGTACAATGCATGTGTTCTTTCGATTCTGTATACCCCACTCTATGTTCAAGCGGATTATAGAAATATAAATCTAATGCTGGGAGAGACAGACGGGATAGACATACAGAAAAGAATAGAACGACATAAAAAAAATAACATATATATATCCTGTCTTGCAGACAGTAACACTAACTGGGATTAACTAGGTTTCATAAATTTCCGAAATTCTGTCTATTTTCTTCTAGAAAATCGATCTATAGGTTTGCACTGTCTTCAGCAAACTGATTAAAGAAGTTAATCAGAGATACATGTAAATGCGATCATGAGCGTACAGCTAATATACAAAGGATGATTCTATGCCATCAGCAAGACTTAACAATGGAGTCAGTATGATAGTGCTCTTTACAAATGAGCTTTCTCTGTGACACTGACACAATTGTTCAACCCGAGTCCGTTCTAGTGTTATGGAGATGAACATGACGCATTTGAGCGTATGAGTGGTAAAACGATTAGATAGCTTGTCTCTTGCTGCAAAGAAATCCGGTTAGCACCCACATCGTGGGCATGCTCTTGCCTAGGCAGCTAACAATGTACATACACCAGCAACAGCAAGGAAAGGAACACATCAACGGCCTGAAACTCTGTGTTCTATCACATCAACAGCCTGAAACTCAGTGTTCTATCACATCAACGGCCTAAAACTCTGTGTTCTATCACATCAACAGCCTGAAACTATGTGTTCCATCACATCAACAGCCTAAAACTCTGTGTTCCATCACATCAACAGCCTGAAACTCTTATTTCCATCACATCAACAGCCTGAAACTATGTGTTCCATCACATCAACAGCCTGAAACGCTGTGTTCAATCACATCAACGGCCTGAAATTCTGTGTTCCATCACATCAACAGCCTGAAACTCTGTGTTCCATCACATCAACAGCCTGAAACTCTGTGTTCCATCACATCAACGGCCTGAAACTGTGTGTTCAAGAACATCAACAGCCTGAAACTCTGTGTTCCATAAAATCAACAGCCTGAAACTATGTGTTCCATCACGTCAACAGCCCGAAACATGCAGTAATTACGCATGTAAGACTTTAATCCCGATGACAATAGTCTGCTGTGAACTACATCTAATTTTTTGTCAAATGGGATGTCAAACATACGCAACATCGAAACCTGAACTACTTAATCCTAGGGGAAAATAAAGGGGATTAAGCTGTACACGTTATAGCCTCTAAAGAATTTAGCCATACCAACTGAACTATCGATCATAAGCCACCGCCACTAGTTAGTCTCATGTAATGTTGACGGTAGAGAGATAGCGGGAAAACCTATTGAAACTTAGCAGCAATAATTCTAATGATGACCACTGTAACGTACGTTGACTTCTTTACCGTGCGCTTATTATCTAGCGAAGAAACCGAGAAAGTCATAGATGCAGTAGAATGAGGTTATAGAATTGACATTTTAGAAGTTCTTGAGGAAACGACCTGAACGAAAACATTAGCTAGAGTTCTGTAAAATGTTCCCAACAGAAGACAGTATTATCATACCAGGAATATATTTTTAGAAGCCCCTTTGATCAAATATATTTCGATTCTGAAAGATTTTTGCATTATGGAGGCATTATCATTTTCGCTTGGGAAAGATGTATTATTATGGAAGCATTATCAATTTCGCTTTAAAAAGATGTTTTGAACGATTTTTCAAATTTCGTTTGGGAAAGATTTTTCATTATGAACGCATTATCCATATACAAACTGTGAAAGAAGTTTTTATTATCAATGCATTATAAATTTCATTTGAGTAAGATGTTTTCTTAATGGACGCATTATCAATTTCGCTTGGGAAAGAAGTTTTCATTATGGACGCATCAATTTCGCTTGAGAAAGATGTTTTCATTATTGACGCATTACCAATTTCGCTCGAGAATATTGTTTTCATAATGGACGCATTATCAATTCGCTTGAGAAAGATGTTTTCATTATTGACTTATTATCAATTTCGCTTGAGAATAATGTTTTCATTATTGACGTATTATCAATTTCGCTTGAAAACTTGAGAAAGATGTTTTAATTATGGAGGCTTTATCATTTTGGAAACTCTTTGTATTGTCTTAAAAAAAACAGGATTAAGGACACATGTGTTTTATGGTTCATTGTTGAAAACCCGTAAGAAATTCTGGACACATCAACTGAAAGAAAGTGTAATGATACTGCTGTAAAATAGCTCCTAATCGAAGCAAGCGTTATCGTGTCTGGAATTCTTGAAAAGACTCTCTCTTTTCCTCACCTTCCTTCCACGTGCACAAAGAAGAAGTAATGATTTGTTATGAATATTTGCTCGTTGTGAAAGCCGATAAAATTTTTGAAAATGTTTATAAGACTGGTTGCAAAAACGTCATTGTAACTAGCGAGAATCAAGATGCTTAGCGATCAGCTGTTGCGGTTAGCAACCAAAAACTGAGTGCTGGGGCCAGGGCAACGACCCTGAGCTGCCAAAACCCTTCTTCACCTCTACGTGGTGATCCTGGATAACAGGCTGTAACATGGCAGACGGACTAAAAGAAGGGATCGAAGAGGGAATGCTAACCTGGTACCCAACAATATCTTGCTGAAGTTGGATGTGTTTGGCATAAAGGTGCAAAAATCAGTCAAGCTGTAAGCTACGACACAACACAACACATTCAGTTCGTTTAAACACATCCAGCTACTTGCAAAGCTCTTTCCATAGCTTGGAAAAGGTAGTAGTGGGAGTTTGAGAACGAAAGAAAGAAAAAGAAGAAAAAAAAAAAGAGAAGAAGAAAAAGATTTTAATTGGCGTTAAATGGTCACAAAAGCGTGACACGAGGGTGGCGCAAAAGGGAAAAAAAGTGCGTTCAGAAATCTGTGAAATCTTAAAAATAATACATCTCAGTAATTATAAGATTTAAAATGATGAAAAATGTCATTTTTAATTATTGTAAATTCGTTATGTCACATTACTTTCAGTGATTAGGATGCACAAATTTAGCTTCTTTGGTGTATATTAACAGTTATGTCATCGCTGGAAAGCGTTTTAAGAATTCTGCAGTACCCCATGGCGATGCGCGGAAAAGGTCATTCAAGTAACCACTTATTGCACGTGTTTTTACGGAAAATAGTAATCAATCACTATTTTTGTACTCAAAGTATTTAAATACGCCACACATTGAGAGCACTGCATTGTTGTCATAATTTCACTGCGTAACATCAAAAATGTATCGGAGGAAAAATAAAGTTGCTATTTTAAAGCTAATTTGAACATGCTGATCACGAATGTGATCTTCAAAATCCCGAATTGGCGCTAGTTGTCAAGATCCGGAGAAAGAGGAAAGGGGGCGGGGGATGGGGGGGGGGGGGGTCTGTTCAGTAGGCTGGTCGTTTCAATTTCCGTTAGCAAATTCCCCAGGCCAACGCTTTTCTATAGAAATAAAGCGGGATTTATAACGATTTGAGAAACCTTGAGCGCCAAATGGGGGGGGGGGGGGGGGGGGGGGGGGCACAATCTGTAGCAGTTATTGCAACCACATCTGCTCTCTCTCATCATTTGTATTGTGGATTTTGTGAGTGCAGATTCCTCGCGTTTGTGTGAACAGTGCGGATTACTTTTGATACATTTGCGGACAAATAACTTTTCAATCACAAAGGTTACCCATTACACCAATAATAAAGGAAGGTTACGGCTTTGATTTTGTTGGTAAGATCGGTGATCATGATCATCATTGGGCCCCATACATATGTTGTCAAGCATGTACAACGAAACTGTGTTGTTGGTTGAAACAACAATGACTTTTTACAGTTTCAATTGTTTGGAGGGAACCAGCACATGATCTTAACGATTGCTACTTTTGCATGACTCATATAACTCGACTTGAAACTTCTAAGTAGAAAAAGTGGCTTGTTATGTATCTGAACATTTCATAAGCTTTGCGGCCAATGCCTCAAGGAGAAGGACGTTCTTCTCTGGATTCATTATAATCTCATGCCATGGATTGTGAAGAATAAAATAATGCGAGTTGATATCCGTCACCCGGGAAAACCTCTACATCGAGGGATCCTGAGTGTGTGCCAATAGAAGGATCTGCACAGTCACATAAAATCACCCCCAGAGTGAATTGAATGATCTAATGAGAGATTTGGAATTGAAAAAGAATAAGCAGCGCCGTTGGGGTCCAGACTACAGTAATATAAATCTCTAGAAAAACACCTGCCTTTTTCTGTGCTTTGTTGCTTGGCAAGAAGATCTGCATCCATATTTCAAAATAATGGATCATCTCATTGCTTGCGACGATATAGTGGTCTGATGGCAGCACTGCACATCATCTACACAGTGGTCTGATGTCAGCACTGCACATCATCTACACAGTGGTCTGATGGAAGCACTGCACATCATCTACACAGTGGTCTGATGGAAGCACTGCACATCATCTACACAGTGGTCTGGTGGAAGCACTGCACATCATCTACACAGTGGTCTGATGGCAGCACTGCACATCATCTACACAGTGATCTGATGGCAGCACTGCACATCATCTACACAGTGGTTTGATGGCAGAACTGCACATCATCTACACATATGACAAAAGGAAGCTGTTTATTGATTCCTCCAAGTTGGCCTAAAACGTTATACTGCTCCATAATGGTGACAATTTAATAACTATTCCAATCGGCTATACAGTCCACATGAAAGAATCGTGCAACAATATGAAATAAACTATTACAAACCACTAACTATGACAAGTATAAGTTGCAGATAGGTGATGACATAAAGGTCATTGTCATTTGGGTGTCACTAAAGGAGAGTTACACAAATTTATACTGTTTTCTTTGTTTTCTTTTCTTTGAACATCAGTGCTAGAATCTCCCACTGCAAGAACATGGGATGTCCTAATCCCAATCAGTTGAATTCTGTAAAAAATAATGTACACAACGCACTTGTAGAATTCCATAAGATCATGCTTCCTCCTCTCTACATCAAACTGGACAAATAAAGAATGTTATAAATGCCATAGATCGAAATGGGGGCAGGATTTGTGTACCTTCGTGATCAATTTCCAACTTGGTAAGACGAAAATTATTAAAGGTGTAAATGTCGGTCCATAAATACGTCAGCTCTTCCGAGGTAATCTGTAATTTGATGATAATGTCACATGGGATGCAAGTGGTCACAAACTTTCTAGGAAACAATACGGCTAACAACTATCAAGAGCGTGTAAAAACCTGGTTACAGAGCTAGGAAAGATTAGGGTAGAACATGTCCTTGAAATTACACTTTCAACCCTCTTGTGTGGATTACTTCCATGCTAACTGGAACGCTATCAGTGACGAGCATGTAGAACGATTTCATCATGACATGCATGCCCTCGAAAGAAAGTGCCAAGGGAAATTGAATGCCGCAATGCCATAAAATAGACCGCCAGGTGCTAAACCAACTGGCAGGTAGCGACCACAGGCCGATCAGGCTAACCATTGACATGGAAGTAGGCCCACAGGAAACAAAACCGCTCCCACTTTGGAATTACAAACGAGCCGACTGGGACAGATTTGCAATCCTGACAGATGGGCTGTGTGAAACCATCAACACACGAAAAACCAAAATGAAGCCCATGGTGGAAAGCCTAAGCAAGGCAATAATGCAAGCCGCCACTGAAACCATCCCAAGAGGAGCTAGGAAAAACTATAAGCCCTACTGGAATGATGAGTTGCAGAAAGTGGAAGATGCAGTAACAAATGCTAGGAACATGGCAGAGCGAGAAAAATCCATGGAGGCAAACATCGCCCCCAAAGCCGCCACGGCGAAGTACAAACACACTCTCAGGCAAACAGCAAGAGAAAGCTGGAAAAATAAAACGGAAAGCCTAAACCTGGACAAAGATGGGAACAAGTTATGGAAGCTAGTCAGAGCCATGAACGACGAAACCCTGTCAAATAAACAAATTACTATCAAGCAGGGCGAGAACTTGATCACAGGTAAGAAAGCCGCAAACGCCTTTGTCGATCACTATGCCAGAGCAAACCATATCGAGGTCCCTGCAGATAAGCATACAGACATTAGCGAAGAGCTAAAGGGGCACGAAAACATGAATACGGCACCTGAAGAGCACATGATGGCCAAATTAACAATGCGCGAAGTGGAAGAGGCTTTGAGAACACTAAAGAAAAGGAAATCTCCCGGAAAAGACGGGATAACAAACGAAATGCTGATGGGGCTGGGCCAAACAGCGAAGAGGAAACTGCTATCGGTCCTGAACCAAAGCTGGAAAAGGGGAATTGTACCCAAGGCATGGAAAGACGCAATACTGGTACCAGTACCAAAAACAGGAAAGGACAAAACAGATCCAAATGGATACAGGCCCATAATCCTACTGAGCTGTGTCGGCAAGCTGATGGAACGGATGATAAACACCAGACTAATGTGGCATCTGGCAGAAAAACGAATACTAATTCCACAGCAAGCCGGCTTTAGACAGCACAGATCCACTGAGGACCAGGTCATCCTCATAGCCAAGGAGATAGAAGATGCCTACCAGGCACAGAAACACACAGTAGCTGTTTGGGTGGATCTGGAAAAGGCATTCGACAAAGTCTGGAAAGATGGACTTAGAGTCAAGCTAAGAAGAAGTGATGTTTGTGGGAAAATGTACAAGTGGATCAACCACTACCTCAAACAAAGAACGGCCAGAGTCCAAGTACAAGGGCAGATGAGCAAAAAGGTGACACTCGAGCAGGGAGTACCCCAAGGGGGAGTACTGTCACCCACACTCTTCCTGGTATATATAAACGATATTACAGAGAATATACCTAGAAGAGTCCATAGCTCAATGTTTGCAGACGATCTGGCTATGTGGACCTCTGAAAAGAATCTCACCATAGCAAGAAATCGGATGCAGACGGCCCTAACATCGCTGGAAGAGTGGGCGAACTCATGGCTGGTCAAAATAAACGAGGAGAAAACCACATGCACAATATTCTCGCTTTCATTGAAACCCCAAAGTACCAAATTAAGTCTAAAGGGCAAAATCCTGCAGCCAAACGACAACCCAATCTATCTGGGAGTCACATTTGATCGGCGCATGACATGGAAAAGTCAGATTGAGAGAAACCGAATGAAAGCCAGAGAAAGAATGGCAATCATGAGGAAACTTGCTGGCACAAGCTGGGGAGCAGACGAAGGCATACTAAAGAAACTGTACACTGGAAGAGTGAGACCAGTCCTCGAGTATGGCATTGCGGCATGGACAACAGCAGCGAAGGCGAACTTCGATAAAGTTAGCAAACGTCAAAACCAAGCCATGAGAATTATAACAGGTGGCATGAAGTCAACGCCAATTGTAGAACTTGAAAAGATTACAAAACTGCAATCCATGACCGATAGAAGAGACTGCAGAGCCCAGCTGCAGTCAGAGAAACTCCGAAGACTGACCGACCATCCAATGCACCAGAGACTAAACAATTTGGGAAATGGGAAAATAAAGCGGAGAAACTTTGCAGACATAGCCAAAGCAAAGATGCACGAAGATCCCATAAACGCACTAACAACACCAAAACCCATCACTACTGTACGAAAACCTACCTGGAGGCAGGATATATTTCCTGAGGTGGTAGAAAATATACCAGGTATTGCAAACAAAAACTGACAGACTGAAAAAGAAAGGAGAGATACTACCCTAAGCTCCATAACGAAAAGCTACCCAAGCATGGACTGGACCCATGCATACACCGACGGTTCTGTAACAAATACTACACAGAACGGAGGGGCAGGAGCATTCCTGAACCTACCAAATGGCAGACAAATAACACTGTCATTCGCTACTGGTAAGTACACAAGGAATTTCAGAGCGGAGGCAGAGGCACTGAGGGCGGCAGTGGAAGAAATGGTGACTCACAGTGAAAATGAAAGCCATATAGTCCTGCTTACAGATGCTCTCGCCGTAGTCACATCGCTAAAAAGCCAAAAAAATACTGAGCTTAATGACTTAAGAGCAGCACTCTGCAAACTGTGCCAGCAGTCCGCACCAAATAGGGTAGTGGTACAGTGGGTCCCATCACACTGCAACATCCAAGGTAACGAGGAGGCAGACAGACTTGCAAAAGAAGGTGCAAGACTACCACAAACAGATACTAGTATGACGTACGAAGAGTCAAAATGGCTTATCAAAGCCAGATACATGACCAAATGGGAAACCGAACATACTGGTTACACCAAAAACGATGCCTATTACCAGTTGAACCGAAGAGAGCAGGTCGTCGTCTTCAGACTTCGCAATGGCCACAATAGACTAAGGTACCACCTATTCAACAAATTGAAGATAGGGTGTACCGACGAATGCCCGTGCGGTACTGGTAAAATGACCGCTGAACATCTGCTGCAGAACTGACTGACATACGAGGATCAGAGAGAGCAGATGTGGCCATCACCAGTGGAACTGCAAGACAAGCTCTATGGCAGTGGCGACAGCCTCAGGATGACCGCCGCTTTTTTCGAAAAAATAATGGTTACTGTCTGACTGCGTACGCAGAAGAAGAAGAATGCCGCAATGCTAGCAGACTTATTGGGCTCTAGTGAAAGGTGCTCTAAAACGCATTACAAACGACAGACAAAAAGACGTGACTGAATCATTTCTGCTGTCCACATTATTATCATATGGTATGAATGTGCGATTGCGTAAAACTTATTTTAGAAATATTTTTTTTTAAACTAGATCTAACCTGGAGTTGTAATAACCATATTCATATTTAGCAGCCCCAAACAACATAACGGTAACTTTATTTAATCTCAGATACAAATAACAAGTTAAAATGTGTTGTCTTGTGATATTTTCAATTCGTAAAGGCGTTGTAAAACAATGCAGTGACGTTATTATTTGAATGTCGCTGAAAGTTTAAATTTGTTATACTAAAACAAATAACAAAAACATTTCATAAATTTTTCTCATGTTGATTCTAATCGCGGGAATCAGTAACATCGTATTTCAAACCCAGAAATATAAACCATTACATGACTTGGGTATTAGCGACAGGTCATTCACACGCTTGTCACTGGCTTCTCGTACAGTCTTACTACAAATGTAACCTGAAACCGAAGAGAAACGAAGCAAGTTGATAACTTTAACAAAAAAGTTATTAAACGATAAATTTATTGAACGTTGGATTCTAAAGAAATGTTGAAGCTAAGGAAATTGAAAATATGCAATGAGAAATAACAACGACATTAACATCCCTAAAACTACTATATAGAAAATTGAAAGTGGTTCTAGTTTCACATTTCACAAGCATAAAGGTGAGAGAAATATAATTTGTGAAAGACTTCTAGTAGCTTTCAGAAGTAAATAAATACGGTAAAGGAATGCGCAACAAAAATTACTATATTGTTCATATCGATGAAACATGTATAAATGCAGATCATACTAAAGAAAAGGAATGGCAATTTGCAGTTGGACCTATTTAAACACAATTATGCCAAATCTTACTGAACAACATCTGATAATAGACCATACAGATAGCACACATGTTTGGACTGTGGAAGACTGAGGAACTCATGTTTGATTCAAAATCTACTGACAATCAAAACTAACATGTATAGGAGAATGACCACATATTTAGAGAGTGGATTGAGAAAACTGTACTTCCGTCATTAGATAGAATCTTTCTGATAATGGAAAATACTTTCTACCAAAGTGCAGTAGTACATAAAGAGAAGGTCCGGAATACAGCTAGTACTAGGGAGGAGAGCAAGCTTCGGCTAATAAAGGGTCACATTCAATTTAAGAGAAATACATCTTAAATCTAAATAAGTGTTCTCACTTGCAAAGAAATTCCACAGGCCAGAGAAGATGTATATTGACAAAGTAAGCTAAGAGCATGGTCATATGTGTTTACGATTGCCCCTTTACAATTCACACTTAAATCCTATAGAATTCGTGTTGTCAAAGGTGAAAGGACAGGTGACAAGTGACAACAATAGCCTTCATTGTCACAGTACCATTTAAACTTTGAATAGTATATCGTTTGGACAAAGGTGAAAGTACAGGAGACAAATAACAATATCTTCAAACTATCAGATGTAAAGACAATTTCTTATGGTGACCTCTCAGATATTGACATACAATTCTGGGTTAATTGTGAAGACCATAAAATGAAAGAGGAGTACAGTTATATGATTTGTGACTCATCCAGAAGGTAACAGTCATCCATATCGTTGAGTCATCCTATTCTAAACAGGATGAGTACATTCCACGTACTTGTATATTTAAATATAAAGTTACGTTAACTAATCGATGCTTAAAATTTTCGTGAAGCTTGGAAAATAATATTTAATTAAACAGAAACAACCATTAGTCATATCATCATCATCAAATGCGGTCTCAGCTTCCGTTGTTGATGGTAATGGATCTCCTGCTGTGTCTGTCCCGTTCCAGGCTAGTACACTCAGTCAAACTGTGTCCCGACCACATCTTGATGTTCTCTGTCCATCTGTACACTCAGTCAAACTGTGTCCCGACCATATCTTGATGTTCTCTGTCCATCTGTACACGCATTAAAACTGTGTCCCGACCCTATCTTGATGTTCTCTGTCCATCTGTACATTCAGTCAAACTGTGACCCGATCACATTTTGATGTCTGTCCATCTGTATACTCAATCAAACTGTGTCCCGACCACATCTTGATGTTGTCTGTCCATCTGTACACTCAGTCAAACTGTATCCCGACCATATCTTGATGTTCTCTGTCAATCTGTACACGCATTAAAACTGTGTCCCGACCATATCTTGATGCTGTCTGTCCATCTGTACACTCAGTCAAACTGTCCCGACCATATCTTGATGTAGTCTTCCATCTGTGCACGCAGTCAAACTGTGTCCGGACCCTATCTTGATGTTCCTTGTCCATCTGTACACGCATTAAAACTGTGTCCCGACCCTATCTTGATGTTGCCTGTCCATCTGTACACTCAGTCAAACTGTGTCCCGACCCTATCTTGATGTTGTCTGTCCATCTGTACAATCAGTCAAACTGTGTCCCGACCATATCTTGATGTTCTCTGTCAATCTGTACACGCATTAAAACTGTGTCCCGACCATATCTTGATGATGTCTGTCCATCTGTACACTCAGTCAAACTGTGACCGGACCACATCTTGATGTTGTCTGTCCATCTGTACACTCAGTCAAACTGTGTCCCGACTACATCTTGATGTTGCTTGCCCATCTGTACACGCATTAAAACTGTGTGCCGACAATATATTGATGCTGTCTGTCCATATGTACACTCAGTCAAACTGTGTCCCGAACCACATCTTGATGTCTGTCCATTTGTACACGCAGTCAAACTGTGTCCCGACCACATCTTGATGTTGCTTGTCTATCTGTACACTCAGTCAAACTGTGTCCCGACCCTATCTTGATGTTGTCTGTCCATCTGTACACTCAGTCAAACTGTGTCCCGACCACATCTTGATGTTCCTTGTCCATCTGTACACGCATTAAAACTGTGTCCCGACCCTATCTTGAAGCTGCTTGTCGATCTGTACACTCAGTCAAACTTTGTTCCGACCATATCTTGATGTTGCTTGTCGATCTGCACACGCATTAAAAATGTGTCCCTACCATATGTTGATATATCTGTCCATCTGTACATATGTTGCACTTTGGCTCTCTTGCACTCTCTTCTTCCCTCAAATATAACCTTTAGCAGTCTGCCATGTCGTTTAACACGTCCAAAATGCTTTAATTGTTCAGCTTTTTATTTCTTTCGGAAATACCTGCTCCACCTGAAGTTGTTCCAGAACCTCACTATTTGTTTTCATATCCTTCTAAGAATCTCGTCAAAGTCCTGGTGAATACCCATATTTCAAATGCCTCAATATTGTTCTCCATTTTATTTGTCAGTGTTCGTGTTCCTTCTCCCCGCAATACACCAGAATGCACATAGCATTTCATTATTCTCATTTTCAAGACCTGAGATATCTACTTGGACAGAAGTGTTTCTCATGCTGCTAAATGTATTCTTGATCATTGTAATTCTTTGAACAATCTCTCTTTCGCATCTGCCATCAGCTGAAATGAGTTGGCCAAGATATACATAGCTTGACACTTGTTCTAGATTATCTCTATTTACTTAGATGAAAGTTTTTGAACTTTCTTTCTTTTTGGTGAACAACAGAACTTTAGTCTTTCTTATTTTGATTTGCCGTCCATATTTCTGGTTCTTGCTGGTTGTTTTATCAATTAAATTCTGCAGATGTACTGGATCCTCAGCCAAAACACTGTATAATCGGCATATATGATATTATTGAAACTACTTCGTTTTACTATATTTAATGTATGCAGGTCATCTATGTCGTTGAAAATGATCTCTGTATATATATTAAACAGGCAAGGATACAGCACACACTCCTGTCTAAACACCTTTTCAATAGTTATACCATGTGACGCCTCATCTCTAGTTCTCAAACATATTGATTGATCCCAATACAAGTTATAAGTGATAAGCTTGATATCGTTACCGTCCAGAGTGTATCCTCCAGACATCTTATCAACTTTTCATGCTTCGCATTATCAAACACTTTAGTGTAAACAATTAAGGAAGCCTATACGTCCTTTTGTCATATAATGTTATTCCAACACACGATTATTACTGGAAATCCATTTATTATAAATATATATTAATAAGGAAAAGTAATTTAGTCATACTCCCTAGGATAATTGAAAACGCGACTGCTGCTCTTAATGTGCTATCAATTAATTGTAGTAAATTGTATTGTGTGTATAAACGATAACTTTGGGTCTCATGAAAATAACAAAGAAAACGTCTGTTTGGATAAATCAGTGCAGTCTAAATAATATGTATGCATAACACATTAACGTCATAATGGGAAAAAAGCACATGCAAAAATTCAAGTTGATAGGTTAATGATTTATTAAAATAATATAAGAATTCCAACAGATGTATTGCTGAACGGACTATACCACTTAAACTTTTCTTATTTGTACGGAAACCATCAAAACGAGTGAGCATCATTTTTTTGTCGATTGTAATACAATTAAAGTAATACAAACCTATGTGCCAAATAAAAATGACACATTTTCATAAAAAAGCCACACACAAAAATGTGTCGGTTAAAAGAAAGTCATTACTAGGAGTATGTGTACGACCTTTTTGCGAATCAAAACTTTTTCGTTCCCTGTGGAACACAGATCTTGAACAACTATTGGTCAAGTCCTCTTACCCTTAACCATTCGTTCTAGTTCTGAGCAAATCTTTCTAATTTCCTTTGTTTATAACAAACTCTCTTCTCTTTGAGTATGTATGCTTTCCTATACGTATTTTGTTTCTGGATATCAACATAAAGACTGGTTATCAGCTGGTTTTCATAATGGCTGTTCCACCCAATGCCAGCGCTTTCTTAACACGTCATGATCAACAATAATTCTAGAGCAAAGTATTAAGTGTCTGTTAGCGGATTCAACGTGTCATATGAGTATTGAAGTATCCGTTCCATTCTTACTGGTTAAGTGGCTGTTTTATCAGATTATGTTGTCTTTGTCGCTAATGAAGTCTGTATAAGTGGTAATATATCTGGGTTTCTGTTGCTATTATAAACACATAAGACGGACTCATATTTATATGGGACTGTTTTCTTGTTCTAAAAAATATGTCGTCAAATCAATGATCATTAAAAGCACGTTGCTAGAACATTTTACAGGGTCCATAGAGCGAGCCAAACAAATCCAGAGATTCCTCTTCCTTTGGGTTGGAAACAATTAACATCCATTACCTGCATTAGAACCTGTCATGAGTGTTAACGCTAGAGAAGCTGCTGTCAGTAGCACATGGTAATGGCTGACAGACATTTTTTAAAAATCAGAGTTTGTTTCGTGTAACCCTATCAGGAAGATACAGAAAAGAAGAAAAAACGGCAACAATATACTTGCAGTATGTCTGCAGGAATATACGAAATATTTGTAAAAGCATTACGTGATGTGTGGGAACTTGAAAAGCAAAACACCGGAGACAAATAAATGTCAAATTAAGATGTAAACCAGAGAAGAAAGTTGAGCCATGCAAATGATTGATGGAAAAGAAGTTCGTAATTTGAGGTGTCACGTGGTGTAAAACAAACCAATAAGAGAATGTGCCACAAGACAATATGTTAATTTTATTTTGTATATGTGGGTGTGAACGGGAAGGAGGGGAAAAGGGGGTGGGGGATATAACCAAGGCCAACGTTATAAGGACGAGCTGTCGTAAAGTGCAGAGACGGTGATCGTTAAATTCCACAGCTCGCTCATCAAATGGTTCCCTATAGAAGCCCATATTACCATGTTTGGAATTGTTGACGAGCCATCTGAGAGAAAGCATGAATTGTTAGTGTTAGTCCGCTCACTGGGTCCAATGATCACGTGTGTGCAGGCGTGAAAACACTAAAGGCGGACTGATTTCACATGCCGAAATTACGAGTCGCCAATCCTGTCCCTCAATTGTATAATTAACAGCAAGCACGTTTTTTCACTTCTTTCTACTTTTTGTTCATTTTACCTACTTCTATTTGGCTTTCTTCCGCCCTTCCGACTTCTATTTAATGTTCTTTCACGGGTTCTGTCTATTTGTCCTTCACCTAATAGCAAACGAATACTCTTTCAAGAATTTTTTTTTAATTCTGATTTTTGTCTGTCCTTGTTAATTTCTCTACTCTTGATTTATAGTTTTTCTTTCTCTTTTTTCATTTTCATCTTCATGCTTCTCCGTATCATTCATTTTCTCCGTTTTCAATTTATATATTTCCTTAAATTTCTACATTTTCTGCATCCTTTTTTTCAACATTTCCTGACTTTTCTTTATTTCTCTCTAGATGTATTTCTCCTTCATTCTCTTAGTCTGCTTATTTCTATTTGCCCTTTTTTTAGGTGTATGCGTCGTCAAACAACATGATTTACTCTCACTATGTCTTCACTGACATTAATAATATAGGCGTTTTGGAATATGCAGAAACAAAGTACAACCTGCTTCATTAAATTTCTTACTCATTAAACTGCATGCCACAAGATACAAGAGACTCGCGACTAATACCTCCAAACCATCTCAACATTCACCCACAATGTATATGATGCCCTAGTTTCGAGATACCGACTTTCAGCGAGTCATTCTAACTCTTTGCCCGATCGTGAAACCCATGATGACAATTAGAATTACCCCCACCTGACCTATTCCCTCGACGTCTCTCTCCTGACTAAATGAAGTAAAATTAAAACACTAAGCGTACATTTTCAGTACGTCATATATCGCACTTCATTTTCAATTTGTAAAATGTTTAACAAGACAATAACTCAACAAAGAACTAAGTTAAACGAATTCCGATAAGTAAATATACTCAACGGAAAAAGTAACTTACCAGGTAATGTTTTTCATCATTTCATTTTATAGCAGCATCCAAAAACAGCGATATTTGGGGATAGGAAACTTGATCCCATAGTTCGAAACTGAAACAACTGACAAGATATTTTGGGTCACGTGTGATTGTTTCCGCAGCGTCTGCGAGCACAGGGGTCATTTTTTTAATGACTACGCTCAGTATCGTGTTGGCCACGTGCGTTGATCACGGCGTGACATCTGCGTCATATGGATCGCAGCGCAGCGCCTCAGTAAATCATATGGAATGCTCTGCAACTCCTGCACGACTTCTTGACGAAGTTGCTGCACAGTCTGTGGTTGATTGCTGAAGTCAACGTTTCAGCTCGTCCCAGACATGCTCAATTTGTGACAGATTAGGGCAAATTGCTGGCCAGAGCAAGATATAACCTTAATTCATCTTGCACATGAAGATGGGCATAGTCATGTTGAAGCACATTGCCTGCGGCATGGTTCAGCACATAAGGTGCGATATGGTTCCTCACGATCTCATCACGGTATCGCAAGCAGGTAACAGCACGGTCTAACATAACGAAGTCTTTCTGATGATTGGTGCAGACGCCTCCCCAGATCATAATCTCGCCACCACCATGGACGCACTCGTGAATTCAGTTATTGGCGTAGACCTCTCCATGTCGATGATACACTCTCTGACGACCATCAACTCTTGAAAGGTGCACTCGTTCAGTAAACAGTACTCTGTCTACAAAGCGCAGATGTTGTCTGTCCCAGGCTAGTTGTGCGACATGATGCCTTGGCTGCAGAGTTTAACGAATAGCAGGACGTCTTGCGCCTAGGCCCTGCCCGCGCAAACGGTACCTGACAGTAGCTGAACTTATTTGTTGTCAGTCCGGGGATGGTCCCAGCAGTGGCAGTGGTTGGCTGAAATATGTTTCGCAGATGTGCGAGAGTGATGCATAGATCATGTCGACAGGTCGTTATTCGAGGACATCTCCTGTAGGACAGGTAAGAAACAGATGTAACCGCATCTTAACAGTCTGTCTTGACACATCAAAGTGTCTTGCTGTTGCAGACACAGACATTCAACCTTCCAACATGCCAACAGCTCGTGACCTCCCACGCCGTGTGTGGCATCCTTCCAGTGGTTTGTTTCTGAACTAAATGAATGGCAAAATAAGCCCAGATCGCCAGTAAACACTTATTCTGTAAATTTTGTGATCGACGCGTGAACTATGAGAAACTGTCTGGATAGTCGTTAATTTCTTGAAATCAGATTTTAAAGGTCAGTGACTGGTCATTTCACACTAAGATTGAACTAAGACAATTACATGACTTCCAGTGGCGGCCAAGAATACATCGGTATGAAATTACATGACAACTTTCAAACATAAAAACATACACAAAGAACTAGTAACATCCAAAATGACATACACGTACACGTGATATATTCAAGTGCACAATCAATTTATTAATCCGACCAGTGGAAATTTTACGTTACAAGAGAAAAGACAAGAAGACATCTACCTATGAGGTGTGTTAAAAAAAATATCCGACCTAAATTGTTTTCTTCGGAAACAAATGAATAATGGGTGTTGCTCTTCGGTAGAGAGGTACAGCGGACCATCATGCGCATGCGAATTTTTTCCCGTCTGCAGATTGTGTCAGGCGCTGGCAGTTAGTTTTTTAATTTTAAGTATAGTGAGCACCCGTTGAGTTTTCCTTCACCACGAACTGACAAAAAGAATTTAGCAGCGGCGTTTTTGTTACAAGTTTGGAGATGAGTGGTGGGTGTATGGGTACGACCCGGAAACCAAGTTGCAGTCGTCACAGTGAAGACCGAAACAAGCGAGGCAGTTGCGCAGCAATTTTAAAGTCATGTTGACCGCCTTCATTGACTCGTGTGGGGTAGTGAGTGCATCACAAGTACGCACCATAAGGTCTAACCATTACCAAAAAGTGCTACGTTGAGGTCATCAGTCGCTCTTCGAAGCAAACGACCAGACCTGTGGACAGCGGAACTTGGTTGCTCCATCTTGACATCCCACCCGCCAATTTTTCGTGAATGACTTTCTTGCTAAACACAGCATTCTTCTGGTTCACTGGGCTTCTTATTCTACCAACATGTCTCCTCTGCCATTGTTGGCTGTTCCACTAGATGAAAATTCCACTGTAAAGTACCTGATTTCAGTCAGGAGCCGACATTATGTCAAATGCGTCGACTTAGATGTATTCTATTCTCTAAAAGGCCTTCTTGAAATGCTTCCAACAATGGTGGGACTGCTGGGAGAAGTTTGTGGTGTCTCAAGGAGAGTACATTGAAAGGAATTATGGTTTCGAGGAGCGCGTGGCCGAATGGCTTCGATGCCTGCCTGCCGACAAGGAGGGCAGGGGTTCTTCTTCTTCTTCTTCTTCGTACGCAGTCAGACAGTAACCATTATTTTTTCGAAAAAAAGCGGCGGTCATCCTGAGGCTGTCGCCACTGCCATAGAGATTGTCTTGCAGTTCTACTGGTGATGGCCACATCTGCTCTCTCTGATCCTCGTATGTCGGGCAGTTCTGCAGCAGATGTTCAGTGGTCATTTTACCAGTACCGCACGGGCATTCGTCGGTACCACCTATCTTCAGTTTGTTGAATAGGTGGTACCTCAGTCTATTGTGGCCAGTGCGAAGTCTGAAGACAACGACCTACTCTCTTCGGTTCAACTGGTAATAGGCATCGTTTTTGGTGTAACCAGTATGTTCGGTTTCCCATTTGGTCATGTATCTGGCTTTGATAAGCCGTTTTGACTCTTCGTACGTCATACTAGTATCTGCTTGTGGTAGTCTTGCACCTTCTTTTGCCAGTCTGTCTGCCTCCTCGTTGCCTTGGATGTTGCAGTGTGATGGGACCCACTGTACCACTACCCTTTTTGGTGCGGACTGCTGGCACAGTTTGCAGAGTGCTACTCTTAAGTCATTAAGCTCAGTGTTTTTCTGGCTTTTTAGCGCTGTGACTACGGCGAGAGCATCTGTAAGCAGGACTATATGGCTTTCATTTTCATTGTGTGTCACCATTTCTTCCACTGCCGCCCTCAGTGCCTCTACCTCCGCTCTGAAATTGCTTGTGTACTTACTAGTAGCGAATGACAGTGTTATTTGTCTGCCATTTGGTAGGTTCAGGAATGCTCCTGCCCCTCCGTTCTGTGTAGTGTTTGTTACAGAACCGTCGGTGTATGCATGGGTCCAGTCCATGCTTGGGTAGCTTTTCGATATGAAGCTAAGGGAAGTATCTCTTCTTTCTTTTTCAGTCTCGCAGTTTTTGTTTCCAATACCTGGTATATTTTCTACCACCTCTGGAAATATATCCTGCCTCCAGGTAGGTTTTCGTACAGTAGTGATGGGTTTTGGTGTTGTTAGTGCGTTTATGGGATCTTCGTGCATCTTTGCTTTGGCTATGTCTGCAAAGTTTCTCCGCTTTAGTTTCCCATTTCCCAAATTGTTTAGTCTCTGGTGCATTGGATGGTCAGTCAGTCTTCGGAGTTTCTCTGCCTGCAGCTGGGCTCTGCAGTCTCTTCTATCGGTCATGGATTGCAGTTTTGTAATCTTTTCAAGTTCTACAATTGGCGTTGACTTCATGCCTCCAGTTATAACTCTCATGGCTTGGTTTTGAATTTTGCTAACTTTATCGAAGTTCGCCTTTGCTGCTGTTGTCCATGCCGCAATGCCATTCTCGAGAACTGGTCTCACTCTTCCAGTGTACAGTTTCTTTAGTATGCCTTCGTCTGCTCCCCAGCTTGTGCCAGCAAGTTTCCTCATGATTGCCATTCTTTCTCTGGCTCTCATTTGGTTTCTCTCAATCTGACTTTTCCATGTCCTGTGCCGATCAAATGTGACTCCCAGATAGGTTGGGTTGTCGTTTGGCTGCAGGAATTTGCCATTTAGACTTAATTTAGTATTGTGGGGTTTTAATGAAAGCGAGAATATTGTGCATGTTGTTTTCTCCTCGTTTATTTTGACCAGCCATGAGTTCGCCCACTCTTCCAGCGATGTTAGGGCCGTCTGCATCCGAATTCTTGCTATGGTTAGATTCTTTTCAGAGGTCCACATAGCCAGATCGTCTGCAAACATTGAGCTGTGGACTCTTCTTGGTATATTCTCTGTAATATCGTTTATATATACCAGGAAGAGTGTGGGTGACAATACTCCCCCTTGGGGTACTCCCTGCTCGAGTGTCACCTTTTTGCTCATCTGCCCTTGTACTTGGACTCTGGCCGTTCTTTGTTTGAGGTAGTGGTTGATCCACTTGTACATTTTCCCACAGACGTCACTTCTTCTTAGCTTGACTCTAAGTCCATCTTTCCAGACTTTGTCAAATGCCTTTTCCAGATCCACCCAAACAGCTACTGTGTGTTTCTGTGCCTGGTAGGCATCTTCTTATTCCTGGGCTATGAGGATGACCTGGTCCTCAGTGGATCTGTGCTGTCTAAAGCCGGCTTGCTGTGGAATTAGTATTCGTTTTTCTTCCAGATGCCACATCAGTCTGGTGTTTATCATACGTTCCATCAGCTTGCCGACACAGCTCAGTAGGCTGATGGGCCTGTATCCATTTGGATCTGTTTTGTCCTTTCCTGTTTTTGGTACTGGTACCAGTATTGCGTCTTTCCATGCCTGGGGTACAATTCCCCTTTTCCAGCTTTGGTTCAGGACCGATAGCAGTTTCCTCTTCGCTGTTTGGCCCAGCCCCATCAGCATTTCGTTTGTTATCCCGTCTTTTCCGGGAGATTTCCTTTTCTTTAATGTTCTCATAGCCTCTTCCATTTTGCTCATTGTTAATTTGGCCATCATGTGCTCTTCAGGTGCCGTATTGGTGTTGTCGTGCCCCTTTAGCTCTTCGCTAATGTCTGTATGCTTATCCGCAGGGACCTCGATGTGGTTTGCTCTGGCATAGTCATCGACAAAAGCGTTTGAGGCTTTCTTACCTGTGAGCAGGTTTTCGCCCTGCTTGATGGTAATATGTTTGTTTGGCGGGGTTTCGTCGTTCATGGCTCTGACTAGCTTCCATAGCTTGTTCCCGTCTTTGTCCAGGTTTAGGCTTTCCGTTTTATTTTTCCAGCTTTCTCTTGCTGTTTGCTTGAGAGTGTGTTTGTATTTGCCGTGGCGGGTTTGAGGGCGATGTTTGCCTCCATGGATTGTTCTCGCTCTGCCATGTTCCTAGCATTTGTTACTGTATCTTCCCCTTTCTGCAACTCATCATTCCAGTAGGGCTTATAGTTTTTCCTAGCTCCTCTTGGGATGGTTTCAGTGGCGGCTTGCATTATTTCCTTGCTTAGGCTTTCCACAATGGGCTTCATTTTGTTGTTTCGTGTGTTGATGGTTTCACACAGCCCATCTGTCAGGATTGCAAATCTGTCCCAGTCGACTCGTTTGTAATTCCAACGTGGGAGCGGTTTTGTTTCCTGTGGGCCTACTTCCATGTCAATGATTAGCCTGATCGGCCTGTGGTCGCTACCTGCCAGTTGGTTTAGCACCTGGCGGTCTATTTTATGGTGTATTTCCTGTGTGGAGAAGGCCAAATCTGGAGTCGAGGTGGTATGCCATGTTCTTGAATAGAAGCTAGGGCTATCCTCCGGCCTATTGATTAGGGAGAGATTTGTATCTATCTCCCAATCTTCCACTTCGTCACCTCTGCTGTCTGTGTCAGAGTATCCCCATCTCTCCGAGTGGCTGTTGAAATCTCCAACTACTATGCAGTTGGAGTCTCTGACCTCCATACTCGAGAGCGATAGGTCTCTATTTGGTGGTCCGTACAGATTGAAAATGCGGAACTTCGTCTTTTCAGCCATTATGTCAACGGCTACAATTTCTGCTTGTCCGGTGTGACTGACAGGTACCGCGTTACTCGGTATGCAGTTTCTGGTCAGTATCAGGACCCCTCCTTTGTGGCCTTCTCTATCAAGACGGAAGGTCTGATATCCTCTGATTGAGAAATTATGATTTTTTGTTGAGGTGCGTTTCCTGGATACATGCCACGTCAATCTTACCTTCATGCAGGTGATGTGTTAGGGAATGTTCTTTGTAAATGACTCCCTCCGCATTCCACTGTAGTATTTTGAGTGTCTTGAGTTTTTGGTTAATAAAAGTTGCCCCATAGCCATGTGCCTGGACTCCACGACACATGGGTGGGTGACCACCAGTAGTCAAGGGTGGGCCCCTTCGAGGCGTGAGGCCCGGCACTATCGCTGCCTGGCGGGACTCCGCAGGATGAGCGGCATGCGTTTTTCTGATCGGTTGTACTGTCATCGGGCTGCGATTTACGTTGCACTGTTTTGTTAGGCTTGCGGCCCCATGCATCCGATTTCAACAGGCGTTTCTGTAGGGATGCCCTCCTTAGCCTTTGGCTGTCACCAGCCTATCTGCAAGGCAGAAGTTGTTTATGATCAGAGTTGTCTCTCTTATAGAAGTTGTCTTTCTAGACTATCGAGTCTTCACTACTCGTGTCTATAGTGTGCGATGATGATATGTGAGATGATATATGATATGGACTGGTTTACCCGGAAGAGAGGCAGTCCAGTGTGTCTGTACCCCAAGATCGTCACGTCCTGCCAGAAACGTAGCATTTGCATGTGAGTGGGGTATCTCTTTCTCCCTTTATTTTCTTGGCTTCTATGCAGAGATGGTACGCCTAGCATTCTCCGCCACCTGGGATGTTGACACAGTGGGGCAGGTGTGCAATGTCCGCTGGTCTGCATCTCTTCTGCGTCCAGCATGATAGCTATATGGCTGATAGCGTACTGAGGTAGATATCGAAGCAGAAGTGCATTTAACCAGGTGACAAGCCTGTTAATGTCACAGAGATGTTGTTCGCCTAGTGTGCGGTCAGATCTCATGGTCATGGTTTGAGTCTCGACAGTTAACAGTGAGGTGGCTGCTCTACTGTTTTCGACACCTCGACCAGGAACTAAGTCTTATGTTGGTGGTTTCGCACCCCATCGCCGTATAAGATGAGTATCAAGCAGCTGTCCGCCCACTCTTTCTGCGGCTCTACCGGATAGAGCTGGGGCGCGAGCCCCTGGTCCCGAACATGTAGGAGCCTCCCATTGCAGTGGTGCTGAGATTTTGGGCGGATTGCGGCTTACAGGAGTTCGGCCGTAATCCCCCACATGGTAGCCTCGCGCCATTGGCTTATCAGCCTGGTACGTGAACCAAAGTGTCTGCGGCTCCTCTCGATATGAGCTGGTTTTCCGTAGCAACGCCCTGTCATTAGTAGGGTAAAACTGACCTGTCTTCAGATAGTCTATTTCCAGCACCCGTTCATTATATGGCCAGACGAATTTATTGAGGGCTTTTGTTTGTCAATGACCAGGTATTTGAAATCTGCGGTTTCTGCGGGGTTAAACACGATTTCCGTAGCGTTCTTTCATTTGGGTGTTGGAGAGCTAACTTGTCTTCCGTGAGTCTAATACCATCGTACGTTCATTATTAGACCTATCGGTAGTGCTCTCGATTTGTCAGACGTTCTACAGTATTGGCGTGTTCTGTCAATTTAAGCCGCACGTTCCACTCCTGGTGGTGCCCTTCCGTCAATTCCTTTAGCGAGACAATCAAGTTACTTAGAGGGTAGCCCCTGATTTTCGAGGGTCTAATTCCAGCACCCGTTCCATATTAGACCCAACGAAAGTGATCTCGGCATGTCAATCATGTCAGTGTTTGGCCGTGTTGAGTCAAATTAAGCCGCAGGCTCCACTCCTGGTGGGGCCCTTCCGTCAATTCCTTTAAGTTTCAGCTTTGCAACCCTACTTCCCCCGGAACCCAAACACTTTGGTTTCCCGGAAGCTGTCCGCAGAATCATCGAAGCAACTCCTGAGGATCGCTAGTCGGCATCGTTTATGGTCAGAACTACGACGGTATCTGATCGTCTTCGCGCCTCTGACTTTCGTTCTTGATTAATGAAAACATTCTTGACAAATGCTTTCGCAGTAGCTCGTCTTGCGGCGATCCAAGAATTTCACCTCTAACGCCGCAATACGAATGCCTCCGTTTGTCCCTGTTAATCATTACCTCCAGTTCCGAAAACCAACAAAATAGAACCGAGGTCCTATTCCATTATTCCATGCACCATTATTCAGGCAGCCGAGGCCTGCTTTGAACACTCTAATTTTTCAAAGTAAACGCGCCGGCCACCCATGACGCTCAGCGAAGAGCACCCGTGGGAGAGAGCCGGCAGACGGTAGGGCAGGAGACAACGGGCAGTGAACCGGCGCCAGCCGGACCGCCCGCCTGCGCCTGAGATCCAACTACGAGCTTTTTAACTGCAACAACTTTAATATACGCTATTGGAGCTGGAATTACCGCGGCTACTGGCACCAGACTTGCCCTCCAATAGATCCTCGTTAAAGGGTTTAAAGTGTACTCATTCCAATTACGGGGCCTCGAAACAGTCCCGTATTGTTATTTTTCGTCATTACCTCCCCGTGCCGGGAGTGGGTAAGTTGCACGCCTGCTGCCTTCCTTGGATGTGGTAGCCGTTTCTCATGCTCCCTCTCCGGAATCGAACCCTGATTCCCCGTTACCCGTTACAAACATGGTAGGCCTGTCACGTACCACCGACATTTGATAGGGCAGACATTTGAAAGATGCGTCGCCGGCACATGAGGCCATGCGATCAGCACAAAGTTATCCAGAGTCACCACTGGGGACGCCGCAACCCCGCGAGGGGAAACGACGATTGGTTTTGAACTAATAAAAGCGCTCTTTCCGCGAGGGTCGGAGCTTGGTAAGCATGTATTAGCTCTAGAATTGCCACAGTTATCCAAGTAGGATCGTGTCATCTAAGGAACCTCGACTGATTTAATGAGCCATTCGCGGTTTCACCGTGAGACAGTGTGAACTTAGACATGCATCGCTTAATCTTTGAGACAAGCATATGACTACTGGCAGGATCAACCAGATATCTTTCGGAGACGTACGTACAGCACACACCAGTCGGCGGAGGAAGGGTGTGTAAAAAGCCTCACTGGGACGGCCGCAGGGACCGACTGACGGGACGGACGGACGGTTGTTCCACCCGTCCCTCACTCCGTCGACCTAGGACCGCCTGACAGGGGCCTCCTACACGCACCAGACGACCGACCGACCGGGCTCGCTCAAGGAGGGATGGCAGCGCTCTGTGCAGAACGGATCCCAACGACCTCGGCGATGAATTTCACTGGGACTAGAGACAATTTGGCCTGCCGGCCTGCCCTTCTCCCGAGGAGAACACAGGGCCTTGAGGCACGATTCCTGCTTTCCATTTGCCGGTCACAAGCTCTTTGCGAGAGTCTGACCACCAGCGAGACGAACTGTCGAGCTCTGCTATAAGCCTTAGATAAATCACCACGGACGGACCACGTTTCCTGATACGGACCAGAGAAGCGCACCTCGGTGGAGGAGACGCCACAACAAACCTCACCCCAATAGCTCTACAGGGAAAGGCAGGCGAGCGTTTTCCGCAAGCCCGCGCTATCGCTCCGCCTGGCGGGACTGAGATCGCTTTACGAACACTGGTTGAAATTGAATCGCGGCGGGTGACAACTACCGGGCAGGGGTTCGAATCCCCGTTATGGCATATGTTGTTTTTGCTGTTTAGGGTGAAATAAACAGACACAGCCAGCACAAGACGTGGCGATAGCAGTGGCGACGCTGCTTGTAGTTCTCAGCCTTCAAAACCGCTCGACTACCCCAGCAATAGGAAAAATGTCGTATGGCAGTTTCATGTTTATTTTTTATTTTATATTATTTATTTAGGGTTTCAAGCTTCCAGGTGATGAATTGCATTTTTGATAATCAATGGTCGGATATTTGTTGAACACACCTCGTACACTCCATGGCACCAAGAAATCAAGACATCAATGCCTGAACGAGATTGCTGCCATAAAAAGAAGGAACAAACTCTTTTCAAGGCTTCCGAACGTGATACATTTTATGTTGTGGTTGTATGAATTAAAAGTGTTTGTTATTTACTCTCTAATGTATATAGGTAGCCAGAAATGGAAATAAGGCTCCAGGAACGAGCATTATATATGCTATGTTTTCTACTATGGATGGATGTGTCATTGTCTCAGTCATAAATCCTGCATTATAGCGGTCTTTGGTGCCGCAACGATTCCCAGGAGAGTGATGTATCTGACAGATAGAAAGTACTGCCACAATCACGTTAGTGGTATTTCCATAAGAGACGACTCGCAGTACTCTGAAACTCCACTGCGTATTCTACACACCCGACCATTCACAGTTTGAATGTCGATTAGCTAAATGACTGTGAACTTCTTTTTCTTCTTATTCAAAGTCAGCTGAGCACTCAGCTCCCCTCGTGGATTCATACATACATACAAACATGCACACACACACACATCACACACGTGCACGCACGCACGCGCACACACGCACACACACATATTGATGAATAAACAATAACAATAAGATATTAATATTTAAAGAAAGAGAAATGAAAATCAGCGCGTAAGAGCGAAATGTGAAGGGACGCCTACAGAAAATACGGATTGAATTCAAACCCTGAAGTTTGAGACATCCAATGAACAATGAACGACATCAAAATATTCTCGAGAATGGAATATTTAGATTTTTAATCTTATAATCAAACCAGCCATGACGTCACAAGTTGGAGTACTTCACCTTTTTGCTGAATGATAAAACCAGCCATGATGTCACCTGTCTGTTGGAGTACTTCACCTTTTGCTGAATGATAAAACCAGCCATGACGTCACCTATCTGTTGGAGTACTTCACCTTTTTGCTGAATGATAAAACCAGCCATGATGTCACCTGTCTGTTGGAGTACTTCACCTTTTGCTGAATGATAAAACCAGCCATGACGTCACCTATCTGTTGGAGTACTTCACCATTTTGCTGAATGATAAAACCAGCCATGACGTCACCTAACTGTTGGAGTACTTCACCTTTTTGCTGAATGATAAAACCAGCCATGACGTCACCTATCTGTTGGAGTACTTCACCTTTTGCTGAATGATAAAACCAGCCATGACGTCACCTATCTGTTGGAGTCCTTCACCTTTTTTGCTGAATGATAAAACCAGCCATGATGTCACCTATCTGTTGGAGTACTTCACCTTTTTGCTGAATGATAAAACCAGCCATGACGTCACCTATCTGTTGGAGTACTTCACCTTTTTGCTGAATGATAAAACCAGCCATGACGTCACCTATCTGTTGGAGTACTTCACCTTTTTGCTGAATGATAAAACCAGCCATGACGTCACCTATCAGTTGGAGTACTTGACATTGTCCTGTATGATAAAATCAGCCATGACGTGACCTTGTTGCTGATATATTTCCTTGATCTTTCACCGTTTATTTAAACCAACCATGCCGTGTCTTGTGTTGAACTATTACTTTGATCATTCTCCGTAAATTCAAACTAGCCATGTTGTATTTATGCTGGTATATTTCCGCGACAGAGTGAGCTTCCACTTTGAGATTTCCCGCCTCATTCAAAAGCAGAAGCTCGTGTTTGCTCTCGGCTGGATAGAGATAAGAGTTAATGTCTTGTCAACGTATTACCCGATCTAAAGCAGTTATATTTTTTAAACCGTCAAGAAAGTTAGTTTTTTGTTGTCTTTTTTTACATAATGATAAGTAAAATGAAATATTAAAGATATGATGGCAAGTTTTACTTGGTATATAATATTCTCGAAGGTTAGAAGAAAATGTAATTTAGTGCTGCTGTATATCTTGCAAAATATTGTATTTTTTTTAAATTCGTGATACGCTATCATTTATTTTGTTATTGGCGTAAACGTGTTATGGTGTCATTTGTTAGGCCCGTACTTCAACGTCGGGGCCATACGTATCCATTAGCTGAACCTTCAACAACAGCAACAAATCGGATACGTTTTGATCCGTCCCGAACGGACGCAGATTTCTGGCAGAAGTTATTATCTGAAAGACATAACATGCAGCATAACGTGCTTAATTATTCACGCTAAAACGTTGTAAACCTAATTCAGCTTGCGCAGAAAATGTCCTGTCTTGTCTCACAAGATGGGATAGATAATGTTTACTCTAATTCTCCCTGTCACCCATATTTGGTAAAGATGGACACAATATTATCCGCGCCGTAATTTTGTTAGCATTGACGTTACTGGTGTTGTTTGTTACGCAAATGCAAAGACAAGTCAATTTAACTTAGTTAACAAAATGATCTAACCGTAATCTGTCAAGTTTGAACATCCTTAACTTTGTGTTCTGTGATTATTAATTATTCTCTGATTTATCTTCTTCTTCGCCTGAATTACTTTGAGGTGCATAAACTAGCAACCAGCACTACCCAAGCAGACAAGTGCTGTGCCGTATTCTTCAGTTCTTGCAAAGTTTCTCATTGTTTTTCTTGTATCGGCCTCTACATCTCTTTTCCGAATCTACTTTTGTTGTTCTTTGCGTCTTTTTCCTTGGTGGTTCAATGACAAAGAGGCTCTTTTCCGTATCTACTTTTGTCGTTCTTTGCGTATTTTTCCTTGGTGGTTCCAATGACAAAGATGCTCTTTCCCGTATCTACTTTTGTCGTTCTTTGCGTCTCCTTCCTTGGTTGTTCCAGGTCAAAGATGCTCTAGTGATATTGGCTTGGATTTTTCGCATTGTTTAACCTTCTTTCACGCGTGTTCCTATCATCTCTTGTTGTCCTGATGTCTCACAGACGCTTTCACTCTTGAGCTTGTCGAAGCTCTGCAGGTCTAACAATCGTAATCATATACTTGTTGACGAGTCCATGTATTCTTTGAATATTGAGTTTGGCCATATTCTATGTTTCTTTTCCATATACGAGGCGTGTTCAAATGAAACCGAACCAAACTGCAACAAGTAAACATACGTACGATGCGCATGATAACGTCACTTGTGATGTAAACAGGACATAACAGCCGTCAAGTTTGCAAAATGTCATCCTCATAGTTTTCTCAGCAGACCGTTGAAGACATGACGGGTGTGATACGGGGCCCGCCTGGCGGCAGCGCACAGAGAGAGATCGCGTGGGATTGTGGGAGTGTCTTCAATTGGGCCCTAACGACCTGATGGGTTACGGGATGAACTGAAATGAACAACAATTTGTTCAATCTTTTGGAATGCTTTTTGTATCTAACATATTTTCAATAGAACTGGAAAGTATATTGCTGGATGCAGAAATATCTGCTTTAAAAGCTTCAGTTTGTATCCAACTCTGTAATTTTAATTCCCATTCTTTAGAAAGTTAATTGTTTCTATATCTCTTCTTTTGTTGAGTTAAAATAAATTAACTTAATTGTCTTCTACGGCAAGTAAAATGTCGGGTGTGTTGAGTGGTGTCGGACTATTCCAGAGCCCTGCAAAATATAACGCCTATCTTTTATTCGGGATTTCATGATTTTTCTTGTCAGTTGTATCGGTCTGCCTCGCTGTTGATATTTTCATGAAAGTTGTCTGGCAGTGTCATGCCAACTGTACAAGTTACCTCTTTCTGCATCATCTATAGCCAGACTATACTTGTACATGCAGCGTCTCTTGACTTTCGTAATGCTCTTTCTGACTGTTATGTTTATTTCTTTGCAGTCATTCGTGCTTTAACTTCATTGGCTCTAATGTTGGTGTTTCATCACCAGCATTGTCACCAGTCCCGTAACCTAGAAGGTCGTTGTGGCACCGTTATTGCAGTTTGTCGAACTAGTTTACGCCTTACGTCTCGATTTGTCGCCGGGTATTAGTTGCAGCTATAGACTATCCCGTCCACTCTCTTATATTGTCCTCCCATTTCTTTTTTTGTCTCCCTCTCCCACGCTTCCCAGGCCCAGTGCCTTGCAGGACGGTTTTGGTCAGCCCCACCGATCATGATGTATATATTCATACCATGTCAATTTTCGTATTTGACTATAGTCATTATGTTTTTATACTGGTCTAACTCCTTCCTAACAATTGTTGTTGTTTAGTAAAGCGAATTCTTTGTTGGCTCATTCCTCTTTATCTTTGTAAGTATTGTTGCTGTTATCAAATATTTGTGCTCGATCCGTTATTTCTTACTTGATACTTCCTAACACGTTGTCGTCCATAACTTTCATATCTGCTTCATTTTTTCATTCATGCCAGCATATATGTAAAGGTGTTCTAATTGTTCTAGTGCTTGACATTTATTGATAAATATGAATTCCTTTTTATTCTCTTCTACTTTTACACGTGATACAAAGCGGTAATGATTGCTGAAATGAGTTGTTCTGTGATTGTAGCTTAACCTTGTCCATCACTAGTTTGTGGTCGGAAGCCACGTCTGATGCTCTTTGACCTTGAGATTCTGTAGAGATCGTAAACATTTCATATTTATGCAAACTGTATCAATCCGGATTTACGTTACATTTTATTTGGTGATATATGCTCGTATATTCTATCTAATCATTTTTGGGCGTGGGAACAATTTTCCTCTGATGACCGGTTGATCGCCTACGCAAAGACATGCAAACATTGCCCTATTTTTATTCAGTTCTCTTCACCCTTCCAGCCAATAATATGTGCTTAGCCTTCATTATCCTGTCTTTTACATCTCCTGGTTTGGTTTCATCCAATAAAATTTGCAGTTTGTTGTAGAAACGTTCTTTAAAATATTATTTTTGTTCGCTGTTGCAGAGCAACATTTTGTAATGTCTATATCTATATTTTTTCTTTCTTTTTTTTTGTCGTTTTAAAGAACGTCATGGTTAGTCTTGGTCCAGCTGCATGCCACTCAATAAAAGCACACTGGGCTTCTGGTGTCAGCGTATTGCTACTCCTTCGTTGTGTGCTGCATTATCATTTTCGTTACCAGAATATGTAATTGTTCCTCCTATTTCGAGCTATTGCTTAATTGGCTTGTTGATTCTCAGGATACTGGTGTTGTATTTATTTCTCTCTATTTCAAGTGTATCTGTTTCTCGTTTCACATATAGTTCAAATATCCATGGGGCCGAGTCCAGAGGTTTTCCTAGTTGTAATAAAAGAAAGGGCAAACCATTTCCCTTACTTGTACGAATAGGTCGCACCATAATCTCTGATAAAAGGGTGTTTTTTTCCATTAAGGTACAGGTCAAGGTGGGTCCCATGGTAACATATGCCATCGGGGATGAAGATAACTTTTCAATGACTGAACCGTAGCCTATGTGGCCAATTCTCTTCCTCGATGTTTATAACTTCCCCAGCTCCTGCATCAGGTACCCATTCACAGCTGGGTCGACCGTATGAGCGGTCGTACCAGAAACAAACCACACTCTAATGTTTTTCCTGTCCACCTCTTCCAATATGTTTTCAGTGTGCCAGTGAACCTATTCTCGTCTATGTCAAACAAAAAGCGCTTGCGGAAATCAGTGGATCATTGAATGGATGTATATAGTGATTGGAATGGATGTGTATAGTGATAGGAATTAATGTGCTCTTCGTTAATGTTAGAACTACTGCATTTTCGTCAATAGAATATTGATGTGAATTTGGATTAGATAGAGTATTGCTGCGTTTTCTAGGGTGAAGGTCAGATCAAATTACAGTTTTTGTTGTCAGAAACGCCTCGTGCTGAGTTCTTCCCACTTGACTAATAGAGTCTTTGCATTGTGAGTGTTGTGAATCGTCTTACAACCCACGGCTATATGATGAGGATGATCGTGCTTATAGTTCCTCCTGGTTGTAGTACAATGGTAGGCTCTTGACGACTCACAACTACGCGGATCATGTTGACGATCACACCACCTATCTCCAAATGCGCCGCGGGGACGCGATGTAAATTCTCGATCTTTATGTTACACACACACATAAACAGACACACACACACACACATTCACACACACAAACACACAATACACATACACACAAACACACACATACACACAAACACACACAATACACATACACACAAACACACACATACACACAAACACACACATACACACACATGTATATATATATATATATTAGTTGTGCATCGTAAGCGATGATGACGGAGGAACTGCTCACCCTGGGGGCAACTCTTCCCCTTCTCTCTCTTCTTACCTCCCTCTTTTTCACTTGACTCTGTCCTACAGTCACACTCTTGCACAACTTTCACACGCGCCCTCGTGGTGAGGCCCTTCCATTGCACTTTGGTTGGGCTAGCTTCTGACGGCGCACAAATCTAGCATAGGTACATACAGACGCAACCATGCATCCAAGCACTGGTTTTTGCGTCCTGATATATCGCCCAATGGTCTACGGTCTGGGGTGGAATGGACGCGCCTCCGCCAGTAGAAACTAGTGAAGCAAACATCTAAGCAACAACAGCAACAACAAACGTTTATGACGACATCATCAGACGGTATTTGTGTTGATTGTGTAACTTACACTGTATATGGATTATAGTGAGAACAAACTGCACTGGTTATCAACTTCACTCTACTGTCACGAGCTACCTTGGACACGAAACAAGAATCTTAGTCAAGACGTCTGGAGTTAACTCAGAATGTATCCACTCTGATCGTATCTCCCTTAAGACCAGAGGTCTCTGTAGTATGCAGAAGTGTAATATTTCCAGACTTGTTCAGAGACACTCAATCAGTGTTAACAGATTAATTAACCCGGTCTTCATCCCACGTCAGAGGTAACGAGTTCAATACCCGGTTTCAAAACGCTGCAGTCAACCCAGATTCAACGGGATAATAGAATTACAGTTACTGAAGACAAAGAAGAGAGAATTCAAACTGGTTGCTCACCATTAAAGTAAGCTGAAACCTTGTCAAATCAAATCTAAAACTCGTAGTCTCCGACGACAGTGTCATCTATGGACCACTTTTATATTCTGTCCAAAAATACTGCGGTGTCCAGAGATGTACGAAATGTGTTATCATTATCAGGTGTCCTGTCGGTTGCAGCTAGCGACCATTGACCTTCATGCACTTCTATTACGTGTGTCGTTTACCAACTCTGTTGTTGATTGTCGCCACTTCCTTTCTCTCACACTTATTCTCACACCTTCCTCTGTCTCCCTTTTCTGCTATCGTTCACTTTGCCACAACGTGCTTCAAGCCGCCTCAAGTGTACGCACAATAAATGAATCTTGTGACGATTATACATGTACGAAATATGTACGTACAATGACGCCTTATTTTACATGTTTCCAGATAACAGTTTGAATAAGTTAACTGTCATTTTCCGAATCATGCTCCTGTACAAAAGTTCTAAAGGAACTTGGTGATCAAGTTGTGCACAATGTTTTCCTTGTTGTCTTTCTTCTACATTCCGTTGTTAAGCAGACCTGTTTCTTCTACATCTGTTTGTCTCAGTGCTGCAACATTGTGCATTAACCTTTTCCTTCTCATAACATGTCGCTTTGAGAGAAGATTTGTTTTTCCTTTTGAGAATGCTATATGTATTTTTAGAATATCATCCAAATTCTCTCAACGTTTCACATTTCATATACCATTATTTTATCTGGCTTGCGCGGAAATGAGGTGAGAGATAGATAGACTGGCCAAAAGGAAGAGAAGGCAATGTCCAGACTGAGGACAGGGTGGCATATGAAAGGATGGAAACATTGTAGAAAATCAGGTTTGTGGGCAAATCATGTATGATGTGATTTAAATATAAGTACCTGTTTTAGAGAGATGTACTAAGAAGATATTAGCATACGACTGTGGGTATTTGTCCTTTTTATGATGCTCTGTATAGTAAGTATATCATCCTCTAGCTCTGCATAGTTTAGTATCATTTAGCTCTGTATATTGTAGTATCCCCAAGTTCTTTGTAGTATCCTCATGCTCTGCATAGTATAGCATCCTCAAACTCTGTATAGTATAGTATCCTCAAGCTCTGTATAGTATGGTATCCTCATGCTCTCTATATGATAGTATCCTCAAGCTCTGTATAGTATAGTATCTTCAAGCTCTGCATAGCATATTATCCTCAACCTCTGTAGAGTGTATTATCATAAGGCATGTACATTATAGTATCCTCTAGCTCTGTATATTGTTGTATCCTCAAGTTCGTTATAGTATCTTTAAGCTATGTATAGTATAAGATCCTCAAACTATGTGGAGTATAGTATCATCTAGCTTTGTGTTGTTTAGTAACGTCTAGTTCTGTATTGTATAGTATCCTCAAGCTATGTATAGTATAGTATCCTCAAGCTCTATGTAGTATAGTATCCCGTAGCTTTATATTGTACAGCATACTCAAACATTGTATCGAAAATTGTCCTCAAACTATGTATAGTATAGTATCCCCTAACTCTGTGTAGAATACTTCCCTCTAGATCTGTATAGTATCCTCAAGTTATGTGAAGTATATTTCCCTCTAGGTCTATATGGTATAGTATACCGTAGCTATATATTGTGCAGCATCCTCAAACTTTGTATAGTATAGTATCATCTAGATCTGTATAGTATAGTATTCCGTATTTATGTATAGTTTACTATCATCAAATTTGGTATAGCAAAGTATCATCAAATTATGTATAGTATAGTATTCTCTAGCTCTGTTTTGTAAATTATATTCAAACTCTGTATAATATAGTATCCCATAGCTATATGTAGTATAGTATTCTGAAACTGTATAAAGTATAGTACCATCTAGCTATGTAAAATACAATACCCTGAAACTCTGTACAATATAGTGTACTCTAGCTATGTATCGTCCGATGGTCTAAATAATGATTTTGCTTTTATCTAAAAATGTGTGTGTGGATATGTGTGTGTGTATGTGTATGTGTATGTGTTGGTGTGTGTGTATGTGTGTGTTGTTCGACTTGTTTATTAACGCGTAGTGCACTCTACCCTGTAATGTGTCTTACGGCCAAGAACATCTAACAATCACGCATTTTTCAAGGGGCTTACTTCCCATAAGGATACGCTCATGCCGGTTCAAGAATCCAACACATCCTAGTTAGGTTTGTGAGTTGCATCCCTAACAAATATGCTCCGCCCCTTTTTCCCCCGCCTCCCACATGCTCCCTTCCCCGCTAATGTATTCTTAATCTGTTTTTATTTTAACTTTCACTGAATTATTCATTTCATTCTTGTATATGTTCCTTATCTGTCAAACTAACTTTTTTTTGAAAATTTTGCAATTCTGAGTGTTATAACTCCCAATGACCTCCTTTATTGATTTGTAACAAAATTTTGTGTACCTATCAGCATTTCATTTTCAACGTGTTGACATAGGATTTCAAAATGTTTGTGTTAATCACTTTAACTTTCTCAGTAATCTTTCCATGCCATTCCATATACATTTTTTCTGCATTTTCTAAGTTTCCTTGTTAATCCATTCCGTACACATTTTTATGTGGTTTCTCAGTGATCTCGTCATGCCATTCCACATATATTTTTATGTGGTTTCTCAGTGATCTCGTCATGCCATTCCATATATATTTTTATGTGGTTTCTCAGTGATCTCGTCATGCCATTCCATATATATTTTTATGTGGTTTCTCAGTGATCTCGTCATGCCATTCCATATATATTTTTATGTGGTTTCTCAGTGATCTTGTCATGCCATTCCATATATATATTTTCATGTGAATTCTCAGTGATCTCGTCATGCCATTCCATATATATTTTTATGTGGTTTCTCAGTGATCTCGTCATGCCATTCCATATATATTTTTATGTGGTTTCTCAGTGATCTCGTCATGCCATTCCATATATATTTGTATGTGGTTTCTCACTGATCTTGTGTTACCATTCCGTACAAATCTTTGGGCCAGTTGCGTCGATCGACCACTAAAATGTTCAACTGCTGAGGCTCGAAGCCAAACCTGGTTCACTGCCGAAGGATTGACTTCTATCTGTCGGAGCCATTTAGAAAGGGGACGGCCCGTCTCCCGCCTCAAGATGGCCAGTGGAAGACCGTTGTAACACATAGCAGACTTGGACTTGAGTCGAACCGGCTCGCCAGATAATGTCCAAGTCTGCTATGTGTAACAACGGTCTCCCAACGGCCATACCAATCCGTATACATGTTTCTGAATCTTGCTCTTGACATAATTCAGAGCAGGTATTCATTCAAAAACAGATAATCCTGTGACAAGTAAAGGCCACAACGGCACCGGTGAAACAATGTATCAAAGCTAAAGATCAAATGCCACAAATGATATTTAAGAAATATTTTGTAGTGAACGTTTTTTTCAATCCGCTTGTTACCGATGAACCACAAATACATCTCAGAAATGTTTATGTACAGAATGAAAGTTTTACATCATCTGTTTAGCTTCGCTAGAGCTGAACTTAATGTCAGATCAACTTATTGATCGTGTGAATGAAGGCTTAATTTTTGCTTTGGGAAAACCCGATCCCCCTGATAAATATAGAAATTCAAATCTGCGGCTGTTTCAGACTAAAGTTAATATTCGGACAAAGACTTAAAAGAGATGCATGTTGTACAAGATCATCGTGGACAATTTCCACAACAAGATCACGTTAATCGAGAGAGAGATGTCATGTGGTTGCAAACAGCCATGGCGATTGGACGAGTGTCTACAATTAAGATTATAATCAAAGAGAAGAATAGATCAACACTGACAATAAAATAACAGGCTTATACCGAGTCATTGCTGTATCGTGGATAGGGAATACAGAGTGTGGCCCATTGCAAAAAATAGCTTGACGTTTACAAGTTTAGAAATGATAATGCTGTGCCACATTGAGAGGCAAGGTGGGGCGTATGGGAATCAGTAAGAGGCAAGGTCGGACTTTCGTGCTACGAGTCAAGGCTGTCTCCTAAAGGCAGAGATATGGATTTTGTGCTTCAATAAAAGACAATTTAGTGCGTTTGTGCTGTAGTTAGAGACAAGGTTTGGTTTTAGGCTACTGTGACAGACAGAATGTAGTGAGAGGCAAGATTTGGTTTTAGGCTACTGTGACAGACAGAATGTAGTTATAGGCAGGGTTGGGATTTGGGCTACTGTGACAGACATAATGTAGTGAGAGGCAAGGTTAAGTTCGGGCTACTGTTACAGACATAATGTAGTGAGAGGCAAGGTTTGGTTTTAGGCTACTGTGACAAATAGAAAGTAGTGAGAGAGGCAAGGTTTGGTTTTAGGCTACTGTGACAGACAGAATGTAGTGAGAGGCAAGGTGGAGATTTGGGCTACTGTGACAGACATAATGTAGTGAGAGGCAAGGTTAAGTTTGGGCTACTGTGACAGACAGAATGGAACGTATGTACTTCAGTGATAGGAAGGTGGGGCTTTCTGTACTTCAATGAGAGGTAAGGTAGGAGCTTTTGTTCTGCAGTAAGAGGCGATATGGTATTTTTCTGCTTCAGTGAGATTGAAGGTTGTGCCCGAGGGGTGCAGGGAATACGTAACACCCACTAGTCTGAAATTGAAGTCTGATACAGTGACTTCAGCTCCAAAGCCGGCATATGAGACCTGGTTTACCAGGGTAGTCAAAGTTTTGGGTTGACAATCTGTGTTTTTAAAGGTAGAAACGTAATGTAGTTGCAAGAGTGAAGGCAGCAAACGAAGCATCAAATATTTTTGAACGTATGGGACGCATGCTGAAACTTGTGGTATAGAAAGTGCTAGAAACCGGGCTTTGAGAAGATCGATAGTAGAAATATAGGATATGAATGTGAAGACCGTAATGAAATCCGCGTAAAACCCTCAGTTGGATGATTACATTCATTTATTTATCCGTCTCTTAAGGTCGGATGTGTTGGACCAAAATGTGCAAATATCACAGTCACGCTGTAAACTACGACAGAACGTATTCCGTTCTCCAAACAGCATCCTGCTACTTACTAAGCCCTTTATGGGGCTAACGAGCAATGAAGAAGAAGAAGATATATTCCTCCTGACATTGCAGGAGTTAGAAATCAGTTTTTGGTAGAGTAGTTACCAGCACTGTAGAGGTTAGAGTAGAAACATGTGGAAAATAGTAAACTGCATGAAGATTCAGTGTATATCGTTACACCAAGTCTTCAAAGACTTGAAGCATCTATGGGAATACCCGATATGCTGATATGTCGTTCCTGCATTACACCGCAACATAACATAACACAACTGTTAGTTTTGGGTTCGATATTGTTTTTCAAATACTGATTTCCAATAAAGTGAATCAAATCTTTCTGAATTAAAGTGTAATTAAATCACTCCTCCAGACTTTAATACCGTGAGCAAACGAGTTTGCTGGGGGGTTTCTTTAATTATTTGTCTCTCATTTCTCGGATTTATTTTTTACTGCTATGCTTTCATATTTTGTCTCTGTATCTCAAGCAATCTTGTGGTTAATTATTAACATGCAGATATAAACATATTTCGAGATATTTCGTTTCATGTGATGCGGGAGATATCTGAGAGTGTGCAGTGGCGGTTTCAGTTAGGAATGGTTAATCATGAGGCTGCTAGCCTTATACACAACCATCTTTAGTTGTTTTTTTTGCGACATGTTTAGAAAGTTGCAGTTATTCAAACTACGTTCGCCACAGACAGCTGGTATAACTATTAATATATGGGGAAATGTTACGATTAAGGCGAACGAATAAACTAGCTACTGACCTTGGATTATTAAAGACGCCAGAGTCGGTTGAGCTTATGACTAAAGATGGAGTCCGTATCCTCAAGCTTTCAGATACTCGAAGGAAAGAACAGAACATCAGGGAAGTACACAGCTATTCTGTTATGAAGTGGGTGTCAGCACCAATGACAGAGCCAGGCTAGGTGTTGGCTTTCTTCTTCATTATGAGAAGGCGAAGTTCATAACGGACACAGAATACATCAGTGAAAGTTTGATAAGCCTTCACATGAAGGAGTGTGGGAAAACTAGGACACTGACCCAGGTCTAAGTCCAGTTCTTTGACAATAGCAATAATGAACACAGGAAGAATTCTGCCTGTCTCTCTGACACTTTCAATGGCGTTAGCGTTGACGAGACGGGTGATTTAATTGTGATGGGTAACTTTGGAAGAATGGGAAAGAAAAGATCAAACGAAGTATGCATAGAGTTCGACAGTGACACTCTTTCAGAATGGAGCGGCAATGGAGAGGAGCTTATTAACCTATGTACTGAGATTGAGTTAATAATCAAAAATACCATGGGACGTCGTGGGCTAGTGGTTAAGTGACACGGCGCACAATCCGAAGGTGCTGGGTTCGATCCCTATCACAGCACCGGCCGTTATCCCGGGGAAGCAAACCCTTAGAAAATGCAAGAGGAAACAGACCCTTACATATAATGTATGCTGAAGTCGGATGCATTGCCCCGACAGGAGCAAAATAAAAACCACAGTGCAACGCACACCGCCTTGGGGAATAGAGAAATAAGGGGAACGCACAAAAATGACAAAAAAACAATCTCCCGTTCTGGGGACGGTACACAGTACCTACACGGTACAGGTGAAACATCTCATACGTAGCGTCCCAAATCGATTGTATTGTCATCAGACACAGGTAAAGAAGAAACACTATATTTTCCAGGGTTATTCCTTACATCAGTAAAGATACTGATCATCCGCCAATCTTGCTGACACAAATACTTCCACTCAGGACGATTCCAAAGAAAGTCAAAAAAGTTTTGAGAACAAACCTTCAAAAGTTATATGAGGAAGTCGTCCGAATTAGTGTACGTCACGAAGTAACAAATGTTCGGTAAGTATGTAACCTAAGGAATAAACTAGGACATTTGTTGTGAATGAGTTATCTTTTTTTTAAAGCAACTTTGACCACTGATCTTCATAAGTACTGTGAAATAAAGAACTTACATCACGGAAAAGATAAGAAGCGAACAGTTTGGTGGAGTGATGTGGTAAAAAAAGATATATGGTGGTTTAAAAAAAAATTAATTTGCAAGGATTGTTTGATGTCCAAGAAGCAAGCTGATTACATCGCTGATTACATCGCTGATTACATCGCCTACCAGATTGCAAGAAGAATCACCAAAACGCAAGAGATGAATCTTGGAAACATTACGGCGAAAAACTAACATCAATATGCTAGAAATGCCCTAGAAATTTCTTCCTAAATTATCAATTTTATGCAATTCAAAGACTAGTACTTCAATCCTATCTCATGCATCAACAACAAGCACTGTGTTTCGATATTTATTGAACAGAGCAGAAGAGATCGCTGGAAGAAATACATCCAAGAACTTGTCAATTCTTCTGCCTTCACAACGGATTCAAAGTTTCTACCACGCAACGCAAAGAGCGTATATAATCTGGTATAATGATGCAAGAAAGTCTTCAATGTGAATGAACGACGTATTGATGCCTGTCAGGAGCTTTTGCGGCCTTTGGAAACAGAATGTGATGGTTTCCTGGCATGAGTTGTTACTGGAGATGAAACCTCAGCTCACTACCACTGTGGTGGATTCTAATTGGCAGGATATTTACAAATAAGTATAAATGTTGAGAATTAATTTATGTAAAAATAACATAGTTGTAATTGTAGTTTACTGTAGCATACGTATTTTAAAATAAGAGAGGTCTTGTTGTAACAGATAGTTAGGGACTTGACATAATTAAATATCGTAGTATAGTGAGCGGTAGTAACTGTCTGTACTGTAATCAGTTGTGTGTAAGCCTATCATTTTGTGAAAGGTTGTAAGGTTAATTAATACCAATGACATTTGATTTTTTGGTGTTTACTAGAACAAATATACATTGTATTAGGTACTCGTATAGCTTATTGGCTAAGAAGTGTAACTAATAAATATCATAATTAGTATGGCTAAGACCAGGCGAAATGCGACGAAGAGAAGAGTGTCAGTGTGTGATTTATGCGGCCGCAATGTTAGTATTAGTGTAGGCACAGATGCAACGTTGGAAGATGAAGTAAATATTATATGTAGATTATGTAAAGTAGAAGACAGGCAGGCTCGAATGGAGTGCGATATTAGGACACATGAGAACATATTGGAGGAGATAAAAAAAAGAGGCAGCTCAAAATAGAAGTGAAACAAGATAGCATTTAAGAAGTTTTAAGGAAGCTGCAGTTGGATAGTAGAGGTGATAAAATAAAATCACTGTCAGTTAGGTATGGGTTAGAGAAGGAAATATGAATTCGAAGTAAGGGAGATTCTAGTAAGGAAACAGTACACAGTGCAGACAGCTTTGCAGAGAAGTATGCAAATATAATAGTGGGTTCAGTATTAGTAGAAGGGGATTCAATGGTGAGGGAGGTTGGCAGACATTTGTCTAAACAACACAAAATGTTTGAACAAATGGATATTGGGAGAATAAAAATTGAGGATATAGAGGGTAAAATAAAAAGGATAGAAGAAAAAGCAAACAATCATGTTTGGTAGGAACAGATAATGTAAAGAGATGTTACGGAAATAATTATGCAAAGATACAAGAGTCTTTTTGGAACACTTAAGGAAAAAAAAGTTCAGAAAGGTCAAAATGATGGGTATTTTAGACAGAGCAGATGGATCAGACTATTTAGATAGTACGATAAAAAGTATCAACCTTAACTTAACGTCTTTACACTGGTTTAGAAGACTATACAGAGTCTGTTTACAACCAGTTTCATTTACATTACCTTGCTCTAAAAGCTATGCGCATCCAATTTATTCTTCTTAAATGGATAAATTGCCTCTGCCTTCATTACCTCATGTGGCAATGCATTCCAAGCATGCACCAGTCTCTGACTAAAAAAATATTTTCTAATATCTAATCTGATTCTCTCTTTAGTTAATTTGTAGCTATGCCCTCTTGTTCTTGTAAGTGGTTGTGTTTTGAAAAAAACGTGTTATAGTCTAACTAATCCGTTTCTTTGATTATCGTATAAGCCTGCATTAAGTCACCTTAAATTCTTCCCTTTTCTAGACACTGAAGGCCGGTTTTTCTTTCCTCATGACTGTAATCCTACTATAAGCTTTTTTGCTCTTTTTTTGTATTCTTTCCAGCATATTTATACCCCCTCTATGATAAGGATTCCACACCTGTACACAGTAACACAATCTAGGTCTAGCAAATGCTTTATACAGTTTGACTATCACTTTCTTGCTCCTATGTTTAATAATTCTTTTTAATCATACCTAACACTCCATTGGCTTTTTTCACTGTTACCTGAACTTGCTTATTCACCTTACCTGTATGATCTATTATAACCCATAGGTCTCTTTCCTTTTCTATCGTTCTAATATTGTTCTCGTCCATGCTGTAATGATGTTCCATATTGGATCTACCCATGTGGATGACTGTATATTAATTTACATTAAACTCCATTTGCCAGCTTATAGATCATTCTTGAATCTTATCTACATCCAATTTCAATATTTCCATATGTATGTGAGAGAGAGAGAGAGAAAGTGTATGTGTGTGTATGTGTGAGTGAGTGTGAATGTGAGTGTGTGTGTGTGTGTGTGTGTGAGTGTGCGTGTGCGCGCGCGTGTTCGTGAGTGCGTGCTTATAAATAGATGTACTCAAGTTATACAGTAGGTCAGTATGCGTGTGAGTGTGCGTATGAGTGGGTGTGTGAGTGTGTGTGTGTGTGAGTGTGCGTGTGTGTGCGCGCGTGTTCGTGAGTGCGTGCTTATAAATAGATGTTATCAAGTTATTAAGTAGGTCAGTATGCGTGTGAGGGTGGATAGTTTGGCTTGGCTCCCGAGATCTAACAATGCATATTGAATCTGCGAGTTATCACACACAAGTGACGTTAGGATATCTCAGGGGCTGATAAAGCATAATATAAATAAATTGTGTATATAGATACGTAGGGATCGGTTAACATGATAGCTAAGCAAAGGCAAGGTCGACATGAACAAACATGGACATTTGGCAGTGCGTATTAATCAGAGTATTTTGTCTGAATGCATTCACTCTGTTCTGTTTTGTTAAAAATCTGCATCATTGCAGTCCGGGTAGATCTGTAGAAGCTCTCAGGGTATGGCAAATGGGGCATATACTGATGGTTCTCGTAGCTCCCTGGTTGTACATTCTTCTGCTTCGTCCTCTCAAGCATCCGACTCTGCTAGACCAGCGAATGATTTCGAAACTTTGCTATATGGGCATTACAGGTTTACCGGATGCAGTATCTTCATCCAAGAAACAGTCGTTGGTTAAATCTATCGATTTCTAAAGTCAACATTGCAGGTTCTTTTTGTAACCAAAGTCAGTTCTTTCATGTCAGCACACTATGTATGATCAATGTCCATTCTATATAGGCGTTTGAGACCAGTGAATCAGCTCTTTCATTTATGCGAATCCCAGAAGGACCGATGTCCGCACTTCATGTGCCAGGGTTTCAGCTCTTTAGTTTCTGCCTTACAGTAGACCCACACGAGATCCCGAAGGTGCAGGGCCTCTGTGTTTCCCTTACAAGCATATCATAGTCAGCCCTCGTGTACCGTCCCAACAAGGAATGAGAATCGAATATGATTGTTGCATTCATTAGAAAGGTTTGAGATAGCCATCTCAGAGCTGAAGTCACTGCCGTAATTTATATTCTCATACTGGAAGCTGTTGCCACGTACACCCTTCTCCGCTGAATCGACCTTGTCTCTCAATTATAATAAAATAGTGATAACCACCAGGTTTCTCACCCATCATTACAGATCCATTGGTATATATGAGAGCATCATTATCTCGAGTAATATCACGTATCAGCTTGTTGACCTTGAGACCCGCTTTTCCGCTCCAGGCTATATTTTAAATTTTGAAAGATAAAATTATCGTAGATATAATTAATGCGGTAAAAGTAAAATACTCATTATTTCTGGTTCGCAGATTATGTTGTCAAGCTAAGTCAGTGGTTCTTAAAATATGTTTAAAATAATTATACCGCACACCTATAGATCTTTGAGGGCAACAACTGTTAGTCTTAAAATTACAAAAATTTTAATTATATTTAAGGGAAAATTATATGTTGTATGTGTTGTTGTTATTCTTGTTATTGTAGTTGTTGTTGTTGTTGTAGTTGTTGCAGGATTTGCTTTAGAGTTGATACTTATTTTCGTGTAACTTTATTCCTTTTCAATATGTGATGTCCAGTTCAGTATAAATGTTTATTTGTCGTTTAAAAAATAACGAGAAGCTGTAGCTATAATGAAAGTCAAAAGCCGGTAGAAGATAAAATCATGTACAGTTTATTTCTGTATCGTCTATCACGCAAGTGCAATATGTGTGCCACGGGCCGCATCCGATCCCTGTCCTGATTTGATCCTGCTCGTGAGTACTTTTTCCAAATTCAACTGAATCTGACACCTTACAATTGTTAATGTAATCATACAAAAAAATTTAAGACGAAGTGAGGTTGCTCATAAAATTTAGGAATTAAAGTCATAACAAACAAAAAATAATGAGTTTACTTTGATTGTTGCACGAGCCATACATGTGTACTTTATGTTGAACTCAGATCTGACATTCGTGGATTGTAAAACAAGTTTAAGTTGGTTGACGTAGGTGAATCTGGTGTGGCAAGAAACGACCGATCAAAACCCTTCAACTAAATTTCATTTGATTTTGCCCAACTACCACTAGCACCCACCCCCCCCCTCCCCACACCCCACCCTCCCTCCCCCCAAAAAACTGTCAGTATTGATTTGGTCATCTTATAAAGTTTGCGGCTATAAGAATTAACAATCAAGTGGAATATTATAAGCAGATAAAAAAGGGAGTGAGGTAAGGTTGTGTTCTGTCACCCAACCTGTTCTCTCTATATAGCGAGTTCATCTTAACAGACATACATACAATGTCAGGTATATCAATTGGCGGACAGAATATAAGTATTCTACGATATACTGATGATATTGTCTTAATAACCCAGAACGAAACCGATTTGCAGAAAATGGTAGACATTGTAGTTCAGAAAAGGGAAAACAGAAGCCTCAGCTTAAATAAACAGAAACCGGAAGTGATGGTAGAAACGTAGAAACCGGACTCTCCAAAATGCTGCGTCAAAGAGAAGGGGACCGAATTAAGACAAGTTAACACGTTTCATTATTTAGACACATACATAACAGCAGATGAAAGATGCAATTACGAAATAAAATGCAGAAGAGTCCAAGCAAAATCGGTCTTCCAGACCATGAATGAAATATTGTGCAACAAAACCTTGTCGCTGGAACTGAGAAAGAGATTTCTTGGATGCTGCGTGGAACTAGTACTGACATTTGGTAGTAAAACATGGGCAATTAGCAAACAAGTGTTTAGATCTTTTGAAGCAACGAAGATGTGGTTTTCCAGAAGAATGGTGCGGATCGCCAACGTCAAGCGGCAGGGCACCTGATGATGATGATAACGTTTGATTTTGCGAGTTTATCATATGCTAAAATATTTATATGTTGTGGCAAATTGCGATTTATTATATTAGTTTTGTGTTGTCGTTATTGTGTTGTGTTTATAATAATTAAGATGTCGTCTTTGAAGAAGAGGAAAGTGCACAGTGGATGTTGAGTATTTGACGAGAAGTAGATAACTGATTTCTAGTTTGTCATGCAGAAGGAAAACTGTGTTTGATTTGTTTTTAACTGTTTCTGTCGTTAAGGAATACAACCTACAAAGACATTACAATGCCTAGTACACCAATGACAGGTGATTTTAGAGGTCATCTGACCTAAAATTAATCAATCAAAGTCCGGCGCTCTTCTCGGCACATAGGTCATTGATAACATCCCGCCTGCATTGATTGCCTTTGGCTGCTCTTTCTGCCATTCTCAGTGTGTAATCATTTAATCATAGTTCCTTCTCATATTCTCGTTTCCATGTATTTCTCTCTCTCTCTCTCTCTCTATCTCTCTCTCTCTCTCGCTCTCTTTCTCTTTCCTAGAGGATTCAATTTAGGAGCTTGGTTGGCTATATTGTACTATGCCTTCCGCAGCGAATCTCCTATTCATCCCCATTTTCTTAACTTAATATGTTATTTCAGTGTCTATTGTTGAATTATTTCCTATGGGTCTTCATTCCTCACCATGTCCTGCCACTTTATGCCCAATATCCAATGTAGGCATCTGTTCATGAAGAACTGGAGTCTTTGTTGTATATTCTTTGTCGTGTTCCGTGACACCGTTCTATACAGCAGCATCGACTTGACATTTGCGTTGAATATTTTAACATTGGTGTAAATCTTGATTTCTTTAAATTTAGTGTCATCAATGACATGAAAGGCAAGAAGCCTTTCCAATGCTGATCCTTACATCTGCATCTGCACCACCTAATGTGTCAATTGTGCTGTCCAAATAGGTAAAGGTATCCACTTCTCTCAGTCAGTGTTATATAAGATACGAAATTTAAAAAGTAATACATCTTCTTAAATATATGCTTTTCCACTGGCGAAGTAATGAAACTGACATTATTCAGGAAAGTCTTGTTTTCAGTGAAAAATTGCAAAGCACTCGATATCATATTCTGAAAAGATACATCGAAGAAAATTTGATTCTCGAAAAAAATCGTTACCTGATAAAAGCAAGTACTCGTACATTGAACAAATAAGTCTTTCTCGTTGGACTGGGACTAGACTTATTGGCGGAATGACCAATGTCATACAATTTAGCTTCAAAGAATTCGCGCCATAATTTGATGCTTTTTCAGTTGTTCTAGACATGTGTGCAAACGGCACTTTTACTGCGCAATTGGCTAAATCTGTCCGCGAGTCGAATAAATTCAATTGCATGAAAGATATTTTCCAAGCAGTGAAAAATGGTTGCTCTTTTTTTATTCGACCATATCTAGGCAGGTATGTAGGTAGGTAGGTAGATAATAGGTCTTTAGGTTTGTAGGTAGGTTGGTATGTAGCAAACATGGGGCCGATCCGGCTGCGCCTCTAACTTTGCTCTGATGGTTTAGTTCATTATGACTGCCGCCAGACCACGGATTTGCATGGAATTCACACTAATTGACGACTTACACTTGTGTCCACGGAAATAAGTTTGTTTTTTTGTGGTCTGGACTAGTTAATTCGTTCAGTTTATGTGTGTGTTTTCCAGCCGTTGATGAGTTGGGTAAGTAGTTATGTCGCTATCTGCATACAAATGTGATGACGTTATTAGGATTTAGCCTAATCAGGTGGTGCCTGAACGGCCGCGAGAGACGAGACCATGACAGTGGTCATTGATGCCCATGGTCTGTTTTAAGAGACGGTGGACGGTGACCTAATGACACGTGTCCAAAAAAAGGCATACGGTCACGAGTAATCACAGTAGTGTGCTCTATGGGCCTGTCCGTCGAATGACTTCGGCGAATCTGGTCCACTGCATAATAGCATATGTTTCGGAACTGTACATGATCGAGAAAACACAGGATATGTAAATTTGTAGCATGCTTTTCGGGGAAAGCGGGAGTTGGTTCAAAACTCGGTGAAAGGCGCTGATTGACGCGACAGGTAAAAAGTCTCTTCGAATAGTGTGCGAGTGGCTTCGTGCTACGAATTTTCCTTTACTGCGAAATTTAAATTAATCTTCAGTTGACATGTTGCCATTGATAATAACGCCTGCTGTTGTGAGATTGCAGCCAAGGTTGTGTATCTTGGTGTTTGCACATGTGATGTGGAGGCCTAATCTGGATGCATGATCGTATAGGTGCTCCGGGGATTTTATCAGTACCTTAATGTGGGAGCCCGGTATGCCTATGTCATCTGAGTAAGGAGGTCAGTCACACGCAGGTGTCCAATGATGAGTACTTCGTTGTATATCTCTAGCTGACTGTGAATCTAGTACGGGACGCTGCACACAAAACCTAGGCGAAGACACACCTTGTTCCGGTGTTTCAACGTAGTTTCACGAATAGCCACGCAGGGTGCTGAGAATTCCCATTTGCTAAGAAGCATTCCACAAGGCAGATCTGTACACGGAGACAAAGTCAACTTGAGGTCGACGTTAGAGGTGGAGGATGAATTTCAGGTGTACCTCAATGAGAAGACGAAGAGCTAGTATGACAACGGTGGTGGAACAACAGACAGTAAAGCCAGACTGCTGGAGTGATGATTCCTTTTCAGCAGAGGCTCTAACCGGGACAGAAGTATGTAGAGAAGAATTTTTTTTTCGGTGACAGATGGGCCTGTAGCTGCTAATTCAGAGCAAGGTCGCTGTCCTCTGTATAGGGATACGATTATTCCATCCTTCCATGTAGTAGCAACCTATCTTATACCAAACTTTTGTGAACACTGACGTGTTCATGTACATTTTTTTATAGCTCGAGTGTAATGCCATCAAGTTTCTGGCTTTGCCGTCTATCATCATCTTTGGGGTGGCGTCTACTTCTTCAAAATGGTAGTGGTCTCGGAATCTAGGTTTTTAACATGGGTTTGTAAGATGGGGTCGCTCGTTGACTTTTGGGATGGATCAGCTTCTGGACAGTTGAGGGCATCATTATAGTGCTCGGTCGACCTGCTGGTTATCTCTTCAATTCAGCAACGTGGGGTGCAATCGGTTTTATTTACTTGTTTGATGATGCAGTTGCATAGAGATGAGAAATCGATCCGTAAGGTTTTAATTGCACGATAAGCTGGTTGCAAGTTGCTGGGAGAAGCTAAACGGGATACAAACCGATAGGGCTCCAAATAATTGTTGCCATTATCAGATCAGAGTCACCGGACATGAACAACAACTAAGAATAAATGTGTGTGTGTGTGTGTGCGCGCGCGCGCGTGCGTGCGTGTGTGTGTGTGTGTGGTGTGTGTATGTGTGGTGTGTGTATGTGTGTGTGTGGTGTGTGGGTGTGGTGTGTGTGCGTGTGCGCGCGTGCGCTTCATTGCATTTTACACGAACAAAACGTGTATGTAATGTCAATCAAAGGTGACCATATCTTGACCAAGGCAGTCTTCTGCATACATTTCCTTGAGTTAAGAGCAACGTTTCTTAATAAACTAAATTCAACTGTAACAAACTCAAGGACAGTTTGCACATGAGATTCAACTGTTGAAAATTCTAGGATAGTTGGCACATGAGATTCAACTATTACAAAATCAAGGACAGTTGGCACATGAAATTCAACTGTTACAAACTCAAGGACAATTGGCACATGAGATCCAACTGTTACAAACTCAAGGACAGTTGGCACATGAGATGTAGGGACTCATTAAGTTATCTTAGAATATAATTGTAGGCGCAGTAGGTCGATCAAGGAAAGACAATACTTATCATTTGTTCATGTTTGCAAACCACGGTAATAACCTTGTTTGGGTCACAATTGAGGGAGAGTTGAAGTCTTTGCATGAGGAATTCACCACCAATTTTCGTGATTTCCAAGCTCTGAGCACCCATTTTAAAATCGTCTCCTCTCTAATTGATGTTGAAGTGAAACAAGCTTCACTATCTTTGCAAATGTAGCTAATTGAACTGCAATAGAAAACCCAGATCCGAAGATAAAAAAAAAGAACTTAACCCTAATAACGATTTAAAAAAATATTTTACAGAAGACAAGTATACGAAACTCACAGGTTTTGCTCGAAAGAGCACAGTGGCATTTTGAAACATAACTGCGAGCAAAGTTTTTACAAAATCAAGATTGTTAATTCTAAAATAATGACAAAAATATCGCATCCACATCTAGAAAACATTGCATATTGCAACTTGCTCTCTTTAGTTGTCCTTTACGACATACGATAGGATGTCAGAATGTTATGCCCGATACCATTTTTTTCAGAAACTTTATTCAAAATGAAAGACAACTTTATACAATATTTAAGGATATGTCATGTTAACATATTTATTATTTAACATAATCCCCATAAACGTGTACGGCTTAACGCCAGCGAGAAACAAATGCATCCATGCCTCTATTCGTACCAGTTTTTGTCCTTTTGACGTAGCCATTTCGTCATTGCTTTATTTTTTAATTTATTTTAACTTTCGTTTTATTTCTCTAATCCGCAAGGCAGTGTGCGTTGAACTGTGGTTATATTTTGCGCCTGTCGGCCCAGTGCATTCGACTTCAGCATGTATTTTATGTAAGGGACTGCTTCTTCCTGCATTTTCTAAGGGTTTGCTTCCCCGTGGTAACGACCGGTGCTGTGTTGGGGATCGAACTCACCACCTTCGGGTTTTGAGCCGTGCCACTTAACCACTAGCCTACGCTCTCCCCGTCATTGCTTTAAAAAAATACCCTCATTATACTCAAAACTTGTCAAATGGAGTTCATGTTTAAGTGGAACAAAATGATTAAAATCAGAGGTAACCAGATCAGGAATATTGGGAGGATGGGGGAGTACTTTCCAACCCAATTTGGATATTACCGCACGAATTGTCAGACTTGTGTGAGGGCATTGTCATGACAGAGAAGCAGTTCTGTTGGATTCTTGTGAGGACAAACCAGTGTCTTGGTGCAAGCTTGCAAATTGATTGCCTCTTCCTTCGGATTCACATTCACAACAATCAAAACTTCATTGTCCCAAACGACTGTGGTCAAAACCTTTCCAGCAGAAGGGCTTTTCTTGAATTGCTTTCTTCGTGGTGATTCAGTGTGATGCCTCTCCATTGACTGCCTCTCCATTGACTGCCTCTCCATTGACTGCCTTTCCATTGACTGCCTCTCCATTGACTGCCTCTCCATTGACTGCCTCTTTGTGTCAGGCTCAAAATAATGCATCCATGTTTTGTCATCTGTAACGATTCTGGACAAAAATGTCTTCTTCATTAGCATCGAAACTCTCCAACAATTCAAAAGTAATTGTTTTTCCGGTGATTTGTGAGACTTCGAGAAACCTAGATTAAGCAAACCTTTTGAATATCCGAGGGTTTTGATAAGTTGAGCTGGACTTTTCCTACTAACTGCAAGGACAATTGTTTAATGGTGATTCGCCTATCACTACGAATGGTGATTCGCCTATCACTACGAATGGTGATTCGCCTATCACTACGAATTGTGATTCGCCTATCACTACGAATGATGATTCGCCTATCATTACGAATGGTGATTCGCCTATCACTTCGAATGGTGATTGTGTCAGGACGTCCAGCGTGTACAGCTCCGTCTCTCTACTTGTTTAAGTTTTAATTATGTGAGCCCATCGACTGATTGTGTTCCTATAGACTGCACACTATCCATACACAGTCCACAAGCGTTTGTGAATATTTACAACAGATTATGTCTCTGCAACGAGGAATTCTATAACAATTCGCTGTTTGTAACGCATGATGTTCAGAGGCGCCATTGTAACGGTTTGTTACCACTGGTTCATTCGTCCGACTTCGGTGTAACTTCGTACACGAAATCAGCACATTCCAAATGTGAGATGTCCTAAATGCAATGTGTATATCTTTATTATTAGGTAAAATAACTGCCGAAGTCGGATGTGTCGGACCAAAAGGTGCAAATATCGCAGTCAAGCTGTAAACTAGCGACATAACGCATCCCGTTCTTCTGACTACATCTTGCAGGATGATTGGTAGCAGGAGATTGAGAACGAACACAGAAGTAGAAGAAGAAGCTAAAATAAATAGTGTGGTGCATTACTTTCTGACTTCGTCTCGTTCTTGGAAATTTTCTGTTGTCCTAATTAATTTTTTTTTCAGTCAATGTTCGACTTGGGTGTTTGTTCTTTTTTTGAAAGTTGAGAGAAGAAATCGGGAACAGTGGTTTAGATGTGGCACTTCTGGCAACAGGAACATTTGTTGAAATCCTCGATTAAGCACAATTGCTGTTTGCTTTTAAAGGTAAATTAAAATCATGCATGAAAGCTGCGCAGCGATTGCATGATCAAGTGACCTTTAATTCTCTTTCCTATCAGTCCTCTCTTTGGACCTATAAACGCTGGAATGATAGTTTGGAAAAACAAAAAGCTCAGATCAATAACGAAACCAATTGTTATCAATCTGAAAATACATTCTTCAACATTGTGTATGTCGATATGTGTGAGTGTCAGTGACAAGTAGTTTAATTGGGAAACGCGCTAATCTTGTTATTCTGTCAAAATGTGTTGCGTATCCTTGGGTGCTGAAAATCGTCTTGATTGTGTTAGTTGATCAAATGATCCTTAACTTCTTGTTCTTTAATCACAACAGGGGGATCGAAATAATTGTCTGACCCAATGAATTAATTACAGTCTTATTAGTTTCCAGACTCAATCGTTTAAACGGTTATGTGCCTCGTCAATACATATTGTCATAAATCGTTCTATTAACCTCGTCTGTTTCTTTTGCCGCTTCATATTTTATACTGTTGACTGATCATTCATTCTCAGGGTGTTTGGAAGTCTCATTTCCTCTAGGCACGTTCATTCACCATTTTCTTTCACAGCTTTTCACTGGATTAGTTTACTACATTCTTTTACCACATTCTTAATCACATTATTTTACCACATTGTTTTACCACATTATTTTACCACATTATTTAACCACATTCTTTACTTCATTCTTTTACCACATTCTTTTACCACATTCTTTTACCACATTTTTTGATAACATTCATTTACTACATTCATTTACTGGACTCTTTCAACGCCTTCTTTTACTACATTGTATTACTCAATGCTATCACACATTCTTTTACCGCATTCTTTCCTTTCACCACATTCTTTTGCTACATGCATGTATTTGATTCTTCTACTACACTCTTTTACTACATTTTTTTTACTACATTCTTTCCTCGCATTCTTTTACCACATTGTTTTACTGGATTCTTCTATTACATTCTTTCACTACAGTCTTTTACCCCATTCTATTACTAGATTCTTTTACTACATTCTTTTACCACATTCTTTTACCACATTCTTTTACCACATTCTTTTACCACATTATGTTACCACATTCTTTCACCACATTCTATTACCACATTATTTTACTACATTCTTTCACTACATACTTTTACCCCATTCTTTTACTGGATTCTTTACTACATTCTTTTCCCAGATTCGTTCACCACATTCTTTTACCACATTCTTTTACTATATTCTTTTACTGGATTATTTTACTAAATTCTTTCACAACATTCTTTTACCACATTTTTTTACTACATTCGTTTACTAAATTTTCTCACCACATTCTTTTACCTCATTCTTTTACCACATTATTTCACTACATTCTTTTACTACATTCTCTTACTGGATTCTTTTACCACATTCTTTTGCCATATTCTTTCACTACATTTTTTATCTGGATTCTGTAACTACGTTTATACACCTGGAGCAGACACACTGAACCCAATTGGTTGTTCTGGTTAATGTGACCTTTGATCATTTACATTTAATTACTTCCCTTCCCACAAAAAAACATAAATGCAAATGGAGAACGTATTCCTACACATAATTAATTTATTGACAATATGTGATAGGATCCAATCCATACAGTCTAAGGTATCATAATCAATGCTCTCTTCCCAGAGGTCGCTGGCACCTAGCCGGATGTCGCCTTTGTAAACTAAACCAAGCTCGATATCGCTTGATCAATTCTAATCTATTTCTTCCCATAATAACATCATCTAATTGATATGTCCTTGGTTCTTATTTCTCATCTCATGAAGCGTGTCTGACCTCTGTCGTTCTGGCAGCTTCGTTCCTTCCAGTTTTGCTGTGAATAAAAAATATCGAATTTGTGCAGTAGGATGCAATATCTGCTGTCATACTTGCACACTACACCTTTTATCTGACATAGCGTTTCATACATCCCCCTCCGCCCCCACCCACCCTCCCCACCCCACCCCAGGGCCCCTCACTCCTCACAAACGTCCCAAAAATTCGACCAGTTTCGGTGTCTTTTCTTCATCTTTTTCTGAAATAGAGTTTTACACACGTTTTTATGGCAATATGCCGAAACTTTAGCCAGTTTCGGTATCAAGCCTACATCTTTTTCTGACCATAGAGTTTTACACACTCTTTTTCTGACATGTCGAGACTTCAAACAAGTTATATGTCAAGCCTAAATCTTTTTCTGACACAGTTTTACACACTCTTTTTCCTTAGAGCGCACCGACATTCGACCAGTCTGTTTGTTTGATTGTCCAGCCTACATCGTTTTCAAGCATATGGATCTACACACTCTGCTTCTGATAACTTACCGAGACTTCAACCTGAACATAGCACAATAACGTTCCAAGGAAACTAACTGGAATCAGTCACGTGTCAGCTAAAGGCAATTGATTGAAAGCCTGTAACTTCACAAATGTTCCAACCTCCCTGGAACTACTTTCAGGCTTCCCAAACAGCACCACTAATAGAGTTAACCCAGCGAACTCTACAAGCACCTTGGGCTTATATGATCTGCAATATCTGCAACATCACTTTTTATCTGACCCCCTTAAACTCCGTCTCCTTTCAAGACTACTACTGAACGCTAGTCATGTGGTCCTTAAACGTTCCATCTGCGAGGACAATTCGTATGACAACTTGCGTGACCTAACCACTAACACTTCATTGTTCCATTTCTAGATCCTCCCTGTCTCCTATAACCACACGGTCCCCCACATTTATTCGAACAACTCGAAACTATAGCAATTTAGTAATGCTATTTCCCCGACCATCCTTCTAAAGTATTCCTCTCCACACAATTTCAGCCTCTGTCCACAATTTCAGCTAGCAGACTAATTCTCAAGTTATGACATTCAAATGTCACATGTGAGGCATTTAAAACAACCGTATAAAACTGTCCATAATAAGAATCATTAATAAAAGACGGTAATTTCTATCCGCTACCTAGTCAAATTTCGCTTGATCTAATTTCAGACAAAGAAAGTTGCATGTAGGAACAAAGCCGACCTTGTTCGAAATGAGCGGTACATTTAAACTGCCTGAACTTTGAAATGGTCTTTGTTTATAAGCCATCTACTTGCTTTTTGCCTGTCTGGTTCAAACAAATCTATTTAAATCCGAATAAAGACAAGTTGCAATTAGCTTTGAATGGTCCGTTGGTTCTGGATCATAACTGAGATCATCCTTGTGATCTTAATGGGATATCCGTGTCACACACGACATTATTTCACTACATTATTTTACTATATTCTTACACCACATTCTTTCACCACATTCTTTCATCACATTCTTTCACCACATTCTTTCATCACATTCTTTCATCACATTCTTTCACCACATTCTTTCACCACATTCTTTCACCACATTCTTTCACCACATTCTTTCACCACATTCTTACACCACATTCTTTCACCACATTCTTTCACCACATTCTTTCATCACATTCTTTCACCACATTCTTTCACCACATTCTTTCACCATATTCTTTCACCACATTCTTTAACCACATTCTTTCACCACATTCTTTCACCACATTCTTTCATCACATTCTTTCACCACATTCTTTCACCACATTCTTTCACCATATTCTTTCACCACATTCTTTAACCACATTCTTTCACCATATTCTTTCACTACATTCTTTCACCACATTCTTTCACCACATTCTTTCACCACATTCTTTCACCACATTCTTACACCAAATTCTTTCACCACATTCTTACACCACATTCTTTCACCACATTCTTTCACCACATTCTTTCACCACATTCTTACACCACATTCTTACACCACATTCTTACACCACATTCTTTCACCACATTCTTTCACCACATTCTTTCACCACATTCTTTCACCACATTCTTACACCATATTCTTTCACCACATTCTTACAAAACATTCTTTCGCCACATTCTTTCTCCACATTCTTTCACCACATTCTTTCACCACATTCTTACACCACATTCTTTCACCACATTCTTACACCACATTCTTACAAAACATTCTTTCGCCACATTCTTTCTCCACATTCTTTCACCACATTCTTTCACCACATTCTTACACCACATTCTTTCACCACATTCTTACACCACATTCTTACAAAACATTCTTTCGCCACATTCTTTCTCCACATTCTTTCACCACATTCTTTCACCACATTCTTACACCACATGTTTAGACCACATTCTTTCACCACATTCTTTCACCACATTCTTACAAAACATTCTTTCGCCACATTCTTTCTCCACATTCTTTCACCACATTCTTTCACCACATTCTTACACCACATTCTTTCACCACATTCTTACACCACATTCTTACAAAACATTCTTTCGCCACATTCTTTCTCCACATTCTTTCACCACATTCTTTCACCACATTCTTACACCACATTCTTTCACCACATTCTTACACCACATTCTTTCACCACATTCTTACACCACATTCTTTCACCACATTCTTACACCACATTCTTTCACCATATTCGTTCACCACATTTTCCCCCACATTGGTACACCACATGCTTACACCACATGCTTACACCACATGCTTAGACCACATCCTTACATCACATTCTTATATCACATGCTTACACCACATGCTTAGACCACATTCTTACACCACATGCTTACATCACATTCTTACACCACATGCTTACACCACATGCTTAGACCACATGCTTAGACCATATGCTTACACCACATGCTTAGACCACATGCTTACAACACATTCTTACACCACATTCTTACACCACATGTTTAGACCACATTCTTACACCACATTCTTACACCACATTCTTACACCACATGTTTAGATCACATGCTTACAAAACATTCTTACACCATATTCTTACAACACATTCGTACACCACATTCTTACACCACATTCGTACTCCACGTGCTTTCACCACATTCTTACACCATGTTCTTAAACAACATTCTTAAACAATATTTTTTCACCACATTCTTACACTATATTCGTTTACCAATTTTCTTACGGGGAAGAAGACTAACGTCTGGTCAGGCAAATTATACTGATCAGACATGTCAGTCGAAGTCTGGCAAAATATACTGATCAGACATGTCAGTCGGGGTAGGGAAAAACATACTGGCCAAGACCCTCACCTCGGCTTCCTAGTAGCCCTCCGTGGAAACGTGTTGTTCTCATGACAGCCTTTCTAACAAGGCGAGGGATCGACGTGATCCCTGTAGTAGTGAGTGGCACGAAGATGAAGCCAAGCATAGTAAAACCGCCTAGAGGATTCCGATCCACTTTCATCAGCACGCTCGGGATGTGAAGAAAGCTACTGCAACCCGTCGTTTCACGCCCTTTTCAGGTAGCACACAAAGAGTAACCTACTCATTATGGGCCTTCTCACATAAGAACATCCCTATTCTTACACCATATTCTTACACCATATTCGTATACCATATTCTTACACCATATTCTAACACCATATTCGTATACCATATTCTAACACCATATTCTAACACCATATTCTTACACCATATTCGTATACCATATTCTTACACCATATTCTAACACCATATTCGTATACCATATTCTAACACCATATTCTTACACCATATTCTAACACCATATTCTTACACCATATTCTTACACCATATTCTAACACCATATTCGTATACCATATTCTTACACCATATTCTAACACCATATTCGTATACCATATTCTTACACCATATTCTAACACCATATTCTTACACCATATTCTTACACCATATTCTAACACCATATTCGTATACCATATTCTTACACCATATTCTAACACCATATTCTTACACCATATTCTTACACCATATTCGTATACCATATTCTTACACCATATTCTAACACCATATTCGTATACCATATTCTAACACCATATTCTTACACCATATTCTAACACCACATATTGTTACCACATTCTTCCATTTCAAATTTCTACAGAAATCTTTCATCTCATTCTTTCATCATATTCTTACACCATTTTTATTCTCTTCGTTTTATAACTACATTCTTTCGCTATAGTATTACACCACAGTCATCCATCACATCCTTACACTACAGTATATTCCAGTATTATATCCGTATATTGTATCCCCAAATTATATCACCATATAATATCCCCATATTATATCACATGGTGTATTCCCATATTATATTCCCATATTATACCCCCATATTATATCCCTTTATTATATCCCCATATTATATCCCCATATTATATATCACCCCATTATATCCCCATATTATATCCCCACATGATATCCCTATATTATATCCCCATATCATATCCGCATATTAGCTCAACCACAATGTATCCCCATATTATATCCCCATAATATATCCCTGTATTTATAACCACATTATATTCCCATATTATATCCCCACATTATATCCCACTTTATATCCCCATATTATATAACCTCATTATATCCTGGTATATATCCATGTTATATCCCCATATTATATCCCCATATTATATCCCCACATTATATCGCCACATTATATCCCCATATTATATCCCCACATTATATTCCATATTATATCCCTATATTATATCCCCATATTATATCCCCATATTATATCCCCACATTATATCCCCATATTATATCCGAATATTATATCCCCACATTATATCCCCATAGTATATCCCCATATTATATCCCCACATTATATCCCCATATTATATCCCCATATTATATCCCCACATTATATCTCATATTATATCCCCATATTATATCCCCACATTATATCCAATATTATATCCCCATATTATATCCTCACATTTTATCCCTATATTATATCCCCATATTATATCCTCACATTATATCCCAATATATCCCCATATTATATCCCCACATTATATCCCCATATTATATCCCCATATTATATCCCCACATTATATCCCCATATTATATCCCCATATTATATCCCCACATTATATTCCATATTATATCCCCATATTATATCCCCACATTATATCCCATTTTATATCCCCATATTATATCCCCACAATATATCCTCACATTATATCCCCACATTATATCCCCATATAATATCCCCACATTATATCCCCATATTATATCCCACATTATATCCCCACATTATATCCCCATATTATATCCCACATTATATCCCCACATTATATCCCCATATTATATCCCCATATTATATCCCCACATTATATCCCCATATTATATCCCCATATTATATCCCATATTATATCCCCATATTATATCCCCACATTATATTCTCATATTATATCCCCATATTATATCCCCACATTATATCCCCATATTATATCCCCATATTATATCCCCATATTATATCCCCACATTATAGCCCCACATTATATCCCCATATGATATCCCCACATTATATCCCCATTATATCCCATATTATATCCCATATTATATCTCCATATTATATCCCATATTATATCCCATATTATATCCCCATATTATATCCCCAAATTATATCCCCATATTATATCCCCATATTATATCCCATATTATATCCTCACATTATATCCCCACATTATATCCTCATATTATATCCCGACAATATATCAGCACATTATATCCCCATATTATATCCCGACATTATATCACCACAGCAGGGCAGACTGGCTAAGGAGAAAGGATCGAAGAGGAAATGCTAACCCGGTACTAAATAACTACTTGCTGAAGTCGGATGTGTTGGACCGAAAGGTGCAAATATCACAGTCAAGCTGTAAACTACGACACATCACATTCCGCTCTCTGGACTACATTCTGCTACTTAAGCCTTTTCAGGGCTTGGTAGTTGGAGATTGAGAACGAACGAAGCCAAGCCAAGCCAAATCCACATCCAAATTCTTTCATATTTAGAGGTTCCCTCCGAATATAACACAAGAATGTTTTCCACGAAGACATCAAAATGACACAACGACAAATAAACGTGGAACAAATTTAGTGTAATCTGCTCACTCCAAGAATAAGACTATTCAGTTTCCAGAACTTGTCCCATACATAACAAATGATGAATAGATTAAAAATACAAGATCAGCTTAATCTATTTTTAATCTATCCATCATTTGTTGTGTATGGGACAAATTCTGGAAGCAATAGTTTTATTCTTGCGGTGACCAAATTACACTAAATTTGTTTCACCCTAATTTGTCGTTATGTCATTATTATATTAATTATTATTGGTATCTGATGAAGCCATACATTGGGAACGTAGTATAATTCATAAATACCAATAACGTAGACTTAGCTCGAAGAAGTACTGATAAGTATTTCATCACTAATTGTAATAATAATTAGTTTAAAGAAGTACTGACTTGTGTTTGTTTTTATTTTGTAATACGACTGGTTGAAAAATATCGCCGTCATTTAAAAAAAATTTTAATAAATGGGACATTTTATTTATTTTTTCTACTAAGGATAAAATTCAAATATTTTATTTGTCTTCAAACATTATTTGTGCTGAGAGTGTTTAATGTTGGTTACTCATTCGATATGACATGACATTATCACTCTTAAATGAGAGAGCCAACAGTTGTAATGTCGAAATAAGTATTAGTCAAGAAAAGGAATATTGTTTGGAGCCTTACCAACAGACAGTGATATATGGGGAATGGGGACATAACCTTTTAGGTTCCAGAAGGAAGAGAAGTAAAATACACGCTTTGCGGTGGTGTGCCACGCAAGCTATTAAACTTGTCCGCGTGCGACCCGCGATGTGAATTGAGTTTGAGACACCTGCCTTACACGATGCCTGCGCCAAAAGTACTATGTGCTCTAGCAGTAGTGGCTTCTGTAGCCCTTTATCTAACATGATGAGGTTGCTATCCACACACACAACCTGCGTTAGTCGTCTGTTATCGCATGTATTGAAGTGCAGTAGTGCTATTCACCCCTCCTCAGTAATCGGCCCAGGATCTACACGGGATAGTGTATGTAGGTAGACATGTATTTTTGCATTATATTGTTTTGAGGCATGCTGCTCTTAACCACAGACCCAGTCAATTTGGTTAAATCTGGAACAAAAATTGGGAAAAGTAGAATAATTGTCTTTCTGTGCCTATTGCACTCCAGCCACAGTATAAGATCGCCGCTAGAGTTCTCCTTTAGAAAGTAGCATCATAGCATGTTTCCGTACTTTTGCAGAGGTGGTTACTGTAGCCATATGTTTTGCAGTATGAGGTTGCTAGCCCCATGCACCACTTCCTTTATTCTTCTTCTACAACTTACGTGGAGATACAGTGAACCTATTATTTCCTCCCCAGTAAGTAGCCCCGGGATTCACACGAGAAAATATAGAATATTCAAGCATTTACCATTCGGTTCCAATGTAAAGTATAGGCTGCCACAGCAGTTGGCAACTGTTAAAGACAGCCTGTTTCCTGGCATTGGTAATCATTCACCATTTTGCTCTGATGTGAAGTAAAGCCCATCACGGCACGTGTCCCATTACACAATCCCCGTTTTTCTTGTGATTGATAATAATGCTAATGTTTTTTTGTCGTGATTCGATTACATGTAACAATCCCTCTGGTAGGAAATGATTGGAAGATTGCAGTGAGGATATTATTTTAAGTATGGTACCATTCGTACATTATAAATAGTAAATTAAGAAGTAATGGTAGTGCCTAAGGTTGGCTCCATTTGCCTTAACTGTTGCTCATCAGTGATAACAACTGCACATTGTCTGAGCGTAAATGATTTCTATGTGAAGAAATGTTACATTGTGAAATTGTATATACATTGACAGTGTTGTAGATGGCAAAGGAACGGGGCTCATCACCCTTTTCTGGCACTTTCCAGTATATCTAGGCTGTAAATGGTGTATGGTTTACTGTTAGCACAGGAAAGGCAACGAAGATGAGAACTGGCCATCGGACCCCATAAATTTACTCAACACTCCATTCCTGACATCAGTAGATGAGACTACTTTTACTTTCATTGTGCTTGTCAAGCAATTGAGACTACCCGAATGGTTTCTGAGAGGACAACTACCAAAATGAGGATTATGTCGTAAGAGGATGGTAACAGCGCGACGTAACATCTTCTTTATTGTAGAGGACTTCCCAACTCTTTGCTTTGATTTGCATATGCTGTGATTCATACACACAAAAAGCCTGCTGAAAAATCATACGTGTTTACTAGAAAAATCTACAAACTATGCTTCATCTATTATGAAATTAATATCAAAGTGATAACTTGTTTTTCCAAGAATTGGAAGACGAAAAAGTAGAGAGACATATCAACATAAGATAAAACATCATTTTAGCGCTTTATGATACTGTTAACGACTATTTTAAGTTGAATTGTGCGACACATTTGGGCAAAGGAAATGAACGAGAGATGGTTGAATGTGTCTATGTGAAAACATGATATCAAAAGATGAAAGGAATAGTTATTGCTAATATACCAGGAGTGAGGAGACTAACGTCCGGTCAGACAAAATATACTGATCAAACTTAGTCAGTGAAAGATGAAATATGCTGATCAAATTATGTTAGTTCAGACAAAATATACTGATCAAACTTTGTTAGTCAGGGGAAGATGAAATATACTGATCTTCTTATTGTTCTTGTTCTTCGTACGCAGTCAGACAGTAACCATTATTTTTTCGAAAAAAGCGGCGGTCATCCTGAGGCTGTCGCCACTGCCATAGAGCTTGTCTTGCAGTTCCACTGGTGATGGCCACATCTGCTCTCTCTGATCCTCGTATGTCGGGCAGTTCTTGCAGCAGATGTTCAGCGGTCATTTTACCAGTACCGCACGGGCATTCGTCGGTACCACCTATCTTCAATTTGTTGAATAGGTGGTACCTCAGTCTATTGTGGCCAGTGCGAAGTCTGAAGACAACGACCTGCTTTCAACACGGCCAACACTGAAATGACTGACATGCCGAGATCACTTTCCTTGGGTCTAATATGGAACGGGTGCTGGATTTAGACCCTCAAAAATCTAGGGTTATGCCCTCTGTGGCTCGGTTGGTCTGCATTCGGTGTTTAATAGAGGAATTGACGGAAGAGCACTACCAGGAGTGGAGCCTGCTGCTTAAATTGACATAACACGCCAATACTGTAGAATGACTGTCAAATTGAGAGCACTTCCGTTGGGTCTAATAGTGAACGTGTGCTGGTATTAGACCCACGGAAGACAGGACAGTTTCTTAACCCGCTAATGAAAGAGCGTCTGCTATGGTAATCTGGTCTTAACCCTGCAGAAATCACAGGTTCCAGAAACTTGGCCATTGACAAAACTAAAAAGCCCTCTATTGATACGTCCTGGTCTAATATTGAACGGGTGCTGGAAATAGACCCTCGGAAGACAGGTCAGTTTTACCCTACTAATGACAGGGCGTTGCCTGACATTTGGTTCACGTACTAGGCTGATAAGCCAACGGCGCGAGGCTACAAGGTGAGGGATTACGGCCGAACGCCTCTAAGCCAAAATCCCGCCCAAAAGCTCAGCACGATTGCAAAGGGAGGCTTCGACATGATGGAGACCTGGGGCTCCCGCTCCAGCCCCGCCCGTTCGAGCCGCAGAATGAGGTCTCTGCCGTCCGCTGATAAAAGCGGGCGGGAAGCTGCTCGATATTCACCCCATACGGCGATGGGGTTTGAAACCATTTGTAGAAGACTTAGTTCTCGGTCGGGGTGCCCTAAGCAGTAGATCAGCTACCTCACTGCGAACTGCTGAGACTCAACCCTTGACCATGAGATATGTCCGCACCAGGCGTACAACATCTCCGTGCAATGACCAGGCTTGTCCCCTGGTCAAATGCACTATTTCGAGAGGAATCACAGGTCGCTGACATTTGGTCCACGTGCTTGGCTGATATGCTACATTCTGAGGGACTATGGCCGAACGCCTCTAAGCCAGAATCCCGCCCTAAATCTCAGCACCGCTGTGATGGGAGGCTACGACATGGCTGGGGCTTGCGTCTCAGCCCGGCCCGGTCGAGCCACAGGAATGCACCTGGTAAAATGCACTCCTTCCTCGCTCTTTGCCTCTGTCTGCTATCAGTCATTCCAATGGACGCAGAAGAGATGCAGTCCAGCGGACATTGCACCTCCTGTCTTTTGTGACAACCTCCCGGGTGGCGGGGAATGCTAGGCGTACCATCACTGCAGATGAGCCGAGAAAATAAAGGGAGCAAAAAGATACCTCACTCACATGCATATGCTACGTTTCTGGCAGGACGTGACGATCCTGGGACAAAGTCACACTGGACTGCCTCTCTTCCGGGATAGTACAAACTAGTACATAGTCCATCATATCATTGCCAAACCCTATAGACACGAGTAGGGAAGACTCCATAGTCCTGCAAGACAACTTCCTAAGAGAGACAACTCTGACCAAAAACAACTGCTGCCTTGCAGTTAGGCTGGGGACAGCCAAAGGCTAAGGAGGGCAACCCTACAGAAACACCTGTTGAAATCGGATGCACTGAGCCACAGGCTAACAAATTAAAACAATGCAACGTAAATATGGCTGTAAACAGCGTACGATGAAGAAGAAGAAGAAAAAGACAAAATATACTGATCAAGCTATTCTAGAAACCAGAGCATGGTTTAAAAATTAAACGAGGATGATGGAAGAAATAAACATAAGTTGCAGAACGGACATGACTGTGTATCATCGTCCAATAAATCGTCTACTAGCAAGAGCAGTGTTTCAGGGTTATACAATTTCTCAAAAGCTCTTCACAGTAGACCTTCAGTACATCTTCCAACAGCTGAGTTGGACCGATAAAGACATAAATATAGATGGGGAAAGACTCACCCACCTACGCTTTGCGGACGAAATTGTGCTCATCAACAACACCACCGAGGAGATCCATTACTCATGTTTGTTTCATAACAATTACTATATTTAATTCTGTCAAATCATATGATGTCTTCTTCTTCTTCTTCTTCTTCTTCTTCTTCTTCTTCGTACGCTGTCAGCCGTCAACTTGAATTTGTTCGAAGAAAGCAGCTGTCATCCTGAGGTTGTCGACACTTTCCATAGAGCTTGTCTAGTGTTGCCACTGGTGATGGCCACATGTGCTTTCTCTGGTCCTCGTATGTTTGGCAATTTTGTAGCAGATATTCAGCGGTCATTTTCTCTGTGCCACACGAGCATTCGTCAGTGCCACCTATCTTAAATTTATTGAATAGGTGCTACCTCAGTCTATTGTGGTCTATGCGGAGTCTAAAGACCACGACCTGGTCTCTTCTGTTCAGCTGGTAGTAGGCATAATTTTTTGTGTAGCCAGTGTGTTCTGTTTCTCATTTGGCCATGTATCTGGTCCTAATAAGCCTTTTGGACTCTTCGTAGGTCAACCTAGAATCTGGTTGTGGTAGTCTTGCACCTTCTTTTGCCAGTCTGTCTGCCTCCTCGTTGCCTTGGATGTTACAGTGGGATGGAACCCACTGTACCACTAGTCTTTCTAGTGCGGACTGCTGGCATAGTTGACAGAGTGCTGCTCTTAAATCATTAAGTTCAGAATTGTTCTGGCTTTTTAGTGCTGTGACCACGACCAGGGCATCTGTGAACAGGACTATCTGGCTTTCATTGCTTTCGCCTGTGTGCATTGCTTCTACTGCAGCCTTCAGTGCTTCTGCCTCCGCTCTGAAATTACTTGAGAATTTTCCAGTTGCCACTGACAGTGTTATCATATGATGTAACTTTCATATGTTTGTAATAAAGTCACTGGGTCCGGTTTCATTTGAACTCGCCTCGTATGTTACGATACAGTACTGCTAGAGGGGATCCAGTGGTCTCGAGGTAAGGTGTTGGCCTTGGGTGCTGGAGGTCGCGGGTTCTTCTTCTTCTTCTTCTTCTTCGTACGCAGTCAGACAGTAACCAGGTCGCGGGTTCAAATCATGGGGGAGATAAAAAAAAAATTTTCACGTGAATTATCAGGTAAAAATTGTAAAAATTCCTTGGCAATTGAAAATTCAAAAAGAGTTGGCTTAACGCTGCTGCTCGGAGAACATTAGGGTGAAAAATCTGCTCACATTAGTTTTGGGATTCTCGTCCCACAGAAATTATGTCTCTAAAAAATGACTGTGTAGCTATAGCATCAGGTCTTGTTTTATGGTTAGCGGAGCGGCATAGTTGGCTGCAAATCTACTTTGCTCGACTTCACGCTTACAAATACAGAGTAACAGATACAGGGATTGATCTAGCAAGTCACTAGCACATCTATGAAGCTACCGCTGCTGAACCCTTTGCGGTGACAAACGACACAAAAAATAGCTTGACAGTTTTGCATCAAATTACTAGCAGTTGCATCTTATATATCCGCGTATTTGTCCTTTGACGTCGTATGAAAGGCAAATCTCCTTTTTCGGGTATCTAATATTTCTGCTGCTACTTTCAATCAAGATGGAGACCGAACGATTACCGGCTTTTTGCAGATGACATCAATGATCATCGGGTTGGCTGTCACAGAAGCGGAACTCCGTAAATAGGTCAGAAATCTCGGTGAAACAGTTCCTGACTATCGTATGGAGATTAACGCTGGAAAGACACACTTAATTACCAACAACGCTGAGGTCTTCAACAGACGGATAAAAGCTATTTGCCAGGAACTCGAAGTGGTCGACCGTTGAAAATATCTGGGTTCGATTATCAGTGATGAAGGATCAAAATGTGAGGTGATGGTCAGAATAACACAGACAATAGCTGCGCTTGCACGGCTTAACAAAATCTGGCAAGATAAACGGTTAGCACTATACACGAAGATCAGATACAATGGTCTTGTCAACATTCCTCTATGCTTGTGAGACATGGAAAATTACAACTAACCTGCAGCGGAGGATACGAACCTTGGAAATGGGATGTTCCTGAAGACTTCTTAAAGTCACGTACAAAGATCGAGTTACAAATGAGGAAATATTAGTAAGAATTACACAGGTCCTCTGAAGACATCTTTGTAATTGTGAAAAGAAGAAAACTCGCTTAGTACGGGCACATATCCGAGATCAAATGGTCTTACAATTACGATCTTGTACAAAAATTAGCAAGGCAGACGACGAAGAGGTCGTCCCAAAGAGAGGTGGGAAGACAACATAAAAGAATGGACCAATCTTCGACCAGAGGAGGCAGGCACAGACAGCGGCCGCTTACAGAGAGGGATGGTGTACGATTTGTGGGAATATCTTCATGTGTGCCCCAACGACATCATCGGTTTCGGGATGGCCTGACTCTCGATCCACGTGTCTGTTTTGTGTGCTAATGGGAAAAATTAAAAGAAAAAAATGTAAAGTTGATTAAAGTTAATTTTAATCAAAATGTTAAAATGCGTATGGTCAGATACCGCTCCGAGACGAGAACACAAACAAAACCTACTTTACAAAAAATAGGTCTTCATCAGGGACAACAAATAACAACGTTGCTGAACTAGCAAATCAACATATAAGGAAAAAATGGTCTACTTATCTGATGGTAGACCCAGTCTGTCTAAGCGGCTGGTTGGGTTGGAAGCTCGACTGAAATTGAAGGGTGTCGGTCAAATAAGGTGACCAGGAGAGCGTAAGAAGTGAGGCGGATAAAGAAGGTGATTTAAGCCGGGGAGATTAATATATGAGTGGTGAGGGGGAGGGAGGGCTGATAGAAGAAAAGGTAGGGGGAGGGGGCAAAGGAAGACAAATAGATTGGGGCCAGTATGAGGTTGTAAGAGGATTGTTGGAGGCAACCCATGCTGAAGGTAAGTCTATTCTAAAGAGCGAATCCATGATGATCTTCACAGAAGCAAGAAACTAGACTAGTGACACTAACATCAGCCTTACCCCGGTGCTCAGAACCATTGAAGTGTCTGGCAATTGAGGAACCCTTGCCATTGCGGATATAATTGAGGTGTTGTCGGTAACGCTCACGCAGTTCCATAACAGTTTCCTCAATGTATGTTATACCACACTGGCGGCAGATGATAGAATAGATGAGGTTACTAGAATTGCATGTGAATCCCTCATTGATAAAGAATTCTGCTTTGGGAAAGGTGATGGAGCAAGAGAGGATGAAATATTGTTTGCTAAGCAACGTCAATCCATCTTTATGATGGTCCTCAGCTTATGCCAAACTTCCACTATCTGGTGTTACAGCAATATGCATCAATTAGTTTGACTGCATTATATTCATATGCCCAAACCATGTCTTTATTAAGTCTGTCTGTGTATGTCAGTGTGCTATTTGTACCTTATGTCTGGTTTTATTTAGTGACGATGTTCAAGTTTCGCAAGAATCTCATGTATCCAATACAAATAATTATTTTTCTTTAAATCCAGATTTTCTCGACGCAGTACAACTCCCTCAGTTAGAAGCTCAGCACAAAACAAATGTCATTATAAGCAACTAAGTAGGCAAATGTTAAACAGAAATCGTCATTAGACATTCATATGAATTGCTGGCTCTTGTGTAAGCGGTTCGTTTCAAGTCTCGCAATGCAAACTTGCCGGGTTCGTATTCTCGAATTAGCAAAGTCGCACCAATAAAAGATTTAAACCAATAAAAATTCGTATTGATGTTGGAAAAACTTGACCATTAGGCGTAAAATACAATACAAAGTGCACTGTTTTAGTGCAGAAATGAGAAACCAAAACACTATAATTCAAAGTTTGAATGATCACATTTCTTATCATGGCTCGTTCTTCGTTCTTTTTCCTTGCGGTCAATACCCCCTGTAAACCTAGGCCAAAGCACAATATTTTGCAAACATCGTGACGTTAACAAGAACGGTTCGTCCATGTTAGTTTCCGGTCTGCGAACTTCAATATGTCAACATCTGTGTTCTTACCTCGTCAGTTAGTTTTTATAATTTAAACGTGTTTTATATCTTTTAGACGTGTTTATATTTCGTCGAAATCGCCGTTGCCGATGTCTTATCATCGCGTTGCCCCAAGATGTTGTGATAATGATAGAAATAGGACATGTACAGTTTTTAACTTCCCAAACGATGCACAACTTCGAAAGATTGGATACAAGAATGATAACCTTAAGACTCTAAGCAGAGTAAACTTCACTCCAACTGATAATGCCAGGGGGAGTCAAATATTTTAACATATTTATTAAATCTGTTTATTTTAAAGTAATTATAAAAAAGTGTATCTACTCGACTGATTCAATCAACGGATATACAATTAGCTATAAGAAATGACATGAAGAGAATAAATAAATAGATCGATACTAATCTATAGTACTATAGACAAATGTGGACAGGTCCTGGAACGAAAGAAGGGACAGATTTATCCAAGTTTGTGAATGCCATTTTTTTAAAAGAAGGCCTAGTGTACCATAGTACGTTTGTAGGTTGTGTATATATTGGAAATGAAAAATGGATTGAGGACAAATGCTAGTAAGAATGGCTGGTTAGACTATTGTAAAAACAGAGATAGCAAATTAAGCCTTTGTTTCATGAGGAAGATATTACAAAAGAAGTGGGCAGAATATGTCTGTCAACTATTTCATGAGGAAGATATTACAAAAGAAGTGGACAGAATATGTCAGCCAACTATTTCATGAGGAAGATATTACGAAAGAAGTGGACAGAATATGTCTGCCAACTATTTCATGAAAACAGTACACAAGCCACAGGTACAGAATAATGAAGGACCAGATATCCTTAAATGAAATGTATAGAAAGCAGAGAATTTTCAGGGGCATAATGACACAGTAACCTTATGGACATAGACAATACCAGACGTAAAGAATATAGATTAGAGACCAACATTAGAAATGGTATGCGTATTCTTCCTTTCTGTACAGAGCAACTGAAACGTGGACAATGAATAAACAGTTGATGGTGAGAATTTAGGCATTTGGGCCCCAGAGACAGAGAACGTTGAAGTTCTATTGCAGCCAACCTTCGTTTTGTAGAATTGCTGGGTCAGACAAATAATGAAAAGAAAACAAAACCAATCATTACTGTTATAAGTGAACTTCTAACTAGACTAAGACGCTCTTTACCAACAGAAAGACAAATATTAATTGACTTTGTGGTAGAACAGCTCTCTTCTAATAAAAGTGAAAAGCATTATTTGGGATATAGCATGAATGTTTCATTTTTGCTAGTTTGCTTTTTCAATATCACCCCACACACAAAATCTTGCGGAGTTCTGGGCATATTATACATCAACATGGATTACACAGGGAATGTTCCATATTGAATTTAGATCCAGCGCATGAGCAATTCGGGTGAAAATTTTTTGTCATATGCCAAGCGCCGATTTGAAACATTGTAGTCTGAAGACCAGGTTGTGGATCTAATGATGGAGGAGATCTATTTTAAAGCTGCTCTTGATTTCAAGGCTGGTAACATTGTGGGCTCTGCTTATATTGGTGTTCAGTCTGCAAACAGTGCATATGTATTTATGATAACTAGTTTTCTATCATCCTATACTATAAAGATGTTGTGCACATTTTACCTATGCTCACAATTACTGCACAAGAGATTTTTCTTGTCATTAAGCAGGTTGTCATGGGCTTGGAAATAATTGGCTTCAGAGTGATACGCGTAAAAATAAAGAGCAAGGCAATGGCCTTTTTTTCCTCTCCCCAAAATGTAAGTATTGTATACAAACATCCTAATGACCCAAGTAGACCATTGTTTTGTTTTTATTTTGGACCATGTGCACATTTTGAAATGTAAACGAAACAGTTGGCTAAATCAGAAAAATGTTAGTCAGTGCATGTACTATCTTGATTTTGAAAATTATTATGTGGCCAAAACAGCAGCATTTGACACGATAAAAATAGTTTCATTCAAAAGAGACTGACATTTTAGTGAAATAGTTGGTGAGTTTAGCAAAAACGTTAAAGATGAATGACTTCCTTTCTGTAAGGAGAATACTAATTGTTCCTGATCAAGATTAGCAGAATGTCATTGATTTAATCCATATATTAACATATGTCGCAGGATATTCTATATTTTCAACTGTACAGAAATGTAAATGCATGTTATGTTAGTTGTACTTGAAAGTTGATGATATAGACATGAGTGTCACACAAAGCCAATATGAACTAACAGAAAAGATGGACCGATAAGGTTATCCTTATCATCAACTCGATGTACTTGATTTTGTAATTCATACTGATATTGTTTATCCAAAAACTGGTTTCTGTTGATTTTGTTTTCATGCCAACTTTGCTGGGATTAACTTGATTCTTGCAAGTCATATAAAAACATAGTAAATAAAAGTATTCGTAACATTGAAATAAATTATCATTTTCTATATTTCGCGATTAATTAAACAAGTCATTAGGCTACCATTCGCATCTAAATAAATTATCTCTTTCTTAAATTCCGTTTTCAAACAAGTCATAAAACAACCTTACAGTTCAATGCGCTTCGCACATGAGGCTCCGCCTAACCCTTCTCGCGTGAAGTCACGACATCGTGCTCTGGCCTAGATTTACAGGGGATATTTATGCAGTCTGCGTGGTGAATTAAAATGGCCCACCAAAACTCGAGCAACATTTGTGTGAACAAATGTCAGTTGGATACTTGTTAGCTGGCATCAACAAAATAAAATATGGCGTTATATTGTATTACAGCTAGTGCCATATATCAAAATGATAATTTAAAAAATAATAGCTATATAGCACATTAATACACAAGGTGTTACAGACGACCCGAACCGCACTAGTATTTGCAATGAACTCTCCCGTCCCAAATTAACCTAACCGGAAGCTGTTTTCTTCGGTGTATTCCGCGCACATATTTTTGTAAGTAGTAATTGTATTACTTCCAATGTTCACACTATATCTAAAAAAATCGAAAACACAGCAAGCAATATTGAATGAAGATAAAAACATCGAAACTCTGAATGACAAACGTTTAGAAAATCTAATTAGTGCAAATGTTACAAAATACCACCCTCAAGCTAAACAAATTGAAAGTGCAATTCAAAAACAAATATCTCACTAAAAAATTGATTTAACTTTTATTTTGTGCATTGAAGTTTTATAAATCATACATGTATGCATTGTTTTATTATTATTACAAATAAATGTTAATAAAGTTAATAACTGTCATGTATTTTTGTAGTCTTTGCTTTTGAGCTTTCTGGTGTGGCCCTCAGCTTTAAATTTCTTTTTGTGTGTGGCTCAAGGTGTGAAAAAGGTTGGACAGCACTGCACTATAGTATACATAACCACTTCCTTTTTCTTTTCTATTCTGTAATTTGTTTTCTGCATAAATTCCTATTACTCTCCAACGTTTCTAGTTCCACCATTGATTTTAGAGTTCTCTGACTTTCGTTTCCATTTTTTAGTCCACGTGCTCATTGGCTTCCCAGCTCTTATTTTCCTCTGATGGTTCTAGTGCAAGGAATGTCAGAAAATGCTGTTAACAATGTTCCTAAGTTGTTTCCTGTATATATTATCTCTGCTTGTTGTCCTCTCCTTAGTTTCCAGTTGTGCTTGTTTCTGTATTCATCGTCACAAGAATGTATATCTGATACAACGCCTGTGACGGAGACATCTGTTTGTGAAGTTCTGCTGTTTGGACTGGACAGGATCAACTTGGTCACGTGAAATGCTTCCAGCAGTGTTGAACAATGGTGTTCGACGTGCAACGAAGGATACTAGTTATTGGACGATGAGAGTTGTCATACACTAACGCTTTACCATTCTTGTCCTTATTGTTTTCGTTCGTTACTTCATTTTGGATCAACCCATTTTCTCATCTGTACATGTACATCGTTAGGTAGCGTAAGGATCTTCAATATTCTGTCATGTGCCTTTTGGGGTCCTTAATATTTTCATTCTGTGTCTATGAGGATCTTCAATATTCTATCCTGTCCCTGTGTTTGGTCCTTGATATTTTCATTCTGTGTCTAGAAAGTGATTTTTAAAACCATCAATTCTTCCATTTCTAGGTCTTCTTCGTGCTCTGAAGTCTTGCTGTCTGTTGCGTTTTGTTAACACGATGGAAAGGTTTTCCTCTTCTTCTTCGTTCTCCAATTTCTACTACCAAGTCCTAAAAAGGGCTTTGTAAGTAGCAGAATATAGTCTTGTGAACGGAATGCGCTGTGTCGCAGTTTACATCCTAACTGCCAAATTTGCCCATTTCAGTCCGACACATCCGATTTCATCATGGCATTATTGGTTTTAGTTAGTCTTTCCTGTTGCAGCCTGTTATTCAGAATTACGAAGTAGGGGTGAAGAAGGATCTTTGCTGCTCTGCGTCGCTGGCTTTGACGCTAGCCATCAGCTCTGGGTCGCTGGTTTTGACGCTAGCCGTCAGCTCTGGGTCGCTGGCTTTGAAGCTAGCCGTCAGATCTGGGTCGCTGGCTTTGAAGCTAGCCGTCAGCTCTGGGTCGCTGGCTTTGACGCTAGCCGTCAGCTCTGGGTCGCTGACTTTGACGCTAGCCATCAGCTCTCGGTCGCTGGCTTTGAAGCTAGCCGTCAGCTCTGGGTCACTGGCTTTGACGCTAGCCGTCAGGTCTGGGTCGCTGGCTCTGACGCTAGCAGGCAGCTCTGGGTCGCTCGCTTTGACGCTAGCCGTCATCAGCTTTAAGTCGCTGCCGCTACAGTTCATGCACTGCTAAGCTTCTTGGACCCGATGGGTAGGTTTGAAAACAAGTTTGTCAAATAACCAAATCATTTAATGCACTTTGTGTCTACGTATGGCATGCATAGCGTTGTTCCCACGTTCTGTTCAGCAATCAGCATATCACACATGCATATAACACACATATACGCATATATATATATATATATATATATATATATAACACATAATAATATAATAGCTGTCTATCGTCGTCGATGAGGTCCGCCAACATCATCTTTGTCGCAGATGTCACTGTTGGCTGTGGGTGCGCGTGTGGCGAAACAGGCCAATGCGGGAACTAAAATATTTGCTGTATAACGGGCTCACGAGTTCTGTAGAAAGTTATGGTGTTCCCATTGTTCTTTATTTTCGGGTCTCGCGTCTGCTCTGTGATTTTCACAACACGGTGGTCTCCCTGGTAGCTTCACCCGCGTTTACTGTGCTATTCCAGTCAGATTTGTTTTGCGCAAGACATTACCAGGTGTCGACATCTATCTGGCAACTTTTTAGTGAGTCTCTCTGATCGTCTTTAAAACGCTTCTTTGGGCGCCCTTTCTCGCGCCATCCTTTTCTCAGATCACCGTAGAGAAACTTCTGTTGAGCTGTTCGTCTGACATACGAACGAGGTGTTCGGCCCATCCCAGTTATGCTTTTTCTAGCAAAGCATGGATGCTGGGCATGTTAGCCCTCGAAAGAATCTCGATGTCAGTGACACGATCTTACCATCGGATGTGGAATATTCGCCTCAGGCAACCTGTGTGGAAGTGGTTTAACCTAATTGCATGTCCAGAGTATACTGTCCAGCATTCGCAGGCATAGAGTATGGTTGGAATGATGGTTGCACGGTAGACTTTGAGTTTGGTCTTGACGCTGATGCCACGACGTTTCGACACCATCGAACGCATTCTACCAAAGGCTGTGCTGGCCCTTGCTATTCTGAGTGCCACCTCATCCTCGAGACTGACAGATCTCGACAGGGTGCTGCCCAGATACCTGAATTTATCTACGACATTCAGCGTCTGCCCGCTGACTGTAGTCTTTGGTTTTTTTGTATGGTATGCCTGGTGCTGGTTGGTACATGACTTATGTTTCCTTGGCATTTATGGTCAGGCCAAAATGTTCGCATGTGACAGAGAACCGGTCCATTCCAACCTGCATGTTCAGTTCTGAGTTGCTGATCAGAGCGCAGTCGTCAGCAAATACAAGTTCTCTAATTATGTCGCCAGCCACTTTGGTTTTGGCCTTCATTCTCTTGGGATTGAGTAGCTTGTCATCCGTGCGGTACTTTATGGGTATTCCAAGCTCCAATGATCTTAAGGCGTCTGTCATCGTGGCCGCGAACATCATGCTGAACAGGGTCAGGGCGAATACACATCCTTGTTTTACTTCGTTTGATACTTGAAGAGTTTTATAGATTGCTCCGCTGTCCAGTACATGAGCACACATGTTTTCGTATAGCTGTTTCACTATAGTTATGAACTTCTTGGGACAGCCCTCCTCTGTTTACTGTATCAAATGCCTTTATCAAATAAATAAATGTGGTGTACAGGGCCTGATTTTGTTCCAGACACTTCTCATATCATTCATTCCACATATACACTGTTCCTCTTCCGGCTTTGAATCCACATTGGCTTTCTTCGAGATGGTGGCTTTGTTCAAGGTGTTTATTAAGCCTGCTGAGCAGTAAGCGCGCTAGGATCTTGCCTGCTACGGAGAGTAGCGAAATTCCACGATGACTGTCGGATTCCTGCTGGCTGCCTTTTCACTTGTATATATGATCGATTGAGGCGTCCGTTAGATCCTGCGGAATTACTGATTCAGCCCACATGTGGCAGAAGAGTTCAGTGATACTTCTGGTGACGGATGGGCCAACTGTCTTATATAAGTCTGTTGGTATTGCATTCGCTCCTGGAGCTTTTCCTATAGATAGTACAATGATTGCCCTGTCGACTTCCTCCTCAGTGATGACTTCATCCTGCGCCAGGTTCATTTCCACATGCGGCATTCGCTGGATGGCCTCCTGATTTATGGATGATGGATGGTTTAGTATTTTGTAGACGTGGTCTGCCCATCTTTCTAGGATCTGGGCCTTATTTGTTAGCAGTGCCCCAACCGCATTGCGAACTGGAGAGTTACAAGAGGACTGCAGGCCATAGATAGGTTTCCGTGCCTATGAAAATCTTTTGGTCGCAGCAAAGAAGAACGCTGCGAAGCTGTAGTTGGCTTTGTCATCAAGACCAACATGGTCGACAAGCTCACAGGCATGCCCATGGGAATAAATGATCACATAATTACATTGTGTCTCTCCCTAATAGGAGCGCGTCATGTTACACTTATCAGTACATACGCACCTACAATGACAAATCCCAACGAAGCTAAAGATAAGTTTTATGAGGACCTTGAGGTGTTCACCCTACAATCCCCAAATCTGACAAATTGATCATCCTCGGTGATTTTAACGCTAGGGTTGGCACAGACTATACAGCCTGGGAGGGGGTCATTGGCAGATATGGTATCGGAAAATGCTATAGTAACGGACTGCTCTTTCTGAAGACATGTGCCAGAAATGAATTACTCATTAGAAACACAGTTTTCCGACTTCCGGTCAGAGATAGAACCAGGTTCACCTCATTGACTACATTATCATCATATGTAGGGATCGGGCAGGTGCTATGATAACGAAGAGCATGTGTGGTGCAGAATGCTGGACCGACCATCAACTTGTCATTGCCAAGTTAAACTTCAAGATCAAAACCAAGCCAGGCCAGGGAAAAGCCAGGGGAAAAAACACCGAGGATGCTAAATGTCACTCAGCTGAAATTCGAACCCACGATAGGCAGCTTCCAGAAAGAGCTTGAGGACAGACTTTCTGAGCTTCGTTTCGTAAAGAACGACATCAAATAGAACTGGCATCCTTGAAAAATACCCTCTACAATACAGCAGTTAAACACACTGGCCCACTGACGCGCAAGCATACGGACTGGTTTGATGAGAACTTTCTGGAAATACAGGGCATTCTCGATGCAAAACATGAAACGCACAGAGAATACCAAAGGGACACACCATCCCCGTCAGCAAAAGCGGCCTTCAATACTGCTAGCAAAACTGTCCAGGCTAGGCTTAAAGAGATGCAAGACTCCTGGCTCACCAACAGCGGGCTTTAATACTGCTGGCAGAGCTGTCCAGGCCAGGAAAAAAAAGCTGACGAAATATATATATATATATATATATATATATATATATATATATATATATATATATATATATATATGTATATATATATATATACATATATGTATATAAATGTGCGTGTCGCGTGCGCGTGTTTGATATTCAAAATGTAGACATAAAGTGATATATTTGTACAATAAATATGCACGGATTTTCACAAATTCTATGACAAAGACAAAAGATGACATGGCACCCTAAATAGGAAACAAGGAACAGAGGCACTGAATTGCTCAAAGGGATGCTGCTGTTGTGAAAGGAACTTATTGCCAACACCAGGTGATATAACACTGGATAATTATGGTGATAAAAATACGGAAGCAAATCAACAGTATCATTTTCTCATGTTTCGTTTTCCATAAATTTCGTTTCTATAGACCACCTTGACCGGATAATTGTACCATTTGATGCGCAAATGTTCCATCTCTTGTTAACGTTTTCATTTTTGTGTACTTTCTCTAACAAAATGTTCGTCAACGACCTCTTGGGACCGTAATCTGACATAGCGAGTCTTCTGATTTCAAGTTTAACATGCTGCCTTTTAATTAATTTATGCGTTTAATGCTGGAATTTGAAAGTTCTTGCCAGCACAAACAAAATATCAAATGTCAAGATTATTAATCTGTTTACTTATTTTCTGTCAAATTGAACTGAGCACACACAAAATGAATAACCGTCAGGTCGCAAATGCACTCAAAGAATATAGCTGGTTACTCGAAAAGTGCGCGGGAAAACATGATATTTTAACAAAGACTACTGAAGAACTGGAGACAGCATGGCTATTGTTAAACACAAAAGGTTGAATTACAGTTTACAAATGACGTTTCGAACAACTGAGAGCTTTATCAAAGGCTGTTTACACACACAAAAAAACAGTACTGAAAACTCCAACTAAGTTTTATGAATAATGCGAAAATTTCAAACCTAATACTGGAAAATGAAGAATAAATCTCACTGCAGCTATATGCGTTTTGTAGAAGAAGGCTGAAGAGAGTTGTACATGAGGCTAGTGAAACAGATTTCTGCAGAAGCATGCATAGTGCTTTGCTGTAGGCTTCCTAAAGGTGACTAGCTGTAGTGGTAGCCCTATGCTCCAGCTGGAGTGCAAAATAGACAAGAACAATACAATTATAAATAAATAAGGCAAATTAATTTATAAAACAAATGATGTATAGTGGATATATAGAATGCTAAATAACCCTCATTTTGGAGTATTGTATGTAAAGCTGATTTTGAAACTTAGACGGCAACTCCACTCAAGATAAACGTTTGGTGTATTGCATGGTAGGTATGTAATGATGTGAGATGGAGAGTCTTCTACCCTAAATGGGTTATAATGTTCACCATAGTGGAGACTCTTGCATTATATATGTTATGTTATGTTGTGTTATCCTATGTTGTGTTATCCTATGTTGTGTTATCCTATGTTGTGTTATCCTATGTTGTGTTATCCTATGTTGTGTTATATATTGCATTTCTAAAGGTGCAGCTACATTTACTCGCCTCAAAAAGTGTTTGGAAAAACCAGAGACTGACAATTGCAACCATGTTGTACGCTCCCTTTGTCGACATCCTTAAGCTGTTAGAAACCGAATCACCTCTCGCTGATAAACTCTGGACGGATTCCATTTAACATCTGCCTTGTTTTCAACGGTCTGCTGTGGAAACTATAACTCGGACGATAATGCAATTTTGCAAACTTGACTGCTGGTATATGATGTTTACATCAGAAGTGACGTCATGATGCACATTGTACATATCTTGACTTTTAGGTCCGGTTTCATTTTAACACGCCTTGTATATAACGTCGAAGCTTTACTAGGATTCAAACCAGTGTCAACCAGACAAGGAGATTGGGTTTGTAACCTCTCGGGGGTGTGGTAAAAACAGCACGCTTACGCAGTACAACCCATTACAGGAACAACAAGTGTGATTAAAATATGTTCTTTATAGTATCGAAATACCAGTGCTAGAAGTTATTATTGTTGCATTATCAAATTACACTACAAATATTCGTTCTGTTAAAAATAGTAATATGGCTTAGCTTGGCTTCGTTCATTCTAAATCTCCCACTACCAAACACTGAAAGCGCTTAAGTAGCAGAATGTAGTCCCGAGAACGGAATGCGTTGTGTCGTTGTTTACAGCTTGACTGCGATATTTGCACCTTTCGATCCAACACATTCGACTTCAGCAAGCATTTTTTGAGTACCAGGTTAGCATTCCCTCTTCGATCCCTTCTCCTTAGCCAGTCTGCCCTGCTGCAGCCTGTTATTCAGGATCACCGCGTGGAGGTGTAGAAGGGTCTTGGCAGCTTTGGTTTGCTGGCCCTGACGCTTGCAGTCAGCTATGGGTCGCTATGGAACACTGGTCAGAGTACTTCAGTGCTATCCCAAACTGTCCATCCACCATCTGCGAACTAGCCATAACACGCATGTGTCCAGCTGTTGTCAACGACAAGCTCAATGTACAGCCCTTAGGGACTCAGTAGTCTCCAGGTAATTGACAACTCTGGCCTCCAACACTATCATATGTTTCTCCTCTCTAGAGAGACAACTCTGGCCTCCAACACTATCATATGTCTCTCCTCACTAGAGAGATAACTCTGCCATCTAATACTATCATATGTCTCTCCTCTCTAGAGAGATAGCCCTGCCATACAACACTATCATATGTCTCTCCTCACTAGAGAGATAACTCTGCCATCTAATACTATCATATGTCTCTCCTCTCTAGAGAGATAACCCTGCCATACAACACTATCATATGTCTCTCCTCACTAGAGAGATAACTCTGCCATCTAATACTATCATATGTCTCTCCTCTCTAGAGAGATAACCCTGCCATACAACACTATCATATGTCTCTCCTCACTAGAGAGATAACTCTGCCATCTAATACTATCATATGTCTCTCCTCTCTAGAGAGACAACTCTGGCCTCCAACACTATCATATGTCTCTCCTCACTAGAGAGATAACTCTGCCATCTAATACTATCATATGTCTCTCCTCTCTAGAGAGACAACTCTGGCCTCCAACACTATCATATGTCTCTCCTCACTAGAGAGATAACTCTGCCATCTAATACTATCATATGTCTCTCCTCACTAGAGAGACAACTCTGGCCTCCAACACTATCATATGTCTCTCCTCACTAGAGAGATAACTCTGCCATCTAATACTATCATATGTCTCTCCTCACTAGAGAGACAACTCTGGCATCTATCACTATCATATCCTTCTTCTTTACTTCGATCAATCTGACATCCAACATTATCTAGTTCTCTCTTTGTTTAAAGTATTGTAAAAAATAAGCCCACGGAAAACCCACGGATCCACTCAAAAATAACATTGACCAAAATTACCGTGTTCTGCCATTGGTCCAATACATGTATGTCATCCTTTTGTATTGGCTGGAAAAATATGGACTCACAGAAAGCACACACATACAAACACGCATTCGCACAACTAGTATCAGCCACGGTTATCGTTCAGTGTTTTCTTGAAGTGAAGCGTCACATCTAAGCTGGTATAGCTACTGGTGTCTCTTAACATTGCAGAGAAGTGAAACATTACCGAACGTGCTATCTATATTGCCTTTATTATTTTAAATCAATACTTCAATTTGTCTTTCTCACTTTCATGTAATATATATTTTTCTATATCCCTTGCTATAAAATCCTGCTGTCTTGTGTTACGCCGTCGGCAGGTTTGGAGACTTTCTTGTCAGATGCGAGAACCATTTAAATCTCTACTTCCTGTAAAAATGATCCTCGGTAAAACGGGTCATTTACCCTGTTCTTGCAGTTGTTTTGGTTGTTCTGTTTTATATGTACCAGGCGTGTTCAGATGAAACCGGACCTAACTGCACCAAGTGAACATACGTACGATGAGCATGGTGACGTCACTTTTGATGTAAAAAGCACATACCTACCATCAAGTTTGCAAAATTTCATTATCCTCCGACTCATACTTTTCCCAATAGACCGTTAAAAATATGGCGGGTGTGATACGGAATCTGTCCAGAGTAGATCAGCGAGCGGTGATTCGACTTCTAACAGCTCAAGTGTGTTGACCAGTTGACATTCATCGCAGAATGCAGGCAGTGTATGGGGACAAAAGTGTGGCGAACGTAAGATCCGGAGAAGTTCCACCGGAATTACTGCATAAATTTTGGCGATGGCATCTTCTGACGCAACAGTATGCGCATGACCTGGTCTCGGAATATCTTTCGTTATCTCATGTCCTTCTTTAAACGTCGTTGTCCAGTTCTTCACTGTTATCTTTGACACACTTATACTGCCATACACTGTCTGCATTCTGCGATGAATCTGAACTGGTCGACTTCATTCAGCTGGTAGAAACCGAATCACCGCTCGCTGATCAACTCTTGACGGATTCCGTATCACATCCGCCATGTTTTCAACGGTATGCTGAGAAAACTATGAGTCGAAGGATAATGAAATTTTGCAAACTTTACGGTTAGTATGTCCTGTTTACACCAGAAGTGACGTCATCATGCGCATTCTTCGTATGTTCACTTGCTGCCGTTAGGTCCGGTTTCATTTGAACACACCTGGTATATATAAATGGGATATTGTGTCTAGAACTTGCTTTGGAGCCCTGCAAAGGTGGCCGAACATTGACGGAACATTGTTTGTCTTCTTGTCGTATATGACGTTGTTTCCCACCTGTTATCGGATTGTGTGTGTATGTGTGAATGTGTGCGTGTGTGTGTGTGTGTGCGTGCGTGCGTGTGTGCGTGCGTGTGTATGTTTGGGGTTTTTTTTTCTCACGTTCTTATATTGGTCGTTACAATCTTTCGTAAACATTTAATTTCGAATATTGGGATCTTGTCTGTGTGTACTTTATAAAATATGAAACAATAAATTGCAATTGTCGTCAAGATCCCCGTGGTGCGTCCAGTATTTACAAATTTAGCCTAATCAGATTAATACGTGATGGAAACAAATGGTGTCCTGCGGTAATATTATCTTGCGTGACGGGTCCAACTCCTGATTAGCCTCGGACTGCTTTACTTGTATTGATAAAGTGTTATACCCAGCACGCATCCTAGCGCGACGACAAAATAGGACAAATGCACCAAACCAAGTACGTCATCAAATACGACGAAGAATTATTGCACATGGAGCTGCATAAATCAGGATACGAAACAAATTACTCAAGAAGTCAACGATGCAAATGAACATAGTCGGTTTTCGCAAAGAATAATGACGAACAAAAAATATCTCATTTGAAAACTTACAGCTCATCACTTTCAGAAATTACTTTCTCCATTAATTTAATTGACATTTGAACACTATTAACGGGAACTGGCCACAACAATAACATCGTGTGATGCTTAACTATATAATTGAGCAAGAGTAGAGAAAATATACTGCAGCCCTAACAAACATAAACATTGCACACAAAATATTTCGAATAGCAAACTATTGTAATAGATGCAAACATAAATAATTTGGTGAGCCACCAAATATAAACGAAATGTACAGAAATGACTACGGACTACGCCCACTATAAACGGTCCGTACAAAATGAAACTGACAGATTATAAACAATATACGAGAAATTTGTCTGAAGCAATACCCAGCATAAATCTTCGAGTGTTTCTTAATGTAAAAAGTGCACAGACAGAAGACTGTGCAAAAGTAATCAAGATAAACGGGGGCCCAAAAATCTGATCGCAGCGATAGTCAAAAATAAATAGCGCACAAAAATAAATGTTTAGCCCTAAGCAACATTTCACATAAAATAAATGTTGACCACTAATCAACATTACACACAAAAATAAACGTTGAACCCAAACCAACATTAGACACACACATAAATCTTTAGCCCTAAACAACATTACACACAAAATAAATGTTGACCCCTAACCAACATTACACACAAAAATAAACGTTGAACCCAAACCAACATTACACACACACATAAATCTTTAGCCCTAAACAACATTACACACAAAATAAATGTTGACCACTAACCAACATTACAGACAAAAATAAATGTTGACCACTACCCAACATTACACACAAAAATAAATGTTGACCACTAACCAACATTATACACAAAATAAATGTTGACCACTAACCAACATTATACACAAAAATAAATGTTGAGCCCTAACCAACATTACACACACACAAATAAATGTTGACCACTACCCAACATTACACACAAAATAAATGTTGACCACTAACCAACATTATACACAAAAATAAATGTTGAGCCCTAACCAACATTACACACACACACAAATAAATGTTGACCACTACCCAACATTACACACAAAATAAATGTTGACCACTAACCAACATTACACACAAAATAAATGTTGACCACTACCCAACATTATACACAAAAATAAATGTTGAGCCCTAACCAACATAACACACAAAAATAAATGTTGACCACTAACCAACATTAGACACAAAAATAAATGTTGAGCCCTAACCAACATTACACACACAAATAAATGTTGAGTACTAACCAACATTACACACACAAATAAATGTTGACCACTACCCAACATTTCACACAAAAATAAACGTTGAACCCAAACCAACATTAAACACACACAAAAATAAATGTTGAGTACTAACCAACATTACACACAAAAATAAATGTTCAGCACTATCCTACATTACACAAAACAATAAATGTTGAACCTAAACCAACATTACACACACACAAATAAATGTTGAACCTAAACCAACATTACACACATACACACACATACATTTTGAACCTTAACCAACATACATAATTGTGTGCACTATTAAACAAGGGGGTGTATATTGTTATATCAGTCAACCAATCAATCACTGAATCGAAGAATCAATAGAACAATCAATCCTATAATTTGGCTCTCTCTCTCTCTCTCTCTCTCTCTCTCTCTCTCTCTCTCTCTCTCTCTCTCTGTCTTACCTGCAGACTACCAAATATAATGTGATTTATACCATCAGTTTTCTGCACTAGCAGTCCGTGTTTTTTGACACTTCATGTTTCCCCCACAGAATTTGTTTTATCTTTCAGAGAAACTGCATCTCTGTATTGCATACAGCGAGGCGTTTTACACACCTTTCCTCCGCCGACCGGTGTGTGCTGTACGTACGTCTCCGACAGATATCTGGTTGATCCTGCCAGTAGTCATATGCTTGTCTCAAAGATTAAGCCATGCATGTCTAAGTTCACACTGTCTCACGGTGAAACCGCGAATGGCTCATTAAATCAGTCGAGGTTCCTTAGATGACACGATCCTACTTGGATAACTGTGGCAATTCTAGAGCTAATACATGCTTACCAAGCGCCGACCCTCGCGGAAAGAGCGCTTTTATTAGTTCAAAACCAATCGTCGTTTCCCCTCGCGGGGTTGCGGCGTCCCCACTGGTGACTCTAGATAACTTTGTGCTGATCGCATGGCCTCATGTGCCGGCGACGCATCTTTCAAATGTCTGCCCTATCAAATGTCGATGGTACGTGACATGCCTACCATGTTTGTAACGGGTAACGGGGAATCAGGGTTCGATTCCGGAGAGGGAGCATGAGAAACGGCTACCACATCCAAGGAAGGCAGCAGGCGCGCAACTTACCCACTCCCGGCATGGGGAGGTAGTGACGAAAAATAACAATACGGGACTCTTTCGAGGCCCCGTAATTGGAATGAGTACACTTTAAACCCTTTAACGAGGATCTATTGGAGGGCAAGTCTGGTGCCAGCAGCCGCGGTAATTCCAGCTCCAATAGCGTATATTAAAGTTGTTGCAGTTAAAAAGCTCGTAGGTGGATCTCAGGCGCAGGCGGGCGGTCCGGCTCGCGCCGGTTCACTGCCCGTTGTCTCCTGCCCTACCGTCTGCCGGCTCTCTCCCACGGGTGCTCTTCGCTGAGCGTCCTGGGTGGCCGGCGCGTTTACTTTGAAAAAATTAGAGTGTTCAAAGCAGGCCTCGGCTGCCTGAATAATGGTGCATGGAATAATGGAATAGGACCTCGGTTCTATTTTGTTGGTTTTCGGAACTGGAGGTAATGATTAACAGGGACAAACGGGGGCATTCGTATTGCGGCGTTAGAGGTGAAATTCTTGGATCGCCGCAAGACGAGCTACTGCGAAAGCATTTGTCAAGAATGTTTTCATTAATCAAGAACGAAAGTCAGAGGCGCGAAGACGATCAGATACCGTCGTAGTTCTGACCATAAACGATGCCGACTAGCGATCCGCAGGAGTTGCTTCGATGACTCTGCGGGCAGCTTCCGGGAAACCAAAGTGTTTGGGTTCCAGGGGAAGTATGGTTGCAAAGCTGAAACTTAAAGGAATTGACGGAAGGGCACCACCAGGAGTAGAGCCTGCGGCTTAATTTGACTCAACACGGCCAACACTGAAACGATTGACATGCCGAGACCACTTTTCTGGGGTCGAATATGGAACTGGTGCTGGATTTAGACCCTCAGAAATCTGGGGTTATGCCCCCTGTCTCTCGGTTTGGTCTGCATCGAGTGTTCTGACAAAGGAATTGACGGAAGAGCACTATCAGGAGTGGAGCCTGAGGCTTAAATTAACCAAACACGCCAATACTGTAGAATGACTGTCAAAAAGAAAGCACCTTCGTAGGGTCTAATAGTGAACATGTGCTGGAATTAGACCCTCGAAAATATGGGGCTACCCTCTAAGTAACTTGATTGTCTCGCTAAAGGAATTGACGGAAGGGCACCACCAGGAGTGGAACCTGCGGCTTAACTTGACTGAACACGCCAATACTGTAGAACGACTGACAAATCGAGAGCACTACCGTTTGGGTCTAATAATGAACGTACGCTGGTATTAGATTCACGGAAGACAAGTCAGCTCTCTAACACTCTAATGAAAGAACGCTACGGAAATCGTGTTCAACTCCGCAGAAACCGCAGATTTCAAATACCTGGTCATTGACAAACAAAAGCCCTCAATAAATTCGTCTGACAAAATAGTGAACGGGTGCTGAAAATAGACCATCTAAAGACAGGTCAGTTTTACCCTACTAATGACAGGGCGTTGCTACGGAAAACCAGCTCATATCGAGAGGGGCCGCATACACTTTGGTTCACGTACCAGGCTGATAAGCCAATGGCGCGAGGCTACCATGTAGGGGATTACGGCCGAACCCTTGTAAGCCGCAATCCCACCCAAAATCTCAGCACCACTGCAATGGGAGGCTCTTACATGCTCGGGACCTGGGGCTTACGCCCCAGCCCTATCCGGTAGAGCCGCAGTAAGAGGTCCTTGCCGTCCGCCGATCAAAGCGGGCGGACAACTGCTTGATACTCACCTTATACGGCGATGGGGTGCGAAACCACCAACCAAAGACTTAGTACCTGGTCGGAGTGTCGAAAACAGTAGAGCAGCCACCTCACTGTGAACTGTCGAGACTCAACCAATGACCATGAGAGCTGTCCGCACACCAGGCGAACAACATCTCTGTAACATTACCAGGCTTTTCCTCTGGCTAAATGCACTTCGGCTACGATATCTACCTCTGTACGTTATCAGCCATATAACTATCATGCTGGACGCAGAAGAGATGCAGACCAGCGGACATTGCACACCTGCCCCACTGTGTCAACACCCCAGGTGGCGGGGAATGCTAGGCGTACCATCCCTGCATAGAAGCCAAGAAAATAAAGGGAGAAAGAGATACCCCACTCACATGCAAATGCTACGTTTCTGGCAGGACGTGACGATCCTGGAATACAGACACACTGGACTGCCTCTCTTCCGGGTAAACCAGTCCATCTCATATATCTCACATATCATCATTGCACCCTATAGACACGAGTAGTGAAGACTCGATAGTCTGGTAAGACAACGTCCATAAGAGAGACAACTCTGATCATAAACAACTGCTGCCTTGCAGATAGGCTGGGGACAGCCAAAGGCTAAGGAGGGCATCCCTACAGAAACGCCTGTTGAAATCGGATGCACGGGGCCGCAAGCCTAACAAAACAGTGCAACGTAAATCGCAGCATGATGACAGTACAACCTACTAGAAAAACACATGGCGCTCATCCTGCAGTGTCCCGCCAGGCAGCGATAGTGCCGGGCCTCACGCCTCGAAGGGGCCCACCCTTGACTACTGGTGGTCACCCACCCATGTGTCGTGGAGTCAAGGCACATGGCTATGGGGCAACTTCTATTGACCAAAACCTCAAGACCCTCAAAATACTACAGTGGAATGCGGAGGGAGTCATTAACAAAAAACTTTCCCTAACACATCACCTGCATGAAGGTAAGATTGACGTGGCATGTATCCAGGAAACGCACCTCAACAATAATCATAAATTCTCAATCAGAGGATACCAGACCTTCCGTCTAGATAGAGAAGGCCACAAAGGAGGGGTCCTGATACTGACCAGAAACTGCATACCGAGTAGCGCGGTGTCTGTCAATCACACCGGACAAGCAGAAATTGTAGGCTTTGACATAATGGCTCAAGAGACGAAGCTCCGCATTTTCAATCTGTACGGACCACCAAATAGAGACCTATCGCTCTCGAGTATGGAGGTCAGAGACTCCAACTGCATAGTAGTTGGAGATTTCAACAGCCACTCGGAGAGATGGGGATACTCTGACACAGACAGCAGAGGTGACGAAGTGGAAGATTGGGAGATAGATGCAAATCTCTCCCTAATCAATAGGCCGGAGGATAGCCCTAGCTTCTACTCAAGAACATGGCATACCACCTCGACTCCAGATTTGGCCTTCTCCACACAGGACATACACCATAAAATAGACCGCCAGGTGCTAAACCAACTGGCAGGTAGCGACCACAGGCCGATCAGGCTAACCATTGACATGGAAGTAGGCCCACAGGAAACAAAACCGCTCCCACGTTGGAATTACAAACGAGCCGACTGGGACAGATTTGCAATCCTGACAGATGGGCTGTGTGAAACCATCAACACACGAAACACCAAAATGAAGCCCATGGTAGAGAGCCTAAGCAAGGCAATAATGCAAGCCGCCACTGAAACCATCCCAAGAGAAGCTAGGAAAAACTATAAGCCCTACTGGAATGATGAGTTGCAGAAAGTGGAAGATGCAGTAACAAATGCTAAGAACATGGCAGAGCGAGAAAAATCCATGGCGGCAAACATCGCCCTCAAAGCCGCCGCGGCGAAGTACAAACACACTCTCAAACAAACAGCAAGAGAAAGCTGGAAAAATAAAACGGAAAGCCTAAACCTGGACAAAGACGGGAACAAGCTATGGAAGCTAGTCAGAGCCATGAACGACGAAACACCGTCAAATAAACAAATTACTATCAAGCAGGGCGAGAACTTGATCACAGGTAAGAAAGCCGCAAACGCCTTTGTCGATCACTATGCCAGAGCAAACCACATCGAGGTCCCTGCAGATAAGCATACAGACATTAGCGAAGAGCTAAAGGGACACGAAAACATGAATACGGCACCTGAAGAGCACATGATGGCCAAACTAACAATGCGCGAAATGGAAAAGGTTATGAGAACACTAAAGAAAAGGAAATCTCCCGGAAAAGACGGGATAACAAACGAAATGCTGATGGGGCTGGGCCAAACAGCGAAGAGGAAACTGCTATCGGTCCTGAACCAAAGCTGGAAAAGGGGAATTGTACCACAGGCATGGAAAGACGCAATACTGGTACCAGTACCAAAAACAGGAAAGGACAAAACAGATCCAAATGGATACAGGCCCATAAGCCTACTGAGCTGTGTCGGCAAGCTGATGGAACGGATGATAAACACCAGACTGATGTGGCATCTGGAAGAAAAACGAATACTAATTCCACAGCAAGCCGGCTTTAGACAGCACAGATCCACTGAGGACCAGGTCATCCTCATAGCCCAGGAGATAGAAGATGCCTACCAGGCACAGAAACACACAGTAGCTGTTTGGGTGGATCTGGAAAAAGCATTTGACAAAGTCTGGAAAGATGGACTCAGAGTCAAGCTAAGAAGAAGTGATGTTTGTGGGAAGATGTACAAGTGGATCAACCACTACCTCAAACAAAGAACGGCCAGAGTCCAAGTACAAGGGCAGATGAGCAAAAAGGTGACCCTCGAGCAGGGAGTACCCCAAGGGGGAGTATTGTCACCCACACTCTTCCTGGTATATATAAACGATATTACAGAGAATATACCAAGAAGAGTCCATAGCTCAATCTTTGCAGACGATCTGGCTATGTGGACCTCTAAAAAGAATCTCACCATAGCAAGAAATCGGATGCAGACGGCCCTAACATCGCTGGAAGAGTGGGCGAACTCATGGCTGGTCAAAATGAACGAGGAGAAAACCACATGCACAATATTCTCGCTTTCATTAAAACCCCAAAGTACCAAATTATATCTAAATGGCAAATTCCTGCAGCCAAACGACAACCCAACCTATCTGGGAGTCACATTTGATCGGCGCATGACATGGAAAAGTCAGATTGAGAGAAACCGAATGAAAGCCAGAGAAAGAATGGCAATCATGAGGAAACTTGCTGGCACAGGCTGGGGAGCAGACGAAGGCATACTAAAGAAACTGTACACTGGAAGAGTGAGACCAGTTCTCGAGTATGGCATTGCGGCATGGACAACAGCAGCGAAGGCGAACTTCGATAAAGTTAACAAACTTCAAAACCAAGCCATGAGAATTATAACAGGTGGCATGAAGTCAACGCCAATTGTAGAACTTGAAAAGATTACAAAACTGCAACCCATGACCGATAGAAGAGACTGCAGAGCCCAGCTGCAGTCAGAGAAACTCCGAAGACTGACCGACCATCCAATGCACCAGAGACTAAACAATTTGGGAAATGGGAAACTAAAGCGGAGAAACTTTGCAGAAATAGCCAAAGCAAAGATGCACGAAGATCCCATAAACGCACTAACAACACCAAAACCCATCACTACTGTTCGAAAACCTACCTGGAGGCAGGATATATTTCCAGAGGTGGTAGAAAATATACCAGGTATTGCAAACAAAAACTGCCAGACGGAAAAAGAAAGGAGAGATACTACCCTAAGCTTCATAACGAAAAGCTACCCAAGCATGGACTGGACCCATGCATACACCGACGGTTCTGTAACAAACACAACACAGAACGGAGGGGCAGGAGCATTCCTGAACCTACCAAATGGCAGAAAAATAACACTGTCATTCGCTACTGGTAAGTACACAAGCAATTTCAGAGCGGAGGCAGAGGCACTGAGGGCGGCAGTGGAAGAAATGGTGACACACAGTGAAAATGAGAGCCATATAGTCCTGCTGACAGATGCTCTCGCCGTAGTCACAGCGCTAAAAAGCCAGAAAAACACTGAGCTTAATGACTTAAGAGCAGCACTCTGCAAACTGTGCCAGCAGTCCGCACCAAAAAGGGTAGTGGTACAGTGGGTCCCATCACACTGCAACATCCAAGGCAACGAGCAGGCAGACAGACTGGCAAAAGAAGGTGCAAGACTACCACAAACAGATACCAGTATGACGTACGAAGAGTCAAAACGGCTTATCAAAGCCAGATACATGACCAAATGTGAAACCGAACATACTGGTTACACCAAAAACGATGCCTATTACCAGTTGAACCGAAGAGAGCAGGTCGTTGTCTTCAGACTTCGCACTGGGCACAATAGACTGAGGTACCACCTATTCAACAAATTGAAGATAGGGTGTACCGACGAATGCCCGTGCGGTACTGGTAAAAAGACCGCTGAACATCTGCTGCAGAACTGCCCGACATACGAGGATCAGAGAGAGCAGATGTGGCCATTACCAGTGGAACTACAAGACAAGCTCTATGGCAGCGGCGACAGCCTCAGGATGACCGCCGCTTTTTTCGAAAACATAATGGTTACTGTCTGACTGCGTACGCAGAAGAGGAAGAAAATGGTCATAATGAGATTATAAGTACAGGTAAGCGCAAGGTTTGAATCTCTGCGTTGAGTAGATATATTGTGCTTATTTAAATTACAGGTTCTTGTACACTGCATATTATACTGTGCTTGGAAGATGACAATGAAAAGAAACAAAAATACAAGCACTTACAAATACCACCTCTAGAAAATATGATATGAACTCAACCGACCAAAGGCACACAAATAACAAAAATACTAATAGGTAATCAAAGAAGACATTACTATAAATGAAAACCAAACTGGAGACAGTAAAACATTGTAAATATATGTGACCTACTGGCGGTTGTTGTTCGTGTTGGTGTTGGTGTTCGTGTTTGTGTTATTGTTGTTGGTAGTGTTGTTGTTGGTGTTGTTGTTGTTGGTGTTATTGTTGGTGTTGTTGGTGTTGTTGTTGTTGTTGTTGTTGTTGCTGTAGTGTTGTTGTTGTTGTTTAATGACCACAACGAGTATGTTCACTTGTTTCTGAACTCTGAAAGATCGCTACACATCTCGTTAGCCAGACTGCCTTGAAAACAGCCTGTTTTCAGGAAACGCTACATGGTTTAGATGGACCAAATAAGAACTAACAATAGGAGCCACACAAGCAATGGCAATGCTAACAAAATTGATGTTAATACAGAAAGATAAAAATGTATTGTTAAAAACAAAGGTAACGATAATTAATACTTTTACTATATGTATATTATGTGTGTGTGTGTGTATATATATATATATATATATATGGGTATTTGTGTGTTAATGTGTTTGTGTATACATATATATAGATAAATATATATATATATATATATATATACATATATATATATATATATATATATACACATACAAATTTATGCTCGGGATACATGGACATTAAACAGTGAATTAGAACAGAAAATGCAAACAACAAAGACGAGATACTTCTTCAGACATAGCCTTGGAAGAAGATACAAGGATTATCTTTAAAATATTAATGAATGAAATACAATGTATCATAATGTCGAACCGTTTATAAATCTACTAGGTATACCGTTACTGATCTACTAAAAACACGCAAATTAGAATATGGTAAGCTTAAATGTGCTGTCCACCATTTTACTCAGAGGAACGGTCAAGGAAAGAAGCAAAGGTGTTGAAACACAGAAATTGTTAAGAAATGATGTTCAAAAATGGACGGGAAAACAAACCTTGACAGATGTAATAACATTGGCGAATGAGAGACTGTGGTAGAAACATACAATTCAGAATTCAGTCAAGTGAGAGGTCAACAACGAACGACCTCTTGTGTAAATATTTTTTTTTTTTTTTTTTTTCATTCGTCTTATTACTTGAGTTTTGAGAATGAAGAAGAAAATAGTAAAATATATGATCAAACACATTGCCAGTACAAGCGGTGAGAAAGAGCTGACGAAATAAACGACAATTAAGTAAAGCCAACACAATCTGGAACATAAAGGTCATGCCAATTGTGTCAATAGAATTTGTCCAAGAATATATTCATCGACAAAGAAAGCAATTTCGACGTCGTTTTCTTTTTCTGTACCGAATCTGCTCTGTGAGCCGCCGGAACATCCAAAATCATAAATGTGGAAATTCATAAAACTGGCACACAAAGAAGTCGGTTTTCTAATATTTATCATTATTAATATTGTTAGTTATTTTTTTATTTAAATCCCAGATTGTTTTTTTAAAATAACGAGTGATAGTAAAAATAATTTCACGTAGTCTTTATAGTTAGCTAGGCTTTACTTGGAATTAATGTACAATTTTCTTTTCTTTAACTAGGTGCTTAAAAGGGAAAAAAAGTATTATGAGTCTTCTTAAGCTGAATACAAACAAAAAATACAACTGAAGAATTAAACAAAAATATAAAAGGAAACTAAATAAAGAAAATTTCAAGAATAACAGAAGAAAACAAAGATTTACTTACAGTAAACAAACAGATTTGGAAATTAAAATCTCGTCCATTAAACAAACCAAAAGAGGGCACGGCGTGGCCTAGTGGTTAAGTGGCACGGCTCACAACCAGAAGGTGCTGGGTTCGATCCCCATCACAGCACCGACCGTTACCCCGGGGAAGCAAACCCTTAGAAAATGCAGGAGGAAGCAGACCCTTACATAAAATGCATGCTGAAGTCGGATGCACTGGGCCGACAGGCGCAAAATAAAAACCACAGTGTAACGCACACACGCCTTGGGAAATAGATAAATAAGGCGAAAGCACAAAAAAAAAAAAAAAAAAAAAAAAAAAAAAAAATAGCAATCAATTTACCAAGAAATGCATATATCGAACAAATAAATAGAAACATATTTTATAAGTAATTGCATAGAACAAGCAGAACGATAGAATGGTACTTTGAAAGAATTCATTGAATCAAATTAAAAACATTTTCATCTACCTGTTGAACATAGGTCTTCAACAAATACTTCTAGATTTATTGGATTATTTGTGCCTTAATGTTTCTTCGTGGTAAGCTAACCCTTCCCATGCCTAACCAACCCTCTTTAGTGGCATATTTCTCTTTTCCGGCATGCACATCATTACTATTCTTAATTACATTATACAATAACATTAAATTGACCTAGTACAAGCATATGTTCAAAAACACAGAAAAGAGGTGAGTCAGACAGATAGAACAGCATATATATATATATATATATATATATATATATATATATGTACGACGCTTGTTCAAATGAAACCGGATCAAACTGAACATACGTACGATGATCGTGATGACGTCACTTTTGGTGTAAACAGCACATACTATCCGTCAAGTTTGCAAAATTGCATTATCCTCCGACTCATAGTTTCCTCACCAGTCTGTTGAAAACGTGGCAGGTGTGATACGGAACCCGTCCAGAGTTGGTCAGCGAGCGGTGATTCGGTTTCTAACAGCTGAAGGATGTTGACTAGTTGACATTCATCGCAGAATGCAGGCAGTGTATGGGGACAAAAGTGTGTCGACGACAACAGTGAAGAATGTTTAAAGATGTTTAAAGAAGGACGTGAGTTAACGCAACAATATGTGCCAGACCTGGTCTCAAAAGATTTTTCGTTAACTCACGTCCTTTCATAAACTTCGTTGTCCAGTTCTTCACTGTTGTCTTTGATACAAATTGTCACCATACACTGCCTGCATTCTGCGATGAATGTTAACTTGTCTGCAACCTTTCAACTGTTAGAAAACGAATCAACGGTCGCTGATCAACTCTGGATGGATTCCAAATCACACCCGTCATGTTTTCAACTGTCTGCTGAGGAAACTATGTGTTGGTGGATAATGAAATTTTGCAAATTTGGCGGTTGGTATGTGCTGTTTACACCAGATGTGACGCCATCGTGAGCATCGTTCGTATGTTCACTACTTGCAGTTTGGTCCGGTTTCATTTGAACACGGCTCGTGTATATATGTATATATATATATATATATATATATATATGTATGTATTTCTTTATTTAGACCTATTAGTCTGCTCAGCTGTGTGGATTAACTAGTGGAGCGAATCGTTAACACTAGAGTAACCTGGCATATGAAATTTAAAAATGTACATATTCCCCAGCAATCAAGTTTTCGTAGAAACAGATCTATCGCATTTTTGGTAATGGATTTTGTCGGGATTGTGTCGCTGCATTGTCCATTATCAAACAGAAGGGTTTTCCAAGGACAACACAGTTTTTTTTAAATTCCCTTTCTAAACATATTACCATTCACCTTAAATGAAAGTTCTGATTGTCCATTAATTTCAAGGAAACACAAGTTCTGCATTCTTCAGTAGATCATTGTGGCTGCTGTCTGCATGTGCTATTATCAAGCGCTGTCTTTTGCCACTTTGTATTAATCTTTTAATCACACTATCCACTGACTGTCGTTTCTTTTCACTTGTATGGGAAGCATTTACCAAAGTTTCTTCCACATACAGAATTTCATAACATTGTTTGCGCATTTCGTGTACTTCACGTAAATACTTAAATCTCATGAATACTAGATGCGGCTTTTCACAGATTACGTTTCTTGCGCTAGCATACTTTCTGAAGGTAAAGCCTATGCCCCTCACAGTTCTTCACAACATTCTACAAATTTCTCTTCTAGTCAAATCCCTGCCAAAACTATCTACCATTTTCTTTCTTCGTGCGTTCTAGTTTTGATGGAACAGGAACTTTTATAGGATTGGAACAATCGATCAAATGATCGTTTACTTAAAACCAAAGCGTGAATAGTTCACGTGTTTTCTTTGTTTGAGATTCTCTGATACAGTTAACATCACTAAGCTTTTTACAAAAGTATTGATACATCTTCAATGAAATTGTATTGAGTGTAAGGAACTTCAATTTCAGACTCATTGCAGTCGCGAATGTAAATAATTCATTATACTACGCCTTTGACCCAGCGTACACAATTTGTATTGACATATTGAACACACCGGAATGATTATTCGAACTGTTCAAAACTAGTGTGCTTTGGGCTGAAGCCTGGAAAAATTTTGCACGAAGAAAATATTATTTCCAAAAATATTCAGTTATGAAGGAGTAATTATTTCGAAAGTCTGGTTTCATCAGGAGGGCTGGTTTTTGTACACCATAAATAATGAAAACTATATACCATATGTTTGTGGGCACAGAAAATATTTACATTTGGGACATGGTGATCTGCAGGTTATTTGCAAAATTTGAATAATTTTGTTTCAATGGAATCTGATATATTCAAATTTAAACCAGGGCAAACATTGCGAAACGCACTATAACACCTTTTAGAGATGCACTCGCCAGCTAAAAACAACATGTGCAAATTCTTCAACCTGGCAATGATTGCGAAAAAAAAAAAACAGTTCGGCAGACCTAGTTAATCAACAAAAATATCCAACCATCTATATCGCTTAGATCAGCTATGTATTTGAATTTATCTTGCCCTTTGTCCACGATAAAAGCATTTTGATCATAAAGAAGGATTGAGTTTTTGTGTATATTTCGCTTTACGTGTCATTACAGTCGCCCTCTACTTTAAAAGGACACTTGCCAAGTGAAAGCTGCAAATTTATTTATTGTGAAACTTGCGTTAAAGGAATTTTCATTATGCATGTTCATGTTTGAAGACAAAAATGCTGCATAATCTGTCAATCTTTGTTTTTTTAATTGTGTTTTAAACTGATAAATTTGCTTGTGGAAATCTGTCATTTATTGCATAATTTACATCATTCGTCCAAGTCGTATTTTCAACGTTTCGTTTTCATTTTATGTTAGCTGCAATGCTGTGCGCATGAGTAAGAGACTTGATATGATTATTTCTTCTTCTCTAAGGGACATTCGGAATGTTGTTTAATGTAAGTAAAGTATCCCATAGCATTACGTAGGGGTGTGAGGTGTTAGCGATCTCACATTTCAAAGGCTCGGCTATATGAAGGCGGTAGCCATCTCCTCTCCCTCGCCGCTTTTACTTCCCGGACTGAACCGGTACCCATTTAAGGCTGGGTCGACCCGGGAGCCATTGCGGTCTGGGAATGAACCCAGGACCACTCAGATGCGAAGCCAGCGCGCTAACCACTGCGCTACGCGGCTCCGTGTCTAATGTACGAGCGCTAATAAAGAGAAGTATCCGGAATGGCATCATAATTCAAGAATCGCTGAATACAGCCTGATGTTGCTACGGACATGTTGATCGCTATACCTAATGTGCATGTAGTCTGTATCATGTCTTTCCTGCTTGTCTGTATGTAGTAGTGCTTTCCCCTGCATATGTGAAAAGCATTCCTATGGCGGAAAAAATATCTATCAACAATTTTGCATCAGATTGGCGAAACATGTAAAGGCACATACTTAAAGTGAAGTTACAGTCCACAGGGAGGATGTCATGTTTATGAGTGGTTTAAACCTTTTTAAGGTGGTTGTTAAATTGTTATGATTGATGAGCGTTCTATGATGCCTGCAACCAGAAAAAGTGAAAACAATGTTCCACTTGTGCACGCAGATATGCTGGAAAATCTACTGAATCACAATTCCAGAGTTGTCTGAAGACAATCACGTTTGCTTCCGTTCAGTACAGCTGATTTTTATGGACGATTTTGATGAATTACTATTTTTCATTCACATTTGTTCCAAAACATCTTTCAGATTTGTTCCACAATGGCAATGCGACGAATACCGTTTACACGCCCAAGAACAAGGAACTAATGCAAAAAAATCAAACCAACAGGGTAAACTTGATTCAAGCTTGATGTACATTCGGTTCAGATGTCAACTTGTACCTGGTAACTTCCGGCTGTACCCCATGGTTCCCGTATTATTATGGCAGTCTGGATACTTTTGTAGTCACACAGTGTATATTTTCATTATGTTTTTAAGTTATATGTATCAATTATGTTGTTGTGGCCTTTCCATTTCATAATTTTAAACTGTCCGGTATCTTATGTTGTCAACGTCCCCTGTTTCTATTTCCTGCAAATGTTCATGTTGTTCACGATATGCTCTAACTCTCCTGTTGACTTATCCAGACAATGTCAACTAACATATATAATATGTTTCACGTTTGTTTTGTATCTTTCACAAGATATTCTTATTATGAATCTATCAAGACTTATGATAAGGACATCTTCAGTAAACAAAGCAGCTACAACCATTGCAAAAACAGGTTTATTTAAGCACTCGCCAAAAAAATATCCAAATCACTAAAAAAAATATTTACATAATAGACACCACGAAATGAACCCCTGAATTACAAGCGATGAATGAAAAAAAAAATAATACGAATTAGACTATTCGGCTGACATGACACATCTTCCGTTGACAGATTTCTCAATTAAACTATTCGGCTAACATGACACATCTTCCGTTGACAGATTCTCAATTAGACTATTCGGCTGACATGACACATCCTCTGTTGATAGATTCTCCTTTATGCAGGCTTCTATTTCTACGAGGTTCGTACATCAAGGTCCCTGGTTCAATTCCAGACTACCTATTACTTCACCTTCTTTTCTGTTGTTTGCCACGAGTACTTAAAATACATTTATCTCTGAGACTTTTGTCTCTCCTTTTTTTAAAATGAAAACTGACTTTTATTATTTCTTTTATTATCAGCGACCATGTATATCGAGTTTTACTGCATTTATTAAAATGAAGACATCTCTAAACAGCTTGCGTATTTCTACTGGAACATAGTTGATCGTTCTTTGCGGTACGTGTTGTAGAAACCCTGGTAGAGAAGATCATATAAAATTAGTTCCAAGAAAAGTGAACTGAGCACAAAATATTACCATTTGATGCATGTGTAAGTAAAAACATATCGAATGAGCATTAATAATACAGTTGTGCCTAGTTGTCGGTTGGCTGTAACTTTCTTCTGATTTTTCGTTCTCACTCAAAATAATGGGAGCCACGTAGCCCAGTGGTTAGGGAGCTGGCTTCGCATCCGAGTGGTCCTGGATGCATTCCCTAGTTGAGGCGGAATCATTCCCCGGGTCGACCCAACCTTAAATGGGTACCGGTTCAGTCCGGGAATGGCGAGAGAGAGGAGATGGCTACCGTCCTCATATAGCCGAGTCTTTGAAATGTGAGATCGCTACCATTTCACAGCCCTACAGCAGTAATGTTATGTGGTTACTTTTCTTTTACAAATAATCATATGTCATAAACTCAAGGATCGTCTCAGGTTTCTCTCATATCCATATACATTAAACATCCATGCGTTTGGGAAAGCTCGGGGGTATGGTGCTCTACATACATAATCTCAATACCTGACAGATTAAAACATTAGTTGACAAACGTTGTGTAGGTGAAATGAGATGATGTAGCTCAGTTTTCACTAGATTTTATCATAATAGTTTAAAATAGATTATATCATAGTATTTTAAAGATATTATATCATAATATATCAGGAATTGCTTTGGTCGTGAGGTAAGGCATTCGCCTCTCAAATCGATGAACGGAAACGGTGGTCGATCGAGTCCCGCAAGTTTCAAGCAGCCCCAGATCTCAAGAGAGATGGGAGCCCAGAGTGACTGTATCCTGAATTATCTCCAGTCGTTTCGACTTATGGCTTGTCACTGGTCCAAGGTAACTCGGAACCAGACAGTGAGGTTGACGACCAGCTCAGTTCACCTCATTATAATCCAATGCAGTGCAAGCTACATCATCAAAACAAAACCGTCCGATGATGTTGCCATCATTGCTTGCGATGGGCAACTAACATACCATAATAGTTGATAGTAAATTGTATCACAATAATTGACTGTAGATTATACCATAATAGTTGACAGTAAATTGTATCACAATAATTGACTGTAGATTATACCATAATAGTTGACAGTAAATTGTATCACAATAATTGACTGTAGATTATACCATAATAGTTGACAGTAAATTGTATCACAATAATTGACTGTAGATTATACCATAATAGTTGACAGTAAATTATAGCACAATAATTGACTGTAGATTATACCATAATAGTTGACAGTAAATTGTATCACAATAATTGACTGTAGATTATACCATAATAGTTGACGGTAAATTGTATCACAATAATTGACTGTAGATTATACCATAATAGTTGACAATAGATCATGTCATAATAGTTGAAGGTAGATTCGATTATATCACAATAGTTGACAGTTGATTATATCATTATAGTTGATAGTCAATTATATTCACAATAGCTTCAGTAGATTTTATCACAATAGCTGACAGCCGATTATATCATAATATCTGACAGTACATTATATCATAATAGCAAATAATAATAATGTTCGCTTAGGCGTCAAAGGCCCGTTATGTCGAACGGCCACTACTATATCAAACTGCCAAGGCATGCGTAGCGGAGAGGTATCGTGTAACCTCCGGTAAAGAGTTTGAGTTAGCTCTTGACGATGTTTCTTTGGTAGCAGATTACAGTGGCTCTTCTTACTTATAATAAATGTATGTATATGTTTGTGAGTGCGACGTGGTGTAGTGCATGTGTTCCTCTGTTTCCTGTTCACTGTGATCGAAGAATAATAAGGATCAGGTGAAAAATACTGATCAAGGCTCCACCTTGCGTTACGTTCGTGCACCTGACAACGGACCATGTCACTTCTGTCTACAGAACGCGACATTTATCTACACTGTAATCCCCATAGTAGTTTATTTACTGAGGAGTCTCGCATTGCACTACAGCCAGAAGAACACATGCCCACTTCCTCAAGTATGTAAGAAGAGCCCCTGTAATCCGCTGATCAAGAGTTATCTCAACTCGGCACGAATAGCTTCGAACAACAAGAGCGTTCTCATAAATCACCGAGTTCTTCCACATAATTCATTGGAATTCTTCCACATAATTCACCGGATAAGCCGTCTCGAGAAAACGACTGCGTCCGATTTTTCACTAAAACTAATTGACTCAAACTCAAGAGAAGTGACAACGGGGAGCTTACAGACAATTTTGTAATGGTTTTTGTTATTGGCTTGACTTGGCTTCGTTCGTTCTCAATCTCCCGCTACCAAACCCTGAAAGGGCTTAAGTAGCAGAATGTAGTCCAGAGAACGGCATGCGTTGTGTCGCAGTTTACAGCTTGACTGCCATATTTGTACCTTTCGGTTCAAAATATCCGACTTCAGCAAGCATTTTTTGAGTACCGAGTTAGCATTCCCTCTTCGATCCCTTCTCCTTAGCCAGTCTGCCCTGTTGCAGCCTGTTACCCAGGATCACCGCGTGGAGTCGTAGAAAGGTCTTGGCAACTCTGGTTCGCTGGCCCTGACGCTAGCAGTCAGCTATGGGTCGCTGACCCATGCAGCTCATGCGCTGCTCAGCATTTTGATCCCGTTTCGGTTATTGATCCAGCAGCATGTCATCTGCTGCTCTTTGTTCCTTCTTCTTCTTCTGCGTACACAGTCAGACAGTAACCATTATTTTTTCGAAAAAAGCGGCGGTCGTCCTGAGGCTCTCACCACTGCCATAGAGCTTGTCTTGCAGTTCCACTGGTAATGGCCACATCTGCTCTCTCTGATCCTCGTATGTCGGGCAGTTCTGCAGCAGATGTTCAGTGGTCATTTTACCAGTACCGCACGGGCATTCGTCGGTACACCCTATCTTCAATTTGTTGAATAGGTGGTACCTCAGTCTGTTGGGGCCAGTGCGAAGTCTGAAGACAACGACCTGCTCTCTTCGGTTCAACTGGTAATAGGCATCGTTTTACGTGTAACCAGTATGTTCGGTTTCACATTTGGTCATGTATCTGGCTTTGATAAGCCGTTTTGACTCTTCGTACGTCATACTGGTATCTGTTTGTGGTAGTCTTGCACCTTCTTTTGCCAGTCTGTCTGCCTCCTCGTTGCCTTGGATGTTGCAGTGTGACGGGACCCACTGTACCACTACCCTTTTTGGTGCGGACTGCTGGCACAGTTTGCAGAGTGCTGCTCTTAGGTCATTAAGCTCAGTATTTTTCTGGCTTTTTAGCGCTGTGACTACTTCGAGAGCATCTGTCAGCAGAACTATATGGCTCTCATTTTCACTGTTTGTCACCATTTCTTCCACTGCCGCCCTCAGTGCCTCTGCCTCCGCTCTGAAATTGCTTGTGTACTTACCAGTAGCGAATGACAGTGTTATTTGTCTGCCATTTGGTAGGTTCAGGAATGCTCCTGCCCCTCCGTTCTGTGTAGTGTTTGTTACAGAACCGTCGGTGTATGCATGGGTCCAGTCCATGCTTGGGTAGCTTTTCGTTTTGAAGCTTAGGGTAGTGTCTCTCCTTTCTTTTTCAGTCTGGCAGTTTTTGTTTGCAATACCTGGTATATTTTCTACCACCTCTGGAAATATATCCTGCCTCCAGGTAGGTTTTCGTACAGTAGTGATGGGTTTTGGTGTTTGTGCGTTTGTGGGATCTTCGTGCATCTTTGCTTTGGCTATTTCTGCAAAGTTTCTCCGCTTTAGTTTCCCATTTCCCAAATTGTTTAGTCTTTGGTACATTGGATGGTCCGTCAGTCTTCGGAGTTTCTCTGACTGCAGCTGGGCTCTGCAGTCTCTTCTATCGGTCATGGATTGCAGTTTTGTGATCTTTTCAAGTTCTACAATTGGCGTTGACTTCATGCCACCTGTTATAATTCTCATGGCTTGGTTTTGAAGTTTGTTAACTTTATCGAAGTTCGCCTTCGCTGCTGTTGTCCATGCCGCAATGCCATACTCGAGAACTGGTCTCACTCTTCTAGTGTACAGTTTCTTTAGTATGCCTTCGTCTGCTCCCCAGCTTGTGCCAGCAAGTTTCCTCATGATTGCCATTCTTTCTCTGGCTTTCATTCGGTTTCTCTCGATCTGACTTTTCCATGTCATGCGCCGATCAAATGTGACTCCCAGATAGGTTGGGTTGTCGTTTGGCTGCAGGATTTTGCCATTTAGACTTAATTTGGTACTTTGGGGTTTTAATGAGAGCGAGAATATTGTGCACGTGGTTTTCTCCTCGTTTATTTTGACCAGCCATGGAGTCGTAGAAAGGTCTTGGCAACTCTGGTTCGCTGGCCCTGACGCTAGCAGTCAGCTATGGGTCGCTGACCCATGCAGCTCATGCGCTGCTCAGCATTTTGATCCCGTTTCGGTTATTGATCCAGCAGCATGTCATCTGCTGCTCTTTGTTCCAATGTCACATAGTGGTATCTGCAAGTGTTTGTCAGCTATTGTTTAGTTATGTACCATGTTCAATTTGCCTTGCCTCGAAGGAAGTAGCTCTTTCCTAACACTGTCAGGCACCGGAGACTAAAACAACGGTGTTTAACAGCTTCGTAGGATTTGTCATGATTCAAGGAAGGGGTGGTCAATAGTCCAACATACGAGAACGATTATCATTTAGTCTACAAGTCGGATTCAATTGTTTTACATAAGTAAACTTTTCTACCGCTCCCCCCTTCCCCCAAAATCCCCCACTCTCACATTCTTTTTTCTAAATATCTGGGAATAATCGTTAATCTCACAATTAATACAGGTTTTTTATTTCATTTCTTAAGACCACTGTGCTTGTTTGGTAAGCTAAACCATTTATAGTGTCATTTTATTATAAAAGATATTTCTTTTTGCTCCCCTGTCTTGGAGACGATATCATGCTGAGAAGAAAAAGTCGCTTGTTCATTCCGACGTTTAACACCTTTGAGTTCAATGGTCCGTTTATAGACGTTTTCATGCTGACAAGGAATAGTCGCTTGTTCATTCCTACGTTTAACACCTTTAAGTTCAATGGTCCGTTTATAGACGTTTTCATGCTGACAAGGAATAGTCGCTTGTTCATTCCTACGTTTAACACCTTTGAGTTCAATGGTCCGTTTATAGACGTTTTCATGCTGACAAGGAATAGTCATGTGTCCATTCTTGCACGTAGCACATTTGAGTTCAATGGCCCGTTTATTGACATTATTATACTGAGAATGGACAGGCTTTTGTCAATTCTTACAGTTAACACCTTTGAGTTCAATGGCCCGTTTATTTACAGGTCAGCGGCTTACTTATGGGCATAAAGTGGGCCAGATCTACTCTTGTTCTTGCATAGGAAACCTGAAATACCTTGTTTGGTATCAGTATCGCCGATGTTATTGTTATTACTGACATTCCTGCGGCGGACCTCTCAAGCGTAATTGACTCAGTTAATGATTTTCATATTTCTGTTTATTTTCCATATAATATTTCTCACTTCTGTCAAACAGCGCCACATCATTGTCTCCATCTTTCCTTCTGGCCTCTCCGCCACTGTCTACTTCAAATCTACTTACACGCACAACTATCTCTACAATACTTCTTCTCATCCTAGTTCATGCCATGACAGCTTCCCTTTCCCACAGCTCCTCTGCCACCGACCGCCAACGACTCTGTCAGATGAACGAGGACTTCCTCGGGGACCACGAGATGCTCGAATCCTTCCGTGATCGTTTCTTCCCTGAGACCACTCTTTCTTCCGCCCTCCGGTGGGTTCTCACTTTCTCTAGCATTGACTCTCTCACACCCAATCACCAACCTCCTTGATCACCCTCACTGCGCCTCTGTTCGGGATATTTGATTCCACTATCTTCCTGTCCTTCTAATCCATCCACTCTCGTCGTATTTCCCGATCCTCCAGGTCATATACAAACTGGACATAAATCTGATGAACTTGGTGGTCACTAGCCCCACATCCATCTTGGCACATATACCATGCAAGAACGCAAATACCTATATTAATTGTCTACATGTTGTCCAAACTTGCTCGGTTAACTTCCCCCAAAGCATAGTTCGTTATTAAAGAGGGTTTTATTTACAGTCTCGAAATCACATTTATTCCATCATTTGTCGCCAGTGTGGTATGGTATACATTGGGAAGACTAGTCTGGTGCTGCTTTCGCGTTTCCGGCAACACCTCAATGACACACTGGTTCCCCCATCGCCAACCATTTCAATGGTCCTGGGCACCTGGACAAAGCCGATGTCAGTGTCACAGACATAATTTCTTTCTCCTCTGACGATCGTAATCGATTCACACTTGATAACAAACTGATCTCCGGAATGGGCTGCCTCTAGCCACGTGCCATCAATATTTTTCATATCTGTTCATAATCTGTATCTTTTCCTTCCTGCCTACATCTGCATATCTTCCTTTTTTTCTCTGAACTCATATCACCATTTGGTCATTCCGCATTTGGCCAATATCGGCTAATCCATCCTTCTCCTACTTCTTACACCCTCTTGCCAATGTCACTTTATCTCACCTTTGTCTTTCATGTGTTATCGAGGCTTATGTCACGCGAGGAGCATTGTAATAATTTATACTGTGATATCCAGCTAAGCACCTGAGTACATTTTTCAACGTTATATGGCCATATCCTTATTTTACGTATGTTTTCTTTCCTCTTTATTGTTGCTGTAGTTTGTCTTTGATGAAGGCCTTTTGGTCAAAACATAGGTTTTGTTTGTGTTTTGGCCTTAGAACGATTTTTGTCCATTCTTATTTATGTTTGTTTACACTTATCCCTGCAGTCACCGCGAAGTGTAAAAGTTAGGTGTTATTTCTTTAATCCCCGATAAGGGAAAAAATAGGTCTTACGGAGGTTTTGAAACCGTGTCTCCTTGGTCAAAACCACGATATACACAACACTAGACCAACTTTTGTTCTTTACTTCTCAAACTTGTATTCTCTCATATACCCAATCGATAAACATTGCACGTTGCGGACCATAGGATTAGGTTCTGTTGGAGCATGTGGAACACTGTTAGACACATACATTACTGGCTTACTGGATGTTACTAACCCTTTCACTTAACCACCGACTCACTCGCTCAATCACTCTAAATCCTACTCTCACTGCTGACTCCCATTATTCACTCCCTCATTCACTCATTCACTCATTCACTCACCCATCCACTCACACTACTTACTCGCTCACTCACCCATCTACTCACACTACTTACTCGCTCACTCACCCATCTACTCACACTACTTACTCGCTCATTCACCCATCTACTCAGACTACTTACTCGCTCATTCACCCATCTACTCACACTACTTACTCGCTCATTCACCCATCTACTCAGACTACTTACTCGCTCATTCACCCATCTACTCACACTACTTTCTCGCTCATTAATCCACTCACAATACTTACTCGCTCACTCATTCATCCACTCACACTATTTACTCGCTCATTCATCCACTCACAATACTTACTCGCTCACTAACCCGTCTACTCACACTACTTACTCGCTCATTCATTCACTCACAATACTTACTCGCTCACTCACCCATCTACTCACACTACTTACTCGCTCACTCATCCATCTACTCACACTACTTACTCGCTCACTCATCCATCTACTCACACTACTTACTCGCTCACTCATCCATCTACTCACACTACTTACTTGCTCACTCATCTACTCACACTACTTACTCGCTCACTCATCCATCTACTCACACTACTTACTCGCTCACTCATCCATCTACTCACACTACTTACTTGCTCACTCATCTACTCACACTACTTACTCGCTCTCTCATCCATCTACTCACACTACTTACTCGCTCACTCATCCATCTACTCACACTACTTACTCGCTCACTCATCCATCTACTCACACTACTTACTCGCTCACTCCTCCATCTACTCACACTACTTACTTGCTCACTCATCTACTCACACTACTTACTCGCTCACTCATCCATCTACTCACACTACTTACTTGCTCACTCATCTACTCACACTACTTACTCGCTCACTCATCCATCTACTCACACTACTTACTCGCTCACTCATCCATCTACTAACACTACTTACTCGCTCACTCATCCATCTACTCACACTACTTACTCGCTCATTTATCCACTCACACTACTTACTTCCTCACCCATCTACTCACACGACTTACTCGCTCATTCATCCACTCACACTACTTACTCGCTCACTCATCTACTCACAATATTTACTCGCTCACTCATCCATCTACTCACATTACTTATTTGCTCATCCATCTACTCACACTACTTACTCGCTCACTCATCCATCTACTCACACTACTTACTTACTCACCCATCTACTCACACTACTTACTCGCTCACTCATCCATCTACTCACACTACTTACTCGCTCACTTATCTACTCACACTACTAACTCGCTCACTCATCCATCTACTCACACTACTTACTCGCTCACTCATCTACTCACACTACTCACTCGATCACTCAGCCATCTACTCACACTACTTACTCGCTCATTCATCCACTCACACTACTTACTTCCTCACCCATCTACTCACACGACTTACTCGCTCATTCATCCACTCACACTACTTACTCGCTCACTCATCTACTCACAATATTTACTCGCTCACTCATCCATCTACTCACATTACTTATTTGCTCATCCATCTACTCACACTACTTACTCGCTCACTTATCCATCTACTCACACTTCTTACTTACTCACCCATCTACTCACACTACTTACTCGCTCACTCATCCATCTACTCACACTACTTACTCGCTCACTCATCTACTCACACTACTCACTCGATCACTCAGCCATCTACTCACACTACTTACTCGCTCACTCATCTACTCACACTACTTACTCGCTCACTCATCTGCTCACACTACTTACTCGCTCACTCATCTACTCACACTACTTACTCGCTCACTCATTCATCTACTCACACTACTTATTCGCTCACTTATCCATCTACTCACACTACTTACTCGCTCACTCATCCATCTACTTACACTACTTACTCGCTCACTCATCCATCTACTCACACTACTTACTCGCTCATTCATCCACTCACAATACTTACTCGCTCAATCACCCATCTACTCACACTACTTACTCGCTCACTCACCCATCTACTCACACTACTTACTCGCTCATTTATCCACTCACACTACTTACTCGCTCATTCACCCATCTACTCACACTACTTACTCGCTCACTCACCCATCTACTCACACTACTTACTTGCTCACCCATCTGCTCACACTACTTACTCGCTCACTCATCCATCTACTCACACTACTTACTCGCTAATTCATCCACTCACGCTACTTACTCATTCATCAGTTGACCACTCACACTACTCTCTCACTCTCTCACTCATCCATCATTTGACCACTCACACTACTCTCTCACTCATCCATCAGTCTACCACTCACACTACTCTCTCACTCATCCATCTACTCACACTACTTACTCGCTCACTCATCCATCTACTCACACTACTTACTCGCTCACTCATCCATCTACTCACACTACTTACTTGCTCACTCATCTAGTCACACTACTTACTCGCTCACTCATCCATCTACTCACACTACTTACTCGCTCACTCATCCATCTACTCACACTACTTACTTGCTCACTCATCTACTCACACTACTTACTCGCTCTCTCATCCATCTACTCACACTACTTACTCGCTCACTCATCCATCTACTCACACTACTTACTCGCTCACTCATCCATCTACTCACACTACTTACTCGCTCACTCCTCCATCTACTCACACTACTTACTTGCTCACTCATCTACTCACACTACTTACTCGCTCACTCATCCATCTACTCACACTACTTACTTGCTCACTCATCTACTCACACTACTTACTCGCTCACTCATCCATCTACTCACACTACTTACTCGCTCACTCATCCATCTACTAACACTACTTACTCGCTCACTCATCCATCTACTCACACTACTTACTCGCTCATTTATCCACTCACACTACTTACTTCCTCACCCATCTACTCACACGACTTACTCGCTCATTCATCCACTCACACTACTTACTCGCTCACTCATCTACTCACAATATTTACTCGCTCAGTCATCCATCTACTCACATTACTTATTTGCTCATCCATCTACTCACACTACTTACTCGCTCACTCATCCATCTACTCACACTACTTACTTACTCACCCATCTACTCACACTACTTACTCGCTCACTCATCCATCTACTCACACTACTTACTCGCTCACTCATCTACTCACACTACTTACTCGCTCACTCATCCATCTACTCACACTACTTACTCGCTCACTCATCTACTCACACTACTCACTCGATCACTCAGCAATCTACTCACACTACTTACTCGCTCACTCATCTACTCACACTACTTACTCGCTCACTCATCTGCTCACACTACTTACTCGCTCACTCATCTACTCACACTACTTACTCGCTCACTCATTCATCTACTCACACTACTTACTCGCTCACTTATCCATCTACTCACACTACTTACTCGCTCACTCATCCATCTACTCACACTACTTACTCGCTCACTCATCCATCTACTAACACTACTTACTCGCTCACTCATCCATCTACTCACACTACTTACTCGCTCATTCATCCACTCACACTACTTACTTCCTCACCCATCTACTCACACGACTTACTCGCTCACTCATCCATCTACTCACACTACTTACTCGCTCACTCATCCATCTACTAACACTACTTACTCGCTCACTCATCCATCTACTCACACTACTTACTCGCTCATTTATCCACTCACACTACTTACTTCCTCACCCATCTACTCACACGACTTACTCGCTCATTCATCCACTCACACTACTTACTCGCTCACTCATCTACTCACAATATTTACTCGCTCACTCATCCATCTACTCACATTACTTATTTGCTCATCCATCTACTCACACTACTTACTCGCTCACTCATCCATCTACTCACACTACTTACTTACTCACCCATCTACTCACACTACTTACTCGCTCACTCATCCATCTACTCACACTACTTACTCGCTCACTTATCTACTCACACTACTAACTCGCTCACTCATCCATCTACTCACACTACTTACTCGCTCACTCATCTACTCACACTACTCACTCGATCACTCAGCCATCTACTCACACTACTTACTCGCTCATTCATCCACTCACACTACTTACTTCCTCACCCATCTACTCACACGACTTACTCGCTCATTCATCCACTCACACTACTTACTCGCTCACTCATCTACTCACAATATTTACTCGCTCACTCATCCATCTACTCACATTACTTATTTGCTCATCCATCTACTCACACTACTTACTCGCTCACTTATCCATCTACTCACACTTCTTACTTACTCACCCATCTACTCACACTACTTACTCGCTCACTCATCCATCTACTCACACTACTTACTCGCTCACTCATCTACTCACACTACTCACTCGATCACTCAGCCATCTACTCACACTACTTACTCGCTCACTCATCTACTCACACTACTTACTCGCTCACTCATCTGCTCACACTACTTACTCGCTCACTCATCTACTCACACTACTTACTCGCTCACTCATTCATCTACTCACACTACTTATTCGCTCACTTATCCATCTACTCACACTACTTACTCGCTCACTCATCCATCTACTTACACTACTTACTCGCTCACTCATCCATCTACTCACACTACTTACTCGCTCATTCATCCACTCACAATACTTACTCGCTCAATCACCCATCTACTCACACTACTTACTCGCTCACTCACCCATCTACTCACACTACTTACTCGCTCATTTATCCACTCACACTACTTACTCGCTCATTCACCCATCTACTCACACTACTTACTCGCTCACTCACCCATCTACTCACACTACTTACTTGCTCACCCATCTGCTCACACTACTTACTCGCTCACTCATCCATCTACTCACACTACTTACTCGCTAATTCATCCACTCACGCTACTTACTCATTCATCAGTTGACCACTCACACTACTCTCTCACTCTCTCACTCATCCATCATTTGACCACTCACACTACTCTCTCACTCATCCATCAGTCTACCACTCACACTACTCTCTCACTCATCCATCTACTCACACTACTTACTCGCTCACTCATCCATCTACTCACACTACTTACTCGCTCACTCATCCATCTACTCACACTACTTACTTGCTCACTCATCTAGTCACACTACTTACTCGCTCACTCATCCATCTACTCACACTACTTACTCGCTCACTCATCCATCTACTCACACTACTTACTTGCTCACTCATCTACTCACACTACTTACTCGCTCTCTCATCCATCTACTCACACTACTTACTCGCTCACTCATCCATCTACTCACACTACTTACTCGCTCACTCATCCATCTACTCACACTACTTACTCGCTCACTCCTCCATCTACTCACACTACTTACTTGCTCACTCATCTACTCACACTACTTACTCGCTCACTCATCCATCTACTCACACTACTTACTTGCTCACTCATCTACTCACACTACTTACTCGCTCACTCATCCATCTACTCACACTACTTACTCGCTCACTCATCCATCTACTAACACTACTTACTCGCTCACTCATCCATCTACTCACACTACTTACTCGCTCATTTATCCACTCACACTACTTACTTCCTCACCCATCTACTCACACGACTTACTCGCTCATTCATCCACTCACACTACTTACTCGCTCACTCATCTACTCACAATATTTACTCGCTCAGTCATCCATCTACTCACATTACTTATTTGCTCATCCATCTACTCACACTACTTACTCGCTCACTCATCCATCTACTCACACTACTTACTTACTCACCCATCTACTCACACTACTTACTCGCTCACTCATCCATCTACTCACACTACTTACTCGCTCACTCATCTACTCACACTACTTACTCGCTCACTCATCCATCTACTCACACTACTTACTCGCTCACTCATCTACTCACACTACTCACTCGATCACTCAGCAATCTACTCACACTACTTACTCGCTCACTCATCTACTCACACTACTTACTCGCTCACTCATCTGCTCACACTACTTACTCGCTCACTCATCTACTCACACTACTTACTCGCTCACTCATTCATCTACTCACACTACTTACTCGCTCACTTATCCATCTACTCACACTACTTACTCGCTCACTCATCCATCTACTCACACTACTTACTCGCTCACTCATCCATCTACTAACACTACTTACTCGCTCACTCATCCATCTACTCACACTACTTACTCGCTCATTCATCCACTCACACTACTTACTTCCTCACCCATCTACTCACACGACTTACTCGCTCATTCATCCACTCACACTACTTACTCGCTCACTCATCTACTCACAATATTTACTCGCTCACTCATCCATCTACTCACATTACTTATTTGCTCATCCATCTACTCACACTACTTACTCGCTCACTCATCCATCTACTCACACTTCTTACTTACTCACCCATCTACTCACACTACTTACTCGCTCACTCATCCATCTACTCACACTACTTACTCGCTCACTCATCTACTCACACTACTCACTCGATCACTCAGCCATCTACTCACACTACTTACTCGCTCACTCATCTACTCACACTACTTACTCGCTCACTCATCTGCTCACACTACTTACTCGCTCACTCATCTACTCACACTACTTACTCGCTCACTCATTCATCTACTCCCACTACTTACTCGCTCACTTCTCCATCTACTCACACTACTTACTCGCTCACTCATCCATCTACTTACACTACTTACTCGCTCACTCATCCATCTACTCACACTACTTACTCGCTCATTCATCCACTCACAATACTTACTCGCTCAATCACCCATCTACTCACACTACTTACTCGCTCACTCACCCATCTACTCACACTACTTACTCGCTCATTCATCCACTCACACTACTTACTCGCTCATTCACCCATCTACTCACACTACTTACTCGCTCACTCACCCATCTACTCACACTACTTACTTGCTCACCCATCTACTCACACTACTTACTCGCTAATTCATCCACTCACGCTACTTACTCATTCATCAGTTGACCACTAACACTACTCTCTCACTCTCTCACTCATCCATCTATTGACCACTCACACTACTCTCTCAATCATCCATCAGTCTACCACTCACACTACTCTCTCACTCATCCATCAGTTGACCACTCACACTACTCTCTCACTCATCCATCATTTGACCACTCACACTACTCTCTCACTCTCTCACTCATCCATCATTTGACCACTCACACTACTCTCTCACTCATTCATCAGTTAACCATTTACACTACTCTCTCACTCTCTCACTCATTCATCAGTTGACCACTCACACTACTCTCTCACTCATTCATCAGTTGACCACTCACACTACTCTCTCACTCTCTCACTCGTCCATCACTTGACCACTCACACTACTCTCTCACTCTATCACTCATCCATCAGTCGACCACCCACACTACTCTCTCACTCTCTCACTCATCCATCAGTTGACCACTCACACTACTCTCTCACTCATTCATCAGGCGGCCACTCACACTACTCTCTCATTCTCTCACTCATCTATCAGTTGACCACTCACACTACTCTCTCACTCATCCATCAGTCTACCACTCACACTACTCTCTCACTCATCCATCAGTTGACCACTCACACTATTCTCTCACTCATCCATCAGTCGACCACTCACACTACTCGCTCACTCATCCATCAGTCGACCACTCACACTACTCTCTCACTCTCTCACTCATCCATCAGTCGACCACTCACACTACTCTCTCACTCTCTCACTCATCCATCAGTCGACCACTCACACTACTCTCTCACTCTCTCACTCATCCATCAGTCGACCACTCACACTACTCTCTCACTCATCCATCAGTTGACCACTCACACTACTCTCTCACTTATCCATCAGTCTACCACTCACACTACTCTCTCACTCATCCATCAGTCGACCACTCACACTACTCTCTCACTCATCCATCATTTGACCACTCACACTACTCTCTCACTCATCCATCAGTCTACCACTCACACTACTCTCTCACTCATCCATCAGTTGACCACTCACACTACTTTCTCACTCATCCATCAGTCTACCACTCACACTACTCTCTCACTCATCCATCAGTCGACCACTTACACTACTCTCTCACTCATCCATCAGTTGACCACTCACACTACTCTCTCACTCTCTCACTCATCCATCATTTGACCACTCACACTACTCTCTCACTCTCTCACTCATCCATCATTTGACCACTCACACTACTCTCTCACTCTCTCACTCCTTCATCAGTTGACCACTCACACTACTCTCTCACTCTCTCACTCATCCATCAGTCGACCACTCACACTACGCTCTCACTCTCTCACTCATTCATCAGTTGACCACTCACACTACTCTCTCACTCTCTCACTCATCCATCATTTGACCACTCACACTACTCTCTCACTCATCCATCAGTCTACCACTCACACTACTCTCTCACTCATTCATCAGTTGACCACTCACACTACTCGCTCACTCATCCATCAGTTGACCACTCACACTACTCTCTCACTCTCTCACTCATCCATCAGTTGACCACTAACACTACTCTCTCACTCTCTCACTCATCCATCAGTTGACCACTCACACTACTCTCTTACTCATCCATCAGTTGACCACTCACACTACTCTCTCACTCTCTCACTCATCCATCATTTGACCACTCACACTACTCTCTCACTCATCCATCAGTCTACCACTCACACTATTCTCTCACTCATCCATCACTTGACCACTCACACTACTCTCTCACTCTCTTACTCATCCATCATTTGACCACCACTCACACTACTCTCTCACTCTCTCAATCATCCATCATTTTACCACTCACACTACTCTCTCACTCTCTCACCTATTCATCAGTTGACCATTTACACTACTCTCTCACTCTCTCACTCATTCATCAGTTGACCACTCACACTACTCTTTCACTCTCTCAATCATCCATCAGTCGACCACTCACACTACTCTCTCACTCATTCATCAGGCGGCCACTCACACTACTATCTCACTCTCTCACTCATCCATCAGTTGACCACTGACACTACTCTCTCACTCATCCATCAGTCTACCACTCACACTACTCTCTCACTCATCCATCAGTTGACCACTCACACTATTCTCTCACTAATCCATCAGTCGACCACTCACACTACTCTCTCACTCATCCATCAGTCGACCACTCACACTACTCTCTCACTCTCTCACTCATCCATCAGTCGACCACTCATACTACTCTCTCACTCTCTCACTCATCCATCAGTCGACCACTCACACTACTCTCTCACTCTCTCACTAATCCATCAGTTGACCACTCACACTACTCTCTCACTCATCCATCAGTCTACCACTCACACTACTCTCTCACTCATCCATCAGTCGACCACTTACACTACTCTCTCACTCATCCATCAGTTGACCACTCACACTACTCTCTCACTCTCTCACTCATCCATCATTTGACCACTCACACTACTCTCTCACTCTCTCACTCATCCATCATTTGACCACTCACACTACTCTCTCACTCTCTCACTCATCCATCAGTCGACCACTCACACTACTCTCTCACTCTCTCACTAATCCATCAGTTGACCACTCACACTACTCTCTCACTCATCCATCAGTCTACCACTCACACTACTCTCTCACTCATCCATCAGTCGACCACTTACACTACTCTCTCACTCATCCATCAGTTGACCACTCACACTACTCTCTCACTCTCTCACTCATCCATCATTTGACCACTCACACTACTCTCTCACTCTCTCACTCATCCATCATTTGACCACTCACACTACTCTCTCACTCTCTCACTCATCCATCATTTGACCACTCACACTACTCTCTCACTCTCTCACTCATCCATCAGTCGACCACTCACACTACTCTCTCACTCATTCATCAGGCGGCCACTCACACTACTCTCTCACTCTCTCACTCATCCATCAGTTGACCACTGACACTACTCTCTCACTCATCCATCAGTTGACCACTCACACTATTCTCTCACTAATCCATCAGTCGACCACTCACACTACTCTCTCACTCATCCATCAGTCGACCACTCACACTACTCTCTCACTCTCTCACTCATCCATCAGTCGACCACTCACACTACTCTCTCACTCATCCATCAGTCGACCACTCACACTACTCTCTCACTCTCTCACTCATCCATCAGTCGACCACTCACACTACTCTCTCACTCATCCATCAGTTGACCACTCACACTACTCTCTCACTGATCCATCAGTCTAGCACTCACACTACTCTCTCACTCATCCATTAGTCGACCACTCACACTAATCTCTCACTCATCCATCAGTCGACCACTCACACTACGCTCTCACTCATCCATCAGTTAACCACTCACACTACTCTCTCACTCATCCATCAGTCTACCACTCACACTACTCTCTCACTCATCCATCAGTCAACCACTTACACTACTCTCTCACTCATCCATCAGTTGACCACTCACACTACTCTCTCACTCTCTCACTCATCCATCATTTGACCACTCACACTACTCTCTCACTCTCTCACTCATCCATCATTTGACCACTCACACTACTCTCTCACTCTCTCACTCATCCATCATTTGACCACTCACACTACTCTCTCACTCTCTCACTCATACATCAGTTGACCATTTACACTACTCTCTCACTCTCTCACTCATTCATCAGTTGACCACTCACACTACTCTCTCACTCTCTCACTCATCCATCAGTCGACCACTCACACTACGCTCTCACTCTCTCACTCATTCATCAGTTGACTACTCACACTACTCTCTCACTCATTCATTAGTTGACCACTCACACTACTCTCTCACTCATCCATCAGTTGACCACTCACACTACTCTCTCACTCTCTCACTCGTCTATCACTTGACCACTCACACTACTCTCTCACTCGTCCATCACTTGACCACTCACACTACGCTCTCACTCTCTCACTCATTCATCAGTTGACCACTCACACTACTCTCTCACACATTCATCAGTTGACCACTCACACTACTCTCTCACTCATCCCTCAGTTGACCACTCACACTACTCTCTCACTCATCCATCAGTTGACCACTCACACTACTCTCTCACTCATCCATCAGTTGACCACTCACACTACTCTCTCACTCTCTCAATCGTCCATCACGTGACCACTCACACTACGCTCTCACTCTCTCACTCATTCATCAGTTGACCCCTCACACTACTCTCTCACTCATTCATCAGTTGACCACTCACACTACTCTCTCATTCATCCATCAGTTGACCACTCACACTACTCTCTCACTCATTCATCAGGCGGCCACTCACACTACTCTCTCACTCTCTCACTCATCCATCAGTTGACCACTCACACTACTCTCTCACTATCCATCAGTCGACCACTCACACTACTCTCTCACTCATCCATCAGTCGACCACTCACACTACTCTCTCACTCTCTCACTCATCCATCAGTCGACCACTCACACTACTCTCTCACTCTCTCACTCATCCATCAGTCGACCACTCACACTACTCTCTCACTCATCCATCAGTCGACCACTCACACTACTCTCTCACTCTCTCACTCATCCATCAGTCGACCACTCACACTACTCTCTCATTCTCTCACTCATCCATCAGTCGACCACTCACACTACTCTCTCATTCTCTCACTCATCCATCAGTCGACCACTCACACTACTCTCTCACTCATCCATCAGTCGACCACTCACACTACTCTCTCACTCTCTCACTCATCCATCAGTCGACCACTCACACTACTCTCTCACTCATCCATCAGTTAACCACTCACACTACTCTCTCACTCATCCATCAGTTGACCACTCACACTACTCTCTCACTCATCCATCATTTGACCACTCACACTACTCTCTCACTCATCCATCAGTTGACCACTCACACTACTCTCTCACGCATCTAGCAAATGACCACTCACCAGCTGTTCCGCAACGTCTACATACGTCACACTATTCATCATGTCCCACAGCTTGTCCGTGGTAGGGAGGCTATAGCCTATTTTAGGCCAGTCTTTATGCGTCATCAATCTCGGGAGACCCTTTCCTGTTATTATGACCACTATAAATTCTCAGCTTGTACAATTTTATTAATGCAAAACATGCGGAAATTTCTTATTTGAGTTTCGTGGAATTCTGTAAGTAATATGAATAGTGACAACTGTGCGTATAGCATGTGCGGAAATAAGATAATTACCGCAGAAAGAGCATTCTGAAAGACGTCTGATGGTTCGGTCGAATTCTTTAAGGCAGGAGACTCTACAATTAATGGCTCGAAAGACTATTTTTAGTTCTTGGAAAACATTTGACAAACAATAAAAAAGAAAATGAATCCAGGACCTTGAGGTCGTGAATGGGTCTGGTGACAATAGAGGCCTAAATTAAAGAGATTCGACCATCTTAGCACTTCTAAAGATGAATCATGTCAGCCGAATTGTGTAACTCACATCTTTACTGCAACCAACTGCATCCATCCTCTGGAAGTTCTGGTGTTCGATTCCATAGTATCTGTCCCTTCATTTTCTGTTCCGTTGAATCGTTTTGTTCCTACATTTTCAAACCTATTTTATTTATCTTGATCATTGTAGTTACACAAGTAAGCAGTATAAACAATATCCTGGAATTTAAAATTGTTTAGAAATTGATTTTCCTCGGATCGAAAAAGGACAACTTTCTGAGAAGGATTGTTAAGCACTATATGAAAACGTTATTTCCTTCTAGATTGAGCGAACACTGATGTAACAATGTGGGTGTGAGTGAGAACCAATCGTTTAATGACGATTATGAGTTTTTTAAAAATCGTTGAATTGTGGTTTTCAGAGAGAATCAATCGTTGAATGGTGGTTTTCAGAGAGAATTAATCGTAGAATGGTGGTTTTGAGAGAGAATAAATCGTTGAATGGTGATTTTTTAGAAAGAATCAAATCGGTGATAAAAAAAGATATGACTTATAAGCGAATATGCGGTTGATTAACCATCTCGTCAGCAAAGTGGTACTCGGAACTAACGTATAGGGCTACCGCTACCTTCTAAATATATAGTACAGTGTGATTAAAGACTATAAAAAGGCCTTTGATTCCTTAGAACCACATTTTGTCTGGCGTTCACTGTTAGAACAAGGTGTAGATCCTGCTTACATCAGAGTTCTCACCAACAGTTATAAGAACTGCACTACCACAATTCGTCCCTTGCAACGTCCAATTGTGGTATCAATTCAAAAGGGGGTCCGTCAGGGCGATACTATCTCACCCAACATCTTCTCTGCATATTTGGAATCAGTCATCAGATGCAGCTGGAACACTTTTGGTATCCTTATTGACGGCAGACGCCTCTATCCCCTTCGATTTGACGATGACATAGTGCTCATCACAGAGTCCGCAACAGACGCAACCAAATGATGCAGCTACTCGATGGAGAGGGCAAGAAAGCGGGTCTGGAGATGAATGTCTCGAAGACCAAAGTGTTGCGCAATCACTTCGCCACTTGTGATCCAGTCTTCCTTGGCGAGGTACGTTTAGAGGATGTCAATGAGTACATTTATCTTGGACGTCTTTTCAATGTGGAGAATAACATGGAACCTGGACTGACAGGACGTCCCCGCGCGGGTTGGGCAGCCTTCTCGTCTATTAACACGGTCCTGGACGGTTGCCACGACCAAGACCTACGAGCCTCCCTCTTCAATTCCACTGTACTTTATGTATATTGTGCTGCGGTGCCGAGATGTGGACACTAACACAATCTCTAGAGGGCAAATTGAGAGTTGTCCAGGCCTCTCTTGAGAGACGCTTGGTCGGAATCACTCTCTGGAACCAACGTATACAAGGTTTCCACAATTCTGACATAAGACGATTTCCCTGGTGATAAGGCAAAACATAGATGGGCAGGTGAAATGTTTCGACGAAATTATGGTCGATGGAGCACAGCGACAGCAGTCTGGTACCACCGATGTAAGAAGAGACCGCGAGGAAGACCTCCAATGCGTTCGTAAAACTCCCTTGCTGTACGCTGCAACATCCGAGACGCCTCTATAGGAGCATTTAACACGCACTGGACGTCTATGACCCAAGACAGGGTCCACTGGAGATGAAGTTGGGAACTGGTCTACGCTGATGAACGGGTCATCAAGATCAAGATCAAGATTAAAGATGAATGTTCTTTAGCATAGCAACGATCGTTAAAAACTGATTGCTACAGAAATACCCACTGTAAGAGAGCATGAAGCCGTAAAAATGACTGATATCACAAAAGCCATTATTTTTCCACACTCTCTGATCTGTTTCGAACAGCACACAAGGACAATAATAGTCTGTTTCCTGATTTACATCCAGTTAACCATTTGAAGAAGTATAATACTCTCTTTTGAACTGACATTTTTTGTCTATTATCATTTTTGTTTTAACAAAAATATCTGGAGTTGGCCTACGTGTTCTTTTACTTGCTGATTTTCTTCAAAATGTAGGGTTCCATAAGAAACTGAATCGAGAACACAGCATTACGATACGTGATGGTGTTACAAACAAATATTATATTCACTTATATCAGAACGTTAAGCGGCTAGCATATATCTCATTGTACAGAGGGTTTAGTTTGACTTCAGCTGTTCCTCTACCCGGAGAAAACCGATAACAGTCAATCATTTCCGATGTCAGAGTACCGTCATTTTCATTTGGGGGCACAAATAGCAAGAATAACGTTGAGACTGAATTAGTGAGGAACACGAATTCAATATTTTTATTTCGTGCTATAATGTGCGGTGTAAATTTAACTCAAAATTAGATCAGGTCAGGTCATCCAGTAACCGGTGAGGTCATTGACGCACATATGAAGACATCCTCACAACACCACGCCACCCTTCTCTGTCAGTGGTCGCTGCCTGTGCCTTTCTGGTTGGAGATTGGTCCATTCTTTTTTGTTGTCCTTCCACATCTTTTTGGAACGGCCTCTTCGTCGTCTGCATTGCACCTTTCCGTGAAGGATCGTATTTGCAAGACCATTTGATCTCGATATGTGACCTTACCAAGCGAGTTTCCTTCTTTTGACAGTTGTCAAGATGTCTTCAAAAGACCCCATTGCTGTTGTAATTCTATCTCGTATTTCCTCCTTTGTAACTCGATCTTTGTACGTGACGTTTAAAAGTCTTCGGAAATATCGCATCTCCAAGGCCTGTATCCTTCGCTGAAGGTCAACTGTAACTGTCCATGTCTCACAAGCATAGAGGAGTATTGACAGGACTAGTGTACGCATTAATCTGATTTTCATGCATAGTATTAACCGTTTATCTTGCGAACTCAAAATAGCTTAACTGAAATGTATGGGTGCAAACCTAGTCCTACTAGTCCATTGACGGCATGCCACTGATATATATATATATATATATATATATATATATATATATATATATATATATATATATATATATATATATATATATATATCAAAGACAGCAATTCTTCTGTCCAACCACTTGTTCGTCGTTCATGTTGATATGGCATCATGTTTAGATGATTATATATAATGCCTGATAACTTTTATTTTTAATCTGTTAGTTATTTATTATAATGTCAGTTTTGGTCTTGTGTTGTTGAAGAGAGCGTATGCCATCTCAAGTCACGTTTTGATTTTCGTTACAAAGACAATTGTTTCTCTCAGGAAAGCTTTTTTTTTTTTTTTGGAAAACTCACATTTACTTAATTATGTATATTGTTTTCATGTCTGCTGTTTCGTGTGTGTTGTTTTCATATTGTTTTCATGTGTGCTGTTTTCCTGTTCTTTTAATGAGTGTCGGTTTCAGTGTGTTGCTTTTGTGTGTATTATTTTATATGTGTTGTTTCATGTGCGTGATTTTCACGTGTAATTTTAATGTGTGAAGTTTTCATGTGTGTTGTTTTCACGTATGATGTTTTCGTAATATTTTCATGTGTGTTGTTTTCATGTGTGTTGTATTCGTGATTTTTCCATGTGTGTTGTTTTCATGTGTGTTGTTTTCGTAATATTTTCATGTGTTATTTTCATATGTGTTGTTTTTATTTGTGTTTGTTTCATGTGTGTTGCTTACATTTGCCCAGTTCTTTATTGAGCGCCTGTTGTTGTAAGTGTCGGTACACATCTATTATTGTTTCATGTAAACTACATTTAACTCTTTCTTGTACTTCCGCTTTTATTGGTATCCAATGTAACAGCAGCCACTGATATATTCGGCTGTCCAAACTCTCGCGGTATCTTATCACAACAAAATATCAAAATATTGTCTCACCTGTCACTCTTAGAGCTTTCGCTAGATCTGGCAGGCCCGGATATTGTGGATGGCATTGCCGCTTCCTCTGAGGAAATTGAAGACACACATTTGTGACAATTTTTAATTCGACATCTTTGCGACTGTAAGGCTCTTAATTTTGAGTAATTAAATGTCTTAAACAAGAGGTGAGGTGCGTCTTTTTTCGTATAATCGACAACGAATAGAATAGATGACATACAGTAAAATTAAACGTGAACTAATTTATAAAAATTCTGGCAATATCGCTATCACCAATTAATCTCATGTGTACGCTCATATCGTTAGTCGGCGTGGGGAGACGCAATCTTCTTTCGTGCGACATCTATGTGGCGGTTGTTATTTTAAATCCCTGTTTCTATGGTGTTGCTCTAACACTGTCAATACATGCTTGAAGATCAAACGGCATACGATTGAGAGTTAAGTTTACAATCCCAATGTACCATGTTCGAATCACGTCGTGCTCAGTGTGACAGACGGGCAAATCGGGTTTTTTTTCATTGCATGACCGCTTCTTCTAGCCGACCCTTCTGCAAATGGGTACCTGACCGAGGGATGGTGAATATTGGAGCGGCCGTGGAAGCTACGGAGTTCATGATTTATCGTCGGAACTTTCTGCAATTTAAAAAAAAAAAAAATTTTAATTTTGAAAAATTCTTTATTGCACAATTTTAAAACAAAATGTTGTGTGATGTGAGGTGAAGTGAGATGAAAATTCCCATGAGATGAAACGTGAGATGGTGGGAGTTACACTTTGTGAGGTGAAAGGTGACATACATTTATTTGTGAAAGCATAAATGAATGTACATATAAATGAATGCCCATATAAATGAATGCACATGTGTACTTGCTGATACATACCTATTCATTTTTGCACATACATACATCTTTTCACATCCACAGGCACATACAAATATATCCATACATATATATATATATATATACACATGCGCACACACATGTATACGTATATGCATACATACCCACTCATGCTTACACCCATGTATACATACATACATATATACATACATACATACATACATACATACATGCATTCATCCATCCGTCTATCCATCCATCCCTCCATACATACATACGTATACACACGCACACATGTACATACGCACATATATATGTACATGAAATGAATGTGACTGAGCACAGATAGGGACGCTAAGGTGTAATGAGTCGACTCTATGAACCGTTATCCATATATGTATTGTATTGGTAATCTCAATTGTAATATTCTATAATTTATATTAATGTTTAAATAATAGTCAACCAGCTGAAGAATATCTCTGTTTTATTAGTTCTAAAACCAAATTCGATGAACACCCAGTTTCATGCACTTTCACCTAGAAGCTCGGGTGGTCTAAGATTTAAAACCATATCTGATTTTGGGAACGTGTTCTTCATATCTAAGGGAAGTAACAGACATAATGAAATAAGCTTGATTTCTTAGTTTCCATTGCTGCTTATTAATCATAGTTTAACCCACTTTGGAATTGGAGCACAGTTAATAACCACATATATCTTCATCTTTTGTTCTGCTTTATTTTTTTTTTAAACTCATAAAGTGTCATCATAGTTTCATTTAACTTAATTGTTAATTCTCAGGTTTTCTCTTTCTTCTATTCTTCATTAATTCCTTCTTCAAATAAACACAGATGGAGCTCGTGTTGATAGAAAATAAATCGAGTCCGGATTGGTTTGCGAGCACAACATACCGGGATGGAGATCAATTCGTGTCCAGTTAGTTTGCGATTCCAACATACCGGGCTGGAGATCAATTCGTGTCCAGTTGGTTTGCGATCCCAACATACCGGGTTGGAGATCAATTCGTGTCCAGTTAGTTTGCGATCCCAACATACCGGGCTGGCGATCAAGTCGTGTCCAGTTGGTTTGCGATCCCAACATACCGGATTGGAGATCAATTCGTGTCCTGTTGGTTTGCGATCCCAACATACCGGGTTGGAGATCAATTCGTGTCCAGTTGGTTTGCGATCCCAACATACCGGGTTGGAAATCAATTCGTGTCCAGTTGGTTTGCGATCCCAACATACCGGGTTGGAAATAAATTCGTGTCCAGTTGGTTCGCGATCCCAACATACCGGGTTGGAGATCAATTCGTGTCCAGTTGGTTTGCGATCATAACACACCGGGTTGGAGATCAATTCGTGTCCAGTTTGACCGTTCGTATCGTAGATATTTCTCGATAAGACAGAAATGATTAGCAAAACTACTGTACTGCAAAACTGCCATAGTGAAACACATTGCACGCAGATATGCACGTGCATCTATATATTGACTAATACATCCATATTACAAACAGATACACACCATCCATACATTGGCCAAAACGTCATGATAAAACCTTTAGTACTACTGTCTGGGGGTTAAAAATGACTTCGCCAGTAGAATACAGAATCGCAAATATTTAAACACACCTAGCCTAAACATCGTTTTTTTTTTTTATATTCTTTATCTTTCTTTTTTAAAATCTTCTTGACTAAATGAGAAAGTGTCCATTTACTTAAATCGTGTCTACGAGTAAGTTATATATATGCAGCCAAGTTTAGTCTCTCACGCCACCCTCCCTCCTTCACCCTCGAGTGTATCTTGGAATCCCTTACTTGGGATTGCAAGTATAGTGCCACTTCACCACCATGTATGTCGTTTAAGGTAGCTACAGAGAGTTGTGCAAGATGCTAGCAACCTCATAGTGCAGTCTTCCTGTGATAGTAGTCATATACTCTGTCTGGATTGAAACAAGAGCAATAAGGACGTTTCTTCTTCTTCTTCGCTCGTTCTCAATCTCCAGCTACCAAACCCTGAAAGGGCTTAAGTAGCAGAATGTAGTCCAGAAAACGGAATGCGTTGTGTCGTAGTTTACAGCTTGGCTGCAATATTTGCACCTTTCGGTCCAACACATCCGACTTCAGCAACCATTTTTGGAGTACCGGGTTAGCATTCCCTCTTCTATCCCTTCTCCTTAGCCAGTCTGCCCTGCTGCAGCCTGTTATCCAGGATCACCGCGTGGAGGTGTAGAAGGGTCTTGGCAGCTATGGTTCGCTGGCCCTGACGCTAGCAGTCAGCTAGGGGTCACTGACCACTGCAGCTCATGCGCTGCTCAGCATCTTGATCCTAGAAGGACGTTTAAAAGGTATTTCCTTTTTTAATAACATTCTGAAGTAGAGTGTTAGTCGTAGTTTGGTAATTGACACAATTAGTCAAAAATTTTACATGGTTAAATAAAACTAAGAGAATCATGATAAATGTATCATACAAACACAAACATTTACGAGATGGTTGCATAAAACAGAAATATATAATAACATAGTTTCATAAAACAAAGCTAAACGTTCGATAGAACAAAGCGAAAAAAGTGAAAGTTGTAGAAAATAAGAGAAACATGAAGCTATTGCAATAAATAAAGATGCACATGTCTTTCTTGCAGAAAGAAAAAGAAAAAATGAAAAAGTTGCACAAAACAAAGAAAAACATAAACAATTGCAATAAACAACAATACACATGCCTATTTTGTAAAGAAGAACTAGAAGTCACAACTTTTACCTGGCAGTCCCACAACGTCATTGATCAAACTGTTGCCTTCCGCTGCACATTCGGTAACAATAAACCAACCGCCACATCCTGCCTCCACCCACCAGTGAGTGAGATTAAAGCCAAAATGCCGATACCTAAATTAGGATGAGCAAAAATATGTATCACGTTTAAATATTGTGAATAAGTTATTATTGATCCAGTCGTTGGTGGATCATTTGTAATAAATGTTGTTGTTGATGTGACGAATGTGATAGCTTCACATTTTTATAATGTGAAGGTATGTTTCCATGTGCTTCCAGGTTGAAGAGCATTGGTATAGGTGATCGAATTTCATAACAGATACTATGATACAGATTATCGAAATATAATACTAAGCACTATGGAATATCTGTGCGAATTTTATACCAAACACGAAGGTATAGATGATCGAATTTGATACTTGACTTTATGATTACAAAAATGTCGAGTTTGACTTGACTTTGTTCGTTCTAATTCTCCCGCTACCAATCCTAAAAAGGTCTTAAGTAGCAGAGTGTATAGTTTGATACAACACATTATGATACAGATGATCGAATTTAAAACTAGACACTATGGTATAGATGAACGAATTTCAAACCAGATTATATGGCTAACGTTATCGAGTTTGACACTAGACATCAGGTATGATCGAATTTGATACGATATGTTATTGTAACGATGGATGAATTTGAAACCAGCCTTTGTGGTATAAATGATCGAATTTGATACTAGACATTATGGGAAACATTTTCGAAATTGATACTAAAGATTTTGGCAAAGATGACCGAATTTGATATTATACTTTAGGGTAAAGAGGATCAAACTAGATTTTAGACATTATGGTATAGATAATGTAATTTGATACTATACATTATGGCAAAGCTAATCTAATTTTATGCTGGACATTATGTCAAAGATGAATTAATTTGATGATATACCTTATGGTAAAGATAATCGAATTTGACACTAGACATTTTCTAAAAGCTGATTTGATATTATACAAAATAATTTGATAAAGTTGACTGAATATGACACCAGCCAAAAATGGTAAATTTGATCAGATTTGATACCGGACATAATGGTAAAGTCGATCAGATTTGATACCAGATAAAGGTAATCATATTTGACATTATGGTAAAGTTGATCAGATTTAATACCAGACATAGTAAAATTGATCAGATTTGATACCAGACCGTTTGGTAAAGTTCCCCGACTCATCGATGTCCAATTGGCACCAGTAAAAATTGCGCTGGTAGTTTGTGTTTGTCACTTCTTTGATCTGATTGTCGTTGTTGCGACGACTTTGAAATACGATTCTGTGTTTGAGGTCAGGCACGGAGGTCAACTTGGCTCTATAAGAGATGCAACCATCTGTTGAAAATGAAAGTTGATATAAAAAAAAAGCGTTATTCTGTGGTTGAAACTGCGAGCGCTCACCATCAATCAATCAAATCCTTATCATTTCCCCCAAAGACAATGATCTTCAACAAATACGCATCAAGCAACAAATGTTCACATGCCTGTATATAATGACATTGTTATGACTTAACGTATCTACAGGATGGTATAGCCAGCTTCACTCCCATCTCCCTCATCAAACGCGTTTTACGAGATGTGTGGCAGGTTATGTACAGTGTTACAATTCTTTACAGAATGTCGCCCCTTACAACCGCGAACATATTTGGCTGTTATAAGTTTCTTGGCAAGTGTGCTATACGGTATCATGTTATTATTATCTCTATCGCAGAGCATGAGCTGCAGTGGTCAGTGACCCCTAGCTGACTGCTAGCGTCAGAGCCAGCGAACCATAGCTGCCAAGACCCTTCTACACCTCCACGAGGTGATCCTGGATAACAGGCTGCAGCAGGGCAGACTGGCTAAGGAGAAGGGATCGAAGAGGGAATGCTAACCCGGTACTCAAAAAAAGCTTGCTGAAGTCGGATGTTTTGGACCGAAAGGTGCAAATATTGCAGTCAAGCTGTAAACTACGACACAACGCATTCCGTTCTCTGGACTACATTCTGCTACTTGGGCCCTCTCATGGTTTGGTAGTGGGAGATTGAGAAACGAACGAAGCCAAGCCAGTATTAGTATGCGGAGGAGCGATTACACCGAGAAAACAATTATATATATGCCAAAACTGAATACGGTAGAATTCGAACGAGGTGGGTTGGAATTGTGAAATGGACGTTTATTCCCTAGGCCACACAGTGTCACAACCAAACCATTAGCAATTAAAAAGTTGAGGCCAATTTGCTTCCGCATATTTCTTCTCACCAACTCAGCGACAATGTTGCCACGTGGATATTTGAATTTAGCATCCATTTATAAATCGGTATGGACATATTCAAAAACCTCCGTGTTTGTTAAAGTTTGTTGTAGCATTATATTTACATGGACCCTGATAATTTTACTAAACGCGCGTCTACCATATTTGTGTGTGTCAGGTTTGTCAGATTTGTGTGTCAGGTTTGTAACATCTGATAAAATCAACCGTAAATTGTTTATATTTTACTTACTAGTCATGCCTTATATATTTTTTATTTTACAAAACTTGTCGATTTCTGTACATTCATCGTCTCTAAATCTTGTTTTGAGAGCGATTGTAACACAATAAATCTTGTATTAGTATAACGTTCCTTTCGTATAAGTAATAACTTAACGTGACATTGCAGAGTCTGTACGCGATCAGTTTTTGTCGTCTTTCACGTAACCGTAGGAGGGGCATCACTCAGCGTGTTAGTGAAGTGTCTTGGGCATATTGCTAGCTACACGGAAACCAAATTTTTCCCAGGCATAATGTCTTAGTCCATTATTGTCCCCTGTGTAGATTTTCCCCCCCTCCCCGAAAACGAAACAGTCTGAAAATAGGGCAAAGGGCGTTAATCCCGTGAAGTTCAGAAGTGTGCACTAGATCGTGAAAAGACGACTCAGTGTAACCGAAATACTATTACATATAATAGATGGCCACGCCAGGATAACCGAAGGGGCAAAACAGCACAAAGTGAGATAATTAACTAATCCTAATGGAAAACAGCAACACGTTTCCGTGGACACAGTGTAAGACGTCAACTAGTGTGAATTCCAGTCACATCCGTGATCTGACGGCATCCATAATAGACTAGAACACGAGAGCAAAATTAAACCCGCGGTCTGTCAGTCGCAATCTTTGCTGCCTTTTCTATTTGTATCCATCAATGACTAACAGATTGTGAAGATCTCAGTCTGGGGGACATCAATGACTAACAGATTGTGAAGATCTCAGTCTGGGGGACATCAATGACTAACAGATTGTGAAGATCTCAGTCTGGGGGACATCAATGACTAACAGATTGTGAAGATCTCAGTCTGGGGGACATCAATGACTAACAGATTGTGAAGATCTCAGTCTGGGGAACATCAATGACTAACTTAGATTGCGTTGATCTCAGTCTGGGGAACATCAATGACTAACTTAGATTGTGAAGATCTCAATCTGGGGGACATCAATGACTAACTTAGATTGTGAAGATCTCAGTCTGGGGGACATCAATGACTAACTTAGATTGTGAAGATCTCAATCTGTGGGACATCAATGACTAACTTTTAAGTCTTGTATTAATACATGACCAAATGAATCGTTTCTTCATTCTAAGGGTAATTTGCTCGTTGTGTGGTTACTTTGATGTATTGGCCGGTGTAGAAAGAGAACATTGAACAAAAATATGGTAGTGATAGGGATGGTAGTGATGGGATGGGAGTGATATGTATGTTTGTGTTGGGTATGGTAGTGTGGGTGAGGTAGAGATGGGGTGGGAGTAATAGGTATGGTAGTGAAGGGTTTGGTAGTGATGGGTATGTTAGTGAAGGGTTTGGTAGTGATGGGTACGTTAGTGATTGGTATACTCCTATATAAAAAAGGATACACGGAAGATCTTAGAAACTACTGTACAATTATGCTCCTCCCTGTCACCTACAAACTTTTTACCAAATGTATACTCGCTAGGATCCGTCATCTCCTCGAGGCTGGACAACCGATCGAAAAAGCTGGCTTTCGACGCGCCTTCAGCACAATGGACCAACCTGTTGCCGCCTAATTGAAACAGCCTGAGAGTTCTAAACGCCCTTGATCTTCACCTTTATCGATTACCAAAAGAAGGAATGAAAGCCATATAGTCCTGCTTACAGATGCCCTGGCCGAAGCCACAGCACTAAAAATCCAGACAAAATACTGAACTTAATAATTTAAGAGCAGTACTCTGTCAACTATGCCAGCAGTCCGCACCCAAAAGAGTAGTGGTACAGTGGGTTCCATCCCACTGCCACATCCAAAACAACGAGGAGGCAGACAGACTGGCAAAAGAAGGTGCAAGACTACCACAACCAGATACTAGTATGACATACGAAGAGTCAAAACGGCGTATTAGAGCTAGATACATGACCAAATGGGAAACAGAACATTCTTGCTACACAAAAAACGATGCCTATTACCAGTTGAACAGAAGAGAGCAGGTCGTGGTCTTCAGACTTCGCACTGGCCACAATAGACTGAGGTACCACCTATTCAACAAATGCTCGTGTGGTACAGGGAAAATGACCGCGGAGCATTTGCTGCAAAACTGCCCGACATACGAGGACCAGAGAGAGCAGATGTGGCCATCACCAGTGGCAACACTAGACAAGCTCTATGGCAGTGTCGACAGCCTCAGGATGACCGCTGCTTTTTTCGAAAAAATAAAGGTCCACGAAGAAGAAGAAGAAGAAGAAGAAGAAGAAGAAGAAGAAGAAAAAGAAGAAGAAGAAGAAGAAGAAGCAGAAGAAGATTTCCAGAAGGTATTTGACTCTGTAGAGCCCCACTTCGTCTGTGACTTTCTGCTGGACTAATGCATCGATCCCGGCTATGTCAGAATTCTTGCAAATCTCTACACAGACTGAACGACAACCCTCCAACAATTCCAAAGACCAGTAATAGCATCCGCCCAGAAAGGTGTTCGCCAAGAAGATCTTATTTCAAATTTTGTCTCATGCCTGAGTCCATGATCAGTCAATGGTATTGGACCCTCTTTGGCATCAACATCAATGGCAAGCGAATTAACAACCTCCGCTTCTCAGATGGCATAGTGCTCATCACAGAAACAGCCAATGACGCCAGCCAGATGGTAACTATCCGTCACAAAGTAGGGAGATAATCCGGTCTTGAGATGAACATCTCCAAGACAAAAGTCATCTGTAACCGTTTCGCAACAAATAACCGACTCATCCTCGATGACAAGAATCTGGAGGACGTAGAGGAGTATATCTACCTGGGACGCTTATTGAAAATGCAGAACGACCTAAACCCAGAACTAACAAGACATCGTCGCACGGGCTAGGCGGCCTTCTCGTTCATAAAGACGACACTAGACCATACCCACGGCCAGAGTCTGTGCGCCTTCATATTCAACTCCACAGCTCTACCTGCAATGTGTTATGCCGCAGAAACATGGGCTCTTACAAAAGAAATGGAGTCCAAACTCAGAGTGACCAAAGCCTCCCTCGAGAGACGTATATCGGCCGTACGCTCCACAACCAACGTTTGAAAGGTCTTCACAACTGTAACAGTTCCACCCCGAGCATGAGAGTTTAGGGCAGGGGTGATGCGATGAGAACAAAGGTACCTGAATGCATGCCAAGGTCATTCTCTGTCTGGTCACTACGCCAAGGTCACTCACCGTCTCAACAAATGGAATCGGAGTTGGGGAAAGAATGTACAGGTAGGAACTGACCACTGGCGTTCCGATTTGGGGAATGGGGGGTGAGTGACAGACGGGTGGGCAGCGGAGCTTGCTGCAAATAGATGAGTGACAGGGGTTCAGAGTAATTCGTTCCAATAACGACTAAAAGAGCCATCCCCCAGAGATCCATTCGTCAGCTCTGATACTGCTTGAGTGTATATAACGCTAGACAGAGTTTAACTCAAGTAGGCTAGCATGGAGAGGGAATGAGTGAATGTAGATAGGAGTCTAGTTTAGCTCACAGATTTAGATTGATAGACTGTTGTACGAATGTTGGAGATAAAACATACGCCATTCAGTCGGGGCTAGCTGCTCAAATAAATGTGTGTGGGAGTTTTGTATTAATAAATAATCTGAACGTGTGTTGTACTCAGGACACCTTGTGAACGAGGTATGTCCTGACGAGCTAAGCGAGTGTGTAGATCGACTAGGTGAGATCTAGATGGGTGTGTGATGTGTGTACGGCAATAGAACTGGGTATTGATTTTGGGAATTCCATTAATAGCTAATGCTTAAAATTTCCGTTTTAGTTAATATTTATATTAACATATATATAATATAGGAATATTTAGTTAAGATGATATGGATTGTATTGTGTTTGTAAATTTCACTATTTAGAGTATTATATAATAAATATGCCATCTGCTGTGTGCTATATTATTTGCTGTGTGTGGTCATGGATGATGTGGATGAGTGTGATAATGTTTTAAGTTAGAATAACCCTAGGGCAAACAGTGGGATCTGTTACACAACACTGACGTGCGGCATATGTAATTGATGAAGGATGCAGCTACCCATGCAGACAAGGCAAGGCATTGCCGGGCTGGCCACCTGCTCCAGAGAAATGATGATCGCTGCAGCACAGCGACAGAAGTCTTGTACCCACGATACAGAACACGACCACGGGGAAGACAACCTACGTATTGTTCTGACTCCCTCGAACTCAGAAACAACATCTATGATGCTTCAGACGAGAAACTTATCACCCACTGGTCCACCGCGGAGCAAGGCTGAAGACAATGGAAACTAAGTTGGGACCCGCAGCGGCGTAAGCGCCACTGAGTAACGGGTCGTCCAGTAATCCAGTGAAGATGCTAGTGATGGTGATGATGGTAAAGATGTCAATGATGGTGATGATGGTAAAGATTATAATGCTGGTGATGGTCGTGAAGATGCTAATGCTTAGGATGATGGTGAAGACGCTAATTATGCTAATGATGGAGAAGATGGTGAAGACGTTAATGATGGTGAAGACAATAATGATGGTGATGGCTGTGTATATGCTAATGATGGTGATGATGCTGAAGATGCTAATGATAGTGATGGTTGTGCAGATGCTAATGATAGTGAAGATGCCAATAATGGTGTTGATGGTGAATATGCTAATGATGGTGATGATGGTGAAAATGCTAATAGTGGGAATGGTCGTAAAGACGCTAATGATGGTGATGATGGTGAAGATGCTATTGATGGTGACGGTCGTGAAGATACTAATGGTGGAAATCGTCGAAAAGACGCTAATGATGGTTGTGCAGATGCTAATGATAGTGACGGTCGGGAAGATGCCCATGATGGTGACCTTCATGAAAATGCCAATGATGATGATGATGGTGAATGTGCTAATGATGGTGAAGATGGTGAAGATGCCAATAATGGTGAAGATGCTAATGATGGAATTGATGGTGATGATGGTGCATATGCCAATGATGGTGGTGATGGTGAAGATGCCAATGATGGTGGCGGTCGTGAAGATTCTAATGATGGTAACGGTCGTAAAGATGCCAATGATGGTGACTTTCGTGAAGATGCTAATGAGGGTGAAGATGGTGAATATGCTAATTATGGTGATGATGGGGAAGATGACGGTCGTGAAGATGCTAGTGATGGTGAAGATTGTGAATATGCTAATGATGGTGATTATGATGACAATAGACAAATGAGAAAATACATAACTTGACCTCTTACTCTAGTTGAGAAAATACCTAACTTGAGATCTCACTATAGTTTGGAAGACCTAACTTGACCTCTCACTGTAGCTGAGGTAACTTAACCTTGATTTCTCACTCTAGTTGAGAAAATACATAATTTGACCTCTCACTCCAGTTGAGAAAATTCATAATTTGACCTCTCACTCCAGTTGAGAAAATTCATAATTTGACCTCTCACTCCAGTTGAGAAAATTCATAATTTGACCTCTCACTCTAGTTGAGAAAACTTAATAATGTTGCTAAACAATCCCGAACAAAACAGGATGTATGATGAGCCGAAACATATATGTGTGTGCGTGTGTGTGTAAATACAATAGATATGTGTGTGCATAAACATATATATATATATATATATATATATATATATATATATATATATATATATATATGAAATGCTTTTGTGTTCTTGAAGGTATATTTATTTATTTATTTTTTTCTTATTATACGTGTTTGCCTCACTAGTTTCTACTGGCGAAGGCGCGCCTATTCTATCCTCAGACTTAGTCAATGGGCGATATTAATAAGAAGCATAAACCAGTGCTTGGATGTATGTGTGCGTCTGTATGCACCTATGCTAGGTTTGTGCGCCCTCAGAAGCTAGCCCAACCAAAGTGCAATGGAAGGGCCTCACCATGAGGACGCGTGTGAAAGTTGTGCAAGGGTGTGACTGTAGGACAGAGTCAAAGGAAACAGAGTGAGGTCAGAAGAGAGAGGACCTAGAGTTCTGCTCATATTTATTTATGTATTCGCCTATTAAATTACATATGCCCTCATGTGAATATATTTTTATATAAGTACATATAAGTATGTTTGTGTGTGAGTGTGCGTGTGTGTGTGTGGGTACGTGCGTGCGTGCGTGTATACGTGTCTGGGTGTGTTCGCGCCTGCGCGCTCTGACAGATATTCAAACATAGGTGCGTTTACTCGTATATGGAATTCTGTTATAGTTTCATGACTTATTTCCCCTTGCAAGCAACATGCGTTTGGAGTGCAGTGGAGAATACATAAAAATAATGTCAATATTTGCATTGTCCGTGAAACTGCCTGTGGACGATTTATCGAAATTTCATTCTGTTTCAGATCTTTTTTTTTTCATGTTCTCAGACTATTACATTTCCGATTTTTTCGATGTCACAATGTTTTCTTGTGGCCACTATTAAAATGTGTCTAATGAAGTGTCCGTCTTTTTTTGTAGTTTATAGCACCGATTTTTAGGTAACGTTTTCTTGCAATAATTATTGTGTTGATTTCTCGGTTTGTTTGTGATAAGCATACCCTTCTCATCAGGAACTACTTTCTGGTGTTTTTTTTTATATATGTGCATTTTTTCTTCGATCGTCCTCTGTTTAAATAGTCCAGTGTTTTATCAATTATTCAGCTGATTTAATGTTCCCGTGTATCTTGGACTGTTTAGCTGACCTAATGATACAGTGTATCTTGGACTGTTTAACTGACCTAATGCTTTTGAGTATCTTAGACTGTTTAACTGACTTAATGCTTTTGTGTATCTTAGACTGTTTAACTGACTTAATGCTTTTGTGTATCTTAGACTGTTTAACTGACTTAATGCGCATGTGTCTTAGACTGTTTAACTGGTGTAATGTCTCTGTGTATCTTAGACTGTTTAGCTGACTTAATGCTTTTTGTGTATCTTTGACAGTTTAACTGACTTAATGCGTTTGTGTATATTAGACAGTTTAACTGACCTAATGCTTTTGTGTATCTTAGACAGTTTAACTGACCTAATGCTTTTGTGTATCTTAGACTGTTTAACTGACTTAATGCTTTTGTGTATCTTAGACAGTTTAACTGACTTAATGCTTTTGTGTATCTTAGACTGTTTAACTGACTTAATGCTTTTGTGTATCTTAGACAGTTTAACTGACTTAATGCTTTTGTGTATCTTAGTCTATTTAGCTGACCTAATGCTATTGTGTATCCTAGATTGTTTAATTAATGTAATGTTTCTGTGTATCTTAGACAGTTTAACTGACTTAATGCGTTTGTGTATCTTAGACTGTTTAGCTGACCTAATGCTCCAGTGTATCTTAGACTGTTTAACTGACAATGCGTTTGTGTATCTTAGACTGTTTAACTGACTTAATGTTTCTGTATATCTTAGACTGTTTAACTGATTTAATATTTCTGTGTATCTTAGATGTGCTCTCTGTTTTAAGACTCGGTCTTCGTGTCCCAAAAGAGTTCAACCCTGCACTGAATTGAAGAAACGTTTCGACATGGAAGGGCATGACTTTTTTTTTATCGCTTAATTACATGTGACGAAACTTGGGCACATCATTACATATGACGAAATCTGGGCACATCATTACATGTGACGAAACCTTGGCATATCATTACATGTGACGAAACCTGGGCGCATCATTATACTTCTGAATCTAAACGAACATCCAAGCAGTGGAACCATACGCAATCACCAGCACCCAAACAATATAGGACAATTGCGTCAGCAGATAAAGTGATGGCGAGTGTTTTCTTGGATAAATTCGACATAATTCATATTGATCTTCTACCCTGTGGTGCCGCTATCAACAGTGAACAGTACTTACGCATTTTGAGTGATGTGCATAACCTTCTGCAGTAAAAGAAAACGGCCTGGTTTCATCATAAAGGGCATTAGGCTCCTGCAAGATAACGTTCGACCTCATACGACTCACCGCACTTTGTACCCACTGCAGCAACTCGGCTAAAAGGCATTGCAACATCCATCTTACAGTCCATACCTTGCGATTTCCAACTGTTTTGGACCCCTGACAGAATTTCTGGAAGGTCAGCATTTCAGCAATGATGACGAAGTAGAACACACTGTCCTGGATTGGTTCAGACATACAAAAAAATCTTTCTACGCTGAAGCTTTTCAAGCATTACTGAAAGCTGGAATAAGTGCATAAACGTTGCAGGAGATTACATCGAAAAATAAATAGTAGTTTGTTTAACTGAAAAACAACAATTCCTACAACAAAGTCCCGGTTTGGCTTGAACGCCCATCATTAGCATTGTGTCCAGGTTCAGTGCGCCATTTCCTAAACATAGAGCAGTCCTATCTGACATTCTCAGCTGTCTGCGCTGCCCGTCTGTACTTATACATGGATAAGGAGGCCAGTTTTAGTCTGTCAATCTGGTATGCCATGTTGTCATGTGGAACAGGTTCACTTTCTCCGGTCAATCAAGACAATGATGGGATAGTTGTTTCTCTATTGGTTTACTTCGGTTCTGGCTTTTATCCATGTCTTCTTGTCTTGAAAGGTGAGTGTTTGCTTTTTGTTTTTTGTTACGCCTCTTTTGCTGACATGTCTGCTCTCTATTTCCTGGTATTCCACAGTACCATGATATTCACTGTAGTACTACCCTTCTTCTGGCATTAATTTCGGCTAAGGCTTTCTTAAGCACTGGCAGTTTTCATTCTTGGCTGTATGCATTCGCCTATAACCTAGACACAAAGGTGTATAAACTAGAACCAACCCATGCACAATACGAGTCCTTTATTGAACTAACAAAAACAGATCTATAGACTCCATTTTACCGATACCCTGAAGAACATAGCATATTTCTTCTCTTAATGAAGACTCAGAGCGACTCTCCTTTGCCTTATATCACCCAAGGGGTGCACAGTACATCAACCAACCCTCGCCAAGCAGTTCTGTCCCGTACGATCGTTTCCCTTCCTTCCAGCTTTTCCCTGTTTTCTTTACTTTCGCCTCCAGATCTCGATTCTGTGTATTCCTTGGCCTGCCTATGCCTCTCCTTTCTTGTGGGTTCCATGACAGGGATTGCCTGATGAGGCTGGCCTAGGGCTTTGTTTATGTATGGCCCACCCATCTCCACTTTCTTCCTAAGATTTCATGTTCCAATTTACCTTGTCCCGCTGTCATCCACAGTCTGCCGTTTGTAACTTTGTCAAACCATTTTATACCAAGAATCTTTCTCAGGAATATGTTGACAAAACCCTGCAGTCTCCTGTCTTTGCCTTTGGTCATCCTCCAGATTTTCGCTCCATACAGCAGAACTGGCTTTACATTTGAATTGAAAATTTGTATTTTTGTCTTCCATTTTATTTCCTTAGAGTTCCAGTAAAAAAATAAAATCACTATACAAGCAATACTAACAACTATGTAAAAGTGACCACTTCCCTGGGGAGTCCATCCAGGTTGGGAAAGACCTCCTACGTGCCATTTCAGACTCGAAAACAGTCAACTGGCCCAATCAAGTGGAACATATGGAATGAAACAAAACAGTAGACGCGTCTGGAAACTGGATTTAAAGTAATGACCCAGCGAGCGCTCCTGCAAGCATGATGCAAGTTACCCCCAACTAAATAGCCCGCCAATTACTGCTGAACGGGGTGAACATCTAAACAAGAGCAAGACAAGATCAAGCAGAATTGGGGGGAAAAGATAATGACTTACCGGCGACACACTTCTCTATAAAGGGATTAAATGATGCAATACATCAATTGAAAAACAATGTAACAGCTGACTCTGATGATATTTAAAACACAAAATTTACAAACTTTTTATAAAAAACCATCACATGGCTGCTAAAGCTTGTTAACACATGCATCGAATACATGCACATCCCTAACATCTGGAGGAAGTCTCACGTGGTTGTGTTGATAAAACCAGGGAAAACTCAAGAATGTTCTATCTGTTTGGTTACTGCCATTTGTATAAGAATTTTGAAAAACTCATTCTGAACTGCATTTCCCCCACACTAGACAAGAAACTGATTAAACAAAAACGAGCAGGCTTCGGCCCTGGAATGTCACGTAGCAGCCTTAAACCTGAAACAACTACACGAGGATGGGTTTGAATGCAAGCAGGTCAAGGTGGGATGACTTTTATCAATCTAATTGCAATATATGACACTATAAACGACCGGAATCTGCTGACAAAGATATAAAGCAGTATTCTATAACAGATTATTGCGCCTCACCACCAACCTCGTCAACCCATAATATGGCACTTGCAGAATAGGTGGTTCTATGTCACTTGCAGAAAGGGGTGGCAGGGAAAGTTAATGGCGAATGTAAATGAAACTGTCTGGTACAACGACGCGTTCTAGCACCTACGAGGGATGGTCGAAATGTTTTGCAATTTAATATAAAAGAGTCAAGACACTTACCTGGAAGTTGGTGTGAACTTTAGCCCTTCTATTTATATTCCCCCTGCAAGGCGATACACTTCTTCTATCTTTTCGTTCCCTTCCTGATGTCCTGATTGTTGAACTCCTCTCTATGGGCCCAGGACCACTTCTCCAGTTCAGTAATCACGTCCTGGACGTCAGAAAAACGTCGTTCCCGAAGCGGATTCTTCATATTTTGGAACATGGTGACGTCATTAGATGTCAAGTCCATTGAGAATGATAGATGGGGCAGGATTTCATACCGTCATGTTTTCCTGACGTCCAGAACTTGTTTACTGAACTGGAGACGTGGTCCTGTGCCCAGGTGGAGGAGTTCTACTATCAGGACATCGGGAAGGGAAAGAATACAAAGAAGTGTATCGCCTTGCAGGGCGAATACATAGAGAAGGACTAACGTTCACATCAATTTCCAGGCAAGTGTCTTGCCCCTTCATACTGCAGTGCACAACTTTTCGACTATCCCTTGTATGGTGTACAATAACTACAAACAAACCATAAATATAGATGCCGAGGGGACACAATTCACGTATGCCCTCGACAAAGCAGTGACTGCCCAATTAAATGGTTCTGAAGAAGTTGAACACAAACTGAGAAGCGCCATTGATGCTGTCGCTGTATAAAACCAGAAAATAATCTCTAACCAAACTCCCTGTAAAATCCAAATATGTGCTTTCCGCTCTGAACTGAGAAACAAAATGAAAATTACAGACAAAGTTGCAAGGACAGGAGCTGAAATGCGGCTCCTAAATACCTAACTGTAAAGTTGGATTGCACACCGTCTTATACGCTACACTACTAGGATACACAACGGAAGATAAACGAGAGAAATCATTTCATCCGTATATTGACTAGCACATCATGATGAGCACAGACAGATGTCCGCCGAACATGAGAACTCCTCTTGTGATTCTCTTTAGCTGAGCACGCCCCTACAGTTTGGAAATAGCACGCGTGCAACTGATTGGTCCAGCAATAAATGAGACTATAGCACGCGTGCAACTGATTGGTCCAGCAATAAATGAGACTATAGCACGCGTGCAACTGATTGGTCCTGCAATAAATGAGACTATAGCACGCGTGCAACTGATTGGTCCAGCAATAAATGAGACATGGCGGATAGTTATAGGATATCTAAAACCTACTCCGGGTGACAAAATACCCCAAAATCAGCGTAGAGGAACGACCTGATGCACGATGATTTGCTGCATCAGAAATCGAAGGCGAGAAATGGGTGAACCACCCTAGTCATCCTAAGTTTGGAAACCCCAAATGAAGTGCTTAAGATTGAAATCTAGAGGAAATTTCTTAGTCACTACAGACTAGACTCGGAAAACCTCGCATCGAAAGATGGATTGAAGTGACCTAGGCTCCCGGGATCGATCAGCTCGAGTAACCTGTGCATAGACACAACTTGCCTTATACAACATGGCAGTCATTAGATAGACTCGGAACTGGTGTTTCACAGTTCAGGAAGAACTTTAAGAAATGGGGATACAGAGATTAATAGACCTGCGACTGTAGAGCAACACAAGACCTAGACCATCTGAGGAACTGCTCAACAGGGATTATGTGACCTGAAACTGTGGAGCAACACAAGACCTAAACCATCTGAAGTTCTGCTCAACAGGGATGATGAGACCTGCGACTGTAGAGCAACACAAGACCTAGACCATTTGAGGAACTGCTCAACATGGATTATGTGACCTGAAACTGTGGAGCAACACAAGACCTAAACCATCTGAAGAACAGCCCAAACCTTCTAGAGGTGTGCAATATGTTGAGGAAGAAAAACACTTCATCCCACGTGATCGAACTTTCGAAATTGTCATTGTGTCCTTGTCATGGAAAGTAGCTAAGTAATTGTGAAAGACGTTCAAGATATCCACAAAGTACATATTCAGTAATGTATGAGAAGTGTATATGATCTATATTATGAAAGTGTATCCATGTAAGGATATGTATAATTGTGCATTGTCAAGTTCACACGCCAATGTCAACAGCGTATACATCCATCAAATTATAGAATTCAAGATCATTTTCATAAATATTTTGATAGAGCGTAAACGCGAGAACGCCTATGTTGAATGCGTATAGTTTGGTTTGACTTGGCTTCGTTCTCAATCTCCTGCTACCAAACCCTGAAAGAACTTAAGTAGCAGAATGTAGTCCAGAGAACGGAATGCGTTGTGTCGTAGTTTACAGCTTGACTGCGATATTTGCATCTTTCGGTCCAACACATCCGACTTCAGCAAGAATATTTTTACTTCCGGGTTAGCATTCCCTTCTCCGTAGCCAGTCTTCTCTGTTGCAGCCTGTTATCCAGGATCACCACGTGGAGGTGTAGAAGGGTCTTGGCAGCTCTTTTTCGCTGGCACTGACGCTAGCAGTCAGCTACGGGTCTCTGCCCGCTGCAGCTCATGCGCTCCTCAGCGACTTGATCCCGAATGCGTATAGTTTTAATAAGCCTGTGATTCGGTTCCACTGAATACAATTTTTTTGCGATTTACGTTGCACTGTTTCGTTAGGCTTGTGGCCCCGTGCATCCGATTTCAACAGGCATTTCTGTAGGGATACCCTCCTTAGCCTTTGGCTGTCCCCATCCTATCTGCAAGGCAGCAGTTGTTTGTGATCAGAGTTGTCTCTCTTATGGAAGTTGTCTTACAAGACTGACGAGTCTTCACTACTCGTGTCTATAGGATGCGGTAATGATATATGAGATGTGATATATGATATGGACTATATACTGGTTTGTACTAACCCGGAAGAGAGGCAGTCCAGTGTGTCTGTATACCAGGATCGTCACGTCCTGCCAGAAACGTATCATGTGCATGTGGCTGGGGTACCTCTTTGCTCCCTTCATTTTCTCGGCACATCTTCAGTGATGGTACGCATAGCATTCCCCGCCACCTGGGAGGTTGACACAGTAGGGCAGATGTGCAATGGCCGCTAGTCTGCATCTCTTCTGCGTCCATTGGTATGGCTGATAGCGTACAGAGGTAGAGATCAAGGCAGAAGTGCATTTAACCAGGGTACAAGCCTGGTAATGTCACGTAGATGTTGTTCGCCTAGTGTGCGGACAGATCTCATGGTCATTGGTTGAGTCTCGACAGTTCACAGTGAGGTGGCTGCTCTACTGTTTTCGACACCCCGACCAAGAACTAAGTCTTATGTTGGTGGTTTTGCACCCCATCGTCGTATAAGGTAAATAGCAAGCAGCTGTCCGCCCGCTTTGATCGGTGGACGGCAGAGACCTCTTTCTGCGGCTCTACCAGATAGGGCTGGGGCGCGAGCCCCAGGTCCCGAACATGTAGGAGCCTCCCATTGCAGTTGTGCTGAGATTTTGGGCGGGATTCCGGCTTACAGGTGTTCGGCCGTAATCCCTCACATGGTAGCCTCGCGCCATTGGCTTATCAGCCTGGTACGTGAACCAAAGTGTCTGCGGCTCCTCTCGAATTGAGCTGGATTTCCGTACCAACGCCCTGTCATTAGAAGGGTAAAACTGACCTGTCTTCAGATGGTCTATTTCCAGCACCCGTTCACTATTTGACCAGACGAATTAATTGAGGGCTTTTGTTTGTCAATGACCAGGTATTTGAAATCTGCGATTTCTGCGGGGTTAAACACGATTTCCGTAGCGTTCTTTCATTAGAATGTTAAAGAGCTAACTTGTCTTCCGTGAGTCTAATACCAGCACACGTTCATTATTAGACCCAACGGAAGTGCTCTCGATTTGTCAGTCGTTCTACAGTATTGGCGTGTTCAGTCAAATTAATCACTAGGTTCCACTCCTGGTGGTGCCCTTCCGTCAATTCCTTTAGCGAACACTAGATGCGAGACAATCAAGTTACCGAGAGGATAGCCCCAGATTTTCGAGGGTCTAATTCCAGCACCCGTTCCATATTAGACCCAACGAAAGTGCTCTCGGCATGTCAATCATGTCAGTGTTTGGCCGTGTTGAGTCAAATTAAGCCGCAGACTCCACTCCTGGTGGTGCCCTTCCGTCAATTCCTTTAAGTTTCAGCTTTGCAACCATACTTCCCCCGGAACCCAAACACTTTGATTTCCCGGAAGCTGCCCGCAGAATCATCGAAGCAACTCCTGCGGATCACTAGTCGGCATCGTTTATGGTCAGAACTACGACGGTATCTGATCGTCTTCGCGCCTCTGACTTTCGTTCTTGATTAATGAAAACATTCTTGACAAATGCTTTCGCAGTAGCTCATCTTGCGGCGATCCAAGAATTTCACCTCTAACGCCGCAATACGAATGCCCCCGTTTGTCCTTGTTAATCATTACCTCCAGTTCCGAAAACCAACAAAATAGAACCGATGTCCTATTCCATTATTCCATGCACCATTATTCAGGCAGCCGAGGCCTGCTTTGAACACTCTAATTTTTTCAAAGTAAACGCGCCGGCCACCCAGGACGCTCAGCGAAGAGCACCCGTGGGAGAGAGCCGGCAGACGGTAGGGCAGGAGACAACGGGCAGTGAACCGGCGCGAGCCGGACCGCCCGCCTGCGCCTGAGATCCAACTACGAGCTTTTTAACTGCAACAACTTTAATATACGCTATTGGAGCTGGAATTGCCGAGGCTGCTGGCACCAGACTTGTCCTCCAATAGATCCTCGTTAAAGGGTTTAAAGTGTACTCATTTCAATTACGGGGCCTCGAAAGAGTCTTGTATTGTTATTTTTCGTCACTACCTCCCCGTGGCGGGAGTGGGTAAGTTGCGCGCCTGCTGCCTTCCTTGGATGTGGTAGCCGTTTCTCAAGCTCCCTCTCCGGAATCGAACCCTGATTCCCCGTTACCCGTTACAAACATGGTAGGCATATCACGTACCATCGACATTTGATAGGGCAGACATTTGAAAGATGCGTCGACGGCAAATGAGGCCATGCGATCAGCACAAAGTTATCCAGAGTCACCAGTGGGGACGCCGCAACCCCGCGAGGGGAAACGACGATTGGTTTTGAACTAATAAAAGCGCTCTTTCCGCGAGGGTCGGAGCTTGGTAAGCATGTATTAGCTCTAGAATTGCCACAGTCATCCAAGTAGGATCGTATCATCTAAGGAACCTCGACTGATTTAATGAGCCATTCGCGATTTCACCGTGAGACAGTGTGAACTTAGACATGCATGGCTTAATCTTTGAGACAAGCATATGACTACTGGCAGGATCAACCAGATATCTGTCGGAGACGTACGTAGCGCACACACCGGTCGACGGAGGACGGGTGTGTAGAAAGCCTCACTGGGACGGCCGCAGGGACCGACTGACGGAACGGACGGACGGTTGTTCCACCCGTCCCTCACTCCGTCGACCTAGGACCGCCTGACAGGGGCCCCTACACGCACCAGACGACAGACCGACCGGGCTCGCTCGAGGAGGGATGGCAGCGCTCTGTGCAGAACGGATCCCAACGACCTGGGCGATGAATTTCACTGGGACTAGAGACAATTTGGCCTGCCGGCCTGCCCTTCTCCCGAGGGTTGGTTTCCGGGAGAACACAGGGCCTTGAGGCACGATTCCTGCTTTCCATTTGCCGGTCACAAGCTCTTTGCGAGAGTCTGACCACCAGCGAGACGAACTGTCGAGCTCTGCTATAAGCCTTAGATAAATCACCACCGACTGACAAAGTTTCTCGATACGGACCAGAGCAGCGTACCTCGGTGGAGGAGACGCTAAAGAAAACCGCATCCCGATAGCTCAACGGGGAAAGGCGGGCAAGCGTTTTCCGCAAGCCCGCGCTATCGCTCCACCTGGCGGAACTGAGATCGCTTTACGAACACTGGTTGAAATTGAATCGCGGCGGCGAGACAACTTTTTTTTTGCGTACAAAGAAGAAGAATACAATTTTGTTTAATGTTTTATTTTGCTATCGTCTTATTTATCTATTCCCCAAGGCGGTGTGCGTTGCACTGTGGTTTTTATTTTTGCTCCTGTTGGCCCAGTGCATCCGACTTTAACACTTGGGTAACGGCCGGTGCTGTGATGGAGATCGAACCCAGCACCTTCGGTTGTGAGCCGTGTCACTTAACCATTAGCCCACGCCGTCTCCCACTGAATACTATATAAAGCAGGACTTTTCATCTTTGCCCTTCCTGTTCTTGGTATGAGATTAAAAACTGGGGGCGGGTGCAGTACAACAATAGCTAGAGTTCAACTCTTGCACTCATCCCGGATGCCTTTGATTGTCATTGCGAGTTTTCACTGTACTGACGTGACAGTACACTTTGGAAAGTGCATGTCACATGATACCGCATAGGATTGCCAACTTGGCATTTCCAAAGCAATTCTAGCGCGTATTTTCACACGTATTTTCACACGTATTTTTCAAGTTTTGCCATAGTAATATACGATGACAATAATGCAATACATTTTTTTTTTGGAAGGGCAGTGAAGTGTTCGGTTTTGTTTTTTAATAAGAACGATATTTGGCTGTTGCCCATTTTTTAAATTGATGCTTGGCTTATTTTCTGTGATGTGACGTTTTTTTTAAACCTTTTTGGCGACCCCGCTGCAGCTGCACACAGCCATTAAGATTAAATTAGGAAAACCAGTGATCGCAACAGGCGAACTTTGCCATTAGATTCCGTATAGAATGTTGTGCAATGATTCTAACTTTAGTAGCTGTGGTGTAAGGCAAAACATACTGATCACACATGTTAGTCAGGGTCAGACAAAATGTACTGGTCAAGACCCTCACCTCGGCTTCCATCTCTTGAAACGGGCTGTTTTCATGGCAGCCTGGCTAACGAGATGAGGAACCGACGTGATCTCCGTAGTAGTGACGCGCAAATAAAGCGCGCATAGCACAACCGCCTGGCGACCCTGGTCCACCTTCATTAGCATGTGCGGAATATGAGAAAACATCCTTGATGATTTCAAAAGACTGTGACAGTTTTTTTGCATACATACCACACTCTTTTCCTCGGTGCATTTTTAAGTGACTGGAAAAGTATCCCATACTTCTCCATCACCCTATTCAAAACTTTCTCTTCGTCTAAACACGCTAAGTTGAGATGCTCACCGCATTCAATATTCTTCTAGAACATCTGCCTTAGAGTAAAAACAGGTGCATCCATTCAGGTCAGGTCATCCGTAACCGGTGAGGTCGTTGGAGCACAAAGGTGTACCCCTTCAGATCAGGTCATCCGTAACAGGTGAGGTCGTTGGAGCACAAAGGTGCACCCCTTCAGGTCAGGTCATCCGTAACCGGTGAGGTCGTTGGAGCACAAAGGTGCACCCCTTCAGGTCAGGTCATCCGTAACCGGTGAGGTCGTTAGAGCACAAAGGTGCACCCCTTCAGGTCAGGTCATCCGTAACCGGTGAGGTCGTTGGAGCACAAAGGTGCACCCCTTCAGGTCAGGTCATCCGTAACCGGTGAGGTCGTTTGAGCACAAAGGTGCACCCCTTCAGGTCAGGTCATCCGTAACCGGTGAGGTCGTTGGAGCACAAAGGTGCACCCCTTCAGGTCAGGTCATCCGTAACCGGTGAGGTCGTTGGAGCACAAAGGTGCACCCCTTATCCTTGCGGAATCCGAATTGGCATTTACTGAGCTAAGGTTAGCAATTGGTCGCATTTTCTTTTCGATAAGATGTACATATATCTTCCCTGTTTTACTTCGGAGCTAAATGCTCCAAAAGGTGTCACATGTCCGCTTTGAGACTTTTCCTTACCATGGGTTTACTATTGAAGCCCGTAGCCAGTCATCTGGGACCCTTCGTTTCCGCCAAGTCGTTGTGAATATCCTGTAAAGTCACATCCAACATGTCTCCTATCATACTTTGATTGCCTCGGTAGAAGTACAGTCTTCACCAGTAGACTTTGTCTTTGGACTATTATTGAGTACTCGTCCCACCTCATGAACCAGTGTGTTGGGTTCTAGGTGGTTCGTGCGGCGAGGTATGAACGTCGTTTACTCAACTGTACCACTTGGGTTAAAAAGGTTGTTGAAGTATTCATTCCAACGTGCCCTTCGCTTGGGCCCTTCGATAATGATCGATGTTTGGTTGCAACTATTGTCCCTTAGTCTCCTCGCTTTGATGTTCTTGTAAAAGTCTATAGGATGGGACCTGTATCTGTTTGAGAGATCATCGGCATACTGGGTTCAGACTTCCTGCATAACACCCTTGATTTTCTGCTTATGTCTTCTAACAGTCTAGTAAGAAACATAATCGGATGCCACACTTCCCCCTCTTCCTGAAGTGAACAATGTCTTACATAATGTAGTTGCATTGTAAGGAAACGTTGGCATCTTCACGCCACAGGGTTGTTCTGTTTGTTTTTGCCACCTAATATGTATTAAGGGTTTAGTTCCACATAACTTATTTAGAGCGTTGGTCATTGTCAGTTTCAGAGAGGTCTATGCATTATCTATTGTGTTGGCATCTCTGTCCAGTGTCTCATAAACGTTGGTCACAGCATTCATTAAACGTTGCCTAACATACTCGTCTCTAAGTTTTTGGAGTTTGTGGTCTTGCTTGTATTCTCCCTTTTCTGGCAATTCCACGTTGCAGAGAGACGTGTCAGAATGACATATCTGGGTATTAAATGAAAGGTCTTTGGTTGTGTCATATTAGAATACAATATTTATGTGAGGACATTGCGGTGTCGTTCCACCTATGCAACGTCTTGGTTAGGCTTGAAGACGGTGTTCGGTATTAGCCGATCGTGTATCGGAACGCGTTTAATTCATTTAGATAGAGTAGAACACCTTCATATTCATGGCTTAGCAACGCATGTGGGGACGGCGTGGCCTAGTGGTTAAGTGGCACGGCTCACAACAAGAAGGTGCTTTGTTCGATCCCCATCACAGCACCGGCCGTTACCCCGGGGAAGCAAACCCTTAGAAAATGCAGGAGGAAGCAGACCCTTACATAAAATGCATGCTGAAGTCGGATGCACTGGGCCGACAGGCGCAAAATAAAAAAACCACAGTGTAACGCACACACGCCTTGGGGAATAAATAAATAAGGCGAACGCAAAAACAAAAAAAACAACAACAAAAAAATGGCTTAGCAAATATCTCCATTTATTCAGGTGAGTTAAAATATCATTTTTTTCGTTTTGCAACAACAACCAAATATACTTTTCCATGTATTGGTTATAAGCCTTCTTCTTCCTCTTTTCCTTTATAACATTGAAGTATGTCAATCATCAGACTGAGTAGTCTCGTGTAAAGACGTCGGTCTCGAGTGCTGGAGGTAGCGAGTTCAAATCACGGTGGAGACCGGGAATTTTGTTCACGTGAGCTTTCTAGTATTTCCCCGGATCTCTGGGGAAGTAGAGATCGGTCGCCCGTGTGCGGTGTCGCGCACGTCAAAAAATCCCTCAGCAGTTGGAAATCGAAACGAGTAGCTGCCGAAAACGGATGTGTCGCACTGAAAAGTGCAAATATTGCAGTCAAGCTGTAAACTAGTGACACAACGCGTTCCGTCCTCCGGACTAAATCCTGCTACTTGTAAAACCCTGTTCATGACTTGGTAGCGGGAGATTGAGAACGAACGCAGAAGAAGAAGATGAAGAAGAAGAAAAAGAAGAAGAAGAAGAAGAAAAGAGTAGGCTTAACGGCCGTTCATCGTGCAAAATTCAAAATTATGTTAAAAATGTACCCAATCTATTATTAGATCTTTGCCCGTGATACGGAGTTCGTGCATTGTTCTGAGATTCTCCCAAAAACATTGAGAAGAACAGAGCACGTATGGGTTAAACCGTGTGCAATAACGTTGATTGTTCAACTAATCTAAACTAAACTAAAAAATAATCAGACTATAAATCGAGAAATGTAATATTTATCACAGATACAGTCTCATATATATTACCTCCGGACTACATCCTGCTACTTGCAAAGCGGGAGATTGAAAACGAACGCAGAAGTAGAAGATTAAGAACTTATATATTACATACTAACTCATAACATTATACTTTTCATGAGCGGAGGTTGAATCAAAACTGTCTTCAATAATGATAGTGCTAGACTTGATTACAGTTTGGTAACCATATTTTGATACATCGGAAACAATCCTATTTTTTCTCATTTTGTGTTACATCCATACTGTAAATAGATGCGAAACGTAAACGCTAGGGCTTACACCTTCAATAGTGTGGTTACTCCAGCCATGGTATGTGGCTACGAGGTGTGGAACCTACGGACAGCTGATGCAGATAGACTACGCAATGCCCAACGAGCAATGGAGCAAACAACATTGAAGATTTCCATTCGAGACCAAATTCGCAACGCAGAGATCAGACGTCGAACTTCCTTCTCTGACATCATAGATGTCACTCTGTTACGAAAATACAGATGGGCCGGCCATGTGGTGCGCATGTCAGATAACAGATGGGCTGGCCATGTGGTGTGCATGTCAGATAACAGATGGGCTGGCCATGTGGTGCGCATAGCAGATAACAGATGTACACGTAGAGTCGAGGTGGCCATACAACTCTATCTGACCTCGCGGGCGACCGAGGATGAGATGGAGAGATGGCATAGTGGAGGCCCTGTGCCCAACATTGTACACCAAGGCGAAAGAGAGAAATGAGTTTACTCAACATGTGGCTACCTGGCATCAGACACACGTGCCTGATTGAATACCAGGATTTTGAGATTTTGAAATTTGAGATTTGTCATTTGTTTTAAATTTATTTTTTAATATTTATCACCTACCATGCAATACATTTTTTTCTTGTAAAATTCTCACAGGTCTCAGTCGCACATGAACAGTTAAATTCTCACAGGTCTGAGTCGCACCTGAACAGTTAAATTCTCACAGGTCTCAGTCGCACCTGAACAGTTAAAGGGCAAAACATGTGCAGTTTATGGACCAACACTGGGGAGGGGCGACAAACGTCTGGCCAGGCAAGACATACTGATCAGATATTTTAGTCAGGGTCAGGCAAAATATTCTGACCAAGACTACCACCTCGACTTATTCGCAGTTCTCCCTTCAAACGGGATGTTCTTCTTGGCAATCTGGCTAATGCAGTTGGGATCGACGTGATCCTCATAGTAATGTGACACGCAGATAAAGCCAATCATATCACAACCGCCCGGAGGACCACAGTACATCCTCATCAGCGTGTTCGGAATGTGAGAAAAGCTACTGTAACCTGCCATTTAACGCCCTTGTCAGGGCAGACACCAAATAAATTTACTAATCGTGAGTTTTTACAACAACAATAACAACAGTAACAACGTCAACCAACCCTATTGACGGTACATTTAATAACAAAAGACGGCAGCTTGGAAATTGAAATCAGTAGGAGCGTAGGTATGGCCAATGCGGTATTTACCAACATGCAACACATTCTGACATCCAATTATACATTTAAAATTAGAGTTGTCGGGTATATGTGCACCGGTCACTACTTTATGGAGCAGAAAATGGACACTGAATAACAAGCTTGAAAAGAGAATCGAAGTCTCCGAAATATGTGTTTATAGAAGATTATAAGAAAGAAAATGTGGAGGTATTGAAAACGTTAGGAATGAAAAGAGAATTAACGACTAAATTCAGGATAGGACAGTTAAAATAGTTTGGCTATTTAGCATAGCGTTACCTCCTTGTTGAAGACCAAACTAGAGTGTACAGGGGAAGGCAACCGTCAAAGAGACAGACAACGTTTTAAGTACGCGGATAACATCAGGAGATTAACTGGGAAGAGCCTGTTAGAATGCACCATTACGTAAAAAGAGAGTACACGTGGGCTCTACTGCAGCCAACCTTCGATGCGAAGATGACACTTGAACTTAACTAAGTTTACTAACATTGCATAATTGAGCATAGAATTGCCATTATTCGTGTCCTTATGTTACCGGGTCCCGACATCGAAGAAAAAGAGAACACCACTGTAAACTGTCTTTCATGTTGTAAGAGCTTACACCATCCTGTAGAGTGTAGATCCAATTAACCAGGACACAGATACAAAAAACAACGAATACACTCAACGGTAAATGATTTGTGATTAAGTGGAGTCATGTCGTTGTGATTAAGTGGAGTCATGTCGTTGTGATTAAGTGGAGCCATGGCAAATGGTTGTTCTGTGTTATATTAGAGCAGGAGGAGCAAGTGGACAATCGGTCGGTTAGTTCACCAGTTCTCAGGTCATGAAGCATGGAATCAAACCACAGGCACGAATAACTATTTTTTTCAGGTAACGGGTGTGTGCGTGAAAACGTAATGGCTGCACACTACATAGGGGCAGCCAGTGCAAGTGACCTTTATTCCTCAACGCTGTATATCAGTAACACTCCCCCGCCAACTAACCCCAGCAGAGGAAAAACGTAGTAATGATGTATACGTGGGTGTATGTCTTTGTCTTTGTTGGCTTGTACTTCTACAGGGGCGAATGCTCCTGTGCAGGTTCCAGCTCTGGTGTCAGCTGGATATAGGCGGGAGGAGGATTTCCTGCTTGGCAGGATAGGCTCGAGCAGCTTATTACTCTGCTGCGTTAGGACAAGTGCTGCAGAGGGGTTAACTTAACCGATGTGCGGGTCCATCTTAATAGACTAAATAAAACTAGAGCAAAGTAGACCCGTAGCTTGTTAGACGTCATCTATGCTGCTCTTAACAAACCATTTAACCATGACCAGTGTTATGCCCTGTCACACAGTTAGTCGCCTTTTGTGCGTATGTGTGTAGGTAATTGTAGTATGTCTCTGTAAATGTTGGAAGTTGCACTATGTGTGCGTATGGGTAGTTGTATTATGTGTGTATGTATTGAGTTATAGAATGTGTGTATTTTGTAGTTGTATTATGTGTGTATGTGGATAGTTGTGTCATGTGTATATTGGGTAGTTGCATTATGTGTGTATGTATAGAATTATAGTATGTGTGTATTTTGTAGTTGTATTTGGTGTGTATATATGTAGTTGTAGTATGTGTGTATGTGTGTAGTTATATTATGTGTATTTGTATGTATCATGTGTGTATTTATGTATGTGGGTGGTTGTATTATGTGTGTTTTGGTAGGTCTATCAAATGCATGAACAGTTATATTACACGTATACTCAAATCTCTTATAAGACCCTCATTGAGTGGCTATTGCCCCGTTTTAATCTTATGAACACGGACGCGTGGGCTAGTGGTTAAGTGACACGCCTCACCAGAGGGTGCCGGGTTCGATCCCTATCACAGCACTATCACTGAACTGGGCCGGCAGGCGCAAAATAAAAATCATAGTGTAACGCACACTGCCTTTGGGGATTAGAGAAATAAGGCGATCGCAACAACAACAAAAATAATTATATGAACCATACAAATGTGTATCTAGCACCACTTTCCGTGCCTTCTGTCTTCCCACATTGCTCTCCTCGAATTCTTCGTCCATCAGTCCCATTGCCCCAAACTACACCGCCGCCACTGCAGTGCCGCATCGTATACAACGCATGAGACAGAGGCATTAAAGGCTGCAGTAGAAGTATGCTGACAGGCGAAAGCAATGAAAGCCAGAAAGTCCTGTTTACAGATGTCATGTCCGTGGTTACAGCACTAAAAAGTCAGAAAAATACAGAACTTAATGATTTAAGAGCAGTACTCTGTCAACTATGCCAGCAGTCCGCACCAAAAAGTGTAGTGGCACAGTGGGTTCCATCCTACTGTAACATTCTTCTTCTTCTTCTTCGTTCGTTCGTTCTCATTTTCCCGCTACCAAACACTGAAAGGGCTTAAGTAGCAGAAAGTAGTCCAGAGAACGGAATGCGTTGTGTCGTAGTTTACAGCTTGGCTGCGATAATTGCACCTTTCGGTCCAACACATCCGAATTGAGCATGCATTTTTTGAGTACCGGGTTAGCATTCCCTCTTCGATCCCTTCTCCTTAGCCAGTCTGCCCTGATGCAGCCTGTTATCCAGGATCACCGCGTGGAGGTGTAGAAGGGTCTTGGCAGCTATGGTTCGCTGGCCCTGACGCTAGCAGTCAGCTATGGGTCGCTGACCACTGCAGCTCATGCGCTGCTCAGCATCTTGATCCCACTGTAACATGCAAGGCAACGAGGAGGCAGACAGACTGGCAAAAGAAGGTGCAAGATTACCACAACCAGATCCTAGTGTGACCTACGAATAGTCCAAAAGGTTTATTAGCGCCAGATACGGGGCCAAATGGGAAGCAGAGCATACTGACTACACAAAAAATTATGCCTATTACCAGTTGAACAGAAGAGAGCAGGTCGTGGTCTTCAGACTCCGCACAGGCCACAATAGACTGAGGTACCATCTATTCAATAAACTGAAGATAGGTGGCACTGACGAATGCACCTGTGGTACAGGGAAAATGACCGCTAAACATCTGCTGCAAAATTTCCCGACATACGAGGGCCAGAGAAAGCACATGTGGCCATCACCAGTGCCAACACTAGACAAGCTCTATGGCAGTGTCGACAGCCTCAATATGACAGCTGCTTTCTTCGAACAAATTCAAGTTCACATCTGACAGCGTACGAAGAAGAAGAAGAAGAAGAAGAAGAAGAAGAAGAAGAAGAAGAAGAAGAAGAAGAAGAAGAAGAAGTAGTAGTAGTATACAACGCATACATGTAATCTCGTTAATGTTTCCCTGTCTTCAAACGTATCCTGCTGTCTCTTACTTGGCAGGAACTTCATAAAAGGCGACTAGAGAAAGCTGTGCCTGGGTTTGGCAAGCTCTTCGTGTAAAGCAAAGTGCTGCAGAAACCACCACAGCAAAAGCATACTATGTGTTTTGGTGGAGTCTTCAAATGGGAGGTTTACTGTAAGAATAACTATTTACTCCGTCGGAGTGAAAATGGGTCTCAGTTTTTGTTTTGTATTTATTCATGGCATGCACTACCCGAGGTTGCATTAATGTGCTGCGCTGGTGTCCATATGTAAATACATTATGAACACTGTAGAGACTATCGGAATAAAACATACATATAATAGTGTCTGCTCTAAAGTGCTTATAAATCTAACACGTACCATTAATTTTACAGATGTCGAATACGGATTCACATTCTGGAAACGTAATCATTCCAAATGTGAGTTATTTCAGGAGCGAAGCAGTGATTGCGCGAGATGAGAATAAAGAACGTTGTGTGGCAGGGAAACCTGTGAGTCAGAATGTGAAGTGTATGAGGTGTATTCACTCATATTTTATATGTGTGGCATGTGGTATGTGCAGAGTCATACACCCATTGTGTAAGCAAGGCTTTGGAGATGTGAGGTATCCGTTCAACCTTGTTATATGTAACGCTTTGGGAAAGCAGGGAACTGACTCATGCATTGTTCATGTAAGGATTGGGAGATATGGGGTAATTTTACACACATTTTTTATGTAACGTCTGGTTTTCGTGGGTTGTCGTGTCTTTGTTAAAGGTACACGTACATGTGTGTATGTATGTGCGCACACTCACTAGGTGCGTCCATTGCTATGGGTTCAGTCCATCGCTTGTCCGAAGTCTAACCGCTAGCCTGGACTCCAACATTTTATCCCTGAACTTTCAGGACATAAATGTGTGCGGTATTCATTCATATATTTGCTATGTAAAGCGTGGAATGTGTGGGGTATTCTTTCACACATTTCTATGTAAATCGTGGTATATGTGAGGTATTCTTTCACATATTTATTTGTAGAGCGTGATATGTGTGGGATATTCGCTTAAATATTGTATAAAGCTTGTGATAAGTGAGGTATTCACTTATACATTTTATGTGAAAGACTTGGATATGTGGAGTATTTCTTCACTATTTTATATTTAAAACATGGGGTATGTAAAACTTTCGCTCATACATTTTCACAAACATCCCTTATAGTATGTATCAGTTTAGTGGTTATCTTGGACAATTTACGTTACATTGTAACTTGACATTTAAAGCTACTCAAATGTTTAAGTCATAATACCGGCTGCTTTTGATATATCATCCGGTCTGACGTAACCAGGAAGATCTTATTCGTGGTTTGAAGATTAGTTCATGCACACAAGGGGTATTTTGTATCGTATTTCAGTCAAATGACATTGGTTCATGTGCACTGTCTTTTAAATGGTATAGTTTGTTTACTTCTACAACGGGACGTAGAAGCAATCTATTCTTTTTCTTCTTATAGTTTCTACAGAATAGGCATCCGGCCCGCTGTCCAATCCTTCTAAGTTGTTTATTACGATACGCGTAGCAGATTAGTGCCATTATACAATGCTAAGTTACAAATCCAAGAAAAGTTAGCTCATGAGCTATGTGGACACAGTAAGACACATTAGAATAAACTTCAACTTTGGGAAAATGAACCCCAGTATGTATATGTTTTCCAACACTAACGAACTACAACACTAATTTAGATTGCTAACCAAGTACTCAAAACATTTTTGCTGAATTCGGATGTGTTGTAACCAAAGTTGCAGATATTGCAGTCAAGATGTAAACTACGACACAATGCAGTCCGTTGTCTGGACTACATTCTGCTACTTAAGCCTTTTCAGGTTTTGGTAGCAGGAGATTGAGAACGAACGAAACCAAGCCAAGCCATATTAGAACGAGTTGAAGTTTTTGAATGAAGAATTCAACACCATAGTCAGTGATAATGAATATCTGGCTCAAGAAGAAAATTCAAAAATATATTCTTCTCCATTTGATGGAACAAACTCCACTTTCTTTGCATATGGAAGTAAATGAAGTGCATAAGATCTCAGTCCTGGAGACAAAAATCAAGGATGTTTCAATACCTGACTTTTATAAGAAATATCTCACAGAGGACAACTTTTCGAAACTCACAACTTGTGCTGCGAAGAGAATAACGCAATTTCAATTTCACAAACATGGCTGGAGGGATCGCTGGGTTCATGGCTGAAGGGATCGCTGGGTTCATGGCTGGAGGGATTCCTGGGTTCATAGCTGGAGGGATCCCTGGGTTCAAGGCTGGAGGGTTCAGTGTGATCATGGCTGGAGGGTTCCCTGTGTTCATGGCTGGAGGGTTCCCTGTGTTCATCTCTAGGGGGATCGCTGGGTTCATGGCTGGAGGGATCCCTGGGTTCATGGCTGGAGCTACGGAGATACCTGGGCTTATCGCTGGAGCTACGGAATTCGTGCGTTGTGCAATGCTCTCGGCAGACGGGATCTGCGGAGAGAGACGGAGCCATATAGGAAAACCCGCGGCGATTAAATGGAGCCATCGCCTTTAACCTTAAAGGGACATATAATAAACTATCTGCACTTGCTGCTACCTAATTATTATAATGTTAACAAAAAGTTACTGAACTTCTTTAACATCTATCATTATATAGTACAGGACACGACAAATCCGGAGCGCAATAATAAAGAACCAGTTAACAAGCGGTACATTGAGAATATGGTGTTACGCCCATGTTGCTCTTCACCAACGGCACACTAGGGATGATGTGGTCAACAAAATGGCGGCCTCCTTTACTTTCTTATATTATTCTGGTTATCAATGTTATAGGTAGGGTTTTCCTATCAGAAAAATCTCGCACCAACTGGGGACCGAACCCGAATCGCTTGGCTGGGAAGCCAGCGCACTAAACTTCTTGCCCATGGGGCCTAGAAATGTTGCTATAGCGTCTAACAAATCAGGACTAGTGCCATATTTACCTTTAAAATCCCCCCCTCCCTCCCCTTCTTTGTGAACGTTCCTTCTTATCTTTATTTTTTTTAATTTGCCGATTGCAACTATATTTGTCTAACCTCTCTCCTCAAATGACGTTTACACAGAACTTCAACTGAATATTCCGGTCAGAAGTTGTTTCTACGTCTGTCTTGTGTGACTTAACATTTCTAGAACGCATTTCCTGTTACGTGATATAAATGATCTTGTAATACAATGCATGCCTTTTCTTCCATTTTACTTTGCTAGAATAAAATTTTAAGTGATTTTAAGAAAAACATTTTTTTTAAATATTGTTTCTGACAGACCAGAATATTAGCATTTGTATAACGTACCGGTCCAGCTGTTGAAAAACGCTGCGTTATTCAATACTTAATTATATTTGTAAAAATATGTGGCCAATGAAAATCTGATAAGTCCGTCAAGTAAAGTCACAACAGAGTTAACAGTATTGGTTATAGTGTTCGTGCAGGGTCATTTCTTAGTCATGTGACGATCTATTATACCCAGCTGTACGTGTGGTGCCTGGAGTTAGGGAAGAAAAAGTAGAGCATTGAATCGGATATGGCACATCATAAAAGTTGAGACGTTGTACAAAGCAGTTTCTAACACTTACATTCCAACAACAGTGTTTATGTGGAACTTAGTCCGTCATGACAGCATTACAGGCACTGAGAAAAGCAATGATCTGAGACCCCGACCCACCCATTCACGGCAATAACAAATATAAGATGTCAATAAAATGAAACCTTCACATACTTTTGGTACTTCCAACTTCTGCGTCCGCGTTCGTACTGAAACAGACGTGTGTAACGAGTAGTGTCCAAGCACTGGTTTATGCGTCCTGATATCGCCCAATGGACTACGGTCTGGGGTGGAAAATGACGCGCCTCCGACAGTAGAAACTAGTGAGGCAAACATCTCAGCAAAAACAAAAACAAAATACATATATTGGAGGCACTTAGAGGAGGCTCACCCTGGGGGCCACTCTTCCGCTTTTCTCTTACCTCACTCTGTTTCATTTGACTCTGTCCTACAGTCACACCCTTGCACAACTTTCACACGCGCCCTCGTGGTAAAGCCCTTCCATTGCAATTTGGTTGGGCTAGCTTCTGATGGCGCACAAACCTAGCATAGGTACATACAGATGCACACATGCATCCAAGCACTGGTTTATGCGTCCTGATATCGCCCAATTGACTACGGTCTGGGGTGGAAAATGGCGCGGCTCCGCCAGTAGAAACTAGTGAGGCAAACATCTAAGCAAAAAAAAAAAAAAAAGTAGTTTACAGCAAGTCTGCGATAAATCAAATGTTTTGGCACAACAGATCTATTTCAGCTGATTTTTAAAATATATTTGGTTCTTGGAAATACCTACATTATTGGGGCCGAATTTGCCTTCCCTCTTCGAACACTAATCTCTTAACTAAACTGCATGGCTGTAGTCTCTTTCCAGGACCGCCACTTGGAGACGAAATACGGGTTTGGTTAGTTTGGCTTCACTGACCCTGATGCAGACAGCCAGCTATGAGTCCATGGCTGCTGTCAGCTTATTCACTGCTGCATCCTCGGCTCAAGTACTTTCAACAAAGTCAATATTTAAACTTTGTAAACACAAACATTTTGTGAATTGAGGATTGATCAATGTATTTTGTTTTTGTTAAATGTTTGCCTCTCTGTATTCTACTGGCGGATGCACGGGCCTTTCCATCCCAAACCGTTGTCTTGTATGCGATATCTGGACGTATTATCCAGTGCTATGATGCGCGTGTGCGTCTGTATGTACATATGATAGTTAGGGAATTCTCAGTGGTAAACCCAACCAAAGTGCAATGGAAGGGACCCATCGTGAGAGTCAGTGTGTGTATGTATGAAAGATTATAAACCATATGTCCCTGTTGTAGTATCAGGATTAATCAACATAAACTTTTGGACATTATAGGTCTCTAAAATCAATCGAAACCTTTAATCTTCTTCTTCTTTTGTATATTACGAATGCTCTTGTCCTTGAGTTAACTATTGTTTCTTTTTTCAATTTTTTGCATTAGTGAATTCAAACTGATAATCACCATTAGTCAGTTAGGGAAGAATTTGTAACAGTTCCAAGCCGGAGCATGAACGTTTAGGGCAGAGGTAATGTGGTCGGCGACTCTTGAAAACAAAGGTACCTAAATGTGTGCCAAGGTCACTCACCGTCTCGATACAACAGGGGAAAACAGGGTTAGGGGAAAAATGTGTTTACGGGTAAGAGGATAGGTGCTGACACTGGCGTTCCGATTTGGGTAGTGTAGGATGAGTGACAGACAAGAGGCCACACCCCAGAGCCATCCGCCCAGAGATCCATTGGACTGCCCTAATACTGCTTGAGACTATATAATACTAGACAGAGTGTAGCTCAAGCAGACTGGCCATGGAGTGAGAGCGAGAGATACAGAATTTAGCTAGGAATCTGTTTGGCTCACCGACTTAATAGAAGGGTTATTGATATGCTGTTTTTACCAATGTGTGAGAACAGGGTCGTTGAACTAGCATACGCCTTCGAGGCTTGGTCAGTCGCTCTATAAGGTGTGTGTTGGGCGCCCTGTGTCTAAGACAGATCTAGATGTATGTGTGGTGTGTGTAGACACCGAGGGAACGAGGTATGTGCTGAAGAGTTACGCAAGTGTACAGATCGACTAGGAAGGATCTGAATATGTGTGTGGTGTGTGTGTAGGCACCGAGGGAACGATGTATTATGTTCCAGAGCGTGTGTATACGCAGATCGATTGAGTTTGTGATCATATGTGAGAATACGTTGAATATATTGAATGAATTATGTCCAGATCACCCACCTGAGGGGATCTGAGTGTCACAGAATACGAACGTGAGGACGAGTTTTTGAGGGTGTGTTGAGGGTGCAGATAAGGGGAGGGGAGTGTGCGGCTAGAACTGGGTTGGACTAGATGGCATCAACATCAATAGCTTATGCTTATAAACTCCAATTATCTATTTAGATAAGTGAATGATGTGGATGAGGAAAACATAATAGATAGTGGAAACCTGGACTCTGCTACAAATTCACTACAAAGCCCCTAGAATTGCGTGGGATATCTAGGCAACTGTCCAGTGCGCTCATTCGTTAAGACGGTATTTCGTGGCGACTCCCTTATGTTTTCAGTATTGCCACCGTACGAGAGTCTGAGTGCAGGACTGATTAGGGTTAGTATTTCTCAAGCAGCACCTTATTTGCTCTACTGTACCGACATGCTCCAGTCTACCCAACTGTTAAATGATGTAAAGATAGAGAAGGCAAGTCATCGAGAAAGAAGACTGATTATCTCCACCACACAAAATCTGAGGTCTCGTGTAGTGAGGTCTCGAAAAATTTCATCTTCCATCTGCATGGGAGTTATCTTTTTGCTCTTGTTTGCCTATATTCACCCACCGCACTCAGGTTGCGCTAAGCAAACGAAATATTTTAACTTTTTCCTGCCTGACTATATGCAGTCCAGTCTGAGTTTAGGTTGCGCAGAACCATCTGGAAAAGAAAACCGCTCGCCTCGCACGGCTAGACTAATCCAGTGAATCAAGTCTGACGTTGCCAGTGCATAGTGATTGCGCAGTGTCGACCAGGGGTCCTCAACCAGTAGGAAAACGTTTCCCCTCCTAAACTTCTGGATGGGGGGGGGGGGGGAATTTTGGATTAAATTGAGGAAATGGGGGGGGGGGGATTGTTTGTTTCAATTTAGGAAGGGGAGAGAGGATTATTCTTTACTTAAGTTTGTTGCTGTTGTTGTTACGGATACAGCAGCACCCGGGCTCACGCCCTACGGTCCAATGTCATGTAATGGTACCTGCATGTGTTTATCAGTTGTTTTCTAGTGCCATACAAAGTGTACCATTTATCTAGCCACGGAGGAAGAAGTATTTTCCTAAAATCGTTGAGCGCTGAGCACTCAAAGAGATGATGACCTACGATGTCATATGCGTGTGTATCCAGCTGGCACTCAGAAGTATATTGTTAGATTCTTTTCAGGTGCGTGTTTCGTGGGATGTGTTGGGTTCTCAGTCGAAAAATAGGGCTGTATTCCTTCTTTGTGAGTTTATGATGTTCTTTTGATTGGGGCTTGCTCTTGCTATATGTCCCCTTGTCTTCCCATTGCATTTCTTTTCAGCCAAGTGTCTTTGTTTGCTGCTCTTATTAGCTATTTGGTTGTTTGTAAAGTTGTTACTGTATGTGGCTGTTCTTATAGTGATTCCTTCTTTGCTAGTCTGTCTGCCTTGCAGGGATCCAGGGATCCAGTGCAGAAATATTTTTACATCACGGGAAGTGATAATGTTGTCCATGTCTAGAGATATTTGGATAAGGTCAGATCTACACTGACCAGCAACTTCTAATCCTTGAAAGACATTTATCAGATCTGTCAAAATGACAATATTTTGGGCCTTTGAAAAAAGACATTAAAAAGCTATCCTCAGATGGTACAAAGCGGTTTTAAGTGCAGTGATTTCAGCTTCATAGTAGGGGCAAACCTCCCCGCAAGCATCAGACAGCTCATCAAATTATCCGTCTGTGTATTCTATATAAATGCCATAATCTGCTTTAACGGTGACTTTAAATGCAGATCCATCCGTATATACATGCATCCAATCATCGGGATAGGCATCAATAGTTCTTTGAGCTGCTCGCGTGAGAGTGCTTGGATCTGAACTTTTGGTTGTATTATCTATTAATTGTGTCAGTATTTCTGGTGTTTTAAGGAATGTTTGGGGTGTTATATCTTTCAAAACTCTCTGTAGCTTTTGTCTTCTATCTTCTTGGAGATGGTATCTGTCTTTGATTTCATTAACATGGGGAAGTTCAAACTTTTGTTTATTTCTGCTTTTTGGCTGCCAGTTTCCACAAGATGTATGTTGGGATGATCCCGTTTCATGCTATCACTTCGCTCATAAACTTCCACAACTGCTTTATCCCTCCGTATCTCAAGGGGTTCCACTTGTGTGTGGATCTCGCAAGCTGACGTTCGTGTTGTCCCAATTGCTCTACAAATGAAGCACAGAGCATTATTTTGCACCCTGTCCAGGGATTCCAAGTTTAGATTTTGAACAAGTTGTTATAATCGCACTCTTTTATTATATCGCTGTGCGCACATAATCAAGGTATAAGCCTCTCTATCATTGTCTGATCCCCATGATGTACCAGCAATCCTCTTGTTTATTCAATCCAATGTAAGTGCCGTTTCCACAATGAAGGTTGACAGTAATGGATATTCCATTCTTTATCTCTCAACCTGGTGGTACACACAGACAGTTTTCTGCTCGTCCATCGGTTTATGTTATCCTCCCATTTGTAGTGCTGCCTACTTTGGTGCTCGACTACCTTCAACCTTCCCCTCTATAAAGCGTGGGTTATTAAAAAAGCTTTGTGTCTTTTAATTTGGTCAGAATATATGATGTAGTGGTTCATTATGTCTTTCAGCAGTTTCATTGTCACCCCAAATTTGTTCAGGACTTCTACATGTGTTAGGTCTGTTTCCTTGAAATGTGATCCATTCTTCTGTATATCCACATCTCCAGACTATATCTATGATATCTTCTAACTGTTTTTTCATTGTCAAAGTCTCTGCACCATGCAGTAGTGTTGGCTACATATACCACTTATGTTAATTAATTAGTTATTAACATGTGTTTCAGTGTGGCTCCTGAAATTGAACGAGAGAAACCTGAAAACCATCTTAGACACCCAATTTGTGAACACTAGGAGCAGATCGTAAGACCCAAATCCAGGTCTAGTTTCTTTAAATCAACAAAGAGGGGATGGCGTGGCCTAGTGGTTATGTGGAACGGCTCACAACCAGAAGGTGCTGGGTTCGATCCTCACCACAGCACCGGCCGTTAGGCCGGGGAAGCAAACCCTTAGAAAATGCAGGAGGAAGCAGACCCTTACATAAAATGCATGCTGAAGTCGGATGCACTGGGCCCACAGGCGCTAAAATAAAAACCAAAGTGCAACGCACACCGTCTTTGGGATTAGAGAAATAAGGCGAACGCAAAAAAAAAAAAAAAATCAACAAAGCCCTTACAGTTAAGCCCCGAAAGTCGTCATTGAATTATAGCACGAAATGATACCAGAATCCAGCGATCGAGCTTCAGAGGGAACCTGCCTCTGAACATCACTTGCCCTACTCACTTTGGAAGACAATAAATAGACTTCAAACAGGCGTATCACAATGTAGGAAGAACATGAAGAAACAGGGTCTCTCGGACGGCAATAAATGTGAACGCAGTGCGGTACAAGATCCAGGTCACCTGATGATTTGTTCCAACCTTCTGAATTCATATGACGAAAGCGACATGTTGAAGGTGAAGAACAGGTTAGTTCAGGTCGATGAACACTGGATGAACATATATGACGTAGTGCTTAGACATAGAAAGTAAGTAAGTAACATTTGTTTAACTGCTTTTATTCAGGTTTAAAATCCATTTACATTTTCACTTGCTATTAAGTTTGTAAAAATACTATCAAAATAATCCAAGTAAATGTACATGTTTATATTTTTTAAATAACATTTTCAATCTTATATGCACAATATTTGAAATGCAACTTTTGAGTCAAACAATCACAGAAATATTGAAGAGGCATGGAATGATATAATGACATTTAGTACACAGGGTGCATGGGGCAAACAAAGGTTGGAGACCGCTGATGTAACTGTATGCAGACAAGTCTCTCTACGCGGGAATTGGGTGCGCTGACTGCTTTCTGGGACTAGTTCACGAAGTAACATTTCAGTACGTACACGGCACACGTGCTATCATTTGAATCTTACTATCTAGCTATTAATGTATCTCCAGTGTGTCTTTCTGTGAGGACCTGTGTCAACAGAGCAGAAAGGTAAGAAATTAGAATATTGTGTTAGACGAAATGAATAAGGACTAAATGGTAGCAACATATCGGTTGGACCAAATTTATGCCGAAATTTCAATCCTGACCATAGATTGTATATTATTTATTCTCACATTGTGATCACTAAAACAAAACGCAATAATTGTGGTTATACATATTCTACATGTTGGGGCTTAGTATACTACACTGAAGTCTATAACGCTTCATTCCCGACCAACGGTTAAGTCTGCTGCAGGATACACTTTATAGTTTTATCTTGTTACACAATTTTATAGAGAGACATGATCTGATCAACCAGAGTTATTCATTATATTTTAGTCTTTTTATTACAAGCAAAAATAAAGTAAACACACTGGCGGGATTTCAAAGATATTATTCATCAATGATGACAGAATGTTAGATGAAAACGTGTACGTTTAAACATTTACAATACATGTTTTGGAATTTACCAAAGCTTCTAGACAGGGAATCGAGTCCTTCGAGGCAAGATGTTACAGAAGGGTCCTCAGAGTGCCCTGGACAGGGGAGGGAGCAGATGTGGACATTCGGCGGGAGTTGAGCATAGAGGAGAACTGGTTTATCAATTCCATTTTGGCTAGAAAATGCAAATGCTTTGGTCACATCAAGAGGCACAACGGTCTTGAGAGGACGGTGATGGAAGGTATGGTGCCAGGCAAAAGAGGAAGGGGTAGACCAAGAAGACGATGGCACCAAGATATCCAGGAGTGCCTGAGTATGACAGTGGCGGAAGCTGGAGTTTTGGCAAGGGAACGAGTTTCTTTCAGACAGACTGTGATGGGAGCGACGTTCTACAAAGGATATGCTACATGAGAGTTTTGGAATGATGCCTTCCATCTACCAGCAATCTTAACATAAGAAGACATTTAATACTAATAGGTCAAAAGGGCATCTTAATGTGTAAAAACAAATCATCGTTGATAAAGATAGGCAGACAATTCATTTTCTAGTTGTGATACATTATGTTATTAGAACTAATCTGTCTTGTAACCTTGAAATAATATCTACATACTGATTTTGTGCTCAAAGACAACTGAAAGAACTAACCTCACATATTAATATTTCCAGATAATATATGTTCTTTCACTGCTATCTGAAATAAATAATCTCACATGTTATATTATCCACATAATCTGCATTAAGAATTAAGTCAAAGAACTAATCTCACATGTTATGATACCCACATAATCTGCTTTCAAAACCTAATACTATTAGCTCAAAGAACTAATATCACGTGTTATTATATCCAATAATTTGCATTTAATTGCAATTGAAAGAACTAAAACCGGATGTGATATTCACATAATATGTTCTCAGTATAACTTGACAGTACTATTCACATATGTTGTCAGTAAAACTTGACAGAACTAATCTCACACGTTATGCTATCACCATAGTATGCTCTATGCGACAACTAAAACAACTCATCTTTCCCCCTTTGTTATGCTATCCAACGAACATACTATCACTGTCAACTTGAAGAACTAATTTACAATGGTGGTCTGACCTCAACTATGTTTGATCACACAGTTCATACTGTTCATAACTAATCTACAGTGTCCTGTCGCCCACCTATTATTAGTCTTCTCTGAAAAACTAGCAGAAATAATATCTCATGATCATTGATTCGCATCTTGTAATTTCACTGACAACGCAAATAACTAATCTGCCATGTAATTGTATCAAAACATTGTAATTTCACTGACAACGCGAATAGCTAATTTGCATGCAATTGTATCATTACATTGTAATTTCACTGACAACTTTAAAAATCCTAATCCATCCTGATATTTTTTTCACATATTAGACGAGCATATTTTCACTGATAACTAAAAAGGCTATTCTATCCTGATATTGTATTCACATTATAGTACAAGCGTACTTTCACTGACAACTTTACAAAATTTTACCTAGTCCATCCTGATATTTTATTCCCATATTTATGTTATTGTTTTTGCCCATTGCACTGAAACTGACAATTACATCACTTAATTTTATTATGTTATTGTATTTCCCTATTACAATGAAACCTAACCATTGGCACACATTCCCTCTTGAATGCTGATTATCCTCTTGCAATGTGACACAATACATTCGGCTCAAGACTTACGATTATTGACTTGGATCGAATTTTGACTTATGATAAACACCAGACTGATGTGGCATCTGGAAGAAAAACGAATACTAATTCCACAGCAAGCAGGCTTTAGACAGCACAGATCCACTGAGGACCAGGTCATCCTCATAGCCCAGGAAATAGAAGATGCCTACCAGGCACAGAAACACACAGTAGCGGTTTGGGTGGACCTGGAGAAGGCATTTGACAAAGTCTGGAAAGACGACTTAGAGTCAGGCTAAGGAGAAGTGAAGTTTGTGAAAGAATGTACAAGTGGATCAACCACTACCTCAAACAAAGAACGGCCAGAGTCCAAGTACAAGGGCAGATGAGCAAAAAGGTGACACTCGAGCAGGGAGTACCCCAAGGGGGAGTACTGTCACCCACACTCTTCCTGGTGTATATAAACGACATTACAGAGAATATACCAAGAAGAGTCCATAGCTCAATGTTTGCAGACGATCTGGCTATGTGGACCTCTGAAAAGAATCTCACCATAGCAAGAAATCGGATGCAGCAGGCCCTAACATCGCTGGAAGAGTGGGCGAACTCATGGCTGGTCAAAATAAACGAGGAGAAAACCACATACACAATATTCTCGCTTTCAATCAAACCACAAATCACCAAATTAAGCCTAAATGGCAAATTCCTGCAGCCAAACGACAACCCAAACTATCTGTTAGTCACATTTGATCGGCGCATGACATGGAAAAGTCAGATCGAGAGAAACCGAATGAGAGCCAGAGAAAGAATGGCAATCATGAGGAAACTTGCTGGCACAAGCTGGGGAGCAGACGAAAGCATACTAAAGAAACTGTACACTGGAAAAGTGAGACCAGTTCTCGAGTATGGCATTGCGGCATGGACAACAGCAGCAAAGGCGAACTTCGATAAATTTAGCAAACTTCAAAACCAAGCCATGAGAGTTATAACAGGAGGCATGAAGTCAACGCCAATTGTAGAACTTGAAAAGATTACAAAACTGCAATCCATGACCGATAGAAGAGACTGCAGAGCCCAGCTGCAGTCAGAGAAACTCCGAAGACTGACTGACCATCCAATGCACCAGAGACTAAACAATTTGGGAAATGGGAAACTAAAGCGGAGAAACTTTGCAGAAATTGCCAAAGCAAAGATGCACGAAGATCCTATAAACGCACTAACAACACCAAAGCCTATCACTACTGTACGAAAACCTACCTGGAGGCAGGATATATTTCCAGAGGTGGTAGAAAATATACCAGGTATTGGAAACAAAAACTGCCAGACCAAAAAAGAAAGGAGAGATACTACCATAAGCTTTATATCGAAAAACTACCCAAGCATGGACTGGACCCATGCATACACCGACGGTTCTGTAACAAACAGTACACAGAACGGAGGGGCAGGAGCATTCCTAAACCTACCAAATGGCAGAAAAATAACACTGTCATTCGTACACAAGCAATTTCAGAGCGGAGGCAGAGGCACTGAGGGCGGCAGTGGAAGAAATAGTGACACATAAAGAAAATGAAAGCCATACAGTCCTGCTTACAGATGCTCTCGCCGTAGTCACAGCGCTAAAACGCCAGAAAAACACTGAGCTTAATGACTTAAGAACAGCACTCTGTCAACTATGCCAGCAGTCCGCACCAAAAAGGGTAGTGGTACAGTGGGTCTCATCACACTACAACATCCAAGGCAACGATTAGGCAGACAGACTGGCAAAAGAAGGCGCAAGACTACCACAAACAGATACTAGTTTGACGTACGAAGAGTCAAAATGGCTTATTAAAGCCAGATACATGACCAAATGGGAAACCGAACATACTGGTTACACCAAAAACGATGCATATTACCAGTTGAACAGAAGAGAGCAGGTCGTTGTCCTCAGATTTCGCATTGGCCACAATAGACTGAGGTACCACCTATTCAACAAATTGAAGATAGGTGGAACCGACGAATGCCCGTGTGGTACCGGGAAAATGACCGCTGAACATCTGCTGCAGAACTGCCCGACATACGAGGATCAGAGAGAGCAGATGTGGCCATCACCAGTGGAACCACAAGACAAGCTCTATGGCAGTGTCGACAGCCTCAGGATGACCGCCGCTTTTTTCGAAAAAATAATGGTTACTGTCTGACTGCGTACGAAGAAGAAGAAGAAGAAGAAGAAGAAGAAGAAGAAGAAGAAGAAGAATATTGACTTGGATCAGTCTATTTTCGAGCTCAACAGTTAAAATGTATGTGTCTTTGTAATTTATAATTATTTTCTATACATTTTCTTCTTCCCGATGTTTTTTTTGTTCAACTCGTATAGGGAAAGATAAAGATAATCACATAGCAGACACTGCTGTCAGGGATGAAGTGTTAGGGACTATGTGTTATTCTTTTTATGAGGCGCAGTCCTCTTCCGAACTTGTCAACTATATATTTTTTTCATTTCTTCTTTCTCCTTTTCGCTTTTTGTTCTTCTTGTACCTTTCAGCGTCAGGTTATAAACAGTTTTCTTGACCGAGCCCTAGTATGTGCTTCGTACACGAGGAGCTTTACTGCATGTTATTTCTGATATCCATCTTTTGCGTTGTCGGTACTTGATTTTGTATTCGCTGTATCTGTGTGGCATTGCTTTCTGGGGAAAACTATCTCGTGTTTGACTATCACGTGGCCGAACCATTTTGTTTATTGTCTCTTGATGAGGTCTAGCACTGGTGTTGTACCTACTTGTCTCCTAATATCTTCGTTTCTGATTCCATCCAATCGTATTACTTCAAGCATTTCATCTCTGTTCTTACTATGTTTATTTTATCTTTGTTTGTTAATGTCAAATTCTGGTACTGATAAGCACAATGTGGGTAGGAATATTGTGTTGTGGAGCGTTCTTTATGTATCCATTGTAACGTGCTTACATAGTAATATTGCGGACATTTTCACAATGAATTTTACATGCTCTATTACATCTGTTTTGGATTTCGCTGCCATCTGCTGATATTATGTTACCGAGGTACTAGACATTATTCATCGTTTTACTTGTTGGTTTTCGTATGAATATTATTATTTTTACTTCTTCTCTTGCAATCGTCATAACTTCGGTTTTGTCAAATTTGAACAAGTCATCAAAAAGTGCAATACATAGTGGCAGGAAGAGAATCCAAACACGACGTAGAGGATGGATGTTACCAATTGTTAAAAAAGATCAGATTATCATACTATTTCTTGGAACTGGGCACACCCGAATGAGACACTACGTGTACAACAAATTCAAGATTGGTACAACCAACCTAATGATACTGTTGTCTGACAAACATGACAGCAACACATGTACTTCAGTACTTCCCCACTAACACAGATCTGAGGACAAGAATGTGGCCCACGTCCACTCCCCCCCCCCCCCACCCCCCTCCAAGAGAAACATGTATTAAAACCCTGAAAAAGACAGCAGCCTTTATTGGAGAATGTTGAGCCCCAGTTTAAATGAGCTATGATCGAGAAAACAAGGAGTTCCTTTCCATTTTTTAATTTTTTTTAATGTTACGTGTTTGCCTCACTAAAAGGCAGCGGGTCTACTTTGCTGTAGTGTTTTAGATTATTAAGTTAGATGTGCACATCAGTTAACCACCCTCCGCTGCACTTGTCCCAGCGCAGCGGAGTAATAAGCTGCTTCAGCTTAGCCCGCTAAGCAGGAAATCCTCTTCCCGGCTACATCCAGATGTTACCAGAGCTGAGACCTGCCCAGGGGCATTCGCCCCTGTAGAAGTACAGGTCGACTAAGATATATATATATATATCTTGTCCAGTTTGGCAGACACGAGGTGTATTTTCTAGATGCAACCGCTTTTCTGTGTACAGTCAAAATTAGCGACACGCAGATGAATCCAAGCGTAGCACAAACGCCGGGAGGACCCCGGTTCGCCTTCATTAGCATGCAAATTGGTGTGACGAAAGCTACTGCAGCCCGCCACCTAACGCTATTTTCATGACGCATACAAGAGTAAACTTACTCATTATGGGTATTCGTGACAACAACCGAACGGCATAACTGTCAAGGAACGTGTATCAGCTAAATAGGTTAGTTGAATGCTGTACGAAACAACGTTCTGCAAAGGACATGCTACTTACGTATTGTACACACGCACTTTTTTAATGTTTTATTTTACGTGTTTGCCTCACTAGTTTCTACTGGCGGAGGCGCGCCTATTCCACCCCAGACCGTAGTCAACTGGGTGATATTAAGACGCATAAACCAGTGCTTAGATATATGTATGCGTATGTATGTACCTATGCTAGGTTTGTGCGCTCTCAGAAGACAGCCCAAGCAATGTGCAATGAAACGTTCTCACCCTGAGGGCGCATGTGAAAGCTGTGCAAGAGTGTGATTGTTGGACAGGGTAAAATGAAACAAGAGTGTGATTGTTGGACAGAGTAAAATGAAACAAGAGTGTGATTGTTGGACAGAGTAAAATGAAACAAGAGTGTGATTGTTGGACAGAGTAAAATGAAACAAGAGTGTGTGGGTGGGTCACTTCCCTAAAATTATAGCAGGTACTGGGGCTTTTCGATTACGGGAATCTTACGAGTTATCTACCATATGAGAAACCAGTGTTCTATCTCCTCACTACTCAAAAAATTGCGTAGGAATAAGTCCAAAACTGGAGTGCAGTTGGCGATGAGCTCTTAGTCCTACCAAGCTCCCATCTTCGATACTTGGAATACTCGTATTCAAACATGCATGTTAATGTCTGTTATCATGTAGCAGGTAGGTATTTTAAACTTCCTGCGGCGTACTAGGCCTGGGGAAAGTTATAAATTATTTGGGTAGATTTTTACTTAGAATTTTGAATTTTGTCCGGGCAGCGAAATCCGTAGGCACGCACGTTAACACACTTTGGTTTGTGCACACACAAAGCCTTGACTTTTGACGAACGAATGCAAGTCCCAGAATTTCACAAAGAAGTTGGTCACTTCTGTGTAATTTATGTTCTTCAGGTTGAGTTACTCTCTCAGCTAGGATTTTTAGTGTAGCTTGTTGCTGTTTTTTTTAAGTTTTTACAACCTGCTGGCGCAATGCACATCGTTCTATTTACTGATCGTTTCCTTTCTCTTCTTTCTGTGGAGGGGGGAGAGGGGAAGGCGGGTTGTATCAGTAAACATGTTCTACCATTTTGAAGTTGGGACGGCTGACATGTTATTAGCCTCGAAAACGAACCGATTTTAAAAAAAAGCAATTATATGGTACATGTCAAAACATAGATTGGGTCAACATGTTGAGCAGTCCGTCTGCTGCAGCGTTCAGCGACCCAAAGCTGAATGCCAGCGAACTAGATGAGCCAAGACCGTTCTACACCTACACGCGGTCTTCCAGGATAATAGGTTGCAATTGAGCAGGCTGGCTAAGGAGAAGGGATCGAAGAGAGAATGCTAGTCTGGTATCCACAAATTCCTGCTGATGCTGGATGTGTTGGACCGAAAGGTGCAAATATTGCAGTCGAGGTGTAAACTACGACACAACGTATTTCGTTTTTCCGGACAACATTCTGGTACTTGCAAAACCGTTTTCAGGGCTTTGTAATGGGAGATTGAGAACGAACGAAGAAGAAGAAGAAGCAGAAAGAACATAGGTTAAGAAAAACCAAAAGAAGAGAGAAATAGAATGATAATACAGCTAGACATGCTCAGAAATACAATTACAACAAAGAGTTCACAAATAGGTCTAACAGAACTGCAGGCCGCCTGGAACTTGGCCATTGGACATGGTCATTCGACGCGACGGGCCCTGGTCGCATAAGCATACTATGGTATTGCATTGTATTTATGTATCCTATCAAAATCTCCGTCTTTTCTTCTGCTTTTATCTTACAGACTTTGTGCTCTGTCCTTGACACCTTCAGAAATGAAAGGAGCTGAGCTGAGGATTATATGATTCGACAGGTCACATGACTTTATAAATTATCCGTCTTTATAGAGTATATAACTTTGTAGATTATATAACTTTATAGATTATGTAACTTTATAGATTATATGACGTTATAGATTATGTAACTTTATAGATTATGTAACTTTATAGATTATGATACTTTATAGGTTGTGTAACTTAATAGATTATGAGGCTTTATAGATTATACGACTTTATAGATTATGTAACTTTATAGATTATGAAACTTTATAGGTGATGTGTCTTTAAAGATTGTGTGACTTAATAGATAACGTGATTTATGAGATTCAGTGTATGTATCTGCGTGTATGTGTTATGTATGTGTGTGTGTATGCGTGAGTATGTGGAAAGGGGAGGAGGGGTGGGGGCGTATGCTAAAACATGAAGAAAGTATTAACCGTGTAAAGTACTTTAAAAGCACTAGAAAAAGTGTTTTTTGAATTTTTATAGGGCATCTGCAAACCTTTAAAAACAAACTATGTTCTTCTTCTTATTATTCTTCGTACGCAGTCAGACAGTAACCATTATTTTTTCGAAAAAAGCAGCCGTCATCCTGAGGCTGTCGACACTGCCATAGAGCTTGTCTAGTGTTACCACTGGTGATGGCCACATCTGCTCTCTCTGATCCTCGTATGTCGGGCAGTTTTGCAGCACATGCTTAGCGGTCATTTTCCCGGTACCACACGGGCATTCGTCGGTGCCACCTATCTTCAATTTGTTGAATAGGTGGTACCTCAGTCTGTTGTGGCCAGTGCGAAGTCTGAAGACCACGACCTGCTCTCTTCTGTTCAACTGGTAATAGGCATCGTTTTTGGTGTAGCCAGTATGTTCGGTTTCCCATTTGGTCATGTATCTAGCTCGTATAAGCCGTTTTGTCTCTTCATATGTCATGCTAGTATCTGGTTGTGGTAGTTTTGCACCTTCTTTTGCCAGTCTGTCTGCCTCCTCGTTGCCTTGGATGTTGCAGTGAGATGGAACCCACTGCACCACTACCCTTTTGGTGGGGCCTGCTGGCATAGTTGACAGAGTACTGCTCTTAAATCATTAAGTTCAGTGTTTTTCTGGCTTTTTAGTGCTGTGACTACGGCCAGAGCATCTGTAAGCAGGACTATGTGGCTTTCATTCCTTTTACCTATCACCATTTCTTCCACTGCCGCCCTCAGTGCCTCTGCCTCCGCTCTGAAATTGCTTGTGTATTTTCCAGTAGCGAATGACAGTGTTATTTTTCTGCCATTTTGTAGGTTCATATTTGCACCTGCCCCTCCGTTCTGTGTTGTATTTGTTACGGAATCGTCGGTGTATGCATGGGTCCAGTCCATGCTTCGGTAGTTTTCCGTGATGTAACTCAGGGCAGTATCTCTTCTTTCTTTTTCAGGCTGGCAGTTTTTGTTTCCAATACCTGGTATATTTTCTACCACCTCTGGAAACATATGCTGCCTCCAGGTAGGTTTTCGTACAGTAGGGATGGGCTTTGGTGTGGTTAGTGCGTTCATAGGGTCTTCGTGCATCTTTGCTTTGGCTATTTCTGCAAAGTTTCTTCGCTTTAGCTTCCCATTTCCGAAATTGTTTAGTCTCTGATGTTTAGTCTTCTGAGTTTCTCTGATTGCAGCTGGGCTCTGCAGTCTCTTCTATCGGTCATGGATTGCAGTTTTGTAATCTTTTCAAGTTCTCAAACAATGTTCAACTTTACTTCGTCTAATGGTAATTATTTAACAGGTAAAAATGAACAGAATAAATATGTTTCAGATACAGACCAGGTTCAGCATGGATAGACTTAGACTGTGTGATATTTATCTGTCTCCGTTCCTCAAGATCAACCTTCTGAGATCAGTACGGGCAGGTATTATTTCCATAACGGCAGATCAAAATAGAATCAGAATTCTTGTTATTTTCGTATTTAGTTTCTATTTTATATTCTCTTTTACTCTCTCTCTCTCTCTCTCTCTCTCTCTCTCTCTCCCTCTTTCTCTCTCTCGTTCACTTCCCGCTCAATGGTAAAACATGTGCAGATTCAGTTTTCTAAAACCCATGTGGAATACAAGTTGCCACGCGTAATATCTATATCAGATGTTACGTTCTGTAACTGATTATCAGTTCTTCTCTTGCATGCGTAAAACTATATGTATTGCTGTCATTGCATAATTAGGAATTATACATGTGTCCATGACGATCAATTCCCTAAAAACCCAATTGTTGTCTTTTGAGTAATTGAATAATTCAAATGTTGCTTGATCAGGCATCTTTTCCCGCCATCCCAAACTTTCCTCTTTGTCTTCATCTATCTTTTTTTTTTTCCCGATCCTAGAGTTGTTACAAGGTTTCCTAAACACACCCTTGTGTTTAAGTCTGTATTTTAAGAAAGTGTATGTTTCGATTTCATTCTAATTAAAAGTGATATTCGAATATTGTCTTCGTTGAATAACCCCAAAGCTGGTCCGAAAACACGAGCAAATATAAGAAAGAAAGACGGAAGTTGATATGCATCTGGGATCAAGATGCTGACCAGCGCATGAGCTGCATTGGTCAGCGACCCATAGCTGACTGCTAGCGTCAGGGCCAGCGAACCAGAGCTGCCAAGACCCTTCTACACCTCCACGCGGTGATCCTGGATAACATGCTGCAGCAGGGCAGACTGGCTAAAGAGAATGGATCGAAGAGGGAATGCTAACCCGGTACTCAAAAATTGCTTGCTGAAGTCGGAGTGTTGGACCGTAAGGTGCAAATATCGTAGTCAAGCTGTAAACTACGACACAACGCATTCCGTTCTCTGGACTACATTCTGCTACTTAAGCCATTTCATGGTTTGGTAGCGAGAGATTGAGAACGAACGAACGAAGAAGAAGAAGAAGAAGATATGCATCTCATCAGCCATTGGTTGATTCTACACCACCTCAAACAGTATAGCACTATCCGATAGAACAAAATATAGACCCATAAAATGTGCTTATACGGAAGAATGTGTCGCGTTTCGTGGAAATAGACAAAAACAAATAGCGACGAGAGTAGGCATAAGAAGATCATTTTTGACAGACAAATTAGGCAAGTCAAATATTTTCGTCACATAAATAACAAAAATACTGTAGCGGGAAGGTTGAAGGTAGGTGAACGGACAGCGTTATAAGTGGGAGAGCAACTTCAAAACATGGACTAACGTCATTCGGGCAGAGTGTGCTGTGAAGACAAAAGACGGCTTAGACGGCACTTGAATTGATTAATCCGATAGCCCACGCGTTCTCCATCCACAACAATTGAGTTTTTTATTTTTTTTGTTATACAGGAAGCCCATTCAAACAAAGTTAGCAAATGTCATAACATTGTCCCAGGCCTCTTTATTGGTCTGTAGCTACCAACCGTACTGAGCATTTGTGCTATTTATCTATATGGGACAATACTTAAGTGGCCACTATTCTCATGAGCAGTTTGTCACAAACATTCTGACTTATGCTCATTCTGTAGCTTCTATACAGTGTTAAGTTGTTGGGACAAGTTTATAAATGTTCGTGGAGTTAACTGTGGATACAATCCTCATTCACCGCTGAATTTTTAGAGTGGGGGCTAAATCCTTCTCAGTATTTTCAGTGCATGTTTTCTGTAATAGCTAAGTTATTATATCTACGTATAATAACTTATTATATTATATCTACGTATGGGATCAATATGCTGAGCAGCGCATGAGCTGAAGTGGTCAGCGACTTATAGCTGACTGCTAGCGTCAGGGCCAGCGAACCAGAGCTGCCAAGACCCTTTTACACCTCCACGCGGTGATCCTGGATAACAGGCTGCAGCAGAGCAGACTGGCCAAGGAGAAGGGATCGAAGAGGGAATGCTAACCCGGTATTCAAAAAATGCTTCCTTGAAGTCGGATATGTAGGACCGAAAGGTGCAAATATCGCAGTCAAGCTGTAAACTACGACACAACGCATCCCGTTCTCTGGACCACATTCTGCTACTTAAGCTCTTTCAGGGTTTGGTAGCGGGAGATTGAGAACGAACGAAGCCAAGCCATATCTACATATAGTATACTATTTTATGACAAGTTAAAAGATCTACATAAGACTTATCCTTGACGACCTAGCCAAGATTAATTCCAAATATCCTGCCGAGCATCTGTTACTTGCGACAAAAGAACCAAGAATCCCACGAACATTTGCTTGCCCTGTCGAAACTTTGCATATTGGATACGTGCTGACTCGTACTGTTCCCGAGTGTGCATGGACGCATGTGTCCGAACTTCTTGAGGTTATTATTAACCAATAAAAGATGATGTTTACTTTTAATGTTATCGATATCGCCCTTAATTTAGTTGCCCATCGCAAGAGATGATGCGACTTCACCAGACAGTTTTTGTTTTGATATAACTTGCGCTGTATTTGAATTATATTGAGAAAGAAGCTTCGCTGGTCATCAACCTCACTATCTGGTTCCGGACTACCTTTGACCAGTGGTAAGACATGAGTCCAGATGACTAGGTAATTCAGGATTCAGGCACTCTGGTCCCACCTCTTTGAGACCAGGGATGGCTTGAAACCTGCGGGGCTCGAACCCATATGAATATTTGAATAACATAGACATGCTCAAATCATTCAGCAGCTATCTGTTAATGATGATTCTGCAGTTCCTAATTAACACTCCACATATTACAGAAGCAGGAGTTAAACATCAAACTTAGTACGAGAAAGGAATATAACCTGAAAACGAATAAGAAGTGTGTACAACCAGCAAGGACCATTAATGGCAATATCTGTTTGCCATCTGTGGATCTAACTTGGAACACTCATGTCTGCTCTGCAGAAAATAACATGACATTTTATGTATGCATTTTTATCCAATTTTCAGATTTCTCTCCGTGCCATTTATTTCTTCGTCTCCCGGCAATCTAATACCAATTTCTGCATGTCACGTGTCACATAGTTCTTGTGCAGCTAATAATGGGGCTAAAGTTCAAATGGTGATGGGACCTCACAGGTCAGCATGCTGGTTATTGTCCCGGTATAATAAGGCTGAGGTCACAGAAACACTGCACTCGTGTCTGAGGGGGATATGGGAATGCCGAAATGAAATCTGCGTGGGATCTTTGTGACTAGATTGTTAGTGTAATATAGTGGAACTGTTAGTCAATATAACTTTTCTCTGGAGAAGTCTTCTCACACAATACTACAGGATGAATATCGAAATGGAAAATAACATTTAATTTATCTCGTTTTAAGGAATCTGTAATTGGACGAAAGACTCAATGTCACAAAATGGTAAATATACCAAAGAATGTGATGCATTTCCTAGAAACAGAAGGAAGCAAATATATGTGATCTGAAAATAAATTGGAAAAGAAAGATGTATATACATTAGAATCAGTTAAGCGATATACATTGGAACTGGTAGATGCAGGATAAATGTAGTTTCGGGTTGTTTAATAGTAATAGTACCTCTCAGACTTAACTTAACTTAACTTAACTTAACGTCTTTATACTGGTTTAGAAGACCCTGCAGAGTCTGTATACAACCAGTTACATTTACATCACCTTGCTCTAAAAGCTATGCGCATCCAGTTTATTCTTAAATGCATTAACTGCCCCTGCCTCCACTACCTCCCCTGGCAAAGCATTCCAAGCAGACACCACTCTCTGACTAAAAAAATATTTCCTAATATCTAACCTGGACCTCTCTTTAGTCAGCTTGTAGCTATGCCCTCGTGTTATTGTAGGTGGCTGCATTTTAAAAAACTTGTTATAGTCTAATTTATCGATTCCTCTGATCATCTTATAAACCTGTATTAAGTCACCACGAATTCTTCTCTCTTCGAGACACTGTAGGCCGGTTTTTCTGAGTCGTTCCTCATAACTGTAATTCTGGAATCCCACTATCATCTTTGTAGCTCTTTTTTGTATTCTTTCTAGCATGTTTATGTCCCCTCTATGATAAGGACTCCACACCTGTACACAGTACTCCAATCTAGGTCTAACTAAAGCTTTATACAGTTTGACGATCACTTCCTTGCTCCTATGTTTAATATTTCTTTTTATCATACCTAACATTGCATTTGCCTTTTTCACTGCTACCTTAACTTGCTCACTCACCTTTCCTGTATGATCTATTATAACCCCTAGGTCCCTTTCCTTATCTATCTTTCTAATATTGTTTTCTCCCATTCTGTAATTATGTTCCATATTGGATCTACCCATGTGGATGACTGTACATTTATCTACATTAAACTCCATTTGCCAGCTTACAGACCATTCTCAAATTTTATCTAAATCCGTCATCAATATATCCACTCCCGCTTTAGATGAGACACTACTGCATAGTTTTGTGTCATCAGCAAATTTTGCAATCATGGATCTCATATCAATGTCCAAATCATTTATATATATCAAGAACAAAATTGGTCCCAAAACCGAGCTCTGTGGCCCACCACTTTTCACTTCACACCACTCAGAGTACTCCTTATTTATGCCCACCCTCTGCCTTCTTCCCGTTAACCAATTTTCAATCCATTTGGCAACTTCCCCACCTATTCCATGTGATTTTAACTTTCGAAATAATCTTTGATGAGGTACTCTATCAAAGGCCTTTGCAAAGTCTAGATAAATAACATCCACTGGCTCCCCTTTATCTATGATTTTAGTAACCTCCTCCATGAATTCTAATAGATTTGTTAAGCATGATCTCCCTCTAATAAACCCATGCTGGCTATTTCTAATTAGATTAAATTTTTCTAAATGCATTACAATGTTTTCTTTGATTATTGACTCTAACAATTTACAGACTATGCTCGTTAAACTCACCGGTCTATAATTTGCCGGATCTGATTTGTTGCCTTTTTTGAAAAAGGGGATCACTCCTGCATCTTTCCAATCCCGTGGAACAATCACTTTTGTAAGTGATTGAGAACATAATATAGCCAATGGTTTTGCTAGTTGGTCTCTAATTTCATACAGCAATTTTGGGTGAATACTATCTTGACCTGGACATTTATTCACTGTCAACCCCTCCAATTTTTTAAAAACCATTTCCTCTGTAATACAGATTGATCTTAATCCCGCTGTAACCATGTCTCTTTGAAAAATATCTATAGGCTCTGGGATCTCGGAGCATTCCTCCTTTGTGAAGACTGTGCCAAAGTACTGATTGAGCAGATTAGCAGCCTCCCTATTCTCACTTATTATTGTCCCTGTATTGTCTATGAGAGGGCCTACTTTGTCTTTCGTTCTTTTTTTATTTCTAACATAAGAAAATAAGCTTTTACTGTCAGTCTTGATCCTCTGAGCAAGTTGTTTTTCAAAGTCTATTTTTGCTGTTTTATTCGCTTTCTGAGATATGTTCTGCTTGTCTAAATATTTTACATATGTTTCTTTTGATTTACCTGCCTCTATATATTTTTTCCATGCTTTATTTTTTGCTCTTCTACATTTCACTACAAATCTAGTTATCCACTTTTTACGCTTGGCGTTTACCTCCCTACATGGAACACATTCCTCTTTTAGCGTTTCTAGAACTGTTTTAAAACTTTCCCACTCCTGTTCAACATCTGTTCCTACAACAATATCTTTCCAGATTATGTGGTTCGCTGCCTCTTTCATCCTCTTAACATCTGCCTTAGAGTAGTTGTATGTTCGCGTGTTTATGTTTACTTCTTTCCCTGCAATAAGATCCCAACGGATGATTTGATGGTCACTTGAGCCAAACAGTTCCCCAACGGTAACGTTTTCAATCATATTTTCCTCTGTGGTAAAAACTAGGTCGAGTATGTTTTTGCCTCTGGTGGCTGCTTCTACATGTTGAGTTAAAAAATTGTCAGTTATGCACTTAACAAAAGGTTTTGACTCTACAAGTGCTTCTGCCATATCCCATTTTATTTCTGGATAGTTTAAATCTCCCATTAATAATAATTTTCCTTTACTTGCCTTTGCTATGCTACTAATCAGCTCCTCATCTTGCTCTTTTTGACTTGATGGACATCTACAGCACACTCCAATCACTGTTTTTTCACCCCCACTTTCTATTTCTCCCCATACACTTTCATTTTTGTTACCACATGATAAATAATCATGATAAATAATCTTTGATCGTTATATTAACAGAATTTATACAGTATAATAAAACGCCACCTCCCTTAGTCTTGTCTCCAATTATCCTATCTTTCCTTAACATTGTATATCCCTCAATTTCAAGTTCACTATCTGCAATCTCCTCATATGTCCATGATTCTGTTAACCCTATTATATCTGGTTTTTCTTCTTCTACATACAGACTATAAGCAGAGGTTTAACTAATACCATATCCAATAAATCAAAGGCGTCTCAGTCTCCATAGACCATGCAGGTGGCGCTAAGAAAGTTTTGTCCAGCTCTTTCTGTATTTCGACACTGTCTGATATGGCAGTAAAAGACGATCCGCGAGTGACAGCTCCTGCCACAGATCGTACGACCTTGTTGAGGAGGCTGTCTTGCATGGCTGGTCCTTGATCTCTTCAGTCTTTCTCTTTTATCTGCAGCCAGAAGACCTTTACAAGCGTCAGCAGATAGCTCGATCCTGGGCAATTTTTTTCCCAGCCCCCGGATAGGATGTCGCATTACTTCAGGTTTCTCTTGTATACCTCCTTAAATTGCAGTGTGGGACGGCCGATCCTTCTCTCCAATGGCTAGCTGTCCATAAAGAACATACTTTGTCTTTTTCAAGCTTATGGCTTATGCTTGCACCTGTCGGCGGGGAATCCATTTCCCAGTCTATGCAGACCCTTCTCACTATTAATCACTAGAACTGCTTCTGTTCTGTTTCTGTTTCTAAGAATCGACGTCACTGCACTCCGGGCATACCCATAGGTGCTCAGTCTCTCTCATCAAATGGCGTAAGGTATGGATGCTGATGGTCCCTGTAGCTCGTTGGTTGTACACGCTCCTGCGCCGTCCTCTCATGCGCCCCACTCCGCTCGAACCTCGTTTAATGTCGAAACTTTGCAGTCTGTGGATTGCTGCTTCATCTATTGCGGTGTCCTCACCCAGCAGGCGGTTATTGATTAATTTCAAACTGTCACTTCTGTCCATCATCAATGTGCCCATGATGGGAGCCCGTGAAGCCAAGATGTCAGCTCTTTCATTGCCCTCAACCCCGGCATGAGCAGGACAGTAGATCCAGGTCAGTGCCTAGAGGTTTGAGGCCTCAACTGCAGCTATCCACTCGTACCTAAGCCATCACTTCTGTACTTTCTGAAGTACGGTTTGCTTGCGCGTCTGTCACGATGACTGCCTTTGTTATAGAAGTCTCAGATATCCATGTCAGTGCTGAGGTCGCTGCTTCCGTCTCCATTCTCATACTGGAGGTTGTTGACATGTATGCCCTACTGCGTTCAGCAACGACCTCTCCTCTCACTCTAGCCGAGAAACCCCAACTTGATGTCCCACTGCGCACGACTGATCCGTCGGTGTATATGACAGTGTCACTCTCCTGGGTGTTCTCAATTATCAGCTGATTTGCCTCGTGCTCTGCACTATCGTTGTTCCGTTCTCTGTATTCCTTGCCTAAGGTTATGATGACTCTCTGGTACTCTATCATTCTATCACCAGTGTGGACCCATTCGCCCCCTTTGGCTATCGTCTCAGCTGGAGTGACGTGTCCGATTGTTGTCTCAGCCTGTGTCATCCATGACGACCCTCTCTTGATTCGTGATCCCTTGATGTCTGAGATACTACTGTGCAGAGGGTGTCGAGTGTCTGTGGTGACACGCATATAGGCTTTGACTTGTGCCAGTTTATGTCTGGATGTCACCGATAACAATCCCAACATGTACCGCATCATCACAATCGGGGTATCTCTAGTGCAGCCCAGAACCAGACGCATACCTTCATTCTGGGTGCGGTCCAACCTTACACACTGTGTTCTTGATAGTGTGAGGATGCCAAGTCCGTAATCGATGACAGACAACACGACCTGACAAAATAGGATGAACAGGAGGCGTTGTTCCAAGTCGGCAGCAGCCATGGTCTTGAGTGCTCCTATCCCTCTCTTGCATCTTTGTACGATGTGGTCAACATGGCAATTATAGGACAGACTGCGATCAAATGTCACTCGGAGGTATTTCAACCTGTCACACCTGTCGATGGTGCATCATCGAACTGCATCATCCGCAAATAGCATCTGCCTAATGAGCATTGACCTCACCTTGTTCCTCGCACGCAGTCGGGACTGGTTAAACAGCCGCCCATCTGACCTGGTGTGCAGATAAACACCGTCCACAGATGTGTCATAAGTGTAGCACACATCCCCGCTTCACTCCATACTTGATGGGAAAATAGTTTGGCTTAGCTTGGCTTCGTGCGTTCTCAATCTCCCACTACCAAACCGTGACAAGGGCCTAAGTAGCAGAATGTAGTCCAGAGAACGGAATGCGTTGTGTCGTTAGTTTACAGCTTGACTGCGATATTTGTAGTATGTTAAGTTATATCAGCTATTTACAGATGATTTATTGTAAGACACTGGTTTTAGACATTCTTGACCAATACACTCAGGCACAAATCTCTGCTCGTCCTACGTTTGTTATCAGATTCCTACAATGGAAGAAGAGCTGAAACACGTCAATGGGTTGTCAGGAGATCTAGCATTATCTTAACAGATGTGAATGTGAGGACAAAATGGAGAAAGTTAGTACGTTCGCTGTGAATTGGATCTAACACATGTGTAACACATTTCTATTTGCGCGCTACGGAATTTTGGGGTGTCGGTGAGAGCGTTAACGTTGCTGTAATTAAATTAAATATCGTAAATAACAAGCCACCCGCGTGGTTGTCTTATCTTGTCGTTCCGTAACCCTAAGAGACCGAAGTGGCAGCGCATCTCACCACTGCTTGTGAGGGAAGTGTCTTGGGCATGTTTATAACGGGCGCCAATCCTCTCTCAGAGGAGTAATCACGTATGGATTTGGTATTTATGCTTAGTCGTTGTAGTTTTCACCATCCTCTCGCCCTCCCCCGGTGTGTTTTCTTCTGGTATGCGAAGTGCTGGTTGTGCATAGGATTCCGAGCGCGAAGGTTTGTTTAAGACCTCCAGCGATAGTGGTTCGTTATGATGTATAATCGTCCTGAGTGCATTGAGGGTGTCCATTAGAAATTTAGCTGTGTTAGGAAGACCTGTATAGTGTTGCAAGTAGGTTAAACCACTTCCACACAGGTTGCCCGAGGCGAATATTCCACATCCGATGGCAAGATCGTGTCACTGACATCGAGGTTCTCTCGAGGGCTAGCATGCCCAGCATCCATGCACTGCTAGAGAAAGCACGACTAGGATGGGCCGGACACCTCGTCCGTATGTCAGACGAGCGGCTCCCAAAAAGAGCTTCTCTACGGCGAGCTGAGAGAGGGATGGCGCTAGAGAGGGCGGCCAAAGAAACGTTTTAAAGACGGTCTGAAGGACTCACTGAAAAGTTGCCAGATAGACATCGACACCTGGGAATGTCTTGCACAAAACAGATCTGACTGGAGAAGCTCAGTCAAATCGGGTGTAGCTGCCGGTGAAGACGACCGTGTTGTGAAAGCCCAGAGCAGACGCGAGACGCGGAAATCCTGAGCAGCGGGAACACCATCCCCTTCTACAAACCTCGTTTGCCCGATATGTAGCAGATGTTTTCGTGCCAGCATTGGCCTGTTCAGCCACATGCGCACCCACACCCAACAAGGGAATCTGTGACAAGGATGATGTCGGCGGTCCTCATCGACAACGATGGACAGCTATTATTATTATAGTGTTTGACATGGTCGCTGCGCGGGATCAAGGACGTCAGTCTTAACCTCGTTTTCACGCCTTTGCGCGCTGTCTCAGCTACGCTGTGACCCGTGTTCACAGTCGTTTTTCGGTGCACCTACCCCAATCTTCACATAGGTCACTGAACCACAATTGTTTAATTAATATGCCCACATGTAGTTTCTTGCAATGAATATTGGCCCCGAATGTGGGCCATCACTGGTATAGGTTTCAATCCTTTTAGTCTCGTTTTATCTCCTGCATGCGCTGTCTTACTGCTGCCTTGATAGACAATGGCCAGTGTTCACCGATAGTTTTAGATTTATCTATCATGGTATTCTCAGCGGCTAACAAATACACCTCACAATTGTTGGATTAATATATGAAAGTACACAATTTCTTCTAGATAATATGGTCCCGAGTGTAGGTTGTCGCAGGTGTAAGTTGTCATCTGTTTAAAGGACCAGAACAGCAGGTAAGAAAAGAATTGAACCATTGTCACTTGCAAGCATCTTGTAAACTGTGCCTATAAATGATTACATGTGGTCAGCAATTTACTACAGAAACCACCATTGCCAGAGCACGTGTCAGTAATTTAATATTTAATAATGTAATAATTAAACCATTTGTTCCTTATGTGTTGATTTGCTAGTTCGGCATTGTTATTTGTATTGTTGTCCCTGATGAAGGCCTATTGGTGGTAACGTAGGTTTTGTTTGTGTTCTCGTCTCGGTGCGGTATCTGACCATACTTATTTTTAAATTTTATTAAACTTAACTTTAAACAACTTTTACATTTCTTTTCATTTATTTTTCTCCAGTAATTTAATACAGGCTTCGCGTAAAAATGTCAGCTGCGTGGGTGGTTGCCCTATGCTTCGAATGGAATGGAAGAGAGACAAGGCGAAGAATTAACAAGTAGATAACTAGCTAAATCCGTAAGATTTTGGACGGGGGAAAGGGGGGGGGTGTGCTATTTGTAGAACCGGAGTTTGCACGAGATCAGTTCCCTTAGATGGAGAGGGCCATTTGTAGATATTGGTGTACATTAGATAAGACGGGGAGGGCCATTTGTAAATATTGGTGTACATTAGATATATCCTGTAAGACGGGGAGGGCCATTTGTAGATATTGGTGTACATTAGATATATCCTGTAAGACGGGGAGGGCCATTTGTAGATATTGGTGTACATTAGATATATCCTGTAAGACGGGGAGGGCCATTTGTAGATATTGGTGTACATTAGATATATCATGTAAGACGGGGAGGGCCATTTGTAGATTTTGGTGTACATTAGATATATCCTGTAAGACGGGGAGGGTCATTTGTAGATATTGGTGTACATTAGATAAGATGGGGAGGGCCATTTGTAGATATTGGTGTACATTAGATAAGAAGATGGGGAGGGCCATTTGTAGATATTGGTGTACATTAGATAAGATGGGGAGGGCCATTTGTAGATATTGGTGTACATTAGATAAGATGGGGAGGGCCATTTGTAGATATTGGTGTACATTAGATAAGATGGGGAGGGCCATTTGTAGATATTGGTGTACATTAGATAAGATGGGGAGGGCCATTTGTAGATATTGGTGTACATTAGATAAGACGGGGAGGGCCATTTGTAGATATTGGTGTACATTAGATATATCCTGTAGACACGTGTCCACCAGACAATTAAATGGATGGATGGAAGTAGGGACCAGGTGTGAAGGCGACCTTTATCAACTTAATACAGTAAATGTTAAGTTAGCCCATGACCTACTTTAGATTACTGTAGGAGGCCATGGGTAACACCATGGCAGACACTGATGTTGGGGATGAAGTGTTAGTGGTTTGAGTGATGTATGATCCATCGTTATTTAGCTTGGTTGGATTGTAAATGATCTTTAACATTGGCACTCCCAATGTATAATACTGACTCCCAAAATCTACTACGTAGGGATACAATAAAACTTATTATTTTATATCGCAGGCATTTTAACAATGTGATTATATTTATTTATGTCACACCTTTTCGATGTGTTAATTATAAGATCTATCAGTCCACTAAAGTTGTTCTAGACCAACAGGAGATTGAAAAGTTCACAAGTTTTGAGCGCCTTGGCTCAATTATAAGCAACAATGGAGACTGACTAAAGGAAGTCAGACGGAGAATGGTTATGGCAAAGCAGAGGTTGAATAAAATGAGAAACGTATGGCAGAACTCTAATAAAATGACGAACATAAAAAACCGGCGAACTTGCATCTTCCAGGTGGCAACATACGGATGTGATACGTGGACCACCAACCACACAAACACTTGAGAAAAAATATTTCAATCTTTTGAACTAATATCCCACAGAAAGGTGCTCAAAATACCATGAATTGTCACAAGGGAAAATGCAGATATCCTTAAAAAATGGATATAGAGGAAAATTGGTAGTAAACAATATCCTCTCCAGAAAGCTAAAATATTTTTCCCATATCATACGTCAAAATGACCTGGAGAGGACGATAATGGGGGGTATGGTGCCTGTAAAGTTGGGCATAGGCCGACCAAGGAGAAGATGGGCACAAGACATCACGGAGGTCCTGAAGATTACAGGGACAGAGACGGGAGTTCTGGCTAGAGATTGAGATTCTTACAGATCAGCTGTTGTGAGAGCGACGTTCTGCAAAGGACATGCTACATTATTAAGATTTTTAAGAATGAAGAATCATGTTATATACTGAGTTCACACACGTGTTCACACAGACACACACACACACACTGTCTCCCTCTTTCTCTCTCTCACACTCATTCACACGCACACCAGTCATAGGCACGCTTATTCACTCAAAATTAGTATTTCCAGAACTTTGAAATAGAGCGGGGGCCGATCAGATTGAGACGGTGATAGAACGGGGCATGATTGTGCTACAACAACCATCAGTATCTGCACCCTTAGCCATTTACTGAGAGGGGTTGAGCACATATAAGTATGCTTCAAGTGCAGTGAAATCGATTCGTATGAACAGACAAGAACAGAACAGTGTTTTAAAATTATGTAATTAAATTCCTTACAGTATACATTGCACAACTTCAATCCGTATGCCCCCTTCCTCCCCCCCCCCTCCTCCCCCTCCCTGGTGAGATACCAAGACTATACGAATTATTCAACTGCTTGACATTACAAATGAAATCAAAAACTTGAAATTACGTAAAGCGAAATAAAGCTCCGTGCCACTCATGGTCCGTGACACAACACTTAATAATGTGTACTTAACCTTCTCCTTACCCCTTGAACAAGTCGGGCCAGGTTGTAGCAATATTTACTTAGTATTCTTGTCCACTGCCCGTCAAGCTGATATGTATCATTCTTTCGTTTACTGGGAGGCCAGTGTGTATTTTCGTTTCTCAGCAACTGTGATGAACCGAACCTAATTGTATCATAATACAAGATTTCTTTATGAAAACTAGCCTTAGCTTTTATCGTGTCAAAATGCAATCTTCTTCTTCTTCTCCTTCTTCTTTGTTCTCAAACTCCAACTACCAAGCCTTGAAAAAGCTTTGCAAGTATCAGCATGTTGTCCAGAGAACGGCATGCCTTGTGTCGTAGTTTACAGCTGGACTGCGATATTTGAAGAAATGACAAATGATATCTTCGTTTATCGTGTGATTTTTTGGGGTCACAATTTGAATATTAAAATCCTCTCCCACCCCCCCCCACCCCCCCCCCCCCACCCCCCACCCACATGCGTTTCTAAATATGTATCCGGTGAATATCTTTTCATTTATATTCAGTAGAATAAGTGTTATAATAAGATTTATGTATGGCCTTCTCAATACAACTTGAGTATTTTGTGTACGTTTTGTAATGAGTTAATATATGAAGATATGTGTCCGTGGGTATATAATATACGAATTTTAATTAGATTATATGTTAAAATATGTGTAAGTGGGTATATTATGTGTTTTAAAGAGCTCATGTGTGAAACTATATGAGAATGAATATATTATGTATAATATATATTATAGTCACTTCATACCACCCCATGCCCCTATAGTCACTTCATGACACCACATTCCCCTATAGTCACTCCATGACACCACATTCCCATATAGTCACTTCATGACACCACATTCCCCTATTGTCACTTCATTATAGCTTATTTTCACATAGATATCACGTGACTCTGAGCACTGTCGTCATAGTTATTACGCTGGAGATAAAACATTTCAAATCCTCCTCGTAAAAAGAAAATGAATTGTTCTTGCAATGATCGGTTCAATACTCAGTCTGGCGAAATCCACAAGATGATCACGAGACAACGTAGATCTTCACTAATTCTTAAACGGCTTGACCTTGCTAAATGACAATTTTGCAGAAGTTACTGTTGCCAACATTGTAAATAAAATTCTAAAGCTAACTCAAACATTTGGAAACAGGTCACCAAGTCTGTACTCTGTTAACATATCACCAGGTCACTATTCTGTTAACAGGTCACCAGGTCACACAACCGTTACTCTGTTAACAGGTCACCAGGTCACACAACCGTTACTCTGTTAACAGGTCAACAGGTCATCAAGTCTGTACTCTGTTAACAGGTCACCAGGTCACAAAGCCGTTATTCTGTTAACAGGTCACAAAACGGTTACTCTGTTAACAGGTCACAGGTAATAAAACCGTTACTCTGTTAACAGGTCAACAGGTCATCAAGTATGTACTCTGTTAACGGGTCAACAGGTGTGTACTCTGTTAACTTGTCACCAGGTCAAAAACCGCTATTCTGTTAACAGGTCACAAGGTCACCAAGTCCGTACTCTGTTAACAAATTCAATAGATCTAACTACTTTTACTGTGCATTTACCAAATTTACATAATGTACTGAGAGTAAATGTTGCATGTCCTTTACTATCTTCGCATAAGGTCAGCATGATAGTACTCTGATAAAGATAACGCTTTTCACTCTACATCCCTCTCTTACATGGTGAGATATCTCTACAGGAAATCTATTTATCTTCTGGCACATGTTCTACAACATTGACACGGACATTCAGTCCTACTATAACATCGTCTACCAAAAAGTAAAAAACAAACTTTCGGAAGTAGGTCACTTCTGACGCAACATCTGTGTTGCTTATTTCCTCCAAGTTTATCTCAGGTCGGCTGTCAACATGTGATCTTATCTATTCCATCACACCTACGGGAGAGCTGTATTTCCATCGTTAGATTTGATGCACCGATGTAGGTTTAGTTTTGTCTGATCTGCGAGGAAAGTTTATGTGTTTGCTATTTCAACATCGAGTGTGGCTAATATTTTGTACCCCACAGCTGACATTAACACGCAGGCAAAAGATGTCCCTTATAATGTCGCGTTCCTATCGTGCCTAGCATGAGTGTGTTTACTCTTTTGTACTCCCTGAAAAGGGACTCAATTGGCGGACTGTAGTAGCTTTCCTCACATCCCGAACGTCCTGATGAAGGCGGACAGTGGACATTTCTCCAGGCGGTTGTGCTATCATTGGCTTCATCTACGTGTCGTTCACTACTACGGGAATCGCAAGATCCTGTAAAATAGGTTATCGTTCATAATTTGACTCCAGGGCCCCCTTTTGTGCCCTGAGTCCTGGTACAATGTATGCTCTGTACCACCCAGCCGTAGGCCCTGATTATTGAAAGTGTTAAAATAGAAAGTAACACCATAGTTTGGTTTTAAGATCCGCAGTACAAATGTTCGCTGAGATTGCGGACAACACAAAATTAGTAGTAGTTCACTTACTGGAGGTGCGGAAATGATGCTCACTGACTGAAAGGTCATGGACTTAATTTACTTGCACTGTTAATTAGGTCGAAATCAAACGTAATATTTCGTTAATTGTCATCGTGTTCGTGAGCTTTGGGCCGTTCTAAGAGGCACTACACCTTCATATAGCATTGTGTGGGTACATAGGCCCCCTACGTCAGTCCAGCTGCTGAAGAAAATATCTCTCTTTACGAAACAATAATGATAGTAATTTTGGCTTGGCTTGGCTTCGTTCGTTCTCAATCTCCCGCTACCAAACTCTGAAAGGGCTTAAGCAGCAGAACGTTGTCCAGAGAACGGAATGCGTTGTGTCGTAGTTTACAGCTGGACTGCGATATTTGCACCTTTCGGTCCAACACATCCGACTTCAGCAATCATTTTTTGAGTACCGGGTTAGCATTTATCTTCGATCCCTTCTCCTTAGCCAGTCTGCTCTGTAGCAGGCTGTTATCCAGGATCACCGAATGGAGGTGTAGAAGGGTCTTGGCAGCTCTGGTTCGCTGGCCCTGACGCTAGCAGGCAGCTATGGGTCGCTGACCGCTGCAGCTCATGTGCTGCTCTGATTGTAATATGAATATGGAAACTGTTGTATTTGCAATTCTGGTGTCCAAACAGGCATGATCTTAATGTCTTTTTCCAGGTAGTCGAAGGTTATCCGTAGTAGGCATTTTATACTTCATAGGGCTTACCAGCCCTGTGAGAAGGTACAAATAATTTGGATAGATTTTAAACTTGAAGTTTTTAATTTTGTCCGGGCAGTGGCCGTTAAGCCTATTCTTTTCCATTTCTTACTGCCAAGGGACTTTTAACCGGCTCGACACAATTGCTGAGATTTATCGGGTATAATGTATACGTTTTTAAGTTGATGGTATAATGTATACGTTTTTACGTTGATAGTATAATGTATACGTTTTTACGTTGATAGTATAATGTATACGTTTTTACGTTGATGGTATAATGTATACGTTTTTACGTTGATGGTATAATGTATACGTTTTTACGTTGATGGTATAATGTATACGTTTTCACGTTGATAGTATAATGTATACGTTTTTTACGATGATCAATCACATGAAAAACTAGGGAAAATGTGTATATATATATATATATATATATATATATATATATATATATATTCAGCTCCGCGTGGAGCATGTATTCGCTGAAGTTGTAGTTTAAAATGTCTACAGGATGGTGCAGCAGCCACATGGCCAATTCCCTCAATTACCTCTTACTGGTGATCGAATGAAGAGTACCAGAGTGTCATCATAACCTTAGGCAAGGAATGCAAAGAAAGGTACGAGGTGAATCAACTGATAACTGAGATCTCGCAGGATAGTGGTGCCGCCATATTCACCAACGGGTCGGTGCAGCGCAGCCGGGCATCAGGCTGTGGATTATCAGCTAGAGTGAGAGCGCAGGCCGTTGCTGAGCGGAATGTGCATACATATCAGTAACCTCCAGTTTGAGAATGGAGATGAAAATTGTAACATCAGCGTTAAGATTGGTATCTGAGACCCCTTTAACAAAGGCAATTATTGTAACTGACGCGTAAGCTGTGCTTCAGAAGGGATGGCTGAGCTACGAGTGAATAGCAGCTGTTGATGTCTCAAACCTCCAGGAGTTGACATGGATTTACTATCCTGGTCATGCTGGGGTTCAGGGCAGTGAAAGAGCTGACATCTTTGGCCCCACATGTTCCAATCATGGGCACGTTAGTTATGGATATGAGTGACATTTTTAAATCAATCAATGCCCGCCTGTTGGATGAGGACTCCGTAATTGATGAATCAGCAATCTATAGGCTGCAAAGTTTTGACATTAAACGAGGTTCGAGAGGAGTTGGGCGCATGAGGGACGGAGCAGGAGAGTGTACAATCAGCGAGCTTCAGAGACCTATCAGCATTCAGAGCATGTACCCTTTGATGAGAGAGGCTGAGCACCTAAGAGTATGCCCGGAGTGCAGTAACGTCGATTCTTAGAAACAGAAACAGCCTCTAACGACTATGTGTTCTTTTAAGGAATATATTTTTGTTTAGCTAAATATTTCAACGAAATGTATACTATTTTTAAAATACAAATACATTTAATTTTTGGATGGTGAAGATACGGCGTATTCCTGCCTAACCACATAAAACGCACTGTGTTTGTGTATATCTCGCAGTATGAAAATAATGCACACATTTTATAAGATGCAGAAAAGATAGCATCACTATATCTCTTACAAAGCTCAGTGGTGGACTTGCTGGGCATGGGTATATCATATACTGTATGCTTATCATAATAAATACAACCATTCCTAAATGCTGCCTTTTGGTGAGTAAAACTGCACATCAAGAAGATGAAAGGCACACGCTCTACGTCACTCTCAAGATTATGCAAACTGTAACATGCTAAGTGGAAGTTTAGTGCGAGCGTGTTGGCTGCTCGGTTGTTGACAATAGCTTGCTGAGCTATGCGAGTAAGTGAGTTGCTGTCAGTCGTGGGGATAAGTCGTATTGTCTTACTCTGAACGAAGTGATATTGCTCGAGCGCGGCAAGGATATATCGGGTAGGTCTTTTGGCCATTTGTTTTGATAAATTGTGACATTGTTCTGATGTATGTGAACATGTAATCATAAATTGCTGTTACGTAATGGTTTCACGTGGAAATGCTACCGTGGTTTAGTTTAGCTATGGACTAAACCAAAGTTCGTGCTTATTTAGCTGTTCTGTCAAATTTAGTTGTGTTTATTTGGGTTTTTTTCAACTGTAGTTGTGTTCGTTTGGCTATGTTTGATTAACTTTAGTTGTGTTTAATTTGCTATGTTTAATCAACTTTAGTTGTGTTTATTTGCTGTTTTATTTTTTTTTTAGTTGTATTTATCTGGCTACGTTTTATTTTCATTAGTTGTGTTTATTTGGCTTCGTTTTATTTTCTTTAGTTCTGTTTATTTGTCAATGTTTGATCAACTTTAGATGTGTCTATTTGGCTGGTGTATCAACTTTTGTTGTGTTTATTTGCTATGTTTTTTGTTTGGCTGTTTTATAAATTTTAGATGGGCTTAAATTTACTTGAATGTGCTTGTCGATGTTTCAGTATGTTCTAATTTACCTTGGATAACTTGATAAGCATCTAGTGTTCTTTTTTTTCTGGATATCTAAGAACTCCATATGTTTTATATTGTCCTTTACATATATTAAAAGGTAACATTTAATAAAGATGTAGTTGTTTTCTCATTTGCCTGAATGTCTTTGAAAAATGAAAACTATTACAATTCTTATTTTTCGTAATATTGTTCATAAAATGATACAGTTTAAATGGATATTTGTGTCTATAAACATTAGATGAACTCTAATTTACATGAATGTGTTTTATAATGCATTAGGACGTTCTAATTTGACATGAGTGTATTAAAAATAAACTGTATTTGTTTATTTGTTTTATAATGTATCTGGATAACTGTGATAAACTTAAATGTATCCTAATTTATGTGCATATCTTTGATTAAATATTGCCAAGTTCTAATTTGTTCCAAAATATATGATAACATTTAGTTGTGCTCTGGTTTATATTGATATCTTTGACAAACTTTGGTTGTGCCATTATTTATATATTGATATATGTGATTAACTTTGGTTGTGCCATTATTTATATATTGATATATGTGATAAACTTTAGTTGTGCCATTATTTATATATGTACATATTCATTTCTTTTATAAATTGTAGTTGTGCATTAATGGGTTGTGAAAGCATCGGTAAACTTTAGCTGTATCCTATTTTACATTGATATCTTTTATACATTTTAGTTGTGCGTTAATTTGTAGTGATAGAATCAATAAAATGTAATTCTGTCCTAGTTTGTATTATCTTTGATAAACTTCAGTTGTGCCTAATTTATATTTATATATTTTTATAAGCTTTAGTTGTAGTCTTATTTATATTGATATCGTTAATAAACTTTAAGAGAAGATCATACCAACTCACAACTTCTCTCTCTTCTCACCTCACTCTGTTTCATTTGACTCTTTCCTACAGTCACACTCTTGCACATCTTTCACACGCTCCCTCATGGTGAGACCCTTCCATTGCACTGTGGTTGAGCTGGCCTCTGAGAGCGCACAAACCTAGGATAGGTACACACAGATGCACACATACATCCAAGCACTGGTTTATGCGTCTTAATATCGCCCAAATTGACTACGGTCTGGGGTGGAATAGGCGCGCCTCCGCCAGTAGAAACTAGTGAGGCAAACACATAAAATAAAAATTTTTAAAATTTTAAACTTTAGGAGAGCACTACTTTGCATTGAAATCTTTGATAAATTTTAGTTGTGCCGTAATTTATATTCATATCTTTAATAAACTTTTGTTGTTCCCAAGTTTGCATTGATATCTTTGATAAACTATTACAAAGTTATAATGCATCTGGACATCTGTGATAACACTTAGATGCAATCTTAATTTACCTGGACATATCGCTTAAATTATCGAGCAGATTCTTACTTTAAAATATAGGACTTGCCTAAATTATCGAGCTGGCTCTTACCTTCAAATATAGGACCAACAGTAACATCTATGTCTTCTACTGGAATTTGACGTGTTTTATTTTAATAACATGATACAAAAATTGAAAAAGCACTTCAATTATTGTTACGTTTGCCACTTATACTGTTCAAGCTATTAACACCTTCAGTTGATACAATCACAAATAGGTAATGACTCAATGACAGCACCAGGATAAATCGATTTGTTTATTTATATTAACACCTTTATGTGCCGTTGGTTACAACATAATATGGGCCTAACACCATACTTCATATGCGCCGCACGGCGTGACGGGATCTTCTAACACCTTTATTACTATTACCACACACTATTTTACTACTATTTCTTTCACTAATATTTCTCTCGTTCATGCTCCTCGAAGTAAACTGTGTCATAGCAGTCAAGTCCAATAGGTGGGGATCGACAATGTATTTCCCATACTGGTTTAGCTTACTGAAGAGTTTAGGGCTGCACTACATACAAGAGGACAGCAGTCCACTTTCACAAGTACGTATTGGTGTGTAAGAAGAGCCACTGTTAACCCGCTACCATAGAAACGTCATTGGATTAGATATTTGGAAATATTTTTAAGTCTGATAGTGATGAATGCTTGAAATGCATTGCCACGGAAGTAGCGGAGACAGAAATAATAAATACATTCAAGAATAGAGTGAGTGCGCATAGTTTTTAGAACAAGGAAATGTAAATGAAACTGGTTGTATACGAACCCTGCATTCTTCTAAACTAGTATAAAGACGCTAAGTTAAGTTATTCGAGTTAACTCAACTCATTACAAGTATCTTCAAACAACAATAACTACTACTGAAAGTGGGTGGTCTATGCTATTATATGAAAGCACGAGCTCTCTACATCTGAGATTAACAATAATAATGAAGCTATCGTGTGGACGTTGGACGTTTATCGAAACATCGTCCGCCTGTCATGTAGCGGACAAACAAGCACATTATCTAGATAAGCTAGTCTCAGACGTAGTTGACTAGGAGTGGGGGGAAAACACTTCTACCCGCTCATCACATGACAACGTACGCTAGGTCAGTCATACTCATCCTGTTGTGGATATTTTGCATCTTGTCAAATTGAGCACTGATATCTTCCTTTTTGATGACCAAAAACACGAGGATTGCCTCAAATAAAAGGATTGTTGTCCAAATAGTAAGAATATAAACATTCTAGTTTAATAACAATATTCTTTTTGTTCGGCTTGCCATCTGTGTTCAGTTCATGGATTGACTTTATCCAGGATTTGTTTTTATTTGACACACAATCGTTGAATTTATGTGACTTGTTTCGTGTTTCCCTTGTTTATCTAGTTCTTGATAACTACTTATTTAGGTTGAAACGTCTGTTAACGTCTTTTATTGCTTACGCGTAATACTGATTTTTAACACAGCATATATTTCAAGCATTGTTTTCAAATTTTTACTGCATTCTCTCGCTTATTTGGTACATGATGCTCGCTACATTTCATTTCTGAAAACAAATCAACTTTCAAAATTTACAGTCAACATCTTGACATCGTCGTTGACCTCGATCCTCAGTAAGACTAACTGGAAATCTTAGCCATCTCGTTTGATGTACTGACACTGCGCTGGTTTTCGTTTAAATGTACCTTAAATGTGATTTACATCCTCATTAAGCAAAAATAAATTGCCACATTTTGTTGGGCTCAAACTGCGAAAAAAAAAAAAAAAAACTTTTTGCGTTCGCCTTTTTTCTCTTATCCCCAAGGCGGTGTGCGTTGCACTGGGGTTTGTATTTTGCGCCTGTCGGCCCAGTGCATCCGACTTCAGCACGCATGTTATGTAAAGGTCTGCTTCCTCCTGCATTTTCTAAGGGTTTGCTTCCCCGGGGTAACGGCCGGTGCTGTGATGGGGATCGAACCCAGCACCTTCCGGTTGTGAGCTGTGCCACTTAATCATGAATAGAGATAGCACATTTGACTGCCGTTAGTACCGTTCTTGTCAAGCTCTATGACAGTGCTACGCAACCAATTTCACAACGTAGACCCCCTGTTTAATTGATTGATGGATTAACCAACATGCTCCATTACATGATGTTTGTAGCCGAAAATTTACAATGGCGGTTTCAACTCTTTTGCACAATTAGGTTGCTAGCCCAATGCACATACTTCTTTAATCTCATTGTACGGCATGATTAGAAGGATACAGTGGTCCAAGTCTTTTCAATAATCCACCGATGTCTCAACACCTTTCCCTGTCACACAAAATGATGTTAGAAAAACTAGTTTTAGCATCCACAAATCACGAAATTCTTCCCATAACCCAGATTTTCCACATCCCCAGATGTTCGTGCCCGGTTAAAAAACTGCAGCTCTATAAAGAAGTCAGTAACCTCAACCTGACAGGGATTCTTTCACATATTAAAACTAAAATCTGAAAACGTATAAAGTTTAAATATATATTCCCAAGTCCAGCTATTCAGGTTAGCACACAACCCTCTTGTTTCGCATTTTGCGACATGCCTTATGGCCGTGTATTTGGATTACCATGTAGGATATTTGCCTTCGTGCTAGTAGAACTGTTATCCGTCTCTAGGTCCACATTCAGACAACCCACTACCTTCGGGGGTCAAACTATATTCCTCTCACTCCTTTTGCTCGGTGGTGTGCATATATGCTGCAGATCAAATCAAAGGGTTTAGGTAATCCGTTTTTTGTATCTTTCCCATCAAAATCAGCCACTGCAATAGCTCGAATACAGGCATCCTGTAGGGACCAACTAGTTAAAACCTATATCTAACATTGGAGAGAAAAGGTGAACTATACCAAATGCTTGCAAACAGGCGTCATTTTACAGGGCCAGCTGCAGTGGTGACCTATGCTCCACATTAAAGCAAAACGGTACATGAATGTACGAATGAGTCATATATTCATGATGACTCACCGTTATTATTTCTTTTGAATATTGCTGCACTGGCTCATATTTCTGATAACTTTATTTGGGGTTTTTAAACCGTGTGTGTGTGCGCGCGCGCGCGCGTTTCGTTAGTCACTATGGGAGGTTGCCGTGTCTAACACAGTGCAGCAAGTATCAAATACACGAGTAGTACCCATGGATGAACGAATAGGGCCATATTAACCATATAAGTATGTGATAAAAAGCGACGTTTTGTGAAAAGAATTGTGCTTCAGGCCAGCAATCTCCTCAAGTAAAACGAATTTGCTACATAAACCACCACTGCAGTTGCGCACATATGAGCTTTGATATATCCTTCCTGTAAGAGGTCAGCTGCAGTGGTGACCTGATGCTTCATATGGAACGTAAACGAGAGAAGAAGAATGGGCAATCATGTCAAAATAAAACACGTGTGTCTGTTTTATAGTTGAAATGCCTGGTGGTCAAGCCATTTGAATGACAAACAAAGGACTGGTTAGCGATGTGGGGAGATTTAACTACCGGCATTTCATGATGTATTTAACTGTTTTGGTTTATAGTGATCAAAACCCTTGATTCTAACATCAAATGTACTTGTTTCCCTCTCTGGTTGCGACATGCTCCAGTTTACATAACTATAAATGTATACCTGAATTACTGTTGGAAAAGATAAACCAGCGATGAAGAAAACTGATAACCACGCCTCACAAAACGCTGAGACCGAACACAATTAAGTCACTAACACTTTATCTCCGGCAACATTGTCTACCATTTGACTTCTTTCAATCCCACGTGATCTAGTATATCTTTATGCTATAGCATCACATTTCAGGAGGTGAACTCAAAACGGAAGTATAATATCTTCTTCTTCTGCGTACGCAGTCAGACAGTAACCATTATTTTTTAGAAAAAAGCGGCGGTCATCCTGAGGCTGTCGCCACTGCCATAGAGCTTGTCTTGCAGTTCCACTGGTAATGGCCACATCTGCTCTCTCTGATCCTCGTATGTCGGGCAGTTCTGCAGCAGATGTTCAGCGGTCATTTTACCAGTACCGCACGGGCATTCGTCGGTACACCCTATCTTCAATTTGTTGAATAGGTGGTACCTCAGTCTATTGTGGCCAGTGCGAAGTCTGAAGACAACGACCTGCTCTCTTCGGTTCAACTGGTAATAGGCATCGTTTTTGGTGTAACCAGTATGTTCGGTTTCCCATTTGGTCATGTATCTGGCTTTGATAAGCCGTTTTGACTCTTCGTACGTCATACTGGTATCTGTTTGTGGTAGTCTTGCACCTTCTTTTGCCAGTCTGTCTGCCTCCTCGTTGCCTTGGATGTTGCAGTGTGATGGGACCCACTGTACCACTACCCTTTTTGGTGCGGACTGCTGGCACAGTTTGCAGAGTGCTGCTCTTAAGTCATTAAGCTCAGTGTTTTTCTGGCTTTTCAGTGCTGTGACTACGGCGGGCGCATCTGTCAGCAGGACTATATGGCTCTCATTTTCACTGCGTGTCACCATTTCTTCCACTGCCGCCCTCAGTGCCTCTGCCTCCGCTCTGAAATTGCTTGTGTACTTACCAGTAGCGAATGACAGTGTTATTTTTTTGCCATTTGGTAGGTTCAGGAATGCTCCTGCCCCTCCGTTCTGTGTTGTGTTTGTTACAGAACCGTCGGTGTATGCATGGGTCCAGTCCATGCTTGGGTACCTTTTCGTTATGAAGCTTAGGGTAGTATCTCTCCTTTCTTTTTCAGTCTGGCAGTTTTTGTTTGCAATACCTGGTATATTTTCTACCACCTCTGGAAATATATCCTGCCTCCAGGTAGGTTTTCGTACAGTAGTGATGGGTTTTGGTGTTGTTAGTGCGTTTATGGGATCTTCGTGCATCTTTGCTTTGGCTATTTCTGCAAAGTTTCTCCGCTTTAGTTTCCCATTTCCCAAATTGTTTAGTCTCTGGTGCATTGGATGGTCGGTCAGTCTTCGGAGTTTCTCTGACTGCAGCTGGGCTCTGCAGTCTCTTCTATCGGTCATGGATTGCAGTTTTGTAATCTTTTCAAGTTCTACAATTGGCGTTGACTTCATGCCACCTGTTATAATTCTCATGGCTTGGTTTTGAAGTTTGTTAACTTTATCGAAGTTCGCCTTCGCTGCTGTTGTCCATGCCGCAATGTCATACCCGAGAACTGGTCTCACTCTTCCAGTGTACAGTTTCTTTAGTATGCCTTCGTCTGCTCCCCAGCTTGTGCCAGCAAGTTTCCTCATGATTGCCATTCTTTCTCTGGCTTTCATTCGGTTTCTCTCAATCTGACTTTTCCATGTCATGCGCCGATCAAATGTGACTCCCAGATAGGTTGGGTTGTCGTTTGGCTGCAGGAATTTGCCATTTAGACTTAATTTGGGACTTTGGGGTTTTAATGAAAGCGAGAATATTGTGCATGTGGTTTTCTCCTCGTTTATTTTGACCAGCCATGAGTTCGCCCACTCTTCCAGCGATGTTAGGGCCGTCTGCATCCGATTTCTTGCTATGGTGAGATTCTTTTCAGAGGTCCACATAGCCAGATCGTCTGCAAACATTGAGCTATGGACTCTTCTTGGTATATTCTCTGTAATATCGTTTATATATACCAGGAAGAGTGGGGGTGACAGTACTCCCCCTTGGGGTACTCCCTGCTCGAGTGTCACCTTTTTGCTCATCTGCCCTTGTACTTGGACTCTGGCCGTTCTTTGTTTGAGGTAGTGGTTGATCCACTTGTACATCTTCCCACAAACATCAGGAAGTATAATATGATATAGCTTATTGTTCTTCGATACTCATCTTGAACAAGACGTTTTGACAAGCGTTTTTCTTTCCCGACACTTCCGGTTTCAGCTGAGGTTTTTTTTTTTTTTTTTTTTTTTTTTTTTTTTTTTTTTTGGATTGGGGAGGGGAGGGAGACAGTTTTTTTTTTCCCTTCCAACTGCGATCTCTATTCGCGTAGCTATACTTAGCTAGAGCAGCATGCTTCCAGGGTCACCGTTTTTATTTTAAGTGTCTTTGTCAGCTCTTGTTCATTCACATTGATGTAAGTAGTCAACTATTAGTTGATGTATGCTGTCAGCTCTTGTTCATTCACATTGATGTAAGCAGCCAGCTATTAGTTGATGTATGCTGTCAGCTCATTCACTGTAATGCATCTTCGTCTACTATCTTTTCCCACCTCTATCTACCAATTGTTAGCTCTCTCTCTCCATCTCTCTCTCCCCGTCTCTCTCTCTCTCTCTCTCTGTCTCTCTCACTCCCCTCCTCGTCCATTTCTAAATATTACCTATTAATTGTAAAAATCTAGGGTCTTTCTCGATCTATGAACTGTTCTAATCCATACAACAACCCATTTGATATTAACACATTACCGTGCCATTGACGCTTTTGTGTTTTCACATCTTTCATTTCAGTTAGTCACTCATCTTCTACTCAGGGGAGTGCAGGTAATTTTGAATATACTTGCAATCGAGTGTGTAGACAAACAGTTTATTGACCTGGTGTGGATTTTGTGTAATGGAGTAGACGTGTTGTTTTGGCCTTCCTACATGTTATTATTGGGTAGACATTTCATTATTTAGAATTGTGTTCGAACATCGGCTAACAGCCTTCTCTTTTCATTTTCTAAATTGATAAGTGTTCATTTGCATGCACAGCGTGTACATAAGCCCTCAGAGTTTTATCTTCCGTCTCCGACAGGACTAGGTAGCTCGATCTCGCCTCCCTTGAGAACATGTGCGCTTGAACCCTCTCCCCCCCCCCCCTGTTTCGCGCTTTCGTTCGCTTCTTTATAGCGCTCTACTTCTCAGCTGTAGCTAATTCCCCCCCCCCCCTTTTCCCCTTCCCACTATCACAGCTGTCGGTATGGCCATATGGTATCACCTTTTAATCGGTTGTATTCTATAGGCCAACAATTGAGATTTGATCCATGGATGCTATTACCAGGTTCTGTGTTATACATCTAGTCTCCATTGTTTGTATTTGTTATTATAATTTAATATTTAAAGGGCCCAACAGCCGAGCAAAGAATAATCATATTGCAAAATGGCCGAAAGAAGCACCTTAGGAGAGTTGGGCACGAGACGCGCAACCTACTCATTCTGGTGTAAAAAGCCGCAAGTAAAAGACGAGATGACTCCTACGCCCCAGAGAGAGATAAAAACGACAACGTAATCATATAGTAGTTTCATAGGCATAAAGGCGGACTCAATGTTTGATCTTAGCATTCAGCGATATGTAGCTACCATTACTGTAATATTCAATAATGTATTTTATGTTAGGAATATAAATTTGAATAATATCGATCTCTGATATCATACGATAATAACGTATGCGTTATGATAATTTCTTCCACAGAGCGATCTGTGATCATGGGAAACAAGTGCTGTAATCGGGACCAAACACTTGAAAGAACCGACTCCATTAACCCAGCTTTGCAAACCATCAGAGAGGCTCAGAGGAAGTACTTCAACAGCCACATCGAGAGCGACTACGAAGATAGTTATGACGACGATGAAGATAAGGAAGATAGCATTGACGGCCTTTATGGTTCAGATTCTAGTCTGGTAAACATGGATGATTGTGCCTTTGAAAATACTACTTGGGATTCATCCATCACTGTAGAACCCGTAAACGTTCTCACTGCAACTGATAAGACCGCTACAGATGGTCAGTCTTCATCCGCACAAACAGGAAATAAAAACGTTAAAGGACTCACGGGAGATACAGAGACTAACACCAGCAGCAGTACGCTAAACAAAACTGTCACAAAAGAAGTAGTAAAGGATAACTCAAAAGCAACAGACAAAAGTAAAGCAGATGCCGTGAAGAAGCGCGTAAAGGCGAAGTTCATAAGATTGAGCAAGAGGGGAAACTTCTTCTCAATCTTCAACACAGAAGACAAGAAAGCCAGGTCTGTGGATCCAAAGATGTACTTGTATCCGTTTGAGAACATCGTCTTTGAGGGAGGAGGCAACAAGGGGCTCGCTTACTGTGGTGCTGTCAAAGTAAGTTGTTCTTTCTCTCATTCCCTCTCCCTTTCTTTTTTATAATCTCCATTTTAAATACACATGTTAACACTTAGTACCACTGTATATATGTCTTCGTGGTCTATTTTGTTGTTGTCTATAGCTTAATATGTTTTTATATAGCTCAATCTGTTTTGTCTATTTATAGCTCAATGAGTGTTGTCTATCTATAGCTCCATGTGGTTTGCCTATCTATAGCTGCGTGTGGTTTGTCTATTTTGTCTACAGCTCAATGTGTTTTGTCTATAACTCAATGTGTTTTGTCTAATCTATAGCTTCATGTGTGTTGTCTATCTGTAACTCTATGTGTTTCGTCTATTTTGCCTACAGCTCATTGTGTTTTGTTTACAGCTCAATGTGTTTTGTCTATCTATAGGTCCATGTAGTTTGTATATTTTTTTTACAGCTTAATGTATTTTGTCTATCTATAGGTCCATGTGATTTGTCTATTCTGTCTACAGCTCAATGTGTTTTGTCTATCTATAGGTCCATGTGGTTTGTCTATTTCATCCACAGCTCAATGTGTTTTGTCCATCTATAGCTCCACGTGGTTTGTGTATTTTGTCTACAGCTCAATGTGTTTTGTCCATAATTCAATATGTTGTGTCTATCTATAGCTCCATGTGGTCTACCTATAGATCCAGGTGTTTTGTCTTACCTGTAGCTCAATATAATGTGTCCATGGCTTCATCTGTTTTGTTTACAGCTAAAAATGTTTTGTATATAGTTTCGTGTGTTTTCTCAATCTGTACCTCCATATGTTTTGTCTAAAGCTACACATGTTTTGTCTATAGCTCGATGCTTTTTGTATACAGCTCAATGTGTTTTATTATCTATAGTTCCATGTGTTTTGTTTATCTATAGCTATATGTGTTTTATCTATTGCCCCAAGTAGAATGTCTTTAGCTCAATATCGTGTGTATATAGAACCATATATTTTCTTTATAGCTCCGTATGTTGTATCTATAGCTCAATACGTTTTGTCTACACCTCAGTGTGTTTTGTCTATCTGTAACTCCGTATGTTGTGTCTATCTGTAACTCCGTGTGTTTTGTCTATCGCTCGATATGTTTTGTCTGTAGCTCACTATGTTTTTGTCTCTAGCTCAGTGTTTTGTCTACAGCTCTGTGTTTCATCTGTAACTCTCTTTGTTTTTGTCTATAGCTAGATGTGTTCTTGTCTATAGCTCTGTATAATTTTACCTATAACGCATTGTGTTTTTGTGTAGGTGGTAGTGATATATTATACGTGTGTGGTGATGAGCGACACGCTATACGAACTTTTGTTTGCTGGTGACTGTACTCTGTACAGCAGCTTAGAAAAGAAAAGGTCGGAAAGCATAGACCAGTGTTCTGCTGCTTTTAAAAACGTTGGCCTGACCATCAGTACAAAGAAAGCTGAGGTACTAACCAGCCCCAGTATAAACAATCAATTGTTACAGTGAGGGGACATAACAAGCAGTTGAAAAATTCCTCTACCTCGGAAGCAAGCTGTGGAGATCGGCGATTGTGGTTGATGAATTGGCTTATACAATAGCAAACACCAGTATAGCTTTTGGAAGAAAACGCTCGCCGGTGTGGAAACGTCAAGGAATCAGCATAACAACTAATCTGAAGGTCTACTGTCCCGCCATACTCTTCATCCTGCTCTACTCGAGTAAGACCTGGGCTGTCTACATTTGAGACGCCAGAATGCAAAATGAACTTCCACATGACTTGCCAGTCATTTTCTTTGTTTTATTTATGTTTATGAACAGATTTTGATCTTTACTATGTCCATTAACGGCTGAAAGTAGCTGCTCTACCCTTTCTGCACTTCTTGATAGTATCACTGTGTCATCTGCGTATCGTAACTCGGGAATCTCGTACCCCCCAATCGTAAATGGGTCGAAACTTTCAATTTTCACATCTTCTCGAACATTTCTCATTTCATGACTTGTCTGAGACGTATATTCACTGACAGGACAATATCACAGATAATGACGTTCTATCCAGAGAAAGTGTGCCTGGTATTCATGTACTTTTGCAGAAAGTTCGAAGATGATGGGCTGGCACCTTTCTTGAATGTCAAGCGAAAGGCTACCAATGTGGCTTCTGTAAAGCAAACTGAGTCAAAGAAGATGGTCATGGGGCCGACCAAAAAAATTGTTTCAATTAAAATATGAATTAGTCTCTTAAGCATAGGAGCATGGAAGTGATAGACAAACTTCATAAAGCATCAGTTAAACCTGGATTGTAGTACTGTGTACAAGTGTGAAGTCCTAATTGTAGATATGATATAAACATGCTGGAAAGGATACACAAAGAGCGACAAAACTGATAGTGGAATTCTGGAAATATAATAAGGATGCAAGTTTCAGAAAAACGGGCCTACAGTGTCTAAAAGAGAGAATAATTTGAGGTGAGATAATGCAGGTTTATAAGATAATCAACAGAAAGAATACATTAGACATGACAAGTGCTGTCAAATTGCCACTTGGCTAAACCTGGCACAAAATTGTTCAATTTAAAAATGTACGGTCAAAATGGCGTTACAATCAGCGAGGGGATCGATGTTCAGGCAGCCCAAGATAGACACGCTTCCAGAAAGTTTAGAGCAGAGGGAGTACCAATAACAGCTGCAGATTATGCTTGTCCGCCATGTCATAGAACTGTCCAAGCTCACATTGATTTGACAAGTCACAGAGGCACCCACAGACTCAAGGATGCAGAATGGCATTTTATGATATAGGCGATCAACATCGAATACGATGGACAAATTCATCATCATGTAGCATGTCCTTTATAGAACGTCGCTCCCATCACAGTCTGTCTGAAAGAAACTCTATCCTTTGCCAAAACGCCCAGCCTCCGCCACAGTCATACCTAGGCATTCCTGGATATCATGCTGCCATCGTCTTCTTTGTCTACCTGTTCCTCTTGTGGCTGGCACTTTACCATCCATCACTGCAATCTCAAGACCGATGTGTCTCTTGATATGACCAAAGTATTTCAGTTTCCTGGCTGAAATGGAATTGATAAACCAGTTCTCCTCTATGTTCAGCTCTTGCCGAATACCTAAATTTGTCTTTTTCTCCGTCCAGGATATTCTGCGATCTTACTGTAACATTTTGACTCGAAGGACTCGATTCTTTTTCTAGACGTTTTGGTAATCGTCTATGATTCGCAGCCATATGTTGCCACAGAAAAAACACAGGCTCTCAAGACTTTCACTTTTGTCGTTTTGAGGAGCGCGTGGCCGAATGGTTTCGAGGCCTACCTGCCCACAAGAAGGGCAGCGGTTCGAATCTCGGTATGGCATATGTTGTTTTTCCTGTTGGGGGTGAAATAAACAAACATAGCCAGCACACGACGTGGCGACATCAGTGTCGAAGCGGCCTGTAGTTCTCAACTTAAAAAAAACCTCGACTACCCCAGCAATGGGAAACAATCGTATGTGCTCTGCCATAATTTCTTCAGGCTGTTCAGTATCTGCGTTGCATGGTTCATGGTTAGTCTCCTTCTGATGGACAGATGCGTTGCATGGTTAGTCGTCTTCTGATGGACAGATTATTAATATTAATTGATTGTACCGATGGTGAGGTGTTCATAAAATAACAATACAAAAACAAATTTAAAAAAAATAAAATAACAAAACTGAAGACACCTACGAAAAGTGCAAGAGAACAGAAGAGATCCTCATGAACAAACTTTGACCTCTAAGATATTATGTCTACCTTTAAGAAAAAACTGAAGCAAGTGGCTCTGGAGTGGTAACTGCTGAAGTATTCAAGAAAGTGTAAGGAGGAAAAGAGACGTTACTGAAGTTCTATTTTGGTTTGAGAGCAGCTGCAGTTAACCATTTGTTCACAAAACTCAGAGACTTGAATTGTTCAGACTATGTTTTGCTGCTTTCAATGGACAACGTTGATCGTATTTAAAATGTATGCTCAATGTCTCTTGCCTTAGCTAGGGCCATGGTAAAAAGTGGAACATGTTCCAATTTTGTGTTTGTTGAACAGTAGCCTGTTCGCAGTCTGAATATTGTCACTTTATATTTTCTTGGCAAAATGTATTATGCTTCTGCTAATACACGTTTTAGTGTTCTCTGTGCAATTTATCTTTGAAATTAATTGTAATCATTGTATTTCTGTCTGTATATGAAGCCCTGGTTCGGTCTTTACTTTGTTCCTCCTTTCTTGGCCGATGAATCTAGATCCGCATTTAAAACCTCTATACCGAACAGATAATCGGGCGTTTCGTATTTGCCACTTTAAGACGTATTTGTGTCACATTAAGACGCATATATCACTTTAAAACATCGGCTCAGAAGCTCTTACATTTGAATAGCCTGGGGACCGAATCACTATAACGCATATTCATGCTCCACTTGCCGGCAAGATAACAGACTGCAGTAATGATAGTATCTACTGACCTAGATAGTTATTTAGCTACATAAGTGCAAACACTCGGACATCCTGGAGTCAGTCTCGCACATCTCACTGTGATATCTGTTTGATCTTCTGTTATGTATCTCTCTGGAACAATTTTTTAATGATTTGGGCCAGTAAAGTTTGGAGTCGCGTATGTACAAATGCGTATGTAGGTCGCTCGTAGTGGTTTCTCGTCACTTATGTCCCTCTGTTCAGTATTTCACACAGACGATTGACAATAATACTGTAATGGTACTACAGCGACAAATAATAAGAGCATAATAAAAGTCAGACATTAAAATAATACAGTGAAACGTAATAATGCACAGACACATATAATTTATAAGAAAAGGAATATTGCTAGAGACTGTATTAGCTAAACGGACAACTAACCATGCATGTGAGCGCCATTAGCCAGATACTATATTTCATATGTGGGGCAGCATGGCCTAAGTGTGAAACGTCCGTTGTATAAGTCCAACGTACAAGGTTCAAATCCCACTTTGGCAGACACGGAGTTTTTTTTTGGTGTATTGCTCCTCCGCGAATGGAAAGAAATGGCAACGTACCGTACATGACAAAAAACTTAAAACTGTCAAATATGTTTACCGTTGTAAGAAGCGATGTTCTGCAATGGACAGGCTACTTATTCTCTCGTCTCGTCTTTCCTGTACCCTAAGAGGTCGTAGAGAACCAATTCGCCGCAGCTTGTTCAACGTGGGAATGATGTATCTCGGGCGTGTTTCTAACCGGGCGGTGCCCAACCCTCTCCCGGTAGAGTGATCACGTATCGATTCTGTATTTGTGCTTAGTCTTTATGTTTTCGTTTTCTGGGTTTTCTTCTGGTATTCGAAGCACTAGTTATTCATATGATTCCGATACCCGAGAGTTTGTATAAAACCTCCAGTGATAGGGGCTTCTAGAGATACGTAGTCGTCCTGAATGCAGCAAGGGTGTCCCTTGTATATTTAGCCGTATTAGAATAACCTGTATGGAGTTCGACACGGTCGCTGAGCGAGGTGTTGGACGACAGTCTGTGTCTGGTTTTTTGGCCTGCGTGCGTTGTCGCGACTATGTTCGTGTGACCAGTGTTCCCTTAGCGTGGTTTTACCTACTTATAAATCATCTAGCTAGACATGGCACAAATAAAGATGCTTTTTCTATCATGGTTTTCTCTTACCGGTCTTTACGTTGCATTTCATCCGTTGTCATTCGCATACGTACTGATGTCATCTCAAATCTATTTCATTATTTGGAGATTGTGTTTGGGATATCAGTTTCGCTTAAATTAGGTGTGTGACATATGTTTAGGAAACTGATTGGCTCAAATCATAAATGGAAACATAAAAAGCAAGCTATATTTGACCTTTAAAAAAAAGAATGAATAAATTGTCGTACTAATGATCTGTATAGTTAAGATTTTCTACTAAATCAGTGTTGCTGTATTGAAGCTATAAAATTAACACTATCTATGAAATTGTAACTTCTGTTTACAATTTATTTGTAACTTGTGTGCATTACATGTTTCGTACTGGAGTAGTTGTTTGGTTGCTGATAACCCACTTGCTGCGTGATCCAATTAGATTGTTAGTTTTCTTTTTCGTTTTCTTTTTGGGTTTTTTTTAATTTGTTTTTTTTTTTTTTTTTTTTTGCTTTTTTTTTTTTTTTTTTTTTTTGGGGGGGGGGGGGGGGAATCGAGGTTTGCAGAGGTGTTAACGTGAATATTGAAGTAGGATTGTATTTAAATGTTTTGCCCGGTTTGTGTAAGAGAGAACAGGCAATATTCACGGCGTGGTTTAACAGTGTTGGATTTGTCAACGAAATATGACAGGCATTGTCCTGCTTCGTCTCGGACACGACCAGAGCATCTATAGCTACGATAAGGCATTTAAAGAACAATTGAATCTTATATTTGAATAAGTAGCTGATTCCATTCGCTTCTCATGTAAATAGATCACCTCAACCGAGGGTAAAACATTTAAACCTGTCCCTGTAAACGAAACACGTCTACATAAACTCCACTTCACTTTCCTAGATCTGTTTACTGTACCTCCTTCCACCTCACGTTTGAAGCCCTACCAGCTGCCAAGAACTGGCACGGTCCTTCCTACCAACTCACAAATGCACGGATAAGTAAGGCAAACGGGGAAACTTCCTGGGCTAGCATATGTGTTCACAAAGTAGCGACTATATGTTTACGTGCTCAGTATAAAAACCACATGCACACGCACGCATTCACACACTCACACCACGCAACAGATAAGAAATGCAGATATAGACGCACCCGAACATAAGCCCGCTCCCTTCAAGTGATGAATGTGTTTCGCTGCTAACTTGCTTATCGTATCGCTACCACGATTACACCTATCCCAGGGGTCCTTAACCAGTGCTTAACCTGCCATCCCCCCACCCCCTTTTCCTCATCAGAGAGAAATTGTAAGGTTTCAATATGGGGAAGGGAGGGGCTTTAGTTTTGTCTGTTGAGTAATTTGTTATGAATATTACCAAACAATAAAAGTAAATGTTATTCAAGTTTTAAAATCCATCACTATTTTATATTGCCAATGTAAATTTACGAATGTAGAAGAAAAAATGTTCAATATTCTATTCATATTATTTAGAACGCACTTTCTGAGCCAGGCAATCTTTCAAAATGGGAGAGAGGAGGTGGAGGCGGGGGTTAGGTGTGGAGGAATGGCATTCTGACATAGTGAAAATGGTTCATACGTCAGAAATGATCAACTTAACGTCTTTATACTGGTTTAGACAAATCTGCAGTATACAACCAGTTTCTTTTACATTCACTTGATCTAAAAATACCAATGCATTCATTGACACTGCCTCTGCCATTTCCTGTGGCAATGCATTACAAGCATTCACCACTCTCTGAATTAAAAAAATATTTCATGGTATCTAATCTGGACCTTTCTTTAATGAATTTGTAGCTGTGCCCTATTGTTCTTGTAATCGGCTCTATTTTGAAGAGTAAAACTTGTTATAGTATAATTTATCCTTTCGGTTGATCATCTTGTAAACCTGTATTAAATCACCTCAAATTCTCCTCTTTTCTAGACACTGTAGGCCGGTTTTGAAGACCTCTGATCTATCAAGAGGAAGAAGTTCAAAATCACCTCAAGATGCCCTACTCACCACCGACTTGTTTGGCCATGTATGTTTCACTCTCGTGTGATGTGCGTTAATTCCAGTCTGCAGAATATTATCTCACCTGTCCGACCTACATTTACACATCGATCAGATTTGATGTGTTAGCCACGCCCTCTATCGACTTTCTAAACCTAGGAGTTACTTCCATATAACAAATGTATGCGCATTATCTTCAAATAAAATGTAATATAGAGCTTGCCTTTTTAAGGATGAGGAGGTGGGAGAGTAAAGGTAGTCCCATATCAGACACTGCTGTCGAAGATGAAGTGTTTAAGACTTCTTTGCACTAGCCCTCAATTTTTTTTTATTGAGATAAGGTGATCAGTTACCGTCTTCTCTGTAGGTCTTCTCGTAGTAATTTAGTTAACAGTTTACAGCTGGGTTGACCTGGGCGTGTCGATAACGGGAATCTAAACTGCTACCTTTACTGTGGCAAGAATGCTCTATAGTGCTATGTCACTATACAATCACTATACATATTTGATAACGTTTCCATGCCTCGTGTCATACCCATCACTCTCTCTTTGCCCATTCCCTTGTCAACCAATTATTGATATGAAATTCAACTTTGATCAGCAAGTCTGCTTGAATCAATTTTCTCTGACTCGTCTCCATATTTAGGTTCACGAGATCAGGACAGAACACTGAAGGTAATTGAAAACAAATTTAACAACAACAACAATAAAAAGGGTCACAATGAATCTCCATATATTAACAACACACGGATATGTCAATCTATAAAGGTCTCTATTACGGACTGGACCAAACAAAAAAGCAAAACAAAGGGGCATACTAAGGCAAACAAAAATCAGTATAGAACCAAAAGAGAAGAAATAAACATGGATAAAACACAAGAAACAAAATTACCCTGTAACAAGAAGTTGCAGTAAAATGAACGACATATTCGTGCGAGGAATAGAAGTACAACAATAGCACTGATGACGGGTCAGGGTCAGGTGAAACATACTGATCGGACAATGTTGGTCAGGGTCAGGTGAAACATACTGATCGGACAATGTTGGTCAGGGTCAGGTGAAACATACTGATCGGACAATGTTGGTCAGGGTCAGGTGAAACATACTGATCGGACAATGTTGGTCAGGGTCAGGTGAAACATACTGATCGGACAATGTTGGTCAGGGTCAGGTGAAACATACTGATCGGACAATGTTGGTCAGGGTCAGGTGAAACATACTGATCGGACAATGTTGGTCAGGGTCAGGTGAAACATACTGATCGGACAATGTTGGTCAGGGTCAGGTGAAACATACTGATCGGACAATGTTGGTCAGGGTCAGGTGAAACATACTGATCGGACAATGTTGGTCAGGGTCAGGTGAAACATACTGATCGGACAATGTTGGTCAGGGTCAGGTGAAACATACTGATCGGACAATGTTGGTCAGGGTCAGGTGAAACATACTGATCGGACAATGTTGGTCAGGGTCAGGTGAAACATACTGATCGGACAATGTTGGTCAGGGTCAGGTGAAACATACTGATCGGACAATGTTGGTCAGGGTCAGGTGAAACATACTGATCGGACAATGTTGGTCAGGGTCAGGTGAAACATACTGATCGGACAATGTTGGTCAGGGTCAGGTGAAACATACTGATCGGACAATGTTGGTCAGGGTCAGGTGAAACATACTGATCGGACAATGTTGGTCAGGGTCAGGTGAAACATACTGATCGGACAATGTTGGTCAGGGTCAGGTGAAACATACTGATCGGACAATGTTGGTCAGGGTCAGGTGAAACATACTGATCGGACAATGTTGGTCAGGGTCAGGTGAAACATACTGATCGGACAATGTTGGTCAGGGTCAGGTGAAACATACTGATCGGACAATGTTGGTCAGGGTCAGGTGAAACATACTGATCGGACAATGTTGGTATGACCTCCACCTCACTTCCACGCAGTTCTCTCTTGAAACATAATGCTTCATGTCAGTCTGGCTATCGAGGTGGTCCCCGTAGTCGTAGACGACACGAAGATGAAGCCAAGCATAGCACAGCCGCCTGGAGGACCTCAGTCCACTTTATAGGATGTGAGACAAGCTACTGCACCCCACCAGCTAACGCCCTTTTCATGACGTGCAAAAGAGTAAACATAACCTAACGTATCGTTTTTATACTGTTTTAGAAGACTCGTCAGAGTCTGTATACAACCAGTTTCATTTACATTACCATGCTCTAAAATCTATGCACATCCAATCTATTCTTAAATGCACTAATTGTCCCTGCCTCCACTACTTAATGTGGCAATGCATTTCACGCATTCACCACTCTCTAAAAAATATTTCCTAATATCTAATCTGGACCGTTCTTTAGTTAATTTGTAACTATGTCCTCTTGTTCTTGTAGGTGGTTATATTTTGGAGAAAAAAATGTTATAGTCTAATTTATCCGTTCCTCTAATCATCTTATAAACCTGTATTAAGTCGCCTCGAATTCTTTTTTTTTCTAGACACTGTAGACTGGTTTTTCTGAGTATTTCCTCATAACTGTAATTCTGGAATCCCACTATCAGCTTTGTCGCTCATTTTTGTATCCTTTCCATCATGTTTATATCTCGTCTATGATAAGGACTCCACACCAGTACACAGTACTCCAATCTAGGTCTAACTAATGCTTTGTATAGTTTGACTCACTTCCTTACTCCTATGTTTAATATTTCTTTTTATCATACCTAACATTGCATTTGCCTTTTTCACTGTTACCTGTACTTGCTCACTAACTTTACCTGTATGATCTATTATAACCCCCATGTCCTTTCCCTTTTCTATCTTTCTAATATTGTTCTCGTCCATTCTGTAATTATGTTCCATATTGGATCTTCTCATGTGGATGACTGTACATTTATTCACATTAAACTCCATTTGCCAGCTTCCAGACCATTCTAGAATGTTATCTTAATCCGATCTCAATATATATACTTCTGCTTTACATGAGACACTACTGCATAGTTTTGTGTCATCAGCAAATTTTGCAATCATGGATCCCACATCATATATATATCAAGAACAAAATTGGTCCCAAAACATACTCGTTGTGGGCATTCAATAACAGCAACATTGGTGACTGGAAAGTTTGTAATCAAATGTTTATAAATTGTAGCTTTACCTAAGTTCTGAATTGCTCAATGCAATCTGAAAATCAACAATGGAATCTGACTGTTTCAGGGACTGAAATATAACCATCAGATTCAGTCCCACAAACTTTTATATTGAAATCTATCTACCGCATTATCTTCAGTATGTAACATGCCGACCGACATATACTATGTGCTGTTTATCATGTCTGCCGTTGGTCGTCTTCTATTCTACCATCCTCTCACTGTGTTTTTCTCTGCCCGTTCCTAGCAAGCACTTAGTTTGTTATACTCATTTACGCAGAAAAAAGGTTTTTGCGTTGCTCTTATGCTCGGAATAAGTTGTTCTTGGGCCAATCTGAGTACAATAATTTTCACTGCTGTCTAAGGAATTGTCAACATTCCTCTCTGTTACTTCCAGTGATCGTCCCGTTTGTTTACTATTATCCACAAACTACTTCCACGTTACTTGAGTAATAGGCCCATTGTAACCTTCCAATCAGTCGTACGGTCCGACGAAAGAGGATTGTGCATGGAGCTTGCAACCTCATCATGTAAAACCATTGCTATTAAAACTGTCTATGCAAATTCTCGGATTCAGGCTTCTTGTAAAATGAGCCAACTGTAGCTATGCCCCTGTGCTCCACTGAGAGTGAATCACCATCGTCCCTTCTACATATCAGTTCTAGCTATACACGTTTCTCACTTCTATTGACACAAATTTGTTTCATAGAATATGCCTTCTATTTTCAGAAAAAAAGCTATTCTATTATTGATTTTAAAGCTCTTCCTCTCTATCTCTCTCTTACACGCACACTCTCTCTCTCTCTTAACTCTCTCTCTCTCTCTTACATTCTATCTTCCTCCCTCTCTCTCTCTCTCTTCAGTCTCTCTCTCGCTCTCTCTCTCTCTCTCTCTCTCTCTCTCTCTCTCTCTCTTTCTCTTCAAAGTTGTGGGGATTACAATTCTTTTGTTTTGAAATTGTTTTTGACTGCCATCTAGAAACGCTCACCAGTATTGACGGGTTATTGCTAGTAGTAATATATCATCTTATTTAGTTTGAGCTGCATTCTTGGAATGGAAAGTGCTTAATAAACGTGCTCATCACTTCCGTGTAGTTACTATTTAAACTGATGTCTTTATTTTGTTTACAATATCAACAATTCCCTGTAGCCGTTTCTCTTTTTGCTTCTAAGAAAGCGGCATCAGTATGTGCATGTTATTTCAACTCGTTTATATTAATGGTATGCCCTGTGATGAACTCCATATATTTGCAATGTCCGGAGATAACATATTTAGTTCCTGAGATGCTTATGACTTGATCGACGTGGCCTTCTTTTAAAATCTTCATCGCCGGGTGTTGTTTTTTTTTTTGCCTTACCACTCTTCTCTTCCTCTGTGAGTTTCAATCCAGAGCATGTATTGTTCATTTGTTAGGTTTCTTTTTAATGATGAGCCCAATTCATCTACGAAGGGTAAGTAGTCATTTAATTAAACTTGCGGAGCTAAACTTGCTTACATACACAGGTTGCCAAATTGCCTTAGCATCACAGATCGAAGTCAATGGTTCTAAAGCTGGTCTCCGCTGGCCATGGTAGCACGTGAACCAATTATCTTTTAAACAGATGTGTGTTTTTGACATTAGATTTATGATGTTACTTTGTGTAACCGCTGGGTGAAACAGGAAGATTGCATCGGCGGATTAGCATTGTATTTGGTGTGTCCTCAAACTATAAAAGGCTGGAAACCACTGATCTGGTTATTTTCTGGTTGTTTTCATGTCCCCTCGCAGCTCATTTAGTTGAAGTGAAAGCACAATTCGTTCCCTTGTTTTCCTTGCTGTCTGGTTTGGCAACTGGAATGCCGCTTCCAATTTTACACCCGCAGGAGACGTAGAAAGCATTACCTGACATTCAAAGAGCGAGGAAGAGGTGGAGAGTAAGTTCTCTAAATGTGCAGGTCTAAATAACAATGCTATGCTTCTGGACTCCACCATCAATCAAGACGTTTGTATTTATAGTAACCTCACGACTTTCCATCTCAGCGTCTGCCCATTACTAGGCTTTCCTTCATGCACTAGGCCAAACAAATGCCAGGTTTATACATGTGGTTCATATTGTTATCTACGTATATTGTACAACGCTGAGCGTGGCACATGTTACACATCGACAGAATGAGAGTCGAGCTACGCTGGAACGCATACTCGGCCTGAGCCTTCGTAAGACAATTCAATGACTTAAAGAATCTATGTTTCCGGGATACTAAGATGTATTTGATTAATCAATCAATCAAAATCGTTCAGCTCCCTGTGGAGCAGAAGTGTATTACCAAATACACCTCAATTTTTCTTGTTTCTTTTTAGTTGGCCTGTCTATATTTGTCATATTTATTGTAGTTATTTATGCTTAAAGTTTATGCAGGACTAGGTAACCGGCCATATGCCCAACCCTCTTTAATCGCCTCTGACAAAAGTTCTTGTAAGGTTCACAATGTTAATATTCTTTGCTCCCTTTTTGGGCCCCGGCAACACTTGGACGAAAATTAATAATGCGCCGGGTAAACTCACTGTTTCGGTTATGTTCTAAATGTCTTAATGAGACAAAGAATATCATTACTGCAGCAATGGCTCCGCCGATCAAAGAAATGAAAGAAATTAGCAGAACCACATACACAAACATGACTAACAGAAGCGATTCCAGAATTATGCTGCAACATTCAGAAAACTGTAACACACGATCTTAGATGATATATGCCTTTGCGTGCAATGATAAGGGTATAAATACGAGGGGGAAGTGAACAAAACGTACCTTAATATGCCAGATTCGGTTATTTAAGAATGTTAGGGGTACTTTACAAATTCCCTCTGGTATTTGTGTAATTCAAAAAGTATTTATGTCCATAGTCTATATATATATATATATATATATATATATATATATATATATATATATATATATATACAGTATCTGTCCAATGTCTTTACATATATAATATCTTTCTAATGTTTTTACGTATATTGTATCTGTCCAATGACTCTACATATATTGTATCTGTCCAATGACTCTACATATATTGTATATGTCCAATGTCTCTACATATATTGTATATGTCCAATGTCTCTACATATATTGTATATGTCCAATGACTCTACATATATTGTATATGTCCAATGTCTCTACATATATTGTATATGTCCAATGTCTTTATACATGTAGCATCTGTCTAGTGTCTTTACATATACTATATCTGTTCAATGTCTTTATATATGTAGTATCTGTCCAATGTCATTACATATATTGTATCTGTCCAATGCCTTCTTCTGGTCTTGTTTTCATTCCTTATCTAACATAGAACAGAGGGTGACAAATGTGTTTAGGATCTAAACACCAGGTAAAAAATGTAGGATCCAGGTAAAGTGCTGGATGATAAGTGCCTCATAGGCAACATGTCAGAGGGTAGGAAACAAGAGTATGAGCTGACTGTTCTTGAAAATTTGAGTAACAAATGTGAACATTTATTTATTTATTTTCAAGGTAATACTTACCTATTTCTGCTATTCCTTATCTGTGGTATGCCGCGTAACACAGCGCGACAGTCTGACCTTGAAAGTTGGTAAAAAATTAATATCAATTATAAATTACGTTGAAAAATATGACAGTCTATGGCCTCATAATGGGGGGGGGGGGAGGGGGAGAGAGTTATTCGTGACTGGGAAATTTTAGTCGCCAGAACAAGATTTCTAGGTATTATGGCGACGTGGTGCCCCTAATTTGTCGTGTTCTAACATTACCCTTTATAATTGACCGATTACAAGAATTCTGCGTCACATTGCTTTGTGTGCTCTTATAGATGTGCTATCTGTAGACATATGTTTACATTATGAAATTGCTAGTCATGAAAACCATTCTCTGTAGTCGTATTTTATCACTTGCATGGAAGAGTACATCGGCTCTATTTTACCTTCCTGGCTACCACTTACGTGTATTTCCAAATTGCGTTTGTTTAAATATCAACCATTTCATTTGTCATTTGTTTGACAGCTTCTGGAGGATCTCAACATTTGGCCCCAGATAAAAAGACTGGCCGGAACTAGTGCAGGAGCGATGACAGCTGCCCTTCTTGCTGTAGGATACAACTCTTATGATCTAGAGCAGTTCTTCAGCCTAAACCTCAACAAGATTTTCTTGGGTATGTGTACTTGAAAGCTACATGCTGGGATACCAACCAGTATTTTGATCCGCTACCTGGGGTCCCATGCACAGTCTAAAACAGATATAAACAATATTCTCTATTCGAAATTTTAAAAATCCTAACTTGGTGTTTTTCCCTTTCAGATCAGTAATGAGCCCTTAAATGTCCTTTATTAATATAAAATGAATTATATAGAATACTAGAAGTCTATCACGTTTTTTTTTGTTTTTTTTCAATTTCACCTTGTGTGGCGAGAGTCTAATGGGATGTCATGCTAAAAGCCTAAATGAGATGAGTTCACCAAAAGCCTGATGGGATGTGTTTGCCAATAGACTAATGAGATGTGGTCGCCAATATCCTAACGATATGCTTCACCAATAGCCCAATTAGATGTGTTCACCAATAGACTAATGGGTTGTCATGCTAAAAGCCTAAATGAGATGTGTTCACCAAAAGCCTGATGGGATGTGTTCGCCAATAGATTAATGGGATGTCATGCTAAAAGCCTAAATGAGATGTGTTCACCAAAAGCCTGATGGGATGTGTTCGCCAATAGCCTAATGTGATGTGTCAGGTTAATATCTTTTCTTTCTTTCTAGTATTTGTTTTGAAAAGAATGTTATGACATTGTGTTGCAGCTTACAGCACAGCTGCGATATCTGCATCTTTCGGCACAGCACATCCGGTTTCAGCATGGCATCTCTTAGCCCTACTATATGTGTGCAGCCTGTTTCTAGGGTCACCACTTGGATGTAGAATAGGGTCTTGGTCAGCTTCTTCGTGTGATCGCCTCATCGATGTTTACCCCATTAGGCGATTTTCAGGCGATGAACTCTGCAGTTGCTCGTTAGTTCCATGCAGCTTTGATTGTAGTGTCAAATCATTTGGCCAGTGTATCCTCCTTAACTGATCATACAGAGGGCAGTCTTGCAAAATGTGCATGGCAGTTTGTTTGCATGTCCCACATGTATACAGCGGCGAAGCAGACAGACGAAGCCTATATGTGTGTTTATTCAGTCTATTGTGCCCAGTCCTGAGGTGAAGAATGATAGTCTGCACTTGTCGGTCAAAGGTGTGGTAGTCATCGGGCTGGTTCTGTTCTCTTCTGACAGCCTGGACAACTCTCTTTTTCTCAAAGTATGTGATTTTGCTGTCTTCTTGTTCACATTCTCCTCCCCTCCCTGCAAGTCCATCTGCACTCTCATTTCCAGGCACGCTATAATGGGATGGCAGACACTGGAGTATAGTTCAATTCAATGAGAATTGCAGTTCTGGATCATGTTGGCAGCCCGTTTGAGAGCTTGAGCCTCAGCCTGTTTGAGAGCTTGAGCCTCAGCCTGTTTGAGAGCTTGAGCCTCAGCCTGTTTGAGAGCTTGAGCCTCAGCCTGTTTGAGAGCTTGAGCCTCAGCCTGTTTGAGAGCTTGAGCCTCAGCCTGTTTGAGAGCTTGAACCTCAGCCTGTTTGAGAGCTTGAACCTCAGCCCGTTTGAGAGCTTGAACCTCAGCCTGTTTGAGAGCTTGAACCTCAGCCCGTTTGAGAGCTTGAGCCTCAGCCTGTTTGAGAGCTTGAACCTCAGCCTGTTTGAGAGCTTGAACCTCAGCCTGTTTGAGAGCTTGAGCCTCAGCCTGTTTGAGAGCTTGAGCCTCAGCCTGTTTGAGAGCTTGAACCTCAGCCCGTTTGAGAGCTTGAACCTCAGCCTGTTCGAGAGCTTGAACCTCAGCCCGTTTGAGAGCTTGAGCCTCAGCCTGTTTGAGAGCTTGAACCTCAGCCTGTTTGAGAGCTTGAACCTCAGCCTGTTCGAGAGCTTGAACCTCAGCTGTATCGTTGGAGCAGAATTTACCAGTGGGAATACTGCTTGTCTCACAATGGTCCTCAAAGTATGTTATAAAGATACTAGCGCCTCCATTCTTGCCAGCATTTGTTACTGATCAATCTGTGTAGGCATGTATCCACGTTTGTTTAGGATAGCTTTCTTCGATCATACTCAGTGTAGCATTTCGCTTTTGCAGTCGTGTCCAGTTGTGAGACCAGTGACTGATGTATTTTTCTGTAAGGTTTCATTGTCCTCTTTCTATGGTATTTGGTATAAGGTTAGCTTCAGCGGTGTTGTCTTCATGGGTAGGTCTGCTTGGTGCTGTCTTCTAAGTCTCTTTCTTCGGTGTACAAAGCTGCCTTGTTTAAGATGACCCAAAGCCAAATCTTCAAGCCTTGCCTTTATTGGGTACTTTAGGATACTGTTGTACTTTTCCATCGGGGTCATACTTTTTTGTGTCTCTTCTATGGGACAGTGTCTGTAATCCAGAAACTTTCTTCATCTCTAAAATGGGCATAGTTTTCATTGCTCTTGTAATGAGACTGAGGGCTTGGTTTTGCACCTTGTCCAATGACTGCAGATGTGTCTTGGCAGCTGATGACCAAGCTGTAGATCTGAACTCCAAGTGAGGTCTTATTACTCCATTGTACACTTTCTTAAGGGTTCTTTTGTTTGCTCCCCAGCTGGTGCCTGCTAATTTTTTGAGTAGGCCTAGCCTCCTTCAGGCCTTCCCTTCTGCATTTCCAATATGTTTATTCCAAGTAAGCCTTTTATCAAATGTCACCCCAAGACAGGTAGGAGAGTTTTCTCCCTTGATCATGGACATTCATCAGCTATGATTTTCTGACACTGACACCAGAAGCCAACTATGAGTCGTCTACTGTCAGCTCATTCACTACAGCAACTTTGGCCTCAGGCGAATAGCTTAGTAGTGTGTGTCTGATTAATAACCTTATATCATGTGTCAGGCTGATCTATTATATCATGCAGAATACCCATCACAACACACTGGGCAGACCCATAGGGATTCACTCTTTCAGTAAATTGCGAAGGATAAGAATATTGATGGTCCCATAGCCCACTGCTGGTACATACAGCTGTTCCAACCTTTCAGGTAAATGCTGAGTAGTACAATGCAAACTTTCTATCCACTCTTAGATCACAAGTTTGGTTACCTTAGCCTCCTGCCCAACCTGTTGACATCATATGGATGGAATCCTGGACAGAGAATCTACAAGTGGTTTGGACAGAAGATCTACGAGAAAACTGGAGACATGGACACAACATTTAAACAGGTTGGGTGCTTTATCTGACTCGACATGGACACAACATTTAAACAGGTTGGGTGCTTTATCTGATTCGACATGGACACAACATTTAAACAGGTTGGGTGCTTTATCTGACTCGACATGGACACAACATTTAAACAGGTTGGGTGCTTTATCTGACTCGACGTGGACACAGCATTTAAACAGGTTGGGTGCTTTATCTGACTCTTCTGTCATTAACGAATTTGTCTTTGTCACTTCAAGGGAACCATAGTACATTCACTCCAGTTAGCTCCTTCACATGAAGCATTTACAGTGGCGGTTTCAATAGCAATGGTTTTACACAATGAGGTTGCTAGTATCATAAACAAACCTCTTAGTGACCTTTTTCGACCTGTCCTAAATTTATCAAGTTTAACATGTTTCTTGCATGTTATGGCAACTGAGATGCATAACACACAGCAGCACCTATCAACATCGTGGCAAAAGGAGATTGCGAACAACAAAGTAATAACATATGGAATAATTTAACATCATAGCATTAAAATAGTTATTGTTGTTGTTTGAAGCTACTTGTGCTGAGTTGAGTGGGTAGTGGGTTTTTCTTACATAACAAAGCGTATTTGAGAGAATGAACCCCCGTCTTTCTGGTTGTAGTTCAATGATTAAAAGAAACATTACACATACTTACTTACTTTCCGTGTCCAAACACCATGTCACACAGCATCCGTCCAGTATTCAGCAACTTGAACTGCCTTGTCGTTCGCCTCCATCATGTCGTTCATGTCACATGTTTCAGGGAGGTTGGGGCAGGTCATCAGATGATCTTGGTCTTGAACTGCGCCGCATTCACATGTGTCGACATCTGAGTATCCCCATTTCTTCAAGTTCGCTCTGCATCTTGAGACACCAGTTCGAAGTCTGTTCATTGCCTTCCATACAGTGTAGGGCAGGTGGTGTCCAGGCGCAGCCTCTTCCTTGAGCTCTATCCATGGATCCTGCACTGTTTCGCGCCACCTCTCGATGCGTCGACCTTCCGGGCTTGTCTGGATGGTCTCTGTCGATTTTAAGAAACTGTGTCTTGATTTAAGTCTTGCGGCTTGTTCCTGATGGCCAAACATCGGGTGTCTAGGGTCGTTTTCCTGTTTCCCTCGTTCAATTTCCGCAGCTATACCTCTTCTTATATCAGGTAGTGCAAAGCCAATTAAGGGATATATTTTGTTTGTGTGGGTGGGTTTAAGGCACCCCGACACTATCCTGCCCATCTCGTTCACTGATGTATCAACTTGTTTTGCATGGGCGGAGTTTTTCCAGACTGGGGCTGCATATTTCGCTGCGGAAAGGCACAAGGCAATCGCTGATGTGCGTAAGACCGATGGCTGACCACCCCATGTTGTGCCAGTCAATTTTTAGATAATGTTGTTTCTTGCATGTACCTTACGCTTTGTCTTCTGACAGTGTGTCATATAGGATAATGTACGATCCAACTTTACACCCAGGTATTTGGAGGCTGGGCAGTGCCATCTAATCCATAGTTCTCTGTTTGCCTCTCTGTTCTTGAGATGATAGGCGCATACCTGAGTTTTGCTAGGGTTGGGTTTTAGGTGGTTTTCCCGATAATACTCTGCGAGGTCATTCAAAGAACGTGTTAGTTTACCTTCTACCTCCTCGAAGCGATTAGCCTGAGCAGTGACTGCTGTGTCACCAGCGAATATAAATTTCCTTGTGTCTGTATCCATAGATTGGTCATTGGTATAGATGTTGTATAGCATGGGAGCAAGAACACTTCCTCTTTATTCCCCAAGGTTACATAGAATCGCCTGTTTTGAAGTAAGCATTTGATTATATTAGACAGACGCCAGTCTTTCGTCATGTTGTATACCTTTGCCTGCAACCTACGATGATTTACTGTGTCGTAGGCAACGCTTAGGTCCAAATATGCCACTCCAGTCACCTGGTTGTGTCAAATTGAGGATTTGACTACTGCAAGATCTCCCAGGTCTGAATCCAGCTTGTTCCTTGATCAGCCTCGAGTCTATCCAGGTAGAGATGCGGTTCAGGATCATCCTTTCAAATACCTTGTATAGGTGGCATAAGAGCGACACTGGTCAAAAATTCTTTGGGTCTGTTGTTTTCCCAGGCTTTAACAGGGCAACCACAGGTGCTTTCCTCCAGATTTTGGGAATATTCAAGGATTCGACGCATATGGTCATGAGATTTAGTAGCCAATTGATTGTTATTGGTCCAAACTGTTTTATTTGCTCTGTTCTCAAGTCGTCGGGGCCGGCTGCTTTATTGGATTTTGTTTGCTTTGTTGCTGCACTTAATTCTTCAATTGTGAAAGGTGCGCCCAGTATATCACTCTCTTTCTCGCGTTGTCGTTGGGTCCTTGTTTGTCCCGTCTTATAGTTGGTTTTGCCATTCATCAGTAATTGATGGGCCACTTGGTTAGGAGTAACTTGCGTTATCCCAGAGGGATCACATGTTGGGTCGTTGCTTAGGTTCTTAATGAGTTTCCGTGCTCGCCTGCTGTTTTGCTTCATGTCCAAGTCTTCCACCAGGATACGCCACTTTTGCGTTTTGAATTCTGAGATGGCATGAAGGAGATCTTCTCCAGCCTGGATGGTTTCCTCGCCGAATGGGTCTGTTTCGAACAGCAGTTTATATTGCTCGTACAGTGCCTTTGAGTCATCGTTTAATCCAGGTATGTACTGTGATCCGCATCCTCGTGGGATATGTCTTCTGGAGATTGATTTGGTTAATTCTATAAAAGCGTCATAGTCTGCAGGCTTAGGTTCTAACTTGGCCACCTCTGTGTCTAGATCACATGCAAATGGGACCCAGTTGGCGCGTTTGAAATTAAACCGTCTTTTGAAGACTACGTTCTCTGGTTCGACCATTGCTTTAACACTACATATAATGGGTCTATGTTGCATTCTTGGAATAGGTTCTCCCATGTCTTTTGTCACATGATTAAATATTTGAGTACTGACAAACATATTGTCAGGATTACATCCCCTTTTCCATCTGCCGCTGTGAAAAGAGGCTGGTAGTTTTGGGTCATATAAGAGTAGTAGGCCGGTGTTCTCAGCCCAGCTCTCTAATTTTTCACCATTGACACCTTTCTCATTGTATCCCCATGCTGTGCTGTTGCAGTTGAAATCGCCCATGATTATTTGGGTTTTCCGGGTTCTGAAATTGACAGGCTCTTGAAACTCAAAATCGTCATTGGGAGGCTTTTATATTGACGTCACTGTGCAAGCCTTGTTTTGAAGTGTAATAGAAGATGAGCGAAGACCCTATGAACACATTAACACCAAATCCCATCCCTACTGTACGCAAACCTACCTGGAAGCAGCATATCATTCCGGAGGTGGTAGAAAATATACCAGGTATTGGAAACAAGAACAGCCAGACTGAAAAAGAAAGAAGAGACATAACCCTGAGGTACATAACGAAAAACTACCCAAGCAGGGACTGGACCCATGCATACACCGACGGTTCTGTAACAAACACAACACAGAACGGAGGTGCAAGGGTATTCCTGAGCCTACCAAATGGTAACAAAATAACACTGTCAGTGGCAACTGGAAAATACTCAAGCAATTTCAGAGCGGAGGCAGAGGCACTGAGGGCTGCAGCAGAAGCAATGCTGACAGACAAAAGAAATGAAAGCCAGATAGTCCTGTTTACAGATGCCCTGGCCATAGTCACAGCAATAAAAAGCCAGCAAACTACTGAATTTAATGATTTAAGAGCAGTACTCTGTCAACTATGCCAGCAGTCCGCACCAAAAAGAGTAGTGGTACAGTGGGTTCCATCCCACTGTAACATCCAAGGCAACGAGGATTGCGCGATGGGTCTCTTGGACCATTAGGACATCACAATTGCGCTATTTACATATCTCGGATAATATTGCTTCCTTTTCGCTGGTTAGCCCCTCGATGTTGATTGAAATCAACATGAGTGCTGGTTTGTGAATTAGTTTGTGATTCATGGTGGTTTGGGGCTGAAAGAATTAGCCAACTGATAGTTGTTTCCAGAGGATGCCAAATATGGAGGCTTCCTTTGTGTCCCCAACATTACACATAAAAGCAAGGAAGTGATTGACGAACTATATAAATCATTGGTGATACCTAAATTGGAGTACCGTGTTCAGATATGGAGTCCTTATCATAGAGGGGAAATAGACATGATAGAAAGGATGCAAAGAAGAGCTACACAAATGTTTGTGTGATTCCAGAATTGTAGTAATGAGAATAGACTCAGAAAAACTGGTCTACAGTTTCTAGAACAGAGAAGAATTCGAGGTGACAATACAAGTTTAAAAATTAAGCAATGGAAAGGATAAATTAGACTATATCAAGTTTTTGAAAGTAATACCGACTACAAGAACAAGATCCACAGCTTCAAAATGTTTAAAGACAGGTCCAGATTAGATATTAGAAAATATTTGTTTAGTCAGAGAGTGGTGAATTCTTGGAATGTATTGCCACAGGATGTGGTGTAGGTAGGGCCAGTTAATGCATTCAAAAATAGATTTGATGCTTACAGTTATTTTTAATATCAGTGGAGTGGAATAAACTGGTTGTATACAGACTGCAGAGCTTTCTAAGCCAGTGTAATGAAGTTAAGAACTGAATAACAATGTTTAAAGAAGGACATGAGTTAACGCAACAATATGCGCCTGACCTGGTCTCAGAAGATCTTTCGTTAACTCACGTCCTTCTTTAAACATCGTTGTCCAGTTCTTCACTGTTGTCTTCAACACACTTTTGTTACCATATACTGTCTGCATTCTGAGATGAATGTCAACTGGTCGACATCCTTCAGCTGTTAGAAACCGGATCACTGCTCGCTGATCAACTATAGACGGATTCCATATCACACCTGCTATGTTTTTAGCGGTCTGCTGAGGAAACTATGAGTCAGAGGATAATGAAATTTTGCTCACTTGACGGTTGGTATGTACTGTTTACATCTGAAGTGATGTTATCTTGCGCCTCATACATACTTATCATAGAGGGGATATAAACATGCTGGAAAGAATACAAAAAAGAATGACAAAGCTGGTAGTGGGATTCCAGAATTACAGTTATGAGAAAAGACTGAGAAAAACTGGCCTACAGGGTCTAGAAGAGAGAAGAATTTAAGGTGACAATACAGGTTTATAAGATGATCAGAGGAATGGATAAATTAGACTATAACACGTTTTTTTCAAAATACAGCCACCCACAAGAACAAGAGGGCATAGCTACAAATTAACTAAAGAGAAGTCCAGATTAGATATTAGGAAATATTTTTTTAGTCAGAGAGTGGCGAATGCTTGGAATGCATTGCCACGGGAAGTAGTGGAGGCAGGGACAATTAATGCATTTAAGAATAAATTGGATGTGCATAGCTTTTAGAACAAGGTAATGTAAATGAAACTGGTTGTATACAGACTCTGCAGAGTCTTCTAAACCAGTATAAAGATGTTAAGTTTAAGTTAAGTATGTTCAGACAAGCTTTATGGCAGTGTCGACAGCCTCAGGATGACCGCCGCTTTTTTCGAAAAAATAATGGTTACTATCTGACTGCGTACGATGAAGAAGAAGAAGAAGTTAAGTATGTTCACTTGGCTCAGTTAGGTCCGGTTTCATTTTAACACGCCTCGTAGTATAATGCCATCTGTAGGAAAACCATCACAGAGTAATACATAATGTCTTTTGTTGTACCTCAAGTTATAAGTAGACTACTTAGTGTAGTATTTTACATAACTGAGTCTAGGAAAGATTCTGTTTTGTTACACAATGTAATATTTTGTTACTATCATGTGTGTGAAAGATATCACTGTGTAACATTTTATGCTACCATGTGTTTAGAATAAATCACATTGTTAATGTTACATTTTGTTGCTACTAATTACATGAACGGTTTTATATTGAGGCACTGCCAGTGTAGGAAAGATATTACATTGTTACTTAGACTGTATAATGTGTTGCTACTATCAGGTGCATGAAAAGTATCACCGTGAATTGTGTGTTGTTGTCACCAACCTGAATCAGATGACCTCCTTATACTGCCACCCCAAGACTACACCTGATATGCCTGTGAGGTTAGCAGTTCGCATGTCCATGAGCATTCCAGGTAAGATTTTGTTTATAAAATACATTTACATTTTAGCAGTTTCTTTGCATTTCTGTCATGTTAAAGAGTGATATAGCAAAACAACAGCAGTGTTTTAGTATTTTCTAGACACTCTGTAAAACAAACAACACAACAGAATAAACTAATGCCCCAGATGAAGAATAGTACCCAGTTGGATTAATGGATTGACATGTTGATTTATATTTGTAATGCACATTTTTAATGAAACTTGATTGGTTTATTATCTAACATGTTACACTAGTTCAGTTTTATTTTAAATGGTATCAACAAAGTTTACCAAAGGCAAATGTATCTTCATTTATACAAAAGGGCTAGTTGCTGGGTGCAGTGAACATGTAAGGCTTCTGATGATAAAGGAAAGATTACATCTCAGCAAAGCAATTCTGGAACCTGGGGTACATATAGTCACTTAACAGTAGAGGTTCTCAGTGTGGTTCATGACTTGACTTTACTATCAGACTACACTTTGTGATCAAGATGCTGAACAGTGTATGAGCTGCAGCGGCCAGCAACCCAAAGCTGACTACTACCACCAGGGCCAGCAATCCAGTGCTGCCAAGACCCTTATACAGCTCCTCGTTGTGATCCTGGATGACAGGCTGCAACAGGGCAGATTGGCTAAGGAGAAGGGATTGAAAATGGAAAGCTTATGATTGATGTGCTGAAGTTTGATGTGTTGAGCCAAAAGGTGCAAATATCACAGTCAAACTGTAAACTACGACACAATCCATTCCGTTCTTCGGACTACATGCTGCTATTCTCAAGGCTTTTCAGGGCTTGGTAGTGGGAGTTTGAGAACCAACGACAAAGAAGAAGAAGACTAAATTTTGTAATTAACCATGCTCAGGATATGTGAACATAAAACTTTAAGATGAGATCTATACTTTTGTATAAAATTCGACTAAGTTTAAACTATGTATAGTTATAAAAAGAGTATTAGTGATCTGACATACAGTTATTTTAGTAAAAAAATGTGTACAATGTTTCTATTTCATTCAAATTTCTAGGAAGTGTGTCATAGCTGTTATTTTGCTATGTGCTTATTTCAAGTTGATGCCCTCGGACGAACGCAATTTAGGAATCATTTCTCCGTGTTTATTATTTTGAGAGGGACGATGAGGCTAACGTCTGGTCAGGCAAAACACACTGATCAGACAATATTAGCCAGGGTCAGGAGAAATATACTGGCCAAGACCCTCACCTGACCTTCTCGTTGGTCATCTTAGAAACAGGCTGTTGTCAAAGGCAACAGTCTGGCTAACAAGGTGAGGTTCGACATGATCCCAGCAGTAATGATCAACAAGCAGATGAAGCCAAGCATAGCACAACCGCCTGGAGGACCACGGTCCACCTTCATTAGCACACTCGGGATGTGACGAAAGCTAGGACAACCTGCCACTTAATGCCCTTTTCAGGGCACACAAAAGAGTAACCTACTCATTGTGGGCATTCGCAAACAACATTATTTGTAGAATCCTCATGTGCTTTCTACAACTCTTTTTTGTTGAACAAATAATACTAGTCTATGAGCGACCTTAAATTTGTATCCCTCCTGTAAATCATCGTATCAGACCACTTTCCCTTTCTGTACTCAAAATTAGCTTTAAACACAGAAGATGAATATTATCCCAGATGAAGATAAACTGTTACTAAATCTCCCAAATATTTTATTCTGGCCTTCATGGTACATCGAATATTATCACAGATGAAGATAAACTGTTACTAAATCTCCCAAATATTTTATTCTGGCCTTCATGGTACATCGAATATTATCACAGATGAAGATAAACTGTTTACTAAATCTCCCAAATATTTTATTCTGGCCTTCATGGTACATCGAATATTATCACAGATGAAGATAAACTGTTACTAAATCTCCCAAATATTTTATTCTGGCCTTCATGGTACATCGAATATTATCACAGATGAAGATAAACTGTTACTAAATCTCCCAAATATTTTATTCTGGCCTTCATGGTACATCGAATATTATCACAGATGAAGATAAACTGTTACTAAATCTCCCAAATATTTTATTCTGGCCTTCATGGTACGTCCCTGCAGAGTACTTCTCATTCTTTTCCTAATATTTCCTCACCAAACTTTTTTTTTGGTAAAGTTTTTTGCCTCTCTGTATTCTACTGCCGGAGGCATGCCTTTTCTACCCTGTGCCACAGCCTTTTAGGTAATATCAGAACAAATTAATTAGTGCTTGGATGTGTGTGTGCGTATGTATGTGCCTATGTTAGTTAAGGTGCTATCAGAGATCAACCCAACCAAAGTGCAAAGAACGGCCTCACCCTCATGGCGCGTATGAAAGTTGTGTGAGAGTGTGATTGTTGGACAGAGTAAAATGAAACACAGTGTGAGGTAAGAAGAGAGGAAGAGTATGGAGTATCTACAGCGACCTAAAAACAATTGCATTTTTGCATTTAACCTGACACTCTGTTATAGTTCTAATTAGTGTGGGGTCTTTTAAATGTCCAAAATACTTGAATTATTTAAAATTGACCTCCATTGTAATTTCTCATTTCTGTTCTTATTTTATTATAACCTGCTTTTATTTATGAAATCTGCATTATATTTAGTAAAGGCACATGTTAGCGGTTATTGACTTCTAATTACTTATTCTTTGTCTTTTCACTCACATGGTGCAATTATGAAGAATGCATACATTCCCTATTTCATATCATATATTGAATGTATGCATTATTTACTAGAGCATTATGATTTCGTTGGGCCTGTACTTGACTAAATTATTCTGGGTTAGTTTCCAAGGCCCAATCACTACAGTCTAACCTGCTGTACTCAATTGGATGATGATACTGTAATAGATAAATCAGCAATAAACAGGCTTCAGATCTATGAAATAAAAGAGGGTCAAGCGCATTGGTGGGCATCAGAGTACAGAGCAAGAGTGTTCAACCAATGAGCTACAGCAGCCATCAGTATCCATACCCTACGCCATTTGCTGACAGAGACTAAGCCCTTATGGCTATGCTCAGTGTGTATTGAACTTGATTGGTGCGGTATCTGACCGTACCCACATTCAAATTTTAATTAACTTTAATTTTTTTTCATTTATTTTTTCTTACTATATACATCCACAGTGCTGCTGCAGCCTTGCCTTATTTTAATTTTAACCTTAGGAACAGAACCTTGAGTATCTCACTGTGATAAATTTAGGAGAGGCAAAACATCATTGAGTGGAACTAGTAACCACACTTGACAAAAGTCAAATCCTAACGATCTACCCATCCATCCATCCATCCATCCATCCATCCATCCATCTATCTATCTATCTATCTATCTATCTATCTATCTATCTATCTATCTATCTATCTAGCTATCTATCTATCCATCCATCCATCCATTCATCCATCCATCCATCTATCTACAGTCCACTTATATCGTGCGACCTTCTTTGTTTCATATTTTTTTGGTGGTGATAATCCACTGGTGACTTGCTAGGTCAATTCCAGCATCTGCTAGCCCCTGGAATATACGATCGCCTATATTTGAGACTGGTGGAGGTGGAAGCATAAATTAGAGCAAGGTAGACTGTCAGGTGCCATCTAAGCCACTCCACAAACCACATAACTAAGACTTGTTGTTATGGCCACACAGTCCCCTTTTTTGCGACATAATAAATAATTTGAATATTTTTAGTAGATTTTTAACTTGAATTTTGCCCAAGTAGTGACCGTAAGACCTCCACCGAGATTTTAACCTGCAACCTCCAGCACCCGAGGCGAACACCTTACCTCGAGACCACTGGGTCCTCCCATACAATGATGCCTCTAACAAATTCATTTCTAACTGCAGTGTCTGCTATAGGACTACCATTAATATTACAAGTATAACCATGATTCATATTCTCTTCTTGACTTCTATTTCGCACGCCTTCAACACCAACTTACAAACTGGAATTTTGTGCTTCATTTTCCAGGAATGTTTAAAGCAATCAAATACACCTTATATGAACAGACTGATATTTTCGTTGATGGAGGAGTTCTTTGTAACTACCCTATACACTGCTTTGATGGTAAGCCCATTCATTCTTCTATTATCTTCTATCATTCTTTTGCTTATGTCTTTTCCTGAATGAACTAATTGTTATCCATCTTAAAATTGAAGAAATATAGTAATTCATTTCGGCTGGAACAATGACTAAGATTTTGGTGCTAACAATTTTTTTTAATCGTTTGAGATAGACAAATTTTGACTTTTAGATTTTGGTTTCAAAAAGAAATAATTCATTTAGAATGGAATAATGTTAACTTTAGATATATTTAGGTAATTATAAGAAAAACATGAGCGGCTGATTATCGCAGTGGAAGAGCACTCGCTTTTCGTGGCAAAGGTACGGGGTCAAACTCCCACAACCGTCAGGTCCAGTCAACCCAGCTGTAAATGAATACTTGACTTACGGTTAGGGAAGAAAAAGGCAATGAGAAAGGGAACTGGCCATCCCACCTCACAGACTGAAGCTTAGTTTATTGAAGTCTCTAACACTTCATTCCTACCCAGCGGTTAAGTCTGCTGAAGGACACTTTCTTTACCATTCTTTAAGAAAAATACAGGAAACATTGACTTTCAGATTTTAGAACTAGCTGTGCCCCAATATATCTCAGGAAATACGATTTCATGATACAATTAATTGAGCATTTTGAAATAATACCATAAACTTAACTTCATTATACTGGTTCAGAAGGCTCTACAGAGTCTATATACAACCAGTTTATTTCACACTATAAACCTGGTGTGGGGAAGTAACAAATGGGGAGAAGGTCGAGACATGTCATCATATGTCAACATGGGATCAAGATGCTAAGCAGCGCATGAGCTGCAGTGGTCAGCGACTCATAGCTGACTGCTAGCGTCAGGGCCAGTGAACCAAAGTTCCCAAGACCCTTCTACACCTCCACGCGGTGATCCTGGATAACAGGCTGCAGCAGGGTAGACTGGCTAAGGAGAATGGATCGAAGAGGGAATACTAACCCGGTACTAAAAAAATGCTTGCTGAAGTCGAATGTGTTGGACAGCAAGGTGCAAATATCGCAGTCAAGCTGTAAACTACGACACAACGCATTCCGTTCTCTAGACTACATTCTGCTACTTAAGCCCTTTCAGTGTTTGGTAGTGGGAGATTGAGAATGAACAAAGCCAAGCCAAGCCATATGTCAACATTATTACTCAAAGTCCCATCAATGATATTTGTATTTATGTTGCTTCTTCTTCTTCGGCATTTGTCCTGAACAGGATGCTGTGATGTTGTGTTATAATTTACAATGAGACTGCAATATCTATACTTTTTTACCCCAACGAATCTGATTTCAACTGAATTTTTGAGCACATGGTTTGCCTTTCCACTACGATCACTATTCTCATAGCCAGACTACACTAGTGCAATCTGTTTCCAGGGCCGGCACTTGGAAATGGAATAGGGTCTTGGTCAGCTCTGATTTGCTGACTCTGAAATAAGCAGCCAGTTATGAGTCGCTGATTGCTGTCAGCTAATTCACTGTGCTGCATCTTCGTCCTCAATCTGTTACTGGCACTATAATGAAAGAATTAGTATATCTACTACAATAACTTATATTGCTAAAATATTAATATTTGATCTACTCTATTAACAAATGTTTTGAGCTTATACTTTTGTTTGGTTCCATGCTGTCTCACATAGGCAATCACTGATCTCCATAATTCCTGCAGGTAGTGCTTCCTATAAATACTTTTAGTGAAAATTGTTTTAGTATCTTACCATTTTGTCACTGTGTCTCTTTTTTCCAACAATTTTGCCTAATGAGTAGCATGCCAAGAAATTACCATAACATTTAATTTTTTATTATGTGTATAGAAATTTACCTTTCTATTAGCAATAAACTCTTTACATTTGGATGGACATTGTCATCAGATACCAACAATTATCATATTCAAAAAATGTCTTTTTTATAAACAGGTTGGTGGTTGTCAATGAATTCAGAGGACAACTTCCTGGAGAGGCTTCAGCCCCTAGAGGACATACCAAGACTTCTAGAACGAAGTGAAAGATTTGGTACCTACAATGACAAGACTCTTGGAATGCAATTGGTATGATCGTGTTCTATGAAGATGTTTTGCTAATCTGAATTACTGTCACATAATTTTATTTTTTTGGTGCTTTTCTTTTCATCAAATCTAATTTCAAATTAAGGCCACTGACTCATCTTTCTAATTACGTGTTTTTGTAATTTGTTTTTTTTTACCATTCTTCATTTGATATGCATGGTTGTGAGTTTATTATTTAAACACATTAATGCATACTCCTAGCAGCACAGAACATAGTGATGATGACAACTGTAGAACAAAGTAATACAGAGCTAACTTCTACAAAATCACTTAAATGCTTTTTGCAGGATTTATGCAAGGAGGACAACTGCAATGGGGGCTTCAAGCTCTTTTTGGAGGGAAAAAGTAGAGGAAGATAATAAACTGTTCAGTGAGAGAATCTGCTGGTTATTGATAAATGGTTATGACAGTACATAACCAGAATATTACCCAAGGAAGAAAGAATATGCTACTGTAAGCCATAAAACATGTAATAAAAGGTGACTGAAGAGTTCTGTGCATGTTGTTAGCAATGTCATTGCATAAAACAAATTGCTTAAGAACTTACCACTGCAAGTGCACACAAATGTGTTTTGATACAGAATTCCTGTATCAGTGGTGGGCCTTTGTTACATATGGTGTGGAAAAGAGACAAGAAGACGATGACAGTGTCAGTCAGGGACAAAAGTTTATCTAACGCATGTCACTTTATTTATTTTCTTAACTGAACAGTTTGACTTGACTTGACTCCGTTCGTTCTCAATCTCCCGCTATAAAGTCCTGAAAAGGGCTTAGGTAGCAGAATGTAGCCAAGAGAATGGATTGCATTGTGTCGTAGTTTACAGCTTGACTGTGACATTTGCACCATTCGATCCGACACATCTGACTTCAGCAAATATTTTTTAGTACCAGGTTAGCCTTCCCTTTTTTACACCTTTTCCTTAGCCAGTCTGCTCTGTTGTAGCCTGTTATCCAGGATCACCATGTGGAGGTGTAGAAGGGTCTTGGTATCTCTGGTTCGCTGGTACTGACACTAGTAGTCAGCTATGGCTCACTGACCGCTGCAGCTTATGCGCTGCTCTTCGTCTTGATCCCACAGAACAGTTTTAACTATTTAGATTTTGATATATTCATTATTAAACAGTCAGAATATTCACACTCGCAGTATGATGTATTTTATTTATCTCTTTCAGTACTCTGACAATGAACAAGACTTGCTGAAGTACCAGCTGGAGAACTTGCGGCATGGGGTCGAGCTTCAACAGCTTCCCAACACTAAACTTGCTAGGTTGGTTTCTTCCACTAAATTATGTTACTATTTCAAGCCATTTATCTTTGATTCGTATAGAATAATAACTGAGATTATCAGCATATTTCATTATGATAAATCAGTATTTGAATATTTTTACAACTATGGCAACTTTCAGTGAAGACATATTCAGACATTGCCACAGTTAACTTATTTCACAACGGCATGAATAGACAGGAGCCAGTTTGTGATCAGAAAAAAATTCTGCAGAAACTGGGAATTAAACCTTGATTGCCTGACTGGAAGCCAGGGAACCAATCACTGCGCTACTGCATGATTGCTTGCCAAGTCACAAAATTCAATTTCATTCATCAACAGCTGAATATATTAGGTCATATCAAACTAGACTAACATCCATCCTGCACATCTTTGGGTTTGTCTTGTATGGCGTGTTCGAGGGTGGGTGAGACATTGTCAGGATACAGCAGACTGCCTATGCCTGGAATCACCACTTATGGAAGCTCCACCGTATGGGAGTAATGTTTATTTGGTAGCTATCTTCTATTTGTTTTGAACTGAGCTTCATAATGTGGACTGGATCAAGATGCTTAGCAGCGCATGAGCTGCAGTGATCAGCGACCTATAGCTGACTGCTAGCGTCAGGGCCAGTGAACCAGAGCTGGCAGGGCCCTTCTAAACCTCCAAGCGGTGATCCTAGATAACAGACTGCAGCAGGGCTGATTGGCTATGGAGAAGGGATCGAAGAGGGAATGCTAACCCGGCACTCAAAAAAGCTTGCTGAAGTCAGATGTGTTGGACCGAAAGGTGCAAATATCGCAGTCAAGCTGTAAACTATGGCACAACGCATTCAGTTCTCTGGACTACATTCTGCTCCTTAAGCTATTCAGGGTTTGGTAGCGAAAGATTGAGAACGAACAAAGCCAAGCCAAGCCATAATGTGGACTTCTCGCTGGCGGATAGAAAATATTTGATGGTCTAGAAGGACAACTTTGCCAGGAGAGACAACTTTGACTACAGACACATGTACATTGCAGGTGAGTTGAAGACAGCCAAAGGCTGTGAAAGCAGAGTACTTTCCTCTCCACCCCACCCCCACCAAAAAATATGTCTGTACAAAGCCATTTGTGTACAGCAGGACAATCTGATAAATTATGCTTATGGAAATGTCCATTCATAGTGTATAATGACAGATACTGTGAGGGAAGCAGATGAATCCGCAAGGTCAATGGCTTCTGAATGGGAACTGCAAAGTGTGGGACACAGGTAACTTGGTTACTGGAAAGGCTTCAGGAGAAAACCCTGATGAAAAATCTGCATCGTGTGCTACCTCCAGTCATCTTGATAATGTCTTGCCACTTGCCAAAGGTAACTCTGGACAAGAGAGTGAGGTTGGCATATTGCGCAATAAGATGGCCAAACATCACATCAGGATATTAGAGAAGATAATGACTGAACACCATGGAAGAGTTTGGGGCCTGATCATCCATACATCCTACTACATGCAATGAAAGGATAAACAAATAAATACAGTAATGCAAATACTTCCTGGTCAGCTATGGAAAAATCTACTGTACATACCAACAGGAAAGCAACAATTCCTCTAGTATGTAAAGAAGTCTATAATGGCAAAAGCTTTCAAATTTTGTGGAAAGGAAACTTTATGAGAAATTTGATAGTGGAAAAGAACAATCAGCCAAATTGGGACTGAATATCAACATGAAGACAACAAAGCTCCTTAAACTCAACACTATAAACAAAGAACCAATCATTCTGGAGGGAAAGCTATTGGAAGAAGTGGATACCTTTTACCTATTTTGGCAAAACAATTGACACATCAGAAGGTACGGTTACAAATGTAAGAACCAGAATTGGAAAGTAAGAATGCCATTTCTGACCCCCAACAACATATGGAAATCAAGAAAAATCTAGATTTGTACTAAAGTTAGAATATTCAACACCAGTGTCAAGCCAGGGCTGCTGTCTGGAGTGGAAACATGGAGAACGACAAAGACCATACAACAAAGACTTCAGTCCTTCATTAACATTTGCCTGTGAAGGACAATAGACATAAATTTGCAGGACATGGTGAGGAATGAATACCTATGGGAAAGGAACCAACAGCAGCCACTGGAATTTCAAATTAAATGAAGGGGTTGGATAGGACATATGGTTCGCTGGCCCTGACGCTAGCAGTCAGCTATGGGTCGCTAACCACTGCAGCTCATGTGCTGCTCACCATCTTGACACAACGCATTCCGTTCTCTGGACTACATTCTGCTACTTAAGCCCTTTCAGGGTTTGGTAGTGGGAGATTGAGAATGAATGAAGAAGAAGAAGAAGAAGAAGAAGAAGAAGAAGAAGAAGAAGGATAGGACATATGCTACATAGGCTCTTACATGGAATCCCCCAAGGAAAGAGAAAGAAAGCTAGACCCAAAAATACATAAAGAAGAGAAGGAAATAAGAGAATGTGAGAAGGAAATATGATTAAATGATTACACCCGGAAAGATGCAGAAAGAGCATCATAGAACCATGTCTGCTGGCAGGATGTTGTCAATGGTCTATCCACCAAGAAGAGCGGCAGGCTTTGATTAACAAGGCTAGATTTGCTTTCAACTCTCCTTGTCTAGTATAAAACTCAACAGCATTCTCTATGAAGAATAATATTAGGCTGTTTAGCAAGAATGTAAAGTGGATAGACCACTTTTAGATAGAAGCTAGGCAATATAACCAGACATGCACTGGATTGGAACCCACGAGGAAAGAGACAAGAGGGAAGGTCAAAACCTAACGGTGAATGGTCCAGGAGAAAGTCAGTTCAATTCGGAACTCAAGATGATGGCACAAAATAGGAACAGATGGAGAGTTGTTCAATGTCCTCGGAGCAGGGAGAGGAGACCAGCCGAAAAAATTATAATGCTTCCATAAGACCTGTTGACATGTTGTACCAAAGGATCTTTGATATGTTTTAGTGCATTGAGACATTGTGAAAGTTTGTTACACGATACATTTGTTTCTCGTATTTGCAGGGATAAGATCAAGAACAAGAAACTGCAACTGAAAACAGATCGTGAGCACAGAAGATTAGTGAAAGCAATGAATGCCTTTCTGCAAGTAAGTGTGCTCCAAGTATTTCTGTAATTTTATTCATAATTTTCCTCTTTTAAACAGTCTCTCTATAACAAATATTCTTGCAGGATTTATTTAAAGATTCTTCTTCTTTTAGTACCATCTTTCTTTTAAAGGGAGAAGAAGTTCCATCTTAAGCAAGTAATATTGTTTTCCAAAACTGTCTGTGCATGCTACTTATTATATCTATCATGAGTAATTTTGCTTTCCAGATAGTTGAAACTGTTTAGTGCTATCCTTATTGAGAGGGAGAAAAAGTACCATCTTAAACAGGCAATATTGTCTTCCAAAACTGTTTGTGCGTGGTACTTAATTATCATTACACAATTCCTTTTCTTCCATTCAATTATGTTTAAAAAATCCCTGTTGAATATCTTCTCTAATCGTCCACCTATGTCTGTTTTTCCAACAATTGTGTGCTCTATCACATCTTTCCACTTCTCATAACATGGTCCATGCTTTCTGATTATTAGAGGTAAACTTTTCTTCTGATGTCTACCTAATAAACTCCATATGCACATTGGTGTATCTCTGCACATTGTTAATATTGTGTTTAGCTGCTTGTGAAACTTCCTTGATAGAACCACATCTCTGTGTGCTTCACAAAGTTTTCTTGTTTGAATACTGTTTTATGATGATTCTCTTGCAAATGTGAACAATATATTACAAATTACAATCTCTGGCACCAAAATTAACTATAATTTAATATTCCTATTTAACTATCCAAACTATCTAGCTAAAAAAACTTAACATATATTGTTACTCTGTCCATCTAAGGCACTGAACAAACACAATGTGGACAAAAATGACACAATTGACCGAGATGAATTGCAGTCAGCCTTGAATGATGTAAGTTGTCATTTTCTTATGAATATATTTTAACAAATGAATCATTAGAAAACACTATTTTCATACCAGCTGTGCTATCAGTGTCACACCTGGCCTCTGTCCAAGGCACAGGAAAAGAAAATTGCAGCCTGTGAAAGGCATTACCTGAAAAAAGTCATCAACGTAACCAGAAGAGACAGAATGACACATACGGACATCAAAATAAATTGTGGAACAACATGCTCCCAAGAATACATGCATAGACAGAAGGTTAAGTGGTTTGGTCATTTCATGAGAATGAGACCAACTTGGCTGCCATTAAAAATATACAACAGTAGGAGATTGGGGTTTCAAGCCAAGGGAAAACCATGAGGCAGACGGCTAAAGAACATCAAAGACATCCTATGCCAGCATGAGCTCACAACAATCACAGCAACACATCTGGCCCAAGAGCATGACCTACAGCTCACAACTACGCTTCATGGCATCAGGGGAAGGATAAAATAAGTAAAGTAAGTAAGTATTATACAATTTAATGTTTGCGAGTGTATACAATCGTGGAGTGTGTAGCCTAGTCAACAGTGAGCTGGCTTGGTAAGACTGGGATTACACCGTACCAGGGTTCAAAATCACAGACAGAAAAACATCAGGATGTGGTTTGTTCCTGGTATGAGAGCTCCTCCAGTAGACCCAGCTGTAAATGGGTACCTGACATAATTTGGGAAAGGTATACACAGCAAGGAAAGGAACTGGCCTCCCCCAACCCCCCATCACATAGGCTGTGGCTTAGTCTATGAAGAGTTATCTTCATCCCCGACGGCAATTGTTGCCATGGGACCCACCTTTACCTTTACAATTGAATACAGCTATATCTATTAAAAATGTCCCAATTTCACTTTTTTCTTATTTGTAGGAGACCTCTTTTCCTCGGAAGCGACGGCTAATCTTGTTTGGTGATGTTGACAGTGATATTATTCTAAATTACCTTGATAAAGACCATAATGGACAGGTATATCTCTATTCAAGCAACTTTAATAATTGTTGGAGCTGCCACAAGTCAGTGTTTTCCTATATGTTTGTAATATCATTGTATATCTTATGTATTTGTTCAGTATTTTTTCTGCTGTATGATATTTCTTTCTGAAGGTTGAAGTAAAGTATGTCTTATATGCTTAGTGTTAATTTTTTTGTTTAAATGTTTGTCACATTTTTTCTTTATATGATTGCTTTGGTAGTTTAATTTTTGTTAGTATATTTGCTGCAGTATATATACTAGTGGATGAAAATTTCAGCAAAACATTTTATGTCTTCAAATTATTCTCAACATTGGCAGTCTAGATACAGTTTAGTTTTAGAGAAAAATTGCTAACTAATGCTGCTTGGTTCATGAAATATCTGTGCCTTCTCTTTTCTGAAAGTATGGCAATGTGCAATTTTTAAAGGTCAGCAGTCTTACCCGTTTCTTTAGGAATGCTTATCATTTGACAATATTGAACTTCCTTCACCACAACAGAAGATTCATGCTCAGTGAGCTTGACTGAAATTAATTTTATTATTTATGACCATCTGATCACTCACAGTTTAGCAGTAGAGAAATAAATACAGAACATGATCAAGATTATTTGCGTATACATTGACAGTGGCGTTTGATTATTCAGACAACAGCCAAGCAAAATTCAACAGCAGTGTTACATTTAATTAATAATTATATTGATTATATGTATGTATATAGATATGCTTCAATGATTGATAGTACAGCATAATAAATATGGCTAAGACCAGGCGTAAGGCAGAAAAAAAAATTGCGTTACCAGAAACAGAGTGTGCGTGTTGTGTGAAAGTGTTGTTAGTGTTAGTGTAGGAATAAATGCAATGTTGGAAGATGATGGACAAATTATATGTAGGTTGTGCAGAATAGAAGAGAGGCAGGCTCGAATGGAATGCAAGATTAGGACAAATGAGAAGAGAGGGGGTGAGTTAGAAAAGAGGCAGAAGAAAATAAAAGAGAATCAAAAGAAAATTGAGGATATATTAAATGGGGAAAAAAATCAAGAGAATATATTAAAGAAGCTGCATTTGTGTAGTAGATATGATCGGTAGAGAGTTTTGCAAATATAAAGGAGGGTTCAGTATTGATAGTAGGAAATTCAATGGTTCGGGAGATTGGCAAACATCTGCCAAAACAACATATTTTTTGAAAATTGAGGCAAAAGAGGGAAAGATTATAGATGACAGAGCAAACAGTCATGTTGTGGTAGTGGTAGGTACAAACTATCTCAAGAGAGATGGTACAGAATTAATAATGCAAAGATACAAGAGAAAAAAGTATAGGAAGGTCACCATGATGGTTATTTTAGACAGAGCAGATGAATCAGATTATCTTTGCAGTAAGAAAATAGGTATATACATCAGGTTGTGGAAAATGTGTATAGATATGGATATAGATTTCACTGATATGAAAATAGACAAATGTAAATGCTGTACAGGAAAGGTTTCTATCTAAATATCAGAAACTATGAGGATCAGTACAACACCTGGGACATTTATCTAAATGAGATAGGGCAGCATGTTGTAGCAAAGTATATATTTAATCATTGTATTAAAAATGTTGATTAGTTCGGCCTATGAAGTATGAGACTAAAGACAGAATGCTATAGAGGAGGCAGTCAAAGGGGAGAGTTCGAGTCACGGAAGTGTGAAATCAGTAGTGGGAAAAGTAAATATAAAAATGATAACAGCAAACATTAGAAATTCCACAAAATAACAAACTAAAGTGTTTTTATGTAAATGTGAGAAGCAAAGTAAATAAAATATAAGACACTGTATGTAGAAAAAGAAAAACCAGATATAATGGGATTAACAGAATCATGGACATATGAGGACATTGCGGATAGTGAACTTGAAATAGAAAAATATTCAATGTTAGGGAAAGATAGGGTAGTTGGAGACAAGGCTGATGGAGGTGGCGTTTTATTTTACTATGCGAATTCAGTAAATATAACTATACAAGATGATCTATCATCTGGCAACAAAAATTAAAGTGCATGGGGAGTCATGGATAATGGGGGAGAAAACACAGGGGTTGGAGTATGCTACAGATGTCCTTTAAGTCCAATAAAGGAAGATGAAGAGCTAATTAGTAACATAAAAAGGCCAGTGCAGGGAAATTATTATAAATGGTGGATTTACATTTTCCTGAAATAAAATTAGATATGGCAAAAGCATTTACAGAGTCAAATTCTTTTGCAAAGTGCTTAACTGACAATTTTTTTATTTTTTTACCAGAGGCAAAAACATACTAATTTCTACTACAAAGAAAAATATGATTGAAAACGTTATCATTGGGGAACTGTTTGGCTCAATCGACCATCTGATCATATGTTACAATCTTATAGCAAGGAGAGAAATAAGCATACAACTACTCTAAGACAGATGTTCAGAAGATGAAAGAGACAGCCAGCCACATAATCTGGAAAGATATTGTCAGAGGTACAGATGTTGAGCAAGAGTGGGAGAGTTTCAAAACAGTTTTAGAACAACTAAAAGTAGAATGTGTTCCATGTAGGGAGGTAAACACCAAGCATAAAAAATGGATAACTAGATTTGAAGTTAAATGTAGAAAAGCTAAAAAATAAAAGATGAGAAAAATATATAGAGGCAGGTAAATGAAAAGAAACATATTTAAGATATTTGGACAAGAAAAACATGGCTCAAAAAGTGAACCAAACAGCAAAAATAGACTGATCAAAAAATAGCTAATAGAATCAAGACTGAAAGTAAAAGCTTTTTTTCTTATGTTAGAAATAAACAAACAACAAAAGACAAGGTAGGCCCTATCATAGATAGCACAAGTAAAATAATAAGTGAGAATAGGGAGGCAGCTAATCTACTAAATGAATACTTTGGCACAGTCTTCACACAAAAAGATTGCTCCAAGATTCCAGAGCCTATCGATATTTTCAAATGTGAAAGTGATAAAGTGGGATTAAAACCAATCTGTATTATGGAGGAAATTGTTTTTTAAAAATTGGAAGGATAAAAGTGGATAAATGTCCAGGTCAATATGGTATCTATCCAAAATTGCTATTTGAAATTAGATACCAACTAGCAAAACCATTGGCCATATTTTGTTCTCAATCACTTGCAAAAGGGATTGTTCCAAGAGATTGGAAAGATGCAGGAGTGATCCCCTTATTCAAAAAGGGAAAGAAATTATATCCAGCAAATTATAAACCGGTGAGTTTAACGAGCATAGTCTGTAAATTTTTAGAATCAATAATCAAAGAAAACATTGTTATGCATCTAGATAGGTTTAATCTAATCAGAAATAGTCAGCATGTGTTTACTAGAGGGAGATTGTGCTTAACAAATCTATTGGAAATGGACGAGGTTACTAAAATGATAGACGAGGGGGAACTAGGGGATGTTATTTATCTAGATTTTGCAAACGCTTTTGATAGAGTACCTCATCGAAGATTATTTAAAAAGTTAAAATCACAAAGAATGGATTGGGAAGTTGCAGAATGGATTGAAAGATGGTTAACGGGAAGAAGGCAGAGAGTGCGCATAAATAAGGAGTACTCTGGGTGGTGTGAAGTAAAAAGTGGAGTGCCACAGTGCTCGGTTTTGGGACTAATAATGATCTTGGTTTATATAAATGATTTGGACATTGATATAGGATCCATGATTGAGAAATGTGCAACCGACACATTAACACTATGTAGGAGTGTCTCATCTATAGCAGAAGTGGATATATTGAGGTCGGATTTAGATAAAATTCAAGACTATTCTGTTAGATGGCAAATGGAGTTTAATATAGATAAATGTACAGTCCTCCACATGGGTAGATACAATATGGAACATAATTACAGATTACGCGAGAACAATGTTAGAATGATAGATAAGGAAAGGGGCCTAGGTGTTATAATAAGCTATACAGGTAAAGTGAGTGAGCATGTCCAGGTAGCAGTGAATAAAGCAAACGCAATGTTACGTATGATAAAAAGAAATATTAAACATAGAAGTAAGGAAGTGATTGTCAAACTATATAGAGCATTGGTTAGACCTAGATTGGAGTACTGTGTACAGGTGTGGAGTCCTTATTGTAGAGGCGATATAAACATGCTGGAGAGGATACAAAGAAGATGGACAAAACTGATAGGGTGATTCCAGAATTACAGTTATGAGAAAAGACTCAGAAAAACTGGTCTACTGTGTGTAGAAAAGATAAGAATCTGAGGTGACTTAATACAGGTTTATAAGATAATCACAGGGAAGTTTAAATTAGACTATAACAAGTTTTTCAAAATACAAGCACCAACGAGAGCAAGATGGCACAGATACAAATTAACTAAAGAAAGGTTCAGATTGGATATTATGAAATATTTTATTAGTCAGAGAGTGGTGAATGCTTGGAATGCATTGCTCCAGGAGGTAGTGGAGACAGGGACAGTTAATGCATTTAAGATTAGATTAGATGCGCATAGCTTTTAGAGCAGAGTAATGCAATTGTATCTGGCTGTAAACAGAATCTGATGAGTCTTCTAAACCAGTATAAAAATGTTAAGTTTCATGTCAATGCATTTATCTTGCTAACAGATCAGCTACAATGAACTACTGAGTTTCATGGAAGAGACAGGAATCAGCATGCAGAATCGATTCCTTGGATATCAAAGACGCGTCATCAATAACTTCCTCAGTTTCTTGGACACTTTACAAGCAACTTTACTTACAAATGTCAAAAGGGTCTATGTTGAGGTATGTATAGAAAGGGCTTATTATATATTGTATATTATAATATTTTATATAAATAAATATATATATATATATATATATATATATATATATATATATATATATATATATATATATATATATATATATATATATACATATCAGAAAAATAACTCTGTCATTCGCTACTGGTAAGTACACAAGCAATTTCAGAGCGGAGGCAGAGGCACTGAGGGCGGCAGTGGAAGAAATGGTAAAACGCAGTGAAAATGAGAGCCATATAGTCCTGCTGACAGATGCTCTCGCCGTAGTCACAGCGCTAAAAAGCCAGAAAAACACTGAGCTTAATGACTTAAGAGCAGCACTATGCAAACTGTGCCAGCAATCCGCACCAAAAAGGGTAGTGGTACAGTGGATTCCGTCACACTGCAACATCCAAGGCAACGAGGAGGCAGACAGACTGGCAAAAGAAGGTGCAAGGCTACCACAAACAGATACCAGTATCACGTACGAAGAGTCAAAACGGCTTATCAAAGCCAGGTACATGACCAAATGGGAAACCGAACATACTGGTTACACCAAAAACGATGCCTATTACCAGTTGAACCGAAGAGAGCAGGTCGTTGTCTTCAGACTTCGCACTGGCCACAACAGACTGAGGTACCACCTATTCAACAAATTGAAGATAGGGTGTACCGACGAATGCCCGTGCGGTACTGGTAAAATGACCACTGAACATCTGCTGCAGAACTGCCCGACATACGAGGATCAGAGAGAGCAGATGTGGCCATTGCCAGTGGAACTGCAAGACAAGCTCTATGGTAGTGGCGAGTGTCTCAGGATGACCGCCGCTTTTTTCGAGAAAATAATGGTTACTGTCTGACTGTGTACGCAGAAGAAGAAGAAGATATATATACATATATACATATATGTGTGTGTGTGTGTGTGTGTGTGTGTACAACTGTACATATGTGTGTATTATTAAATATTAATTGCCATTAGCAATGCGTATCAAACCTTCAACATCTACTCCACTTATAATTTTCATTTTTTTTACTAGCGTTTTTACTGTTTTCTGTATTGTTGCTGACATTTATCTAGATGTTTTAAAGCCAAAAATTTGGAGGTGACTTTGTTATGCTCTTGGCTACATTTTTTAATTGAATCATTTTAATTTTTTATTTGTTTTAGCTCAAACTCATTGTGTTCTTTCAGGAACGAGATCTGAAACGCACAGTTGGCATCAACACAGGTCATGTAGGCACATCAGATTTTGTCCTTGAGCCTGCGGATGTAGAATTTGTTATAGAGCGAGGCAGGAGATCTCTGGAAGCTTTCTTGAAGTACTATGTTGCAACCCATCATTTGAAAAAGAGGCCAGAGTATAGACGATTGGATGACGACATTCGTAAGAACTCCAAAGACTCTCTTATCACTAGCTCATCCAACCAAAGCTTGGAGAGTGGAAATATGGAATCAGCTTTAAGAGTTCCAGGTGCCACTCATGGCTTATCATCTTTGGCTTCAGAATTGATGTCAAAAGAAGTTAGGAGCAATAATTTTAAAACATCAGGAGAAGATCTCCTTGCACCTGTCTACCCCGAGCATAGTGTTGTAGGTCGCACAAAGTCAGGCTCTTCAGGAAAGAGTGTAAGCATATCCGATAAGGTCGAGATTATGGAGGACAAAGTGGGTTATAATACTAGCAGTGCTTTCTGTGAGAAAGAGGAAGATGAAAACTCAGATGATGTCCATGAGGAATCTGATTGCATTTTTCTTCTTGGGGATGATTATGACCACGATAATGACAGAAATCGAGGACAACATATTGAAAGATTACCAGCTAAAGATTGTAAGACTTTACCACAAGATAATACTATCCCTCGAGAAACGAGGGGACTTAACAGTCCCATTTTAAAGCATGATAATACTTCAAATGGTAGCAGCTCCATAATCAAAGAAAATATGAAACAAATGAAGTTGAAGTCCTCTTTGAAAGTGGATGTCCAGGTCCACAAATCTCCAGAAAAACCAGAAAGTCCCACAACACCATTGCTTCAGTAAAATTAATTACACAATTCTGAAGGGCTTAGAACTTCACACAAAGTGTAAATGACTAGTGTCTGAACAAATCTATTGGCATATGTGCATGCCTGTATTTGTTCATTGACTGCATCCTCATTACTTCACAACAGTTCTCATTGAAACATTATTAAAATGGTAAGGAAAGCCACATTTAATTCAGATATGGAGATATCATATTTGTCCTCTATGTCTGCATTCCACTCATGCCATTGCCATTTATTCGGTGCCTTCCAAAACAAGGATTGAGACTCAGATACAATAGTTGCTCTGATTAATGAGGTCTCATATGGGGCCGAATATGCAGTATAGTGAATGAGCTGATAGCAGCGAGTGACTTATAGCTGGATGCTTGCATCAGGGTCAGCAAATCAGAGCTGATTAAGACTCTATTCTGCCTTCAACCGGCAGCTCTGAAAACAGGCTGCACTAGTGCAGTCTGCCTAAGAGAATAGGGATCGCAATGGAAAAACAAACCAGGTACCAAAAAAAGCCATCTGTGTCAGACCCAAAGTTGCAGATATTGCAGCCTAGCTGCAAACTACAACATCCTTTGCAGGGCGAAAGTCTAAAAATAATAAGAAAAATATAGTCACCTCAAACACCACATCAGAGCTGAAGTAACTGTTGCAACCGTTATTCTTATACTAGAGGTTGCTGTCATGTAGGCTGACATCTGCATAGTAGTAGCTCTACCTCCTACTCTAACAAGAATCCCCCATTCTAATTTATAAACATCATTATCCCATGTATTATCTCTTATCAACTGCTTCACCTCAAGACCTGATTTTTACATTGTATAACGATCTACATTGGCAGTGGTGGTTTGTCATTTTATCCCCAGTTTGAATCCATTCTTCCCCTTTGATTATCATGTAATCTCAGCTGCGGTCACCTGCAAACATCTAAACATGAAGTTTAAATTTAAACATTAAGCTTAGCAAAGTTATTCTATTCAAAAATGAATTATTCCTAAATTTAGTGAGTTATTTAAATTATGTAAGTAGAAATGTTAAAACATGGTTATAAGTCAAGTTTATAACAATCGGTGAAGTTTTTAAATTGAACTATAAAAGCTGCTTTTTTTTACATGTATAATATTTGATCTGTAACACATTTATTAACCATGTAAATAAGTTTAAATATTTTAGAATCATTTGTTCACTTTTATACATTTTTCAAAAAAATATTTTTTTGGGTCTTTTTTATTCCATTCTTTCTGCTGTGGTATGTAAAAAATATTTTTATAAGTATTCTTTCATTGAAATGACATTTTTAATCCAACAAACATAGTTTTCACTCTTTTTCTTGTGTGCTGCCTGTACAGTTTGTTACTTTTGTACATGTGTTGTTATATACATTTAGGTAAGGACTGAGAATTCAATGATTTTGTGCAGGCTTTCTATCACGAGGCTAACATGCAGAGATGACCCTAGTCTCTGTAGGAATAAAACAGGGAGCAAGAAGTAGAAGAATTTTGTTCATAGACCTCAAAATCTGTTGATGTGTATATTTTATTGTTGATGACTGAAAGAGAATGTAAGATAACTAGCAATACCTGGGTAGAGATCTGCCCATCAATTGAACTGTACAATATGAAAGCAATAACAGCAGTGTAACAATTAAAGGATCTCGCACTTCTCGCATTCTTGCCTGCTTCAAATCCTCGGTCCATCTCATCTCACTTAACCCATGTTTTTATAATAATAAGTCAAATTGTGTATCGAAAGAGGGAAGCTTTTTTTCCATTTTGAGGCTCCAAGAATTCTGTTTGATAATCAAAGAAGTTGAGCTGACCTCAAGTGATGTCTCAAATGTCACATTGAGACTAGGCATTTCAAAGTGACATCAGAAGACAGTTGACAATTTCTGAGAGCAATCCACAATAATTGATAACATATTTTGCACTTGTCAGCCAACAAAGATATATAGGATTTTCTCTTTAAGACAAAACCTAGAAAATTATGTATATTGATGACAACTTAGCAAATGTGATAGTCTCATGATCTTTTTATATTGCCGGTTTCCACCCATCACCCCCGTCTCTATAATATTTGATGTTTTATAATAAAAGTACATGTTAGCCATATATAATGGTAAAGGCAGCACACTTCACTGTACAAGAACTTTGTTTTTTTTTATATAGTTTAGGTAGACCAGCTCCTTTCCTCTGTTTTTTTAGTTTAGAAGACCAGGTCCATTTCTCCGCTTTTGTTAGTTTAGGAGACCAGATCCATTTCTCTGCTTTTTTTAGTTCAGGAGACCAGATCCATTCTCTGCTTTTTTTAGTTCCGGAGACCAGATCCATTTCTCTGCTTTTTTTTAGTTTAGGAGGCCAGATCCATTTCTCTGCTTTTTTTAGTTTAGGAGACTAGTTCCCTTTCTTGCTACCTTACTTCATTGAATTCTACTGGAAAACATGTTAGATAAGATTTACAGTGATGGGCAAGCACTCTAACCCCCCTGTTACTGTGTGTATATGCTGTTTTATTGTACTTATTTCAGGCAATGGTCTCCTAAAATAACTTTGTACTAAGTTAGTATTCATTCTTCACAAACTTCATGATATAGCAAAATGCATGTTATTGTATGTTATAACATTTTATTTTATGATTGTAAAGGTTAAAACAGTCCCACAGCAGACAATGCTGTTGGGGATGAAGTGTTAGAGACAATTGAACAAGACCACAGTTTATAAGGTGGCATGGCAAGATCCCTTCTTTGCTGCATTTTCTTCCCTAACAGTGATCCAGGAACTCATTTACAATTGGGTCAACTGGAACATTCTAGTACGAGTGTTGACCCCGTACATTTGCCCTGAAAAATGAATGCTCTACCACTATACTTATCAGATATGATAGTCAAACATTATGTAATGTTTGTTAATAAATGTGTATAATTGTAAATGAAATATCTGGCCATAAACATGGCATTACATTGAATCAAAAATTATCAGTGACAAATAAAAATAAAGCTTGGCCTTTCTAGACTCACATATTACCTCAGTGGTTTCTAGAAGGGCCCTATGTGTGAGACAGAGCATATAATAGTCAATGTCACATTCATTAATTAAATGTGTAACACGCCACTAACAATGTAGTCTAACCTTCTTATAATATAGAAGGCTCTCTAGCTCATGGGATTCCACACCCTACCATTAACACAGATGAAAAGAGCTTGTGTATTTAGTATGTTTTAGTTGAAAGAAAGCTCTAGAAACAATATACTATTTATAAATAATGCAAGGAATATAACAGTAAATATCTTGTTTTGTCAAGGACTGTTGAAAGAAGAGCTAGAATTTGTTGTTATTATTGTTGAATGCCCACGATGAGTAACTTTACTCTTTTGTCAAGGACTGTTAAAAGAAGAGCTAGAATTTGTTGTTATTATTGTTGAATGCACATGATGAGTAACTTTACTCTTTTGTGTGTCCCAAAAAGGACGTTAGGTGGTAGGTTGCAGCAGTTTTCTAACATCCAGAGTGTGGGTGATAAGGTGGACCGCGTTCCTCCAGACAGTTGAGTTGTGCTCTACTTGATTCATCTGCATGATGCACACTACTATGGGGATTGCATCTATCCCCACCTCGTTAGCCAGACTGTCATGAGATAGTCTGTATCAGGGATAACTGCATGAAGTGTTGTAATGTCTTGGTCAGTATGTTCACCTGACCCTGATCAACATAGTCTGATCAGTATGTTCACCTGACCCTGATCAACATAGTCTGATCAGTATGTTCACCTGACCCTGATCAACATAGTCTGATCAGTATGTTCACCTGACCCTGATCAACATAGTCTGATCAGTATGTTCACCTGACCCTGATCAACATAGTCTGATCAGTATGTTCACCTGACCCTGATCAACATAGTCTGATCAGTATGTTCACCTGACCCTGATCAACATAGTCTGATCAGTATGTTTTGTCTGACCAGATGTTGTTAGTCTCCTCTCCCAAGAGCAAGAAGAAGAACAGCAGCAAAAGACACTTACAGCATCCTCTCTTAGTACAACTGACACAACGACAATTCATGTAGGTTCTCATCACTCAATTTGCACCAAAATGACGAGTACAAATCTGAAAGAGAACAAATGAATCCTCTTTGCCTCCCCAGGGTGGAAAACTGAGACGCTAGTCCGATCAGGCATAACATACTGAATAGGACGTCGTATAAGGGTCAGGCACAATACACTGACCAAGACCACTATCTCTCTTCCATGTAGCATTCCCTGGAAACAGACTGTTTTCAAAGCAGTCTCGCCAACAAGGTGTGCATTGACATGATCCTTGTTGAAGTGAGTCTCACGTAGATGAAGCCAAGCATAGCACAACCGCATGGAGGGCTGCAGTCCACCTTCATCAGCATTCTCGGGATTTAAGGAAAGCTACTACAACCCACCACTTAATGCCCTTTTCAGGGCGCACAAAAGAGTAAACTCGCTCATTGTGGGCATTAAACAACAACAACAATCTCCCCTGCGTAGAGCTCCTTTTTGGCATGCATTTTCTAACAAATCTTAGTGAGCAGACATGTCTAATGGTGTCTGCAAAGAGATTTTAGAAAATACAATTTTCTGATAAAATAAAATACTGAGTTTGGTCACTATGCAAGAGAAGGGGGACCTGGAGAGCAAGGTCTCTTTTAATATTGACACTCGTCCCAGTCACTGTGGAACAGAAAATTCCAAATGTTTAATTGACAGCGGTTGTGCATTGTTTTGATGTTATAAATCAGATGTTATTGTTATTATTAGTTATGTACATTAGAATTGCTTTTTATTATTATTTTTAATATGATTATTATTATTGTTAAAATAAAAATACTGTCATTATTAATGTTATTACTATAACTTATTTAGTTGCACCTAGTCTACCCTGGGGTGTAGAAGTTTAGCAGAAAGATTTTAGACTATTCTATCCGTTCTCTTTCTATTTTACAGAGGAATCCTCTATTTATGGCATGAAAACATCTGTCCACAGGGCTCTAGTTATTTACCTGTCTCTTCTAGGAAACAGGAAGAAAACAGGGAAGGCATGAAGAGAGATGAATCAAGAGACAGAAGCTTCTCAAGAATGTTTTTTAAACTGGGCTTCACAGGAAGTAGTAATAGTTTGTTATTATATGATGATGTTATTGCTAATTGTTAAGATACTATAAACCCACACAACAGGTGATAAAAACTATTCTTGGTAATGTTATGAGCATCAATCCATCTCCATCTTTTTCTTTGTCTTCCTCTTGCTCTGACGCCATTGTTTGTTCTTAATGACTCAAGCAGCTAGACAGTTTGGACACACTCTTAACTTATGACAAAACCATATAATTTGTGTATCTATCGGCATATGTCACGTTTGGCATTGCTGACACTTTCTCTCAGATTTCATTTCTCACTGTTTCTTCTTGTGATCCTGACCACTTTTCACAAGCATCTCATTTCACATGTTTTGATCCACTATTCTTGTGCATTTTCCAAGTTCACATAGGAAACTGATAACATAAAAATTGGTATGAATAATGTACTGTTGAATATAATGTCTTTTAGCTTCCATCAAAATATTTGAATGCCATAATAGTGACATTTAAGATTTTGCAGCAAATAGGTATAGAAAGATCACTCAGGGCAACCAAGACTCACCTTTACATCTCAGGCATGCAGGGACATTAAAGTACCAACTTATGCTACAATGAAGAGAACTGCCAAGGATAGGGTCAAATGGAGAGACATACTAAGACAACCTTACAACCAGTCTCCGGACTAATCAACCAGAGGATAGGGTCAAATGGAGAGACATACTCAGACAACCTTACAACCAGTCTCCTGACTGATCAACCAGATGATGATGATGAGTAGTGACGATAGCTGGTATGTTACTACATTTACTTTTTTGGGTTCTTGGTTTTGTCTCACTACCCACTCTGCTGTCGTCTGTGAACATGCTTCCTAGATACACCTAAATTCTCTAACTGGCAAAGATGGCGCCATAACTGGCTGCGAGTCTACATTTCTCTACTGTTTTGGATCATTATGGATGCCGCTAGACCACGGATTTGCCTGGAGTTCACACTAGTCGACGACTTACACTTGTGTTTACTGAAACGTGGTGCTGTTTTCCGTCTGGACTTGTTATTTCGTTCTTTTTTTGTGATTTCTTCCACCCGTTTATCCTCGTCTGGACGCCGGCTGAATGGCACTACGCTTATACCTGTGTCGTATTTCACGGGTTAGTTCTGCCGGTTTACCTTCACAAATTTGGCGTGTGGGAATTTTAGATGCTACTATGATGAGCTGAATACAGCTGGGGAGAGATGCCAGACTCACTCACATGCTGAGTGTTGTCCATACGACCTCTTGTGGTTATCGAAAAGTAGGCACGACAAACTGCGTTAGATGCCATCCCACCTTTCTACCCTGCATGTTACATGTTTACGGAAAGGCTTCGGTGGTAACCCTGAGGCAAAATCTGCATCCTATGCTATCTCCAGTCGTCTTGATGAAGGTCTTGCCACTGGCAAAAGGTAGCTTTGGCTCTGTAAGTGAGGTTGACAAAAGGCGCAGTTTCTTCCTCACTTTAATCCAAATCACCGCGTAAGTCACCCATTTCAGCGGACACAGCAAGAGATACGACTGTCCACACGGCTGAACAAAGAGAGTGGTCTTCATCACTTGTGATGGACTACTATTATTTCTGACCTAAATATGGAGTGGAGTTTTTTAGGTCTGCTAACTAATTTTCTCCATTTTTGTAGTTTTGTTTTTCTTTTTATTACTTCTTGCATTTGCCATTTATGGCATTCTTGTACTTTTGGAGGATGTTTTCTTTTTGTTTCAACATAAAAATACAATATTTTTTTAAAAGAAGTGTAATTTTTTTTAAATACAGATTTACAACTTTATATACATGTTTTATTTCCTGTCGAATATATGCTAAGATCTGTAATAAATTCACAATATATGTGATGTGATCACTAATCATGTATGTGTTATACGTATCTCTTTATATGGGTCATGTATGTATAGCATGGACATAAAAGAGGTTTGCGACCATACAAATGGTTGAAACCTGGACCTATTCAGTCAGTGTAAACATGTTGAATTCCTGGAAAGAAAAAAACGATTAATCTTAAAATTAGTATTATGCACATCTGAAGTTTCATGTTGCCATGTTCAACTGACGTTATAAACTGTTGTGTTATTACCGTGCCTATAATACGAGATGTTGCTATTGACAACCAACAATATAAAACCTTCCTGTTTTTTTTCCTCCTCTGATTTTTATTCTATAAGAAGCACGGGATGTCCAGTGTGACTGTTTACATTACGGAAAGTCTGCATCGAAACATGCATGTGCAGTCTTGCAGTGATGGTTTCTATAGTACAAGATTAATTTTTAATGATGAGGCTGCTAGCACAACTTTAAAAAATATTGTTATATTTAACTGCACAAAATGGTAGAAAAGAGTAAACCTAGTTATGACCTTTTAATGGTGAACTATACCCAAGTAGGTCAATTCTGTTTAAAAAAGACATTTTTACTACAATATCTCCTGCAAGAGAACAGACGGAGGACAGCCCACAAAAAAAAACCTTTACGTAACATAAATACATATGACGAGTTAAAAAGCCAAAAATAATCACAAGTGTCTAATTTCAATATAAGTTGTAGCTGTTGGAACATAGAAAAGGCTCATGAAATTGAATTATATCCAAACAGTAAGGTAGAGAAAAAACCACAACAATTTGCCAAACACTTGCATGACAGCCCTTATTTGCTTCATGCAATAATGGTTTCTCATCCTCTTTGCATCTTTCTTAATGTCTGATGTTCATTATTCGTTCTCAAGTTCTACAATGGCACAGTGTATATATATATATTATACAGTTATCTTTTTTATCTATATTTGTAATAAAATTTTTCTTAATTTCTTTTTAACCCTGAGTGAGTCCCGGGGCCCCTTGTTGGGGAAAACATAATAGGATTACTACAATTCCATGCATGTCATATAAAATGACTAAAAAGAGTTGTGCATGGGCCAATTCTAAAAGCTACAGAAACCACACAACTACAGAAGCACACAAAGTGTTTTGCTATCAGCTTTCTAAAGAATACCAACTGTGCTGGGGGTCTTATACACTGGCTGGGGTGAAAAGGGGCCAAGAGTAATAATTTTATTTTAGCAATACAAACGTGTGATAACACAGTTTAGCCCTCAACAGATCTGAACTCTCATTTTAGATAATAAAACAGTATTTTCAAAATAATATCTTTGTTTAGACTTGTTTGTGTCTATGCCACCTGTATTTGTGCCATTTATATATGTGAGATAGAGAGTATGTGCGTGATTCATAGAAGATTCTTGTTCTTCTCATTCGCCCTGTTTTTTTTATTATGTCTACATGTGAAGTCCAGTCAATAAAGTTATTCATTTATGTATGCCTCTCTTAAATATGCATTAGTTCTTATATCTATCTCATCATGCAATCAAACATATAGCAAATATATCTTTTGCAGTCGGTAATTAAAATGGAAAAGAATTCAGATAGCTATGAAGCATGGTCACAGACGATGGCAGAATGGACAGGCAGATAACAGTAAGAAATCAACAAGCAGATACAATGACATACTAGCTATCACCATTACTAAGACATCCAAGCTTTCCAATTGAGGTTAAATGGTGGTGTGAAACAGCCAGACGGAAAAAGAAAGAAGAGACATAACCCTGAGGTACATAGCGGAAAACTACCCAAGCATGGACTTGACCCATGCATACACCGACGGTTCTGTAACAAACACAACACAAATGGTAGACAAATAACACTGTCAGTGGCAACTGGAAAATTCTCAAGCAATTTCAGAGCGGAGGCAGAATCACTGAAGGCTGCCGTAAAAGCAATGCTGACAGGCGAAAGCAATGAAAGCCAGATAGTCCTGTTTACAGATGCCCTGGCCGTAGTTACAGCACTAAAAAGTCATAAAAATACTGAACTTAATGATTTAAGAGCAGTACTCTGTCACCTATGCCAGCAGTCCGCACCAAAAAGAGTAGTGGTACAGTGGGTTCCAAAAGCAAGAACCCCAAAAAATAAATGTAGAAACATACCAGCTATCGTCACTACTCATCATCATCATCGAAGAAGAAGAAGAAGAAGAAGAAATGGTTGTGTAAAAAGTGGGCAAAGGAGTCGGGAGAGGGGGATGTTTTAGATGAAAGAGACATCTTCTTCTTCTTCTTCTTTGTACGCTGTCAGACGTCAACTTGAATTTGTTCGAAGAAAGCAGCTGTCATCCTGAGGCTGTCGACACTGCCATAGAGCTTGTCTAGTGTTGTCACTGGTGATGGCCACATGTGCTTTCTCTGGTCCTTGTACGTTGGGCAATTTTGCAGCAGATGTTCAGCGGTCATTTTCCCTGTGCCACACGAGCATTCGTCAGTGCCACCTATCTTCAATTTATTGAATAGATGGTACCTGTCTGTTGTGGCCTGTGCGGAGTCTGAAGACCACGACCTGCTCTCTTCTGTTCAACTGGTAATAAGCATCGTTTTTTGTGTAGCCAGTATGTTCTGTTTCCCATTAAGCCTTTTGGACTTTTCGTAGGTTACACTAGAATCTGGTTGTGGTAGTCTTGCACCTTCTTTTGCCAGTCTGTCTGCCTCCTCGTTGCCTTGGATGTTACAGTGGGATGGAACCCACTGTACCACTACTCTTTTTGGTGCGGACTGCTGGCATAGTTGACAGAGTACTGCTCTTAAATCATTAAGTTCAGTATTTTTCTGGCATTTTAGTGCTGGAAAGAGACGTCTAACTCGTGACAACTTTCACTCACACACAAATATATCAAAAGTAACAAACTCTCTTGTCTTTGAAAACTTGTTTCTGTCCAGATGTTGTTGTTGATTGACCGCGATGAAAAAGTTTACATTTTTGTGCACACTGAAGAGGATATTGAGTGGCGAGTTGCAGTAGCTTTCCTTATATTCCAAACGTGCTGATAAAGGACTGATGTCCTCTAGGTGATTGTTCTATGCCTGGCTTCATCTGCATGTCGCTCACTACTATGAGGATCATGTTGATCCCCCACCTTGTTAACCAGGCTGCTATGAAAGCAGCCCATTTTCAGGGAGACCTGCATGGAAGTCAGGTGGACGTCTTGGTCAGTATATTTTACCTGACCTTGACTGATATGTCCGATCAGTATAGTTTGCCTGACCAGATGCTATTCTCCTCCCCTCTACTGTCCTGCTTAACCAAAATAAACCTCTTGCCAATCCTTCCAATCTTTGTAAACTCAAAATCTCTGTTTCAACTTGTAAACTCCTGTTTTCTGGAATAAACAACTTTATTAGTATTGTATATTAAAACATGGTAAAGACAGAACAAAAGCTGACAGTTACAGACCCATACGCATTAACTGCACAGGTAAACTGATGGAAAGACTGGCAAATACCAGACTTATGTGGTACCTCGATAAAAAATGGGCGTGTACCCCAACAAACTGGTTTCTGACAATACAGATCAATAGAGGACCAACTAACACACATTACACAAGAGGTCGAAGATGCTTTCCAGGAAAATAAACACACACTGACAGTCTTAGTCAATATGGAAAAAGCATTTGATAAGGTATGGAAAGCGGGGATAGAGGAAAAACTACTAAATTTTGAAGAATTTTGTGGCATGTATAAATGGATAGTCCACTTTCTCCAAAATATGTGCAACCGAGTGAAAGTACAGGGCCACATAAGCCATAAAATGAAATTGGATCAAGGGGTGCCACGGGGTGGTGTGCTATCACCCACATTATTCTTGATCTTCATCAACAGCATAGTGGATAAAATACAACAGAGGGTCCACACCACACTATATGTTGATGATCTAGTTTTGTGGGTAGCTGATGAAAAACAGCAAATTACAGGATGCAAGAAGCCTTACAAAGATTATATCAATGTACTCAGAAATGGTTTCTGAACATCAATGAGAATAAAACAGCATACACAATCTTCACACTTGTCAAATAAAACAAACAAAATTACCCTGAAACTAAATGGACATGAACTACCAGAAGAAAAGAACCCCATATATTTAGGTATAACACAGGACAGCAGATTAACGTTAATTTTGAAGAAAAAAAACAGTTAAAATTCAAAACAAAGCAGAAAGAATTATTACAGGAGCAATGAAACCAACACCAATAAAAGAAATGAAAAAAAAATAAGTAAGCTACAACCCATGATTGACAGAAGAGATTACAGAGTAATACAATTGGCAAAAAAATTTGAACGGCTCCTAAATCATTCAATGAATAAAAGACTGGAAGGATATGACAGAAACAGTCCAGAGAAACAACTTTTCTCAAAAAACAAAAACACTAGCCCCCCTCTATGCCAGACCTTGCACAAAAAACAAAAACACAAGCACCCTCTATGCCAGACCTTGCACAAAAAACAAAAACACAAGCCCCCTCTATGCCAGACCTTGCACAAGAAACAAAAACACTAGCCCCCTCTATGCCAGACCTTGCACAGATAAAGGCAGAGTCACTAAAGACACGCAGCATATTTCCACCATGGAAGAGAACATAATTCCCAGAAATGATAGAAAACATTACACAAGGGATGAAAAAATGCACACAAATAGAACTGGAGAGAAAACACATAGCTTTAGAATATATTCAAGGAATATATCCAGCCACGGAATGGACCAGCATATATACAGATGGATCAGCAATGCTATCTATTAAAAATGGAGAAGGAGGCGTTTACACAAAATTAAATAATGAACAGGAAATCCATATCTCAGAGGCTACTGGAAAATTCTCAAACGTCTTGAGAGCTGAGGCTGAGGCACTAAAAATAGATGCAATAGCTATCGTGGAAAACAAGAACCATGTCAGAGACAAGACAGTCTTCCTTACAGATTCCCTGTCAGCCATCGTGGAAAACAAGAACCATGTCAGAGACAAGACAGTCTTCCTTACAGATTCCCTGTCAGTTATAATTGTCCTCATAAATCATATAAACAATGAATTGAACGGATTATCTGAGGCACTTATGAATGTAAGTCAAAATTTAAACAGAGTGAAAATTCAGTGAATCCCTGCACACTGTAAGATACACGACAGTGGGGAGGCAGATAGACTGACAAAAGAGGGAGGCGGCAAACCCCAAACTGACGACAGACCTACATAATGAAGAACTTAAGACAATTATAAAATTTAACTTCAAAGACAAGTGGCACAGAGAGCACCCAGGATCTGATATAGCAGAAGCATGCCACTCTTTGCCAAGAAGATATCAAGTGACAATATTGAGACTCCGAACGGGTCACTGCAGACTGAAAAATTATCCGTTCAACAAATTAAAAATTGATCACACATACATATGTCCATGTGGGGAAAAACAAACAAACAGTGAAACATGAAAAGAACGTAGTGACTACACGGCCGTCCCTAACACAGTTTCGAGATAAACTGTATGGTGGTGTGACAAGTCTGAGAAGGACTGTCAGGTGTATGAGGAACATAACTGCCATTATTTGAGAGCCAGTGATGAGACAAGTCTGAGAAGGACTGCCAGGTTTATGAGGAACATAACTGCCATTATTTGAGAGCGAGCGACGAGACAAGTCTGAGAAGGACTGTCAGGTTTATGAGGAACATAACTGCCATTATTTGAGAGCGAGCGACGAGACAAGTCTGAGAAGGACTGCCAGGTTTATGAGGAACATAACTGCCATTATTTGAGAGCCAGTGAGGAGACAAGTCTGAGAAGAACTGTCAGGTGTATGAGGAACATAACTGCCATTATTTGAGAGCGAGTGATGAGACAAGTCTGAGAAGGACTGCCAGGTTTATGAGGAAGATAGATGCCATTATTTGAGAGCGAGTAATGAGACAAGTCTGAGAAGGACTGCCAGGTTTATGAGGGAGATAGATGCCATTATTTGAGAGCGAGTGATGAGACAAGTCTGAGAAGGACTGCCAGGTTTATGAGGGAGATAGATGCCATTATTTGAGAGCGAGTGATGAGACAAGTCTGAGAAGGACTGCCAGGTTTATGAGGGAGATAGATGCCATTATTTGAGAGCGAGTGATGAGACAAGTCTGAGAAGGACTGCCAGGTTTATGAGGGAGATAGATGCCATTATTTGAGAGCGAGCGACAAGTCTGAGAAGGAATGCCTGGTTTATGAGGAAGATAACTGAGATTATTTGAGAGCGAGCGACGAAGAAGACTAAGAATAGCGAGCTTACTTGCTTTATTAACGGATGTATCATGACCATCTGTGGTTTCTATTACAGTTGGCCATTGATGTATTGACTGCATGCAGTTATTCGTGGAATTTCTCATTGACGTCATTCTGGAGTGTCAACATGCTAATGATAGTCCCATATTTTCTTCTACAGATCACAGGAATCTTTACAGTCATAAGCCGGTCATTTATTGCTTGTCTTCTACCCTGGGGGCCACTCTTCTCTTCTCACCTCACTCTGTTTCATTTGACTCTATCCCAGTGTCACACTCTTGCACAACTTTCACACGCGCCCTCATGGTGAGGCCCTTCCATTGCACTTTGGTTGGGCTAGCTTCTGAGGGCGCACAAACCTAGCATAGGTACATACAGACGCACACATGCATCCAAGCACTGGTTTATGCGTCCTGATATCACCCAACGGACTACGGTCTGGGGTGGAAAATGGCGCGCCTCCGCCAGTAGAAACTAGTGAGACAAACATCTAAGCAAAAACCAAAAAAATGTATTGCTTTAGGGACTAACATGCCAAAATATATATTTCGATTGCATAACACCCACTCCTTCTTCTTGTCTTTCTTCAGTTCCTCTTCCACTCCATCCATTAGAATGTGTAACATCCACCTTTTTCACAGAACTAGCCTCGGATACCTTTGGATAAACTGTACACGAGTATACTTATACTTTTTATTTTGATGTAGTGTCAGATATTTGTTCTGCAAAATTCGAACAAGTATGTCCGTATGTGCCGTGAACACAAGCAGTGTGAGAACTACTCTTGTCTATATAAACAAGAGAGGGTCAAGCTGTTTTGGGGTGTTTTTTTTTGTAGACTAAATGTATTCAAGCATGAGGTAGCTTGTGGTACTATTATAATTATATATGGTTGAACAAATCCTTTGTAGCTATTGATTAACTCCGCGGGTCAGAGAGAGAGAGAGAAAAAAAAGGGGGGGGGGGGAAGTGACAGAGATAGATAGACAGAGTAAAAAACATACTCGTATATATAGTAAAAGTATGAAGCAGATCGCCGTAAATACGAATCAATACATTTTATGTTATGTTATTTTCTACATAATTAAAATTTATGTAATTTATTTGCTGTTGTGTATTTGCTGTCATGTATTTGCTGTCGTGTATTTTATCTCGTATACTTTATGTCATGTATTTGCTGTCGTGGTTTTTATGTCTTATATTTTATGTCATGTATTTGCTGTCGTGCATTTACTGTCGTATATTTTATGTCGTGTATTTGCTGTCGTATATTTGCTGTCGTGTATTTTCTGTCAAGTATTTGTTGCCATGTATTTGCTGTCAAGTATTTGTTGCCCAGTATTTTCTGTCAAGTATTTGTTGCCTTGTATTTGTTGTCATTTATCTGCTGTGATGTATGCTCAGCTCAGCAACTCCTCTCATTGTGACAGAGAAACCCATTTTTCTACACGCATCACTGGTTCATCCTTATATACATCATCATTATCCTATCATCATTTATTCGCTGTTTTTCCCAGACTCCACATTGCCATCGCACTTCTCTGAATGTTGATGATGATTATGGTGATTATGACTACCACTATTACTTGTTCCTTTACAGGAAACAAGTGTCCTATGATTTGCTCGGAATGTCCTGCCCAAAATTATGAGGGCTGGGTGGCTATTAGCTATTCTTCTGCCAGTAGATACCATTCCTCCTCTTTGATTACATTGTCAAATGTGTTTTGCCCACTCCATTGTTTCTTCTACCTGCGTCATCCATGAAATTCCTCTCTCAATTCTCGTTTCCTTGATGCTTGCAGAGCTATGTACATTGAGTGCCTCAATGGCTCGCATATTGTAATAATAATAAAAATTGCCATGGCAAGCGAAGATGGGGACAGCATCAAACTATAGCTGCGAAATTTTGTATCTGGTGGCTGTAAAGACCAACCCTGGAACGGCACACCCGGCCACATACATGACACACATGCGGGGAGCCGACTGTGGAATCGTTGTAATTATTGTGTTGTTTTTATTTCTAGGCAGCACGTTTGAGCCCAGTCTCTTCGGTAGCTGTAATCTCTGCGATCTGATCCCAATTTTCACAATTTTGAAGCATTTCAGAGACATTTCGATGCTATATAAATATTAAAAGATAAATGACTCGCATATATATATTTGGCTAGATACATTTCATATAAAAAATTATACCGATAAACCAACCAATCAGTGTAATAAGGGATAGTACAGAGCGCAATTTGACACTTGACATGGATTCATTTTAATACCTTATATAAATGCCCGTATGCTTAACGTTTAAAAGTATGGGAATCAATGTTCTCAGGTATTTAAGTTGACAGCCGTGATCAATAAACGACTGATTTTAGCACAGTGCTAGTTATTTAAATCGTATATCTCTAGATCGGCGCAGCATGGGTATTCAGGCTATTGAATGTATTGACTGAGGCGTACATTGGTTTTATGTACATGCTCAACTACGTTTGGAGCGAATCTGGCACATCCTAGTGGTTCCAGCATTGTCTCTGAATAGGACAGGTCTTCTTTGTCCACAAGAAAGAGGAGACTTTATGTCGTCGATCTGTTAAGATCAAGTCAACGTAATGTAACAAAATCACTCAAGCTTCCTGTAGAATTAAACACATTTCTGGTGAACATACAAATGAAGCAGCCGGGAGGTGCCGGAATATTATTGAACTCCGTCACGTATCATTATCGTCATTCTTTCATTATACCACAAGCATGGAGGACAAGTGTATTTGGCCTCTTTGATAGAAACCTGCCCAAAGCATACATTTACTATTTCAGTGGTTGATTCTGTAATGTGGGGTTGTTTTGTTTTGTTTTGTTTTGTTTTTTGCGTCCGCCTTATTTCTCTAATCCCCAAGGCGGTCTGCGTTGCACTGTGCTTTTTATTTTGCGCCTGTCGGCCCAGTGCATCCGACTTCAGCATGCATTTTATGTAAGGGTCTGCTTCCTCCTGCATTTTCTAAGGGTTTGCTTCCCCGGGGTAACGGCCGGTGCTGTGATGGGGATCGAACCCACCACCTTTGGGTTGTGAGTCGTGCCACTTATACACTAGGCCACGCCGTCCCCTCTAATGTGGGGTTTTACAGGTTGCCATACCAGCTTTAATGCACAACCCTCTTTAGTCAAAGTATTTTTCTAAATTCATAGTATTGCGCTGTATTATGGTGATGTAGTATGTTGCTGTAGTATGTTGCTGTAGTATGTTGCTGTAGTATGGAGCTGTAGTAGGTTGCTGTAGTATGGTGCTGTAGTATGGTGCTGTAGTATGTTGCTGTAGTATGGTGATGTAGTATGGTGCTGTAGTATGGTGCTATAGTATGTTGCTGTAATATGGTGCTGTAGTATGTTGCTGTAGTATGTTGCTGTAATATGGTGCTGTAGTATGGTGCTGTCGTATGGTTTGTAGTATGGTATTGCAGTATTGTGCTGTAGTATGGTATTGTAGTATGGTGCTGTAGTATGGTGCGGTAGTATGGTATTGTAGTATGGTGCTGTAGTATGGTATTGAAGTACCGTGCTGTAGTATGGTGCTGTAGTATGGTGCTGTAGTATGGTGCTGTAGTATGGTATTGAAGTACCGTGCTGTAGTATGGTGCTGTAGTATGGTATTGTAGCATGGTGCTGTAGTATGGTGCTGTAGTATGGTATTGAAGTACCGTGCTGTAGTATGTTCCTGTAATATGGTGCTGTACTATGTTGCTGTAATATGGTGCTGTAGTATGTTGCTGTAGTATGGTGCTGAAGTATGTTGCTGTAATATGGTGCTGTACTATGTTCATATGATGGGTCTCACCCTGAGGGCCACTATTCCCATTTTTCTTACCTCACTCTGTTTCATTTGACTCTGTCCTACAGTCACATTCTTGCACAACTTTCACACGCGTCCTCATGGTGAGACCCTTTCATTGCACTTTGGTTGGGCTAACGTTTGAGGGCGCACAAACCTAGCATAGGTACATACAGACGCACACATTCATCCAAGTACTGGTTTATGCGTCCTGATATCGCCCAATGGACTACGGCCTGGGGTAGAAAATGGCGCGGCTCCGCCAGTAGAAACTAGTGAGGCAAACATCTAAGCAACAACAACAACTGTACTATGTTGCTGTGTTATGGTGCTGTGTTATGGTGCTGTAGCATGGTGCTGTAGTATGTTGCTGTGGTATGGTGATGTAGTATGGTGCTGTAGTATGCTGCTGTGGTATGGTGCTGTAGTATGGTGATGTAGTATGGTGCTGTAGTATGGTGCTGTAGTATGGTGCTGTAGTATGATATTGTAGTATGGTGCTGTAGTATGGTGCTGTAGTATGCTGCTGTGGTATGGTGCTGTAGTATGGTGATGTAGTATGGTGCTGTAGTATGGTGCTGTAGTATGGTGCTGTAGTATGATATTGTAGTATGGTGCTGTAGTATGGTGCTGTAGTATGCTGCTGTAGTGTGGTGCTCTAGTATGGTGATGTAGTATGGTGCTGTATTATGGTGATGTAGTATGGTGCTGTAGTATTATTCACTTCCATTTATTAAGCACCCTCCTATTCCTCCTCCCTCCCTCCTCCCCTCAACCCACAGATGAGCACGGATAAGTTTATGTGGCGATAGTAGAAGGTACATTCCTCGTACACATGAACATGAAGAATTAGAGGCACTCAGATACTGTTAACTAGTGTAACCAATGAATACTTATCAATTAGAAATATGAGATGGCGTATAATGTAATTCACGAGAGAGTCTTCTTCTTCTTCTTCTTCTTCGTTCATCCTCAGATCAAGGTCCCGGTTTCTCTTACAAAGGACACAGTTGTTTGTAAGGCTGTTTCGTCTCCATACAGCTTTTGTCTCATATCTGTCTCACTAGGCCAGTATTGTTCTCACTTTTCCTGCGTGAGCGTGCAGCTTTGCAGAATGTGTTCCAAGGTCATGATATGCTCCCCACATGGGCACCTGTCATCTGTTCCACGAGAGAGTGACATTGAGCATAAATGTGAATCGATCATCAATCACGAGAGAGTGACATTGAGCATAAATGTGAATCGATCATCAATCACGAGAGAGTGACATTGAGCATAAATGTGAATCGATCATCAATCACGAGAGAGTGACATTGAGCATAAATGTGAATCGATCATCAAACAAAATCTTATTAGCTCCCTATGGAGCACATGTCTTCAATAATTACACGCCAAGTCAACAGACGTCAACCTGATTATATATGTTAACGTTTGTGTGGCCTAAAGTTTATATAGTGCGAGGGGGGAGGGGGGATTAAAGCGCTTTCACATGCACTGCCTGCGGAAACAATTTAAGATTAGATGGCAGGACATAGTGTCATATATGCAGATGTGTTGGCGCGATCGGGCTTGTCTAGTATACACACCATGATATATGCAGCACTGCTAAGATGGATTGGCCATGTGGTACGCATGTTGGATCAACTTCTGCAAAAAGAGCTGCTCTATGGTGAGCTGCAATATGGCAAAAGTGTAAGAGGTTGGGAGAGGAAAAGGTACGAGGACATACTTAAGAGATCACTGATCCAGTGCAGTGTTAACTGTTATGTCTGGGAAAGAAGCGCCATCAATCGCCCAAACATCGCCCATTTTAGCCATCTTCGAACTCATGCAAACAGTGAATGTTGACAAAGTGGTCTTCATCAATTATGCTGGTCGAACACTGTCCTTTGTCCAACCCTCCCTAGTCGCCACATACATAGTGCCTGGCAGTTTACAGCATTGCTATTCCTTGTCTACCTTCTAACCCCATCACTTTTTGAGCCCGGTAAGACTCAAGCGATAAATGTGAATACTGTTTATTTTTTTGTAGAAGATCATTAAATGATTAGAAAATAGAATTAGTATGTCTCACGCGAAGCAAGAAACAGAATGTGAAAAAATACTGCTACTGGTGGTTTGACCATAAAGAGAAGAGGCTAACGTCTGGTCAGGCAAAACACACTGAATGAACAAAAAATGATAGCCAGGGTCAGGAGAAATGTACTGGTCAAGACCCTCACCTGACCTCCTTGTTGGTCGTCCTGGAAATGAGCTGTTATCGAGGACAGCAGTCTGGCTAACAAGGCGAGGTTCGATGTTATCCCCGTAGTAATGAACGACACGCAGATGAAGCCAAGTATTGCACAACCGCCGGGTGGAACTCGGTCTACTTCATCAGCAAGCACGGAATGTCAGGAAAGCTACTACATTCTGCCAAAAGTTCCGTCCTTCTCAGGGCACACAAAAGGGCTACCAACCCATTGTGGGTAATAGCAACCAACCAACCAAAAAGAGAATGATTTGGCATTCGTTAAATCACGATCTATCGATTGTTCTTGTCAAACAAGACAAACCACGAGACAAGCAACGACCTACATTTTGACAGCCCTGGCATTGTTTGCCTATTCTTTGTCAAAGTGTTTGGAGGGGGGAGGGGGGGGGGGGGGAGAGAGACAACTATTATTTCTCCTTTCTTATAACGCCTTGCAAATTATCTTCATTTTAATGTTTCCAGTCAGCCGAGTAAACATTCATCGCTTTATATTGCTACCTTTATATGGTTCTTCTAGTTATTTGTTTTCCAATTACCTCTTTTCTTTTATCTTTTCTTTACCTTTTTGTATTTCCTTCTTAATATTCTAGAGGAGGGTGTGGACGAATGGTTTCGATCCCAGGTATGGAATGTGTTATTTTTCTGTTGAGGGTGAAATAAATAAGCATAGCCCGCACACAACGTGGCGACAGCAGTAGCGAAAGGCATGTAGCCATCAGCCTTTAAAACACCTCGACTACCCTAGCAATGGGGAAAATGTCGTTTGATAATTGTTGTTTTTTTTGTGTTTTTTTTATATTCTTTTTTAAATTGTCACTTTAGAGCTCTTTGAAGGTTCTTGTTGAATGTGCTCTTTCTGCACAGTATTCTTATTCTAAAATGTTTTTTACGCAACAATTCTGCTAGCCTAATACACGTATTTGTATTTTTATAATCCCTTCTAGGATAGAAGGCTTGCCAACTTGTGAGGTGCCACGCTATTCACAAGAACCAAAGTTGCCCTTTTTTGTTTTAAAGAAAGCTCTAGAAACCTTATCCCAAATATGATACAGGACTAAAGCAGTGGATAACTGATTTTCCACAGGATCGGAAGTTGAAGCATTTTTTAGAAGAATTCTTTGCTACCTTCTTACACAACATTCCAGTGCTTACATTATATGAACATTCATCCTATTCTTTGCACCCAGTATATCGAGCCCCAGCATTTATACTGACGATTCTAATCAGTAAATTAAACGTCCCTGTAAAACACTCGAAAGAAACACGTCAAGTAGGCACCATACGTGTAATAGGCTCTCACGGGGCCAACATTCCTGACTGCCATTCTACAATTCGCGCAACTAGTTAGGCCCCTGGCAAGAACGTAAAGCTTTAAGGGTGCTTGTATTATTCAAATTAACAAGACTATGGAAGGGGCCTTAACCCTTTCACCTGTTCAAGTGTCCAATCTGTACCGTTAGCAATAGATATATACCTACCTGCCACTAAGGCAGGATCCTGATCGATACTATCAGCTAATACGGTACTGGTATTTTGTGCTTGTGCGTCTGACAATGTTTTGTTACATGCATTCTTATTCAGACACGAAGGCTGGTCTGCCAAATGTTATGATCATTCAAGTAGATCGGAATCTTGTTTTTCACGAATTATTTTCAGCAAGGATCGGCCATACATTACAAGACTGTTTTTCAAACTAATTGTTTCGCGCAAACTTCATAATCTGTACAATTTTGTTCATTTTCATTGTCTGCCACAAACAGGTACTGTATTAACTTCATTATTTGTACTTTTTTCTAGTATCTTTTTCACATGTGCACAACGATAGAGATAAGTATGTGTAACGTTTACTTGGACAAATTGACATAAACAGCAGCCGACGTTACGACTGCTAAATCTTCGTCTGGGACCAATATAAACACAAATGAGAATATCTAACTTTAATCGAGTAAACTGGTAATGGTCAAAGTGACTCACATATATCTATGACTTAATTTGCAATTCATATTAAATTTCACTGCAGCTATTCTGGTAATCACCTTTTCATTTGTTCTTGTAGTCTGATACAACCTTCACAATTTGGGATATACTGGTTTTACTTTCTTGAACATTATCTTCAATGGTTTTAGGACATCCATTACTCCTATAAATATGGTACTTTATTGTAGGACCTAAATAACATTGAAACTCACTCGTTTATAAATGTAGAAAGTAAATAACATAGAAACATGACCCATTTTTTCTATAAATGTAGTTACTAAATAAAATTACCAATTTCTCTTATAAATGTAATTACTAAATAACATAAGAACAATACCCATTTCTCCTATAAATATAGGTACTAAATAACATAAGAACATTGCTCAATTCTTCTATAAATGTAGTTACTAAATAATATAAGAACATTACCCATTTCTCCTATGAATGTTATTATTAAATAGCATAAGAACATTACCCATTTTTTTCTATTGATGTAGATACTAAAAACATGGGAACGTTACCCATTTCTCCTATAAATGAAAGAAACATATCAAATGAAAATTACCAATGTCTACCACTTGCAGAAGAGCAGAATTGAGAAATATGACGTTACGTGAAATCTGAAACCATGCACTTAGTTTTTTTACTTTAGAGTGCCAGTGAACCAAGGAGCTACTGACATTTTCTGCTTCATTGGTAGACATACAATTAGGGATAGGACCTGTTTTTACTTCATTACCTTCTTCCAACTTTGATCTGCTAATCGTAAAATAAAAAATCACACTTACTGACTTGCCAGTGCGCTGTGTGCTGATAAATGTATTTACATTTTTAAGATCCAACGCGTTGTGGTGACAGCGATTCATTTCTGCTAATGCTAGTGGTGGGAAATGCCAGTAAAATAATGACTTTGTAGTCAAAACCGTGTTTATTGAACATTTGGTTGTCAATCCTGTTGTTTGTAAATGCTTGTTTGTCGATCCTGAAGTCCACAACAACAAAAGCAACAGCGCTACTGATTTTCTATTCGCAATTATCTTGTCAGTTGTGATACATAATACAGCACCACCAATGGCAAAGAGCAAGTTTGAGTACGTGAAACTGTTTGAGACAGACGACCAATGTTTACAGAACTGTTGGATTGTGGTTCGTGTGGACGGAAAAGCCTTCCAAAAGTAAGTACTGCACGCAATATGCCATCTCTTTCTGTCTGTCTCTCTCTCTCCCTCTCTCTCTCTCTCTCTCGCTCTTTCTCTCTGTCTCTCCCTCTCTCTCTCTCTCTCGCTCTTTCTCTCTGTCTCTCCCTCTGTCTCTCTCCCTCTCTCTCTCGCTCTTTCTCTCAATCTTGATATCTATCTATCTATCTATCTATCTATCTATCTATCTATCTATCTATCTATCTATCTATCTATCTATCTATCTATCTATCCATCTATCTATCTATCTATCTATCTATCTATCTATATATCTATATATATATCTATCTATCTATATATTTATATCTATCTATCTATCTATCTATCTATCTATCTATCTATCTATCTATCTATCTATATATCTATATATCTGTCTATTTATCTATCTATATCTATATATCTATCTATATATATATATATATCTATCTATCTATCTATCTATCTATCTATCTATCTATCTAACTATATTTCTCCCTCTATAAACATACCACGCACACACACACACAAACATATATATATATATATATTCCTCGTCTTTATCAAAGCGCTTCTAACTTGTTTAGAGAGAATAAGTGCAACGTAACATCGCAATGCATTTCCTTAATAGATGACTAAGTAGCGTTGTGCGTTGTAAAGCTTCATATAAAGCAAAATGTCATAGACAGCAAGTCTATAGGAGATCATAAATACTTCGGTACAGACGCCCAGAACAGACGCGAGACGCGGAAATCTCGAGCAGCGGGAACACCATCCCCTTCTACAAACATCGTGTGCCCGATATGTAGCAGATGTTTTCGTGCTCGCATTGGCCTGTTCAGCCACATGCGCACCCACACGCAACAGGGAAATCTGTGATAAGGATGATGTCTGCGGTCCTCATCGACAACGATGGACAGCTATTATTATTATACAGGCTGCCTGAACGTCAATTTTAATGGTAGTACTATGCTCCAATTGAAGTGAAAAGGGGCTTACCTATGAATATACCATCAATAACCCAGCAATAATGACGTTAATATAAAACCCTTTGATGACAAACATTTTTTGTGAAAATGTGTTGATTTTTTCCACGATGAATGTTTCCTGAAAAATACTAAAAATAAAATGACTACGTAAAATATTCATTGTTTAAAAATTAAATTCTGAATATTTGGAAATCGCTGGAATAACAAGAGTAGGCCCAGTTAACATTTTCTGGAATATCAAGAGTAGGCTCAGTTAACATCTCCTGAAATAACATGAGTAGGCTCAGTTAACATCTCCTGGAATAACATGAGTAGGCTCAGTTAACATCTCCTGAAATAACAAGAGTAGGATCAGTTAACATTTACTGGAATAACAAGAGTAGGCTCAGTTAACATCTTCTGGAATGACAAGAGTAGGCTCAGTTAACATCTCCTGGAATGACAAGAGTAGGCTAAGTTAACATCTCCTGAAATAACAAGAGTAGGCCTAGTTAACATCTCCTAGAATAACAATAGTAAGCCCAGTTAACATCTCCTGGAATAACAAGAGTAGACCCAGTTAACATCTCCTGGAATAGCAATAGTAAGCCCAGTTAACATCTTCTGGAATAACAAGAGTAGGCTCAGTTAACATCTCCTGGAATAGCAATAGTAAGCCCAGTTAACATCTCCTGGAATAGCAATAGTAAGCCCAGTTAACATCTTCTGGAATAACAAGAGTAGGCTCAGTTAACATCTCCTGGAATAGCAATAGTAAGCCCAGTTAACATCTTCTGGAATAACAAGAGTAGGCTCAGTTAACATCTTCTGGAATAACAAGAGTAGGCTCAGTTAACATCTTCTGGAATAACAAGAGTAGGCTCAGTTAACATCTCCTGGTTTAACAGTTCCCGCCGGAGCAAGGGGAGTTTAGGATGCCTGAACATGTTAAAGCTTAAAGCTACATGAATGCATGTCAAGGTCACTCACTGTCTCAGCAAAGGAGAACAGAGTTGGGTTAAGGAATGTGCACAGGTAGAAACTGACCACTGGCCTTCCGATTTTGGTAGGGGGAGATTGATTGACAGACGAAATTGGCAACGGGGCTTGCTGCGAGAGAATGAGTGACAGGTGTGCAAAGTGTTTCGTTCCAATTGGAATTGAAGATGACCATACCTGAGATCGATTGGTCAAGCTCTGGTCTTGCTTGAGGATATATAGCTCGAGACAAAGTTTAGCTCGGGAGGCTGGAGAGAGAGACAGGCTGGAGAGAGAGACAGGCTGGAGAGAGAGAGGCTGTATGGAGGAGGCTGAAGAGAGAGAGAGAGACTGAATGTAGATAGTGTGTTTAACTCACCGACTTTAGATAGAGGAGCGATTGATAGACTGTTGGACGAATGTTTAGTGATAGAACAGGATCGCTCAAATAGGTGTGTGAGTTTTGCATTAATAGATAATGTGAAAGTGTGTTTGTAAGCAAGGACACATTGTGAACGAGTTATGCCTAGATCGCCCGCCTGAGGGGATTTCAGTGAGGAAGAGTATTTGATAAGGTGTGTTGAAGACGCAGTTAAGGCGATGTGTGTGTGATGTCATTGCAAGGCAATAGAACTGGGTTTTTAGATAGTTGGGAATTCCATCAATAGCTAATGCTTACAATTCCCGTTTTAGTAGAATGTTTAGTTAAGATGTGTATTATATTGTGTTTGTAATTTCTCTTCTCATTCTATGATATGAGTATGATATAATAAATATGCCACCTGCTGTGTGATATGTCATTTACTGAGTATGGTCATGATGATGTGGATGAGTGTGAGAATGTTCTAAGTTAGATCACGGCCAAGGCAAACAGTGGGATCTGCTACACGTTATTATTATTTTGGTGCCTGTTGACCAAGGATAGTCGTGGTAGATTATAAATATAGTGCGTGTGTAGCTATAGATCTTGATTTGCATGTTTAACACAAGTATCGCAGATATATAACTTGTGTGTGTAGTTAGGAATAGAGGAGTAGCTAGTGGTTAGAGTGTTAGTACCATAGACAGTTTTTCCAATCATCTGACTGGTAAGTGTGACATTTTTCTTCCACCCATTGTTGTATTATTGACAAGACTTTGTGCGTACTTGACAGTCTTATAAATTTTTTTGGGTGGGCCAGACGGGTTTATTCAATATGTCGAGGTTGGACAATGTTAAACAATGTTATCATTGTCTAGCTTTTGGACATTTGTCTATCGGATGTCCTAATATTCTTCGGAATATTAACAGTTCCTGGAGAAGAGGAGGACTGTTTGTCAAAAACAAGCCTTTCATGGCACGAGCTACAGTCAGCGATAAGTGGGAGGACAAAAGTCAACTACAAAACCAGCTAAGAGAACTAACAAGCAGAGTTATTCGGCTGGAAAGACAGGAAAAAGATATCCAATGGAAGCTGCGACAGCTAGTTGCAACAGTTTGAAAACGGAGCTTTCAAACCAGCTAGGAAGGAGAGAAGAAGTCAAGAAATCACAGAAGTAAACACGGCCCAGTACTTTAGAAGGGGACAGAGTGGTAGGAAAGTGAGTAGGAAGCCCATCCAACTTCCACATTCCGATCCGTGGAGGGACAGAGGTGGAAATCTCAGGACGGACGTGTGTGGACGACTGGAAAGAGGTGTCGAAAAGTGTAGGAGTTTGACCCAGGTGCAGAGGCCAAGTCAAGTGAGAGGAGGAGGAATGGTTGGGCAGAAGTTTGAATCGGGCAGATTCTTAGCCCACAAGAGGCCTTTTGCACGGTTACAGATGGAGAGGCAGAACAGGAGCTATCAAAGAGACTTTGAGCACGAGGCGGATGGACAGAAGGAAAGAGATACAGGTTTTGTGTATCCAGAAAAGTTAGGTACGGAGGGCAGGTTACGCAATGCAAACGAGACAAACGTTCGCTCAGAGGTCCAGATAAAATGTTACCGCATCGGACAGTGTAGGCCGAGAATTCAGGAAGAGGGTATTACGTCGATTAACATGGTCGGGCGTGCTGAAAGGGGCCAAGTTTACCAGGAACTTGTGGTCAAGCCTGGTAGAACATTAGTTAAAGTCGACGAAGAATCGAACAAGGAAATAGTCGGAGATTCGCCAGATAAAGAGGAAATAAGAGGAGGAGGAATGGTGGCAGGGCCTAGCCATGCGGGAGAAGTTGTTGAACAGACCGAAAGAAGGGACAACCTTTCGGCCACCGAGGAAGGAAGTGGAAATGACGCACAGTTGGAATGCGAAACGGACGCACCAACAGCAGCCAACAAAGGAGGAACAGAGTTTCTAAGGAAAACGAAGAAAAGGGAAAGACAGGTTAACCACAGCCAGGACAGCGAACCAGTCATCGAAGCAAAGATGAAAAGATCTCAGTTCGAGATAAGCCAACAGTCAAACGAACAGTGTGAAAGGTCTTTCCCACAAATAGTGAATACAGATGGACGGAAGGCTGAAGTAGCGGACGATGTAAGTGTACGTAACACTACCAGAGAACCGGTGGGTACGAACCAAACAGCCGTGAAACAAACAGACCAGACGATGGGCGTTTTACAGGAGGAAATCGCGCAGCAATCAGAGACAGCTGATGGGGCAACGCATAGTCTGGTTAAAATAAGCAGTAGTGATAAGGAACGGTTGATGCAATGTTTACTGACGCTAGCCAAAAACTTGGAATTCAGAAATGGCATTAGGTAAAGTCGTGTGGAGTACTTACACACATGGTCGTACATGTGAAACTCCAGTTAATGTATGCATTTGCATAAAATTTGTTTCATCTACCGTTATCCTTGGGTTACACGGAGATTTGATAATTAGGGGGTAGGGTATAGAGATGGAGGAATGACCAGATGTTAAAAATTCCTTTGAATTCGTTGTCTGAAGTACACACCAGACAATGAGCGGACGGTCAGTCTGAAGCGAAGACTGACCGAGATCAAAGGGACATTTCCGACCAGAGAAACGGACAGAACGAACAAGAGACGCAGGATAGCTGGATGCGCCAGGTAATGATTACGCGACGCAGGGTAACACGTGGACGTGATGTTTCGGTCAAAATCTGACCAGGTAGCTTTGATTCGGGGAATTTGTGGAAACAGCGGTAAATTAGTTAGATCAGAACACTCGGTTTTGATTCCTCGTGACAAAGACTGCACCTGGACTAGTAGGGTTACAGCATGACGTAATTCGACAGGTGGACGATTCGGTTTTTGACTTTTGACTCAGACATAGTTTAGTATCTGATTAAGTTACAACTTAGTCATAGTTTAGTGACATATTCTACTAGAACTTAGTCATAGTTTGGTATCTTATAAAGGGGGCATTAACAGGTGCTCATCTGTGTGGCACGAGCAGGAGTGAAGGTTGATGGCACTTGGTCATGTTTATGTGTGTAAATATTTTGATATTTGGATTTTGACAAGCGTATTACTTGCACTTTAATTGATTGTTGTTGGTTTGTTTAAACATGATTATGTGTCCTTACATAAGTATCAAGGTGTGATACGGACCTGAAATACTGATATCATGAGTATGCGTGCAAATATTTTGACATTTGTATTTAGTGTTTGGGTTTCGACATTGTATGCAATGCATTTGTCTTGTGTTTTGTTGTTTTTTTGTTGTTGTTGTTGTTGAATCATCATGTTTACAGGTATTTGATACAGGTTATATAGGTGATCTACAGAGCAGTATATCTCATCCAGACTGTAGGCCTCCGCAAGCACAAGTCACCCCGAGTTCCAGAATCACATGTATGTGGAGTCTTTGCAGAGAAGACTACATTGATCAGAAGTTTTAATATTGACTATGACATATGTTGTCAAATATCGTTTTTGTGGGAAACATAACGAATTTTGCTGTTTTCTTTGAGAGGGGATAGCTGTCAAGAGAGACAATGATAACTAGCCTGAGGATAACCCACGTAAGTTCGTGGCCTCACAGGAGTTAGTATGAAGTGAATCGTCGGCCAGGCGTGTAATGAGACCGCCTGAGAAAATTGACCTGAACTGGTCGTGTGTAACAATGAAGGTTCGTGTCCTTAGAGGAAGGCACGGGAACAGGTCGAGGTATATTGACCTCAATGAGTAAGGAGAATTCCTTAAGGTGTTTCTGTTTTGATGAGTTAAAGGTCCCGCAGGGACAGACTTAGGTGAATTTGACTGTAAAACGATGTAAAAGTGTTGGTTTGTGTTGTAAAAACGACCAGCCAGTGTTTTTCTTCTGCTTGTATTGATTTTGTATGTATTACAAAAAGTTTATATGTATCAAATGACATGTCTTTTTATGCATGTACGATGTGAGTGAAGTTGTAAACAGAAGTAGTGTTTACATTTTGGATAGTGAAGACGAAAATGGTGGTCATTTGCCAGATGAAAAAAATGACCATCCATGTTTCGGTCTGTAGTTTAGGGAGGTAATGTAACAGTTCCCGCCGGAGCAAGGGGAGTTTAGGATGCCTGAACATGTTAAAGCTTAAAGCTACATGAATGCATGTCAAGGTCACTCACTGTCTCAGCAAAGGAGAACAGAGTTGGGTTAAGGAATGTGGACAGGTAGAAACTGACCACTGGCCTTCCGATTTTGGTAGGGAGAGATTGATTGACAGACGAAATTGGCAACGGGGCTTGCTGCGAGAGAATGAGTGACAGGTGTGCAAAGTGTTTCGTTCCAATTGGAATTGAAGATGACCATACCTGAGATCGATTGGTCAAGCTCTGGTCTTGCTTGAGGATATATAGCTCGAGACAAAGTTTAGCTCGGGAGGCTGGAGAGAGAGACAGGCTGGAGAGAGAGACAGGCTGGAGAGAGAGAGGCTGTATGGAGGAGGCTGAAGAGAGAGAGAGAGACTGAATGTAGATAGTGTGTTTAACTCACCGACTTTAGATAGAGGAGCGATTGATAGACTGTTGGACGAATGTTTAGTGATAGAACCCTGGAATAACAAGAGTAGGCTCAGTTAACATCTCCTGGAATAACAAGAGTAGGCTCAGTTAACATCTCCTGGAACGTTTTCGATAATAGTTTACAAAGTTAAACTTTCAAATTGTATGTATCCTACTATTCATCTACTTGAGGTCAAGTATGCACCACTGAGCCACTGTGGAGGAAATCATTGGTATACGCCCCTTTTCTGCATGTCGTAAACCGGGACTATAGAGGGTTGTGCTTAGATGTAGTTAGTTTGTGTGTGCGTGCGTGTGTTTGTGTTTGTGCGTGTGTTATTGCCTGAGTGAGAGAACTTGGAATCCTGGTATTCCAACAGACATGTCAATGTCTGTTACCAGGTAACTGAATGCTTCGGCTATACTTACTAGGTATTTTACAATGTCCTGCGGCTGACAAGGCTTACCCAATAGTTTGGGTTCATTTCTTACTTGCATTTTTGAATGTTGTCCGAACAGCGGCATTGTGATGTGTCTACTCTTTTCTATTTTCTCTTAACCGCAAGGGATTTTTAACGTGCTCGACACTGGACACGAGAGTCCGATCTCACTTCCCAGAAATCAGGGGAATTGTTACCCGGTCTCCACCGTGATTCGAGATCGCGACATCTGGCATCCCAGGCGGACACCTTATCTCGGGACCACTGAGCTACCGAGATAGAGAGAGGGGGAGAGTGAGGGAGGGTAGAGGGAGATGGAGAGAGAGAGGGAGAGGGGGAGATAGAGAGGGGAGGAGAGAGTGAGAGTTGTAGAGATAGAGACGGAGAGTGAGGAAGAGAGAGTGAGAGAGAGAGAGGGAGAAAGAGGGGATATAGATAATGAGAGAGGGAGTGTGAGAGGGAGAGAGAGGGAGAGAGAGAGGGAGAGGGGGAGATAGAGAGGGGAGGAGCGAGTGAGAGAGAGGGAGAGTTGTAGAGATAGAGACGGAGAGTGAGGGAGAGAGAGTGAGAGAGAGAGGGAGAGAGAGGGGATATAGATAATGAGAGAGGGAGGGTGAGAGGGAGAGAGAGGGAGAGTTGTAGTGATGGAGAGAGACGGAGAGTGAGGGAGAGCGAGCGAGAGTGAGAGAGAAAGGGAGAGAGAGGGATATAGATCATGAGAGTGAGAGGGAGAGAGAGGTAGAGAGAGAGGGAAGGGATAGAGAGAGAGGGGGAGAGAGAGGGAGTGGATAGAGAGAGAGGGGTAGAGAGAGAAAGAGAGAGAGGGAGAGAGAGGGAGAGAGAAAGAGAGAGGAAGATAGAGAGTGAAAGCGAAGGAGAGAGAGGGAGAGATGGTGAGAGAGAGAAGAGAGGGTGAGAGAGGGTGGGGGATAGACAGCGTGAGAGAGTGAGAAGGGGAGAGAGGGATAGAGTGAGAGGGTAGAGAGATAGAAAGAGTAAGAGAGAGGGGAAGAGAGTGAGAGAGAGAGGGTGAAAGAGAGTGAGATAGGGTGAGAGGGAGAGAGAGTGAGAGAGAGGGAGGGAGAGAGTGAGGGGAGAGAAAGACAGGGTGAAAGAGAGTGAAATAGGTTGAGAGGGAGAGGGAGGTAGAGGGAGAGAGAGGGAGGGAGAGAGAGGGGATATAGATAATGAGAGAGGGAGGGTGAGAGGGAGAGAGAGGGAGAGTTGTAGTGATGGAGAGAGACGGAGAGTGAGGGAGAGCGAGCGAGAGTGAGAGAGAAAGGGAGAGAGAGGGATATAGATCATGAGAGTGAGAGGGAGAGAGAGGTAGAGAGAGAGGGAAGGGATAGAGAGAGAGGGGGAGAGAGAGGGAGTGGATAGAGAGAGAGGGGTAGAGAGAGAAAGAGAGAGAGGGAGAGAGAAAGAGAGAGGAAGATAGAGAGTGAAAGCGAAGGAGAGAGAGGGAGAGATGGTGAGAGAGAGAAGAGAGGGTGAGAGAGGGTGGGGGATAGACAGCGTGAGAGAGTGAGAAGGGGAGAGAGGGATAGAGTGAGAGGGTAGAGAGATAGAAAGAGTAAGAGAGAGGGGAAGAGAGTGAGAGAGAGAGGGTGAAAGAGAGTGATATAGGGTGAGAGGGAGAGAGAGTGAGAGAGAGGGAGGGAGAGAGTGAGAGGGGAGAGAAAGACAGGGTGAAAGAGAGTGAAATAGGTTGAGAGGGAGAGGGAGGTAGAGGGAGAGAGAGTGAGAGAGAGGGAGGGAGAGAGTGAGAGGGGAGAGAGAGAAAGAGTGAGAGAGAGAGGGGAAGAGAGTGAGAGAGAGGGAGGGAGAGAGTGAGAGGTGAGAGAGAGAGAAAGAGTGAAAGAGAGGGGAAGAGATTGAGAGAGAGGGTGAAAGAGTGAGATACGGTGAGAGAAAGAGGGAGAGAGAGGGAAAGAGGAGGAGAGAGAGAGAGAGAGAAATAGTTTGTAACTGCAGACTTATTTGGAACACCGTGTAGATTAGACACGTTGAAAAGGAGTTGCATACAAAGTTAGCACATTTTCTGTTCGGTTTACTATACTGGAGCTATTACCTTTTTTTTCTAGCTCTGGCACAATCTCTTATTTCGTGGTACCCTGCTATATTTACAAACTGTGGTGACGTGGCATGTACCTCGTATATGTCTAAACCCTGACACTGGAAGCAAAGAGCCATTACAGAAATATATGTCATGTACTTTCACTTCCGTTGTTTCGTACATTAGGAATGGGGACATTTGCTCCCCTCGCATCTGTTTTGCTATATGTGTTGCAATATTGTTTGTTTTGTTGTTAAACCTGTATACTTTTATGATCCTAAACTCTAGGATTTCCGTTCGTATCTGATTTTTTTTTTTCTTTTTCTAGTTAGTTCGTTTTTTCCCTTGATTGCAACTGTTTCCAATTTTTTTTAGTTGAACTTTAATTTGTATTGCTTTTGTCATTGACCTTTACTTTATTACTGTTTTCTTAATTTCTGCACTAGTCTTTTAGTTTGTATTGTGTTGTTTAGACTGTGTCACTCCACACCTGTGTTTTAATTTTGTACTTGCTGATTTGGTGTCTGTGTGGGAACTTAGTATGTGTTTGCATTTATAGTAATGTTGGGGTTCAAATGCTAACACTTGTTGACAATACATTTGAAATGTTCTGATTTTGAGTTTTGCTTTTTGTTTCTTGTGTTTTGCCACTGGATTCCTTCTATTACATTTTTATATGTTTTCCTGTTTTTGTTTTTACCTGTCTTTGATATTTGCTTTCGGTATTTTTTAGGTAGCCTGCATGTGTGATGTCCGGACAGGTGTTTATGTTAATTTTAATTTTAATTTATATTATAACTTGTATTTGGTTGTATATACTAGTTTATATTTCTTCTTTTGTTTGACTGGAAAATATCTTACATTGATACTCTTTGTCCAATTTGAGATTCTCAAGTCCCCACCCAATAACCTTTTCTTGTAATATGTGAGAGTATTGCTATTTCCTATAATCACCATTTGACAATTAAAACCCTATTACCGTCAATTTATATATATATTGAACACGCGCAGCGCACTTGCGTAAAATATATAGTGCTAACAAGATGGTATTTCATTCATTTGTCTAGTAGGGATAGTTAGTTCATTCAGCGTCCTACCACAAGTATTCCATTCATTTGTTTCGCAGTGATAGTTAGTTCATTCAACGTAAAACCACAAGTAATTCATTCACTTGGCTTGGAATTTTAATTCACCTATTGTAGGTTAATCAAACAATGATATGTGTACCGTATTAGCTTTACGCGAGTTCATTCATATTTCGTGCATTGGAATAGAGAAGGTGCCTGATCAAATTACCTGGCTTACGGGTAGGGAAAGAAAAAGTCAGCGAGGAAGGGAGCTGGCCACCCCACCTCACCTCATAAAACATAGGCTTAGTACAATGAAGGTGCTAAAACTTAACCCCCGACGACAGTGTCTGCTATGGGACTACACTTTCCTTGACCTGATTAAAGCAAACACGTAAAGCGCAGTATAACAAGTCTTGACAATAAGCAGATTTAAAGTACTACTGGATTCAACTTCCGCTACCGGCACGCTTAAGTCGACCCAGCTGTATAGGGGTTCATTTATAATTAGGTATCTTACCTACGTTTAAGGAAAGAAAAGAGCGAGGAAATGAACTGGCCACCACATCTCACACAAGCTGTGGCTTAGTACAATGAATTCTCGAACACTTCGTCTCGAGGCAGTTTCTGCTTTGAGACTTTAGAATAAAAGAAAAGAACTGACAACAGATGAAGAGAAAGGTTTTGAATTTTTTTAATCGGTGTATTGCACAGACAGACAAAGGAGATATGCACCAGGAAATTAGAAAATATGTTCTTGACACTGTTATCAAGGAAGTAAGGCTTAAGTAAAGTGATACCTGAGACATAGGTAACATATTTTAATCTGAAGAGTGGCTCCATAGCTATCTGCGTCCACTCTCCACACTACATAGCTATCTGCGTCCACTCTCCACACTACATAGCTATCTGCGTCCACTCTCCACAATACATAGCTATCTACGTCCACTCTCCACACCACATAACTATCTGCGTCCACTCTCCATGCTACATAGCTATCTGCGTCCACTCTCCACACTACATAGCTATCTACGTCCACTCTCCACACCACATAACTATCTGCGTCCACTCTCCATGCTACATAGCTATCTGCGTCCACTCTCCATGCTACATAGCTATCTGCGTCCACTCTCCATACTACATAGCTAATCTGCGTCCACTCTCCGCGCTACATAGCTATCTGCGTCCACTCTCCGCGCTCCATAGCTATCTGCGTCCACTCTCCACACTACATAGCTAATCTGCGTCCACTCTCCACGCTACATAGCTATCTGCGTCCACTATCCACACTACATAGCTAATCTGCGTCCACTCTCCACACTACATAGCTTTCTGCGTCCACTCTCCACGCTACATAGCTATCTGCGTCCACTATCCACACTACATAGCTAATCTGCGTCCACTCTCCACACTACATAGCTCTCTGCGTCCACTCTCCACGCTACATAGCTTTCTGCGTCCACTCTCCACACTACATAGCTATCTGCGTCCACTCTTCGCGCTCCATAGCACATACATAATAATCACTCTGCAGAACGTAAAGGGCGTGAGAAGACGGTGGTAAAAAATAATGTTTCCACATCTAGAATGTGAACACATTCTACATGACACCCTCGGAAGTTACAGACCGATGAGAATATTCCTAGAACTGCTGCAATGTTCTCCGCTATCACCAGTGCTGTTCAACATTCACGCAATACAAGCGGGTCAACATCCACACAATACAAGCTGTACACAATACAAGCGGGTCAACATCCACACAATATAAGCTGTTCAACATCCACACAATACAAGCTGTTCAACATTCACGCAAAACAAGCTGTTCAACATCCACACAATAAAAGGGGCAACATTCAACCCAACGTTCTAGGTCGAACACTAACATTTTCAAATGACATTCTGGCGTTCATGAATTGGCTCAGATAAACATAAGACGATCAGAGGCATCAGTGATATCTTACAATCAATCTCACAGTGCAGTAGTCGTGTCAGACTCCTAATCTCTACTTTGGAAGGAGCAGACTAAAGCATGCGTGGATGGCAGTTGTAATTTTATCCCACCTGCAGTGGTTAGTGCGAATGTTCAGTCCTCGGCATTATGTTGTTTCGGTCAACGAAATTGCGGACATTCTGGTTTCACAATAATAAATTATGTGTTCACTAGATATGGATAGGAGTGGCATTTTAAGCCTTTCAATGGCCCCCTGTTGGATGATGATAAAGCAATAGATGAGTCAGCAATTCACAGACTGCAGATGGTTTATATCATACTAGGTTCGAGCGTTATGGTATGAAAGAGAACGGGGCAGAATATGTGTAACCAACGATCTACAGGGACCATCAGTATCCAAACCTTTCGCCATTTACTGAGAGATATTGAGCACCTATGGGTATGCCCGGAGTGCAGTGAAGTTGATTCTTATGAACACAACAGAACTGCATTGTTTTATTTCTTCTTCAACATTCGTCCTGCAAACAACGTTATGGTGTAGTTTACAGCGAGGCTGCGAGATATGCGCTTTTTGGCCCGACATACTCGTTTTAAGCTGGATTTTCTTTGTACCGGGCTTGCCTTCCTTCTGCGATCCATATCTCTTAGCCAGACCACACTAATGACTAATACAGTCTGTTTTTATAGCTGCCACGTGGAAGCGAAATAGTGACTGTGGTTCGCTGACCTTGATGCAAGTAGCCAGCTATTAGTCGCTGTGTTGCATTTTCATTCACTGCTCGTTTTTTGTATTTGATGTTGTTGTTGTTGGAAGCTACTCGTGTTAAGTTAATTTAACACATCTAACGACGTATCTTTAGTAGCAGGTTACTGTGACTCTTCCTACATCCCAAGGTGTTCTAGAGTAGGTGGACCGGGATCCTCTTTTCTGTAGGTCAATGCGAGGATTCCCAATAATTCACCACTATGGGAATTACAGTGTTGATCCACACCTCGTTGACCAGATTGCTGGGACACTGTCTGTTTCCAGGAGCACGAACCAGGACGTGAGGTGGGGTCTTGATAAGCATGATTTCCTTGACCCCGATTACTTGTCGCTCCCTTCTATTTGGTAAAAGATTAAGATAATCCCATAACAGAAAGGCAAACACCAGGCTAGGTGAAACATATTTTACAATCCCTCACCACACGTTTATGCCGTGCATCTGAGAACAGGATTCGTTATAGCAGCCTGGTCAGCTAGGTGTGCTTCGTTGTAGTAATCTCAAAGGTAGTGAGCCTGTTAACCTAACTTAACGTCCTTATACTGGTTTAGAAGACTCTACTAAGTCTGTATACAACCAGTTTGGTTTAAATTGCCTTGCACTAAAAGCTATGCGCATCCAATCTATTCTTGAATGTTTTAATTGTCCCTGCCTCCACTACTTCCTTTGGCAATCCACAGTTGAGACTCATTGCATTGCACTACATATATGTCTTAGGTTCACTTTCATCTGTACGTCCCGGGAAGTACCACAGCGAACCCGTTACCAGAAAAAATATGTCAAGACCAATCATAATGATGATGTTGATGATGGCGATGATAATGATGTTGATGATAGCGATGATGGCAGTGATGATGATGATGATGATAGTGGTGATGATGATTATGGCGATGATGATGGTGGTGATGATGTTGTTGATGGCGATGATGATTATGATGATGGCGGTGATGATGTTGATGATGGTGGTGATGATGATGATGATGGCGGTGATGATGATGGTGGTGATGATGATGATGATGGCGGTGATGATGATGATGATGCTGGCGAAGGTGATGATGAAGATTATGATAATGGCGAAGATGGCTATGATAATGGCGGTGATGATGATGGCGGTGATGATGATGGGGGTGATGATGATGATGGTGGTGATGATGATGATGGTGATGATGATGATGGCGGTGATGATGATGATGGTGGTGATGATGATGGTGGTGATGATGATGATGGTGGTGATGATGATGATGGTGATGATGATGATGGCGGTGATGATGATGATGGTGGTGATGATGATGGTGATGATGATGATGATGCTGGCGAAGGTGATGATGAAGATTATGATAATGGCGAAGATGGCTATGATGATGGCGGTGATGATGATGGTGGTGATGATGATGATGATGGCGTGATGATGATGGCGGTGATGATGATGGCGGTGATGATGATGGCGGTGATGATGATGGCGGTGATGATGATGGCGGTGATGATGATGATGGCGGTGATGATGATGATGATGGCGGTGATGATGATGGCGTTGATGATGATGGCGGTGATGATGATGATGGCGGTGATGATGATGATGATGGCGGTGATGATGATGGCGGTGATGATGATGATGGCGGTGATGATGATGATGGTGGTGATGATGATGATGATGATGGTGGTGATGATGATGATGATGGCGGTGATGATGATGATGATGATGATGCGATGATGATGGCGGTGATGAGAATGGTGATGATGATGATGATGATATAATCCCTTTAGCTGTGAGCTGTTCATTCTTGGCAGCCTAATACCTCTCGGACAGAAGCACACATCGTCTTCAGTTGTGGTGGTGGTTGATGTTGTTATTGTTGTTGTTGAATACCCACAATGAGCAGGATTAGTCGTTTGTGAGCCCTAAAAAGGACGTTTACTTGTGGGTTTTTGTAACTTTCCTCACATCCCGAGCGTGCTGATGAAGGTGGACTGGGGTCCTTCATGTGGTTGTGCTATGCTTGGCTTCATCTGCGTGTCGCTCACTACTACGGGGATCAGTTGTTGTGGTAATGTATAGAATGTATTGTGTGTGGTAGGAGCAGCTGGTTTTGCAGGTCGGTTAGCCCTGGGCACAGGGTCAGTAGGTGCTCGACTAATTCCTCGTGGTAGGGACAGAATCTACAATGTGGTTCACGCAGTGCATCTATTCTATTCAAGTGTTTGTTGAGAGAGGCATTTCCCGTTCACAGCTTGACGATCACACTCTTATATTCTCTTTTTAATTGCCTTACAGGGTCATGTAGATTGGATTTGCTTGGTGTATAAAATATATTCGGCCTGTCTGGGATGTAGTCCGCTTGTTAAGCCCTTCCTGTCAATAATTATTTTTCAGGATCTGTCTGCAGGTCTGTATTGTGGTACTAGGTAGTAGTAGTGGTAGTGTTGTTCCGCTTCTGGCCAGCTCATGAATCTTTTCATTTCCTGAGACTCCGACATGACCAGCTATCCACTGGAGCACCACTTCAACTTCATAAGCGGTGGACAATTTGTAATTTTGTTGGTCGCACTGTTCACGCTCTTGATCGTCTTTGACGTTCCTCATCATATTTTCAGCATAAATGTTCAACATATACAGAAAGAGAATACAACCTTATATCACCCGTTTCTGGACATCAACCAACTTTGATGTTTCTCCATCTATCCTAACGGCAGCCAGTTGTTCGTTGTACAGTTGTGTGGTGCAATGTGTGATTTGTTTTTAGGGAACCCCTCCTCACCACCATGTTATCTATGATATTCCATAACTGCGGCTGTTGTACACAGATAAAAGCGTCAGAGTAGTCGATGAGACGAGCATGTCGGTCAACATTAAATTCTCTACATTTTTCTATAATAATCCTCATGTTGAGTATGTGATCTACAGTGTCTCCACCTGCACGAAAACCCGCCTGTACCTTTATGAATTTCAATTTCAAGATTTGGCTGCATCCTTTTCATTATGGTGTGTAGCAATATCCTACTGACATGATTTATGAAGGCTATAGTTCGGTAATTCAAGTATAATCTCAGGGTAACCCTTATTTGTTAATCGTATATAAATTGATCTCTTCCAATCTGCAGGCCATTTTCCTGACCGCTATATCTGGCTGCACAATACAGGGTATATTCGAACGGTGAATCCCCCCTCCCCCAACTTCCTGTATCGTCTAATGCAGTGCTTTTCAACCTGGGCGCAAGCGCCCAATAGTGGGGAATTTTGGCTTTGTAGTGGGAGCTAGCAGAATAATTACATTCTGTATTAAAGACATATTATTATTATGGCAATGCAGAGGTTATACAGCCTGAGAAAAATATGGCAGAATACCCGCAAACCAACAAAATTGAGAAATTTTAGAATCTGTGTTTTTCACTTGACAACAAACTGCCTGAAACATGGACAGTTATACAAACATCAAAGAAGAGACACGCCTCCTTCAAGTCGGAATGTTATAGAAATATTCTTAAAATTATGTGGACTGAAAAGAAGAAGAATACAAACATTCGACAAGAGTTTGGGATATAGGGCAACTGGTTCATAAATTCCATCATAAACAAAAAAATTGAAATACTTTGGCCAGATGAAAAGACACAATGGTCTTTAGAGAACGGTTGTTGGAAGTATAGTGCTGGGCAAGAGAGGCAGACCAAGATGTCAAGGAATGCTTGGGCATGATTCTGGAACAGGATGGAGACTTGGCAAGAGATCGAATTTCTTTCAGATGGGCAATGATGGGAGTGACGTTATGCAAAAGACATGCAACATGTTAAAAACATCCAAAATATACACTCACTGGACGAAATTGTTTTCAATTTAGATTTTAGTGGGTGGTAGGGAAAATTTACCCTCACACAAAAGTTACAAAAGTGGACGACAAGTATAAATCAACATTCCTTTCTCGGCAAGACTTACATACACGCACACATACACAACTCTAACACGCATCCTCAGGGTAAGGCCCTTCCATTGCACTTTGGTTTTGTTTGACTACTGAGATCGCCCTAACTATATTCAGTACATACAGACGCATATACGCAACAAAGCACTGGTAAGTGCACCCTGATATCGCCTATAAGACTACGGGCTGGAGTGGGAAGGAGCGTGCCTCCGTCAGTAGATTATAGAGAGACAAACCATAAACTATCCCTGGTCTAATGCGTTATACCTCTCGTCACAGGTGGGAGAGTCACCCTTTTGTTTGATTGTATTTCAAATATCTTCTGCTGTAGACTGGTCTACGTCCTAGATCGTTATTATTTGTGTCGTGTGTTACCTTGTTTACATATGTGTACATTTTCTGACAGTATTCACATATATCTGTTCATTACGTCCTTAGTTTAGCCAAAGAATAAACGTCATTGCACAGGGCTTACTCATAAGTGCTCTGTTCTTCTCCATATTTTATTGAAGAATCTCAGCACATTGCGCGAGCTTCGTAGCACCGGCGAAGATCCCAGATTGGGTGGATTTTTAACATCATTTTGAATTTTGAACGGGCAGCGGTCGTTAAGCCTACGCTTTTCGATTTCCAACTTCCGTGGAATTTTTAACGTGCGCGACACTGCACACGGGTGTACGATCTCTGCTACCAAGAGATCCAGGGAAATACCAGAAAGTGCTTTGAATCTGCGACGTCCAGCACCCGAGACTGACCCCGGGCGGGGGGGGGGGGGCGTGTCAGGTAGGTGCAGGGGAGGGAGAAGTAGAGGGATCAGCTACTCTCCAGTCTACATGCAGACATTTTTAACATTGTCCGCCAGTTAATCTGACTTCGTTTCGTAATTTGCTGCAAATGGAGCGTCACATTAACTCTGAACCTCTATGCTGCAGTCACCTGATACTGCACCTGTATAAATATTTCGTCGCATGTGAAACTTTCTTTCAGTGTCATTTTAAAATTTGCAGTGTGAAGTTCGTGGTTGAAATCACAATCCGCTCCCATGTTTTGACCCAAAAAAATACGAAATTACTATTTTATTCATGCATAATCTCTCTGGTTCTTGCAATGGACATCTGATGACATCTACGTGTATATAGCCTTCTGGCGTACTGCATGAAAAATGAGTTAGTGAACACTAGCTTGTTATCCAAGCAGAAAGTTGACAGCTGCTCGCCATTCCTGTTTTTCTGGTCCACCCCAAACCTTCCCTTCATTATGTTCTCGCTGGTTAGTATTTCTTTCCCAACTTGGCACTCAATTTCCCTATTATTATTGTGACATCTTGCCTATTGATTTTCTCCAGGGCCTGTTGTAGCATGACGTAAAAGGCATCAATTTTCCGGTCTGTCGCAGCTACAGTTCGTATATGTTACCTGTGTGGTTAAAATGTTTCTTCTGCCACCTTTTTACTTGATTGTGTTGTTATGGTCGTATAGGGATTATTTACCATTAGAGACCTCGCTGTTGATTGAGGCCACGCACACTTTCATTATTCATCTACTATGAGACATTTTACCACTTTCATTCTCTTGTTGGTCTATGTGAATCTACTATGAGACATTTTACCACTTTCATTCTCTTGTTGATCGCTAGGAATCTACTATGAGACATTTTACCACTTTCATTCTCTTGTTGGTCTATGTGAATCTACTATGAGGCATCCCACCATTATCATTCTCTTGTTGATCGCTGTGAATCTATTATGAAAAATTACACCACTGTGATTCTCTTGTTGATTGATATGAATCTATTATGATTCACAGTTGATGAACATTTTAAGTGAAGGTGGCATCATAATTCCGGTATTAGAATAATGTTTCATTGCAGATTGATAATGTAAGTAAAGGGGTTATCAGAAGTATGACAGTGGTATAATGTTTTATGGTAGATGAATATTTAAAATAAAGGTAATATCATAAATATGACAACGGAACAAAGTTTCCTAGTAGATACACAGGGTCATTAAAAATATAATGTATCCTCACAAGCGCATGCGCACATGCACGATGTGAACGAACAAGGAATCCATAATCGATTATGACATCGTGAAGAATGATTGATTTAAGTGTGTGAAGGTTACTAGAACCAGGAGAGGACCTGATATCGTGAAGAATGATTGATTTAAGTGTGTGAAGGGTACTAGAACCAGGAGAGGACCTGACATCGTGAAGAATGAATGATTTAAGTGTGTGAAGGGTACTAGAACCAGGAGAGGACCTGACATCGTGAAGAATGAATGATTTAAGTGTGTGAAAGGTACTAGAACCAGGAGAGGACCCAACATCAGAAGTTACAATTGTTTGGGGCAATTTAAATAAACAGCCGAAAGTAGAGCACCGCCAAAACAAAATAAGGAGAACCAAGAATAAAGACCTACAAGGTGAGTGTGGCTAAAGTTATGACCAGAAATTAGGGAGCTTATATCGACATCAGTAGGAAGTGCAGAAGAACTACTTGAGGATCTAGAAGCTCTCTTGATAAAATTCAAGACTGCTCTCAAGACAACTCGTGGCCTTCATGTCTTGGCAAGTTTGGAGTTGGACAGATTAATGAAAATGGTCAGCGGCTCCTAGAGCTCTGTGCCTAACATGAACTTTGTGTGACCAACTCTTATTTTCAGACCAAACCCCAACATAAAGTACCGTGGATGCACCCGCGATCAAAGCCCTGGCATCAGCTGGATCTAATTCTTGTTAGATAATATATCCTTAAGTATGTGCTCCTGACGCGCACTTACCATAGTGCAGACTGGGACACTGATCATTGTTTGATTTCTTGGTTAGTGTTGTAGGTAAAGTCTTCGTCAGAGTTATCTTACTAAGACTACATAAATTGGCTGAGCGTGTGTATCCTGAGCCACAGAGTGGATTCAGGTCGGGAAGATCAACGATCGACATGATTTTCTCTCTTCGACAACTTCATGAAAAGTCACGTGAGCAGAACAGACAGCCCTTTTATGTTGGCTTCATTGTCCTGACAAAGGCATTTTTTTTTTTTTTTTTTTTTTTGCGTTCGCCTCATTTATCTATTCCCCAAGGCGACTTCAGCTTGCATTTTATGTAAGGGTCTGCTTCCTCCTGCATTTTCTAAGGGGCAGCGGCCGGTGCTGTGATGGGGATCGAACCCAGCACCTTCTGGTTGTGAGCCGTGCCACTTAACCACTAGGCCACGCCGTCCCCACAAAGGCATTCGATTTGATTAGTAGAGATGGCCTCTTCAAAAATCCTCTCTAAAATAGGCTGCCTAAACAAACTGCTGTGACTAATAATATCGTTTCATGTAAGAAAGATTGTCCAAGTGTAAATAAGATACAATATTAGCAATCAGACAATACGGCACGGCTTCTAAGCCCAGCTCTTGCAGACTAGAGCAATCTAAACGTCGGTGATTTGGCCATGTCTGCAGAATGATAGAAGGCTGGTTACCACGGCAGTCATTAGAAGCAAAGAGCCAAGCATCCATACCGTCGGGACAGCACAAATTCTGCTGGGATGAAAATATAAGATAGTGTAAAATAGATCGAGGACGATTGGAATCAGGTCTAGAGGAAGACAGTAGATAAAATAATAGAGCATTCTTTCTGTCAATCTTCTATATCCCAGAATAGTAGAGAAGCGATTAGGTAAGTAAGTAGTAGATGAATTATAAAAGTAAAAGCAGTATCAAAATTATGAAAGTATTACTGGGATCCGAAAGGAAAAAGTACATAATAGTAACTCTGCAGCATGTCAGACATGTCGTACGAAGCAACCAAGGAGGGTTGGACGTAGGGCTGGCAATCCCAGTCTACAGACACAGTACGCCACAAAAACGTCAATAGAGATGAGCAGATCAGTATTTGGTAACTTGGTATGAATATTTGTTGAAACGAATGCATCTACTCCACAGGGAGCTGACAAGGGTTAGATTGATTCGTAAAATATCGAAGTAATGAAAGTAAATGTGATATTTTAATTTTGAGAGTGATAGAATCGGTCACAATAGATTATTGAAAGTAAAGATAGTATTATAATTGTGAGAGTAGTAGGATCTGTTATCCTCATCTGATCTATCAATCCGAAGATTTGTTGTAAGGTTGCCTGAACATGCCTTTCCAATGAACCGTATCTTCTGGTCGATAAATCCTAAGACTTGTTGTAAGATTGTTTGAGTGTGTCTCTCCATTTGGACCCTATCCTCTGGCCGATCAGTCCTAAAGGTGTCTGAACATGTCTCCTCGGCAGCTCTTTTCATTTCAGCATAGGTTCATACTTGAATGTCTATGCGGGCCTGAGATGTAAAGGTGAGACTTGATCCCTTCCCTTCATATGTTCCCTTGGATTTTGCCTTCTAGTATCTTCAGTAGTAGGTAGACCTTCATGTCACATATGTATGTCACAGTCAACTTAATCTTTGTTTTTGTTTTATTTTTAATATTTGTCTTTGTATGTCGACCTCAGTGAAGACATTATTCATGAATATTCTTTTTGTTCAACTCACTCGCTCCATTCAACGATATAACTACCTTTCAAGCGCTTCCAAGTTCTTTTCATCTAGCTGTGCTGTCATTCATGTTTCGGTCAAATGCAGTGCAATTGACCAAACATGAGTAGTTATTTTTATTTTCCTTAGTTCGATCTTCATGATTAAAAATTGAGGTTAGCAATTCAGGTTTTTTTCCTGAAGGCAGTGTTACCTATGAAATCCTCGTTTTAATTTTCGTATCATTTGGTGACAGCTTCTGAGATTGTTTGTCCTAATTATGTATACGTTTTAACTTCTTCGATTATTGCTCCATTAGTGTTTGTATTTATTTGTTTGTATTTCTAGCCTATTGCATAATTTGTGTCTCCAATGTGTTTATTGCCATGCCAAATTTGTTTACTGTGCTGTTAATCTTTACGAGTATATTTTGTAACGTTGCTTCTGATCCGTCCCACTATGGCTTGGTCATCGGCAAATTTTGTTTTATTTATGTTAATACCATTAACCTTGGCACCTTTATTATAATTCTCAACAATTGTTTCCATCATCATATCAGTAAATACGACATAAAGGCTCGGTGAAAGCATGCAAACATGTCGTGCCACCTGTCCTATTCAAACTGAATATGTTAGTCCCCCTTTGATTGATAAAAAGATATAAGTAGATTTAAGCTGTAGCAGTAATGAAGATTAAAAGGAGAATAAACCAAAGAAACTAACAAATCACAACAACAAACAAGATATGATGTAAAATAAACGTTTTGTGTGTATCACGTGGTATTTTCCGCTCTGATATTCACCATCTCTCTTCTTAATGGAAGAGAAGACTTTCGTCCAGTCAGACAAAAAAACACTGTTACAAGAGATACTGACAGACAAAACATACTGATCAGACTACGTTAGTGACGAAAAATAACAATACGGGACTCTTTCGAGGCCCCGTAATTGGAATGAGTACACTTTAAACCCTTTAACGAGGATTTATTGGAGGGCAAGTCTGGTGCCAGCAGCCGCGGTAATTCCAGCTCCAATAGCGTATATTAAAGTTGTTGCAGTTAAAAAGCTCGTAGTTGGATCTCAGGCGCAGGCGGGCGGTCCGGCTCGCGCCAGTTCACTGCCCGTTGTCTCCTGCCCTACCGTCTGCCGGCTCTCTCCCACAGGTGCTCTTCGCTGAGCGTCCTGGGTGGCCGGCGCGTTTACTTTGAAAAAATTAGAGTGTTCAAAGCAGGCCTCGGCTGCCTGAATAATGGTGCATGGAATAATGGAATAGGACCTCGGTTCTATTTTGTTGGTTTTCGGAACTGGAGGTAATGATTAACAGGGACAAACGGGGGCATTCGTATTGCGGCGTTAGAGGTGAAATTCTTGGATCGCCGCAAGACGAGCTACTGCGAAAGCATTTGTCAAGAATGTTTTCATTAATCAAGAACGAAAGTAAGAGGCGCGAAGACGATCAGACACCGTCGTAGTTCTGACCATAAACGATGCCGACTAGCGATCCGCAGGAGTTGCTTCGATGACTCTGCGGGCAGCTTCCGGGAAACCAAAGTGTTTGGGTTCCGGGGGAAGTATGGTTGCAAAGCTGAAACTTAAAAGAATTGACGGAAGGGCATCACCAGGAGTGGAGCCTGCGGCTTAATTTGACTCAACACGGCGAACACTGAAATGACTGACATGCCGAGACCACTTTCCTTGAGTCTAATATGGAACTAGTGCTGGATTTAGACTCTCAGAAATCTAGGGTTATGCCCTCTGTGGCTCGGTTGGTCTGCATTCAGTGTTTGATAAAGGAACTGACGGAAGAGCACTATCAGGAGTGGAGCCTGCAGCTTAAATTGACTTAACACGCCAATACTGTAGAATGACTGTCAAAATGAGAGTACCTTCGTGGGGTCTTATAGTGAACATGTGCTGGTATTAGACCCACGGAAGACAGGTCAGTCTCCTAACCCCCTAATGAAAGAGCGCCTGCTACGGTAATCTGGTCTTAACCCTGCAGAAATTGCAGGTTCCAGAAACTTGGCCATTGCCAAACTAAAAGCCCTCTATTGATACGTTCTGGCTAATATTGAACGGGTGCTTGAAATAGACCCTCGGAAGACAGGTCAATTTTACCCTACTAATGACAGGGCGTTGCTACGGTAATCCTGCTTAACTCGAGAGGAGCCGCAGACATTTGGTTCACGTACTAGGCTGATAAGCCAACGGCGCGAGGCTACAAGGTGAGGGATTACGGCCGAACGCCTCTAAGCCAAAATCCCGCCCAAAAGCAGCTCAGCACGAATGCAAAGGGAGGCTCCGACATGGTGGGGACCTGGGGCCCCCGCTCCAGCCCCGCCCGGTCAAGCCGCAGAATGAGGTCTCTGCCGTCCGCTGATCAAAGCGGGCGGGAAGCTGCTCGATATTCACCCCATACGGCGATGAGGTATGAAACCATTTGTAGAAGACTTAGTTCTCGGTCGGGGTGCCCTAAGCAGTAGATCAGCTACCTCACTGCGAACTGCTGAGACTCAACCCTTGACCATGAGATATGTCCGCTCCCCAGGGGAACACCATCTCCGTGCAAAACCAGGCTTGTCCCCTGGTCAAATGCACTATTTCGAGAGGAATCACAGGTCGCTGACATTTGGTCCACGTGCTTGCTGATAAGCTACCATCTGAGGGATTACAGCCGAACGCCTCTAAGCCAGAATCCAGCCCTAAATCTCAGCACCGCTGTGATGGGAGGCTACGACATGGCTGGGGCTAGCGTCTCAGCCCGGCCCGATCGAGCCGCAGAAATGCACCTGGCAAAATGCACTCCTGCCTCGCTCTTTGCCTCTGTCTGCTATCAGTCATCCCAATGGACGCAGAAGAGATGCAATCCAGCGGACATTGCACCTCCTGCCCTATTGTGACAATCTCCCGGGTGGCGGGGAATGCTAGGCGTAGCATCACTGCAGAGGAGCCGAGAAAATAAAGGGAGCAAAGAGATACCTCACTCACATGCATATGCTACGTTTCTGGCAGGACGTGACGATCATGGGACAAAGTCACACTGGACTGCCTCTCTTCCGGGATAGTGCAAACTAGTACATAGTCCATCATATCATTGCCAAGCCCTATAGACACGAGTAGGTATGACTCGATAGTCCTGCAAGACAACTTCCCAAGAGAGACAACTCTGACCAAAAACAACTGCTGCCTTGCAGTTAGGCTGGGGACAGCCAAAGGCTAAGGAGGGCAACCCTACAGAAACGCCTGTTGAAATCGGATGCACTGAGCCACAGGCTTAACAAAATAAAACAGTGCAACGTAAATATCGCTGTAAACAGCGTACGATGAAGAAGAAGAAGACTACGTTAGGACCAGGTAACATATACTGATCAAAAACCCCATCTCACTTCTATGCAGTTCTACCTGGAAACAAGCTGTAACGAGGTGGGGAATAGACGCAACTCCCGTTGTAGTGAGCATCATCTTCACCAGCACGCTTGGAATGTGAGGATAGCTACCACAACCCACCACTTAACGTCCTTTCCAAGGATCATGAAATAGCAAATATGATCATCATGGGCATTAAATGGCAAGAACAATAATCAACTAACTGATGTGTGCAATAGCAATGGTGGTTTCTGAAGCAGTTAGTTTTACATGGAGAGGTTGCACTCCCCATTCATAACTTTCTTTAATTGTCCTTTACAACATGCTTGGAAGATAACATTGGTGTTGTTCTGTTCGCCCCGAGTACCACTCAGGGACAAAATTATTCGCCGAGCTATTAAATTCACTAAAATGATATCCTTCACTTATCGAGTCCAGATTCACTGATGCCCACTATTATATGAAGCCAAACGATGAGCGAGGTCTAGGACTCATGACCAAGGCAGCACAGTCTGTGATGGCCGACTTCAGCGATATCGTTCTAGCGTACGGTCAAAGTGATGAATATACCTTTGTCTTCCACAAAGACTGTAAGCTCTACGGCAGGAGCGCCAGGTGAGAGCAATGTAGAACCATCATGCAATTTTAGTAACTGTCTTTAATATGTGCGTGCGTGCGTGCGTGCGTGCGTGCGTGCGTGCGTGTGTGTGTGTGTGTGTGTGTGTGTGTGTGAGAGAGAGAGAGAGAGAGAGAGAGAGAGAGAGAGAGAAAGTGTGTGTTTATGAAAGAACGCTCCTATGTAAGTGTATGAAAGAGAATATGTGTGTATGTATATGTTTTCCTCTTTGTTTGTCTTGGTTTTGGCGTGCACGCTTGACGATTAGCTTTCCTTCTTCTTTTTGTTATTGTCCTTCTTGTGCCTTTCAGCGCCACATTATGAAGAGGTTTCTTTACCGGGCCCTATTATGGGCTTCGTACACTGGGTACTTTACTGCTTCTGTTGTTTCTTCTATTCATCTTTTGCGTGGTTGGTCCTCGGCTAAACATGGTTAAGTAGTATTCATGTATAATGGAAAACAAATGCATGTAAAATATATCTTGAAAGGACAAAAATTACCGGCGTGCAAAGTACAGAGCAACAAAGAAAAAATTAATGGCACGGAAAGATGTCAGCAGCATAAATAACTAACAACATTAATCATCGAAATATGATTGCTTTTCTTGATTGTATTTGTAAATTAACAACATCATGGCGATGATGATGGGGACCAAACAGCTGGAAGTCATGGACCAAACAGGTTGACGTATCGGACCAGACAGGTGGACGTATCGGACCAAACAGGTGGACGTATCGTACCAAACAGGTGGACGTATCGGACCAAACAGGTAGACGTTTCGGACCAAACAGGGGGAAGTCACGGACCAAACAGGTGGACGTATCGAACCAAACAGGTGGACGTATCGGACCAAACAGGTGGACGTATCGAACCAAACAGGTGGACGTATCGGACCAAACAGGTGGACGTATCGGACCAAACAGGTGGACGTATCGGACCAAACAGGTGGACGTATCGGACCAAACAGGTGGACGTATCGGACCAAACAGGTGGACGTATCGGACCAAACAGGTGGACGTATCGGACCAAACAGGTGGACGTATCGGACCAAACAGGTGGACGTATCGGACCAAACAGGTGGACGTATCGAACCAAACAGGTGGACGTATCGAACCAAACAGGTGGACGTATCGAACCAAACAGGTGGACGTATCGAACCAAACAGGTGGAAGTCACGGACCAAACAGGTGGACGTATCGAACCAAACAGGTGGAAGTCACGGACCAAACAGGTGGACGTATCGGACCAAACAGGTGGAAGTCACGGACCAAACAGGTGGACGTATCGGACCAAACAGGTGGAAGTCACGGACCAAACAGGTGGAAGTCACTGACAAAACAGTTGGAAATGTTTGATATCTGATATTGTTAGGATGGAGCAGAAAACCTATAGTCAGTTAGTCTTAATGGACAACTTCTACACCTGTCCATGGAACTCAGGTGCGGGAAAAGACTGCACCCTTCATGGAGTTGTTCCTGAGGTCGCCCGGACAACACCTGGCTGCGACACATTGCCTGCAACATGCCCTGTATGCTGCCTTGCCATCAATTGTGGCAATGAAGGTGAACGCGATGGGCCCAGGTTCCATAGGTGGATTACTTGACTCGACTTGACTAGTTCTGAGCGTTTACTTTGAATTGCATCCAAAAGTTTCAATAGAATTTCACATTGCGATACAACATTCAAATTGTCACCTTTCTTTTTAAAATGTATTAACAGTGATCATTGAGAATTCCAAAGCACTGTAATCACAACCTTCCCTACTTATGGTGTAACCTTGACTTTCTGTACACAGGCAAAGAAAGATGTTTCCGTTGAATTTAGGCCTGCTTTTGATTCTGGTTGATTGTTTTGCATCCATTATTCGTGCCGAATATCAATCATGTTAAAAATGGCTTCTGGTCATCTGAGTACTGAGACAGATATTACACGGTTCATTTTGTGTTCATGAGTCAGTTGTCTGGACACCCACCATGGTAACACCTTTTCCTAACAATCGTGTATTATGCTGTAGTATAAACAATGCGACCATCAAGCTTAATGTTGCTTCCACCTAATTACGCCTTTAGAAATCATCAATTACTATTTCTAGCCATCCCAGATAAGTATGTGACCTACTGCTAGCTTCACTAATACCCAGTATTGTGTTTGACTTTGAAATAATGCATGAAAGGCATGTTAGTCTTTAGATTAAAACAAATTTCCACTCAGCTGGCGTTGTAGTTCGCAAATAAAGGCACGCGTCGAATAGGGAAACTTAGTTGTGTGACAAGATCGCCGAAGAGAAACTACAGGGAATGAATCAAACAAATGGAACACGTGATCCTAAAATTATATTGTGATTGGCAGTACTTATACTAAAAGAAATAGTCGCATGGGAACGCCATTGTGTCCTTTTTTGTAAAACTCTTGGGGTATATAAAAGTAAAAGATTCTAAGATCGATGGCATTTGGAAACAAAGCTAAGAATGAGGTCACGAAAGCTCCGGAAATCATTGAGACGTGAACATGATGGAACCACTTGTGAACGACCGACAAAGGCCTCTGCTGTGCAAAGAGCGGGAATTCTAAAAATAAAGTCGTTACACTTATATTTTTGTGCCGAACGTGGTTTTCAATATAATTGTCATTGCGTTCATTTTCAGCATTTTTTTTCCATGTGTTATGTAGCTATCATAGACAAGCATGGCTGTTTACAAGTTTCATCCCTTGATGATTAAAATGTAAAGGTGAAGGTAGTCGCAAGGCTGACACAACCATCGAGGAGTGACGTTTTAGAGGTTTCAGTGTTCGTTGCCGCAACTTGTTTATGAGGCTGGTGGCCAATTCCCTTCCTCGCTGCCTTTCCATCCACAACAGTAAGCCAGGTACCCATTTACAATTGGGTCGATTGTAGTTTGCCGATGTCGACAGTTGAACACCCCCCCCCCACCCCCCCACCCCCACCCCCACCACCCCCACCCCCATACCTTTGCCGTGAAGAGCGAGTTCTCTACCTCTGCACTGATCAGATTATATTTACTATCAATTAGTCAATTAGAATTTCTTCCATATTGTGATTTTCTCTCTAAGCCCCTATTTAAAAAATCCTACGGCACATTTTAATGCGACCTGCACTTCAACTATTACATAATTAAAGAAAACGTTCCTTTCAATGCATTAAAATCATTTCTAACCTTTACAGCAAAATAATGAGCAGCGTTGTCAGCCTGTTTGCATCATCATTTACATTATTTTGGCCTCACTTCTTCAATGTTCAAGAATTGAAATACCCGCCTTCCTTCGATGCACGGGTCGTGCTTTTTCCAACGGAGGACAACCTCAAGGACTACTTGAGTTGGAGACAAGCCGACTGTGAGTTGTTTGACTGTTTGTAGTATTGTATAGAATGTCAAAGAGTGGAGAGTCGTTGCAGTGTTATACTTATAGCAGTAGTTCAAAAACTTAGTTTCAGCTTTAAATAGCCACGTTCATAGTGTGGCTCACAGAAGCTGCACATAGTAGCGACCATTCTCACGGTAAGTTTCGGTCGGCTGCATAAATTATGCTGTCTTCCTGCTCTGGTTTTTGTTGCAGACTACTCCTGTTGAGTTCAGTTAACTTCTGGCAACCTTTATTTTGTGGCCGGTTACAGTAAATCTTCCTATATCTAGAGGTTTACTTGAGATAGTGTATTTTGGTCCCTCCTGACTGTAGTGCAATGTGAGGCTTCTCAGTAAGATCATAACTCTACATTTTTCTACATTAAACTCCATCTGCCAGCTCTCAGACCATTTTTGAATCGTTTCTAAATCCGATCTCAATAGATCCACCTCATCCAGAAAAGAGACCCTGTCGCATAATTTGGTGTCATCCGCGAACTTTGCAATCTTGGATCTGATATCGATGTCTAAATCATTTATATATTTTAATAACAAAATTGGTCCCAATACCGATCCCTGGGGCACACCACGTATTACATCAAACCAGTCAGTACTGTGTAGAGTACTGTGTTCAGGTGTGGAATCCATATAATAGAGTTGATATAAACAGGCTGGAAAGGGTACAAAGAAGAGCTACAAAAATTATCACGGATTTCAGAATTAAAGTTATGAAGAGAGACTAAAAAAAACTGGTCTTCAGTGTCTAGAACAAAGAAAAATTAAAGTTGACTTAATACAAGTGTATAAATTAATAAATAGAAAAGATCATTTATACCATACCAAGTTTTTAAAAGTACAACCGGCTACAAGAACAAAAGGGCACACAACTACAAATTGTTTAAAGACACGTCTAGATTAGATGTTAGGAAATATTTTTTTAGTCAGAGAGTGGTTAATTCTTGGAATGCATTTCCGCAGGATGTAGTGGAAGCAGAGTCAGTTAATGCATTCATAAATAGATTGGATGCTGACAGTGTTTTCGGTATCTGAATAGTGAAATAAACTGGTTGTATACAGACTCTGTATAGCCTTCTAAACCAGTATAAAAACGTTGTTAAGTTGTTGTTTTTTTTGTTTACTACTTTCTTCTTTCCACACACTCTTGTTTCATTTGACTCTGTCCAACGATCACACTATTGCACAACTTTCACACGCTCCCTCAGAGTGAGACCCTTCCATTGCACTTTGGTTGGGCTCGCTTCTGAGAGCGCACAAATCTAGCATATGTACCAACAGATGCACACATACATCCAAGCACTGGTTTATGCGTCTTAATATCACCCAATTGACTACGGTCTGGGGTAGAATTAGCGTGCCTCTGACAGTAGAAACTAGTGAGACAAACAACTTTTTTTTTTTTTTTTTGAAGTTTTTTTTGTTGTTGTTTTAAATAAATAATAAAACGTTAAGTTATAAGACCCCACAAGGACACGCCACTGGTATAGATATGTCAATGATATAAGGATCATTAAATGTGCAAGAAAGTCGAGTGCCTTGGTTCATTTCTCAAAATCAGATAAACTATTACTTCAATTTCTTAGAATAACTTGACAATAGTTAATGTCACTAAAAACATTTCCTGTGACGACTAAAGTATTTATAAGTTCTTTCTTTCTATTTACACAGTTCATTGCTTAATTTAGATATCCTGTCTGACTCACCTGGAAAACCCCATTGAAACGTCACATTCCACCGCGGATAAAATAAAGGGACTAATATCGTGCCAAGGTTTATAATCAATCTATGCTCCACACAGAGAAATAAAATAAATTCATGGTATAAAACATAATAAATCACTGTTGAGAGTAATCGTTTCACAGAATCTTCCCTGAAACCAACTGCATATCCATATTTGTTTAACGAACACGCGATTATATTTGCACTGATAATTGACACATGCAAGTTCCGTTATTTAGTCAGCCGTGGAATGTGACGTTCCAACGAGATTTCTTCGTGAGTCAGAAAACCTGTATCTACAGTAAGCTCTAACATAGCCTACTGTAAATTAGGCCATGGACAGTACGTCTCATTAAATAATTATGATGGTATAATCAGGAGCGTAGATATGACTTAATTAGAAACAACGGAGGATGGGGGAGACTGTAGTAGGAGCCCTTTTCAGACATGACTGAAGTTAATATGACTTGGATGGATAAACAAAAAAATGTATACTTATCTTCTGTTGTATTTCTCCTTTGGGAGTTGTCTTTTCACTCTCTGTGTTGCAAGAGTTTCTCTTCACCAAACGTGAGGTGGTCATTGAGGGTACATCTCCAATTCGATCGGTCTGCAGCTTCGTCTTCCCAGGATGTCTGATTCATGCCCAGGGCCTTCATATTACGCTTACACACATCTTTGAACGTCAACTGTGGTCGGCCTTCTGTTCTTTTGCCATCCGCCAACTGTCCATAGAAGATTTCTTTGGGAATGCGACCATCTTCCATTCGACAAACATGACCAAACCATCCTAGGCTTCGCTGCCTAAGGAGAGTGTACATGATTGGAAAACCAGTGCGAGAGTGCACCTCTGCATTTGTCACTCTGTTCCTCCATGTAATTCCAAGAACGCAGGCGCCGTAGATGGAAGATGTTAAGCATGTGCTCTTGTTTGGCATAAGTTGTACAAGTCTGGCTGCCATATAGAAGTGTACTGACAACATATGCATTGTACACACTGACCTTAGTTTTAATTGTCAGTTTCTGGTTGTTTTCAAACACGCGTTATGAGGCGAGAAAATGTAGCAGCCATTTTGCCAATGCGATTGTCTATTTCTGTGTCTTGAGAAAGCTTGTCGTTGATGAGGGATCCCAGACAATGTGAATCGGCTACAGCTGCCAGTTCATAATTTTCGATGCTAAGGATTGGCGTGGCATCAACTCTACTTCCTGCTCCAGCACATATGTTTTATTGAGACTTATTGTGAGACCAAAATCTTTGTCAGCCTCGAAGAAGCTATCTATCAGCCTCTGAAGTTTCTGCTGACTTTGGGTGACAAAGCGAAAAGCAGGTCCCTGGTGGTGATCTCCCCGATCTTCGTTTTGTCCTTTAGCATTGCAAAGTTAAACAGCCTACCATCCGACCTAGTGTGAAAACAAACTCCAAATGCATTTTCAGTAACAGAGCAAAGAAGATTCCGAACAGTGTCTGGGCCAGAATACAGTCCTGCGTAATACCACTTCGAATGCCAAATGGTTGTGATATGCTACCATCAAATTGGACTGTTCCGATCATGCTCTCGTTGAACGATATTATTAGTCGCAGCAGTTTGAAAAGTCAATCTCTACGAACCAAATCAAATGGCTTGGTCATGTCAATGAAAAAGGTGACATAAAAGGGCTGATTCTGCTCATGTGACTTGTCCTGAATTTGTCGAAGCGAGAAAATTATGTCGATCGTTGATCGTCCAGACCTGAATCCACATCGTGACTCTGGATACACACGCTCAGCCAATTTATGTAGCCTTAGTAATATTACTCTGGCGAAGACTTTGTCTACAAAACCGAGCAGAGATACACCTTGATAGTTATTACAATAACTTCTATCACCTTTGTTTTTGTATAATGTTACCATCTGTGCATCTCTCATATCTTGAGGTAAAGTGACCTTTTTTCCAGCACTGACATAACATCATATACAGCGGCTGCAAAAGTGTATCCTAGCAGCGTTTTATCGAATTAGGTCGGATTCCGTCGCTGCCTGGTGCTTTTCCCAGGATCAATCTATCAATAGCTTTATTCAAATCTTATATAGATGGTTCGATGTCCAGTTTGCCCATGCTGGGTTAGTTTCTGGCAGTTATGGAAATGACTATATTGTCCCACGAGTAAAACTCAAGAGTAGTGCTCGACCCATCGCTCTATCTACTTTCTAGTATTTGTAGTTTTCTTGCCAGTGATGGATTTGAGTGGTGCAGTTTTCCTACTCGCAAGACCAAACGAGTTCTTTATACCTCGTACATTTATCTGATGTTCCCTGTTTGTGCTGCAATCTGGATGGTTTCACTAAGCTGTACCCAATACTCATTTGCACAACGACGAGCTGTTTGTTGCACCTGGCTTCTAGAGTGGGCTTGAAGTTGTGCTAAGTACCTGCATTTGAAAGCTGCTTGTATTTAACCAGAGCAGCGCGATTGGCCTCAATGACGTGCGTTATATACTCTACTTTTGCTTCAAACCAGTCATCTGATTTAACAGTTATTCTTCTAAATATAGCAAGTGATGTGCTATTGGTGACATTTCGGAGATGTTGCCAGGTCTCTGTAACAGCGATGTCATGGTGTTTCATGTTGAGTGTTTCCTCAAAAAGCATTGTAATCCCTTGATCAGCACAGAGTCCGACATTCTATTTGCGCCGATGCGTGGCTTGCCTTTGTTTCTGGTGTGATGTAACTTCTTTGCCTGCAATTTTTGAGGATTCCGTGGCGAAGTGGTTAAGTGATCGGGTGGTGTGGGTTCGACTCCGGACTCCGCCGTCTTTTTCACGGGTGCTTGATGCGAAGTCCCCTGCATTTCCCGATCGCCCCCTAGTCGTCTTGTACTTGACTTGCCACTGGGGTCGGGCGGCTCGAGACGAGAGAGTGAGAATAAAAATTAGTGCAGTTAATCCTTGCTAAAATTAGCGCTAGCAAATAAATAATGCCATCATCGTCTACGAAAGACAAGGGCCTTGGCCTTCAATTGTATTGTACAATAAATCAAAGAATAATTGGTGTCACAGTCTGCACTATGGTAAGAACGCGACAGGAGCACATACTTAAGGAGAGATCTTCTGACAAGAATTAGATCCAGCTGATGGTAAGAACGCGACAGGAGCACATACTTAAGGAGAGATCTTCTGACAAGAATTAGATCCATCTGATACCAATGTTTTGGTCTGAAAATATTAGCTGTTCAAAGTTCAATGTAGGCACAGAGCTCTAAGAGCTGCTGGACATTTTCATTAATTTTGCCAACTCCAAACTTGCCAAAACATGATGGCCACGGGGCACGAGTCGTGATCGGCGCCCACTCTAGCATTGAAGGCACTTAGTAGAACAAGTTAACTGTAGATACTTCTAATTATTTCTGATAAATCATCGTAGAACCCATGTTTGACTTCAGGTGTGACTTTGGGGTTACTTAATTAGTTACTTGTTCTTCTGCGTTCGTCCTGAAAAGAAAGTTGTGACGTTGTGGCATAGCTTATAGCAAGGCTGCAGCATATGCGCTTTTCAGCCCGACACGTCCGGTTTCAGCTGGCGTATTTTTTTTTCTGTGGGTACCGGGTTTGCCTTTCCACTGTTATCCATATTATGTTAGCCAGACTACAATAGTGCAGCATGTGTCTAGTACCGCCGCTTGAAGGCAGGATATGGTCTTGGCCAGTTCTGATTCGCTGACCGTCGCGCAAGCATCCAGTTATGAGTTGCTTGTTGCTATCAATCATTCACTGTTTTGCGTCTTCGCAGCCCGGTTATTGAACTGAAAAAAACAGTATTATTTCTATCCTGCTGCTCACAAAATGTGTGTCGTACATAATGTATTCAATGCATAAAGTTGAGCTTTAACAAAACGCTTTTACTCTATTTGTTTCACTGGTGTAGGTCACATTAATAACCTGTACAACACATGTTTCTGGAAGCTTGTTCAAGAAAGAGGTTTAAGTTCAATTCAGGCTGGAGAGAGACTAAAGGTAAGATCAGTTTAGAATGAATAAAATGTGTACATAACAAAAAACAGGAAGATCAAAATGTGAAAGCATTGCCAACATTACACTAAAAGTGAGATGCTAAGCTGTGTCACGGCGATCAGATAGACCAGTGTCGGAAAACTACGTAACGAGGGTCAAATTGGAAAAACAGAAAGACAAATCTTTCATCAAACAAAAAATGTATTATACATTCATGAAACCTAATGACCGGGGAGTTTAGTGTTCACAATTTAGTTGTTTAATGAGCACCACAGCAGGCAGGTCTTGTTAGGGTTGATCAGAGAAGCTTGAATTACCACACGACTGTGAGATTTTTGACAACGTCTCCTGCATGTCTCTAGCCATCTCATGACTATTAGAGATATTCATGTACATCAGGAAACCAACTGCAAACGTTAATATTTTCCTTGGCCCAGTGGGTTGTATGTTAGCCACTTTTATTGTATAGATGCTGAACAGCGCTGATGAGAGTGGAGAATCTTGGGACAATCCTGAATATATTCTTATTGGTTCTGATGTTCGAAATCTCAACAGTGCAACTATTCTCTCTATCATGGCAGCTGATATCCAGCTCATTATACATGTACTGACTCCACACTCTTTCAACGAGCTGATCAATGTCCCAAAGTCAAGCCGGCTGTATGTATCCTTTAGGTCGATAGCCATGGCTACTGTTTCTTGCCTAAATTGGAAGCTCCCATGCACACCGTATGCAAAAATCCCAGTGTTACCGTTGTTTCTTTTCACTAGACTGTAACTGTCCAGCGTATCTGATGTACTCTTTTAGGGATTTATGTGATTTGTTATATAGTTGATAATGAACGTACAATCCTTGCCAGGCTTAGGGGTGACCATATTTTACAAGTCAGTCTGGCATATCCAATTATGTCACGTGTGGGCAAGACGCGGGGGTTCTTATTTACCAAGTCGTTCCTCTTCTACTCTAGTGTGTATAGGTGAAACTGAGTTGTATGATAGGGAAACAGTTCTTCTGTTAAGTTTCTCTACAAGTGTCGTGGACATTGTCTAAGTGTGATGCTTGAGTTCCTGTACTGTCTCTGCTCCACAATGTAAGCAGTTGTGGAATTGATATCATATCAGACAAGAAAGGCTCGATATTCAAGTAAAAAAAACTTTCCTACGATTGACCACTCTACAACAGACAACTGAACGTTGCAGGCAGGATGAGCACAGACTTAGGATATGCAAGCAGCCACAAATGAATTCTGAAGAAGGATATACTGTGACCAGGATCACAGAACAGCTCAGCTTACAAGAAAGCTACATACATGAGTTTGTTGAAATCATTGATATGGTGTCTGGTAGCGAACATGGAAAAAGAATTACTAATATAATATTCTTATCCTGTTACAGGGCACAATGTCAAGTGATAAGAATGAACTCTTATTTAAAGAGCTCAACACCAATTACAACAATCTACCAGAGATTCACCGCAAGGGCACAGTGCTTATTAGACCTAAGGTATTTTTTATTTTCAAACAACTTAAGAAAAATTTTACATCTAAACAAGTCTATTGGTGCTCTCCAGTAGTCAAGCGCAGCTCATTAATTGTTAAAGTCATACAGTAATATGTATACTCGTCAATACTGTATGGTGTATAACATTACACAATGAACGAACAGTTTGAACATAAAATTGACGCCTGTAAGTCGCTGATACATGAAAGAATGGAGCGCATATTGTTAACAAATCAAATTAAAACAATTAAGGTCTCTGAAAAGTTATAATAAAAGAAATTAGATGAATATAATTTTAAAAACCAAATGAAATTAATATACATACTGAGTGTACATTGGAATTAGGCCTGGGTATACACTGAAAAATAACAGAAGCAGCAAGATATTTTGATAGCAATGTCGTCACGGTTAGAGGTGCAAGCAGAGATATCAAATTAGGAATACAAAAGGTGACATAGGCATTCATTGCTTAACGGAATGTGTTGAAAAGGAAAGAAATTAATTCCGCCTACAAATACAGATCTTCAACTTCAATGCCAAGTCCGTCATATCATATGGCTCTGATACGTAGGGAACAACAAAAAAGTACAATTAAAAAGGTCCAAGTTTTCATCAATAGAAGCTTGCGCTGAATATATGGAATAGAATGGTATGATGTAGTCATTAATATAGAACTGTGGGAAAGTACAGGACAGATGCAAGTGTCACTAGAAGTAAAGTGAAGCCGTTGGCGATCGATAGGACACACATTACGGAAACTTGCTGATAGCACTGCATATATATATATATAAATATATTGAGATAGGATTTAGATAAAATTCGGAAATGGTCTGAGAGCTGACAAATGGATTTAATGTAGATAAATGTACAGTCCTCCACGTGGATAGATCCAAATATGGAACATAATTACAGAATGGGAGTGAACAATATTTGACAGATAAAAAAAAGGAAAGAGACTTAGGAGCTATCATTGACCATACACGTAAGTGGTGAGGAAATCCAGGTAGCAGTGAAACAGACAAATGCAACGTGAAATATGATAAAAAGAAATATTACACATTGAATCAAGAAAGTGATAGTCAAACTGTATAACGCATTAGCCAGAACTAAATGGAGTACTGTGTACAGGTGTGGAGTCCTTACCGTAGAGGGGATATGAACATGATGGAAAGGATACAAATGAGCGGCAACACTGATAGAGGGATGCCGGAAATACAGTTAAAATAAAAAACCGGTCTATAGTGTCTAGAAAAGACGAGAATTCAATGTGACAATACATGTTTATTAGATAATAAACGGTAAGGATAAATTAGACTATAACAAGTTGCTTTTTTTTCTTCAAAATACAACCATCATAAGAACTAGAGCACTATGTACAAATTAATTACAGAAAATTCCAGTTTAGATATTAGGAAATATTTTTTGAGTCAGAGAATGGTGAATGCTTGGAGTGAATTTATATAGGAAATAACGAAGACAGGGTCCCAATAATGCATTAAAAATAGATTGAATGTGTATAGTTTTTAGATCAAAGAAATGTAAATAAAGCTGGTTGTATGCAGACTTGGCAGAATCTTCTCAATAAGTATGAAGACATTACGTTAAGGTGGACAGGATCTGAATTGGTCTGATGTTTAAGAATAGATTAAAATGCACACAAAATATTATTGTTTAGTTAGAGTTGTTCTTTATCACGAGCATAATTTAATTATGTAATTATTTTTGTTAACGTGGGAATCGATGTTTAGATGTGCTTTGTTATCCCTCACATGCAAACAAAAATCATTCAAAATCGGATGTAACGTTTTCATTGGGGTCCATGACTGATTGAAATGAGTTTTAAAATCTTAGTACAGTTACGGTGGCTATCGTCAGGTGGCATGAAATTCAATGGGAAATAATTAGTAACCGCAAAGAAAATAAGGGAAATAACTCACACATTTAATTTTAATTCACAATGTGACAATATATTTTATCTAAATGACAAGTTATCATCAATGTTAGCTGTTTTTCATTTGAAAAAATTTATTGTTAAAATCAAAGTGTTTAGGTAACAGATGTATTATTTTTTATTCACATACTATTGTTATAGAACCGGAATGAGGACACCAATGAATAACAACTAGGGCTAGAATATGGCGGAACATTTTCTAGACATGTTCAATCATACATGTCGCTATCTCTCTTCTTACCTCCCCCTGTTTCATTTGACTCTGTCCTACAGTCACACCCTTGCACAACTTTCACACGCGCCCTCGTGGTAAAGCCCTTCCATAGCACTTTGGTTGGGCTAGCTTCTGAGGGCGCACAAACCTAGCATAGGTACATACAGATGCACACATGCATCCAAGCACTGGTTTATGCGTCCTGATATCGCCCAATTGACTACGGTCTGGGGTGGAAAATGGCGCGCCTCCGCCAGTAGAAACTAGTGAGGCAAACATCTAAGCAAAAAAAAAAAAAATGTTCAATCATACTTACCTGGCACGGGAGATTACCTTGATCATCTTGGAGGTTCTCCCAGGTTGAGGCCCTTCCATTGCACTTCGGTTGGGTTGACGCCTGCGATCGCCCCAAATGTGGACGACTCGAGTGCGCAATTTATGCGTATGGGGGACTGCGTTCGCGCTATCCCCTCAATAATTAAATGACATGAAAAGGAATTCTTCTTAATCTTGCATTTATTCTGTGAAACGACCAGTTTCTTGGAAAAAGTAGCTTTCCTGCAAAACATACAGTGGCAGTTGCATACTGACATCAGTTTCGCAGATGTGCGAGTAATGAAACGATCCTGCTGTCTGGTCGCTAATCCAGGACGTCCCCTGCTGGACAGGACAGAAACAGTCACATTCGTCTGGTATCGATGTTGCCACATCAAATTGCCATGCTGTTACAGTAGAGACATGTCACATTTAACGCCGTGGTTATCATCCTTACAGTAGTTTTTGCAAGGCTGCTCAGTAAGCTTACCATCATGGAGATATCATTGTCGACCACCTCGCTGGCCAGATTGATTTGACACAGTCAGTTTCCACGAGCACACACCACAGCATGAGGTGGGGGTCTTGATTAGTATGTTTCCCCTGACCCTGACTACACATTTCTCGAAAAATGGTTGTGCAAACGGCTAGCACAATCATCAATTAAAATAAAATTGTTACAGAGACTGCAAAAGTGCTTCCTCTTTATATGCAATCTAAAGAGCGAAACCAGAACACGAAGAAAAAGAAGAAGATGTTATATAAGTGCTGCAATTGTGTATTATTTTATGCTTAAAATTTTCCTTGATGTTTGTGCAGGAAATCGAATCAGAAATCTCAACGGGTATTAATTCCAACAACTTCAGAATGAATAATTCAGTACATGTCAAGATGGACAGGAGATTGCCAAGCATAGCTCTACACACGGACATTATTAGTAACAAGTTGTGGGAAGAGAATCCTCATATTTTAAGAACCAAAGCATAGTCATCTTGTGTTTACAACACAAGAAGGTCTGACTACAAGGCACGATGAAGGTCGAATGAATCAGCATTATTTGAGCTGTCATAGTGTCCGTCTGTAAGAAAATCAATTATGTGTTGTATGCAAGAGAATTGTTGATTCAATCCAGTTTAATAAAAAAATAAACCTGATACATCTTCATAGAAGCACGGGAAAACACAGTATATTATAATTTCATGGACAATCTGAATAGTATATTCACAACAAATAGATCTGAATAGGCTTTGAAACCAAAGCAATATAAGTATACTGAACCAAGGTCAAAGGAATTTTGATATAATGGATAGGAAAAGAATGGCATGAACAAATATACATTTGGTAAATTAGAAATGAATGGCACAAGCAGATATACGCTTTGTAAATTAAAAGAGATGAAAATGGAACCGACAAGAAAACACTTGGTTAATTAGAAGAAATGAATGGCAGAAACAAACATACACTTGGTAAATTAGTAGAAATGAATGGCATGAACAGACTTACACTTGGTAAATTAGTAGAAATGAATGGCATGAACAGACATACACTTGGTAAATTAGAAGAAATGAATGGCATGAACAGACATACACTTGGTAAATTAGAAGAAATTAAAGCTGTAGGTGGGATTCTAGAATTACAGTTATGAGGACAGACTGAGAAAAACCGGCCTATAGTGTCTAGAAGAAAAGAATTTGAAGTGACTTAATACAGATTTAAGAGATAATCAAAGGAAAGGATAAATTAAACTATAACAAGTTTTTCAAAATCCAACCACCTACAACCACCTTTTGTTTAGTGCATAACTGACAATTTTGTAATTCAACATGTAGAAGCAGCCACCAGAGGCAAAAACATACTCGACCTAGTTTTTACTACAGAGGAAAATATGATTGAAAACGTTACCGTAGGGGAACTGTTTGGCTCAAGTGACCATCAAATCATCCGATGGGATCTTATTGTAGGGAAAGAAGTACACATAAACACGCGAACATATGACTACTCTAAGACAGATGTTAAGAGGATGAAATAGGCAGCGAACCACATAATCTGGAAAGATATTGTCGTAGGAACAGATGTTGAACAGGAGTGGGAGAGTTTTAAAACAGTTCTAGAAACACTAAAAGAGGAATGTGTTCCATGTAGGGAGGTAAACCCCAAGCGTAAAAAGTGGATAACTAGATTTGTAGTGAAATGTAGAAGAGCGAAAAATAAAGCATGGAAAAAATATATAAAGGCAAGTAAATCAAAAGAAACATATGTAAAATATTTGGACAAGCAGAACATATCTCAGAAACGAATAAAACAGCAAAAATAGACTTCGAAAAATAACTTGCTCAGAGGATCAAGACTGACAGTAAAAGCTTCTCTTATGTTAGAAATAAACAAAGAACGAAAGACAAAGTAGGCCCTCTCATAGACAGTACAGGGAAAATAATAAGTGAGAATAGGGAGGCAGCTACTCTGCTCAATCAGTACTTTGGCACAGTCTACACAAAAGAGGACTGCTCCAAGATCCCAGAGCCTATAGATATTTTTCAAAGAGACATGGATACAGCGGGATTAAGATCAATCTGTATTACAGAGGAAATGGTTTTTAAAAAATTGGAGGGGTTGAAAGTGAATAAATGTCCAGGTCAAGATGGTATTCATCCAAAATTGCTGTATGAAATTAGAGACCAACTAGCAAAACCATTGGCTATATTATGTTCTCAATCACTTACAAAAGGGATTATTCCACAGGATTGGAAAGATGCAGGAGTGATCCCCTTATTCAAAAAAGGCAAAAAATCAGATCCAGCAAATTATAGACCGGTGAGTTTAACGAGCATAGTCTGTAAATTGTTAGAGTCAATAATCAAAGAAAACATTGTAATGCATTTAGACAAATTTAATCTAATTAGAAATAGTCAGCATGGGTTTACTAGAGGGAGATCATACTTAACAAATCTATTAGAATTCATGGAGGAGGTTACTAAAATCATAGATAAAGGGGAGCCAGTGGACGTTATTTATCTAGACTTTGCAAAGGCCTTTGATAGAGTACATCATCAAAGTTAAAATCACATGGAATAGGTGGGGAAGTTGCCAAATGGATTGAAAATTGGTTAACGGGAAAAAGGCAGAGGGTGGGCATAAATAAGGAGTACTCTGAGTGGTGTGAAGTGAAAAGTGGTGTGCCACAGGGCTCGGTTTTGGGACCAATTTTGTTCTTGATATATATAAATGATTTGGACATTGATATGGGATCCATGATTGCAAAATTTGCTGATGACACAAAACTATGCAGTAGTGTCTCATCTAAAGCGGAAGTGGATATATTGATGTCGGATTTAGATAAAATTCGAGAATGGTCTGTAAGCTGGCAAATGGACTTTAATGTAGATAAATGTACAGTCATCCACATGGGTAGATCCAATATGGAACATAATGACAGAATGGAAAAAAAACAATATTAGAAAGATAGATAAAGAAAGGGACCTAGGGGTTATAATAGATCATACAGGAAAGGTGAGTGAGCAAGTTAAGGTAGCAGTGAAAAAGGCAAATGCAATGTTAGGTATGATAAAAAGAAATATTAAACATAGGAGCAAGGAAGTGATCGTCAAACTGTATAAAGCTTTAGTTAGACCTAGATTGGAGTACTGTGTACAGGTGTGGAGTCCTTATCATAGAGGGGATATAAACATGCTGAAAAGAATACAAAAAAGAGCAACAAAGATGATAGTGGGATTCCAGAATTACAGTTATGATGAACGACTCAGAAAAACCGGCCTACAGTGTCTCGAAGAGAGAAGAATTTGTGGTGACTTAATACAGGTTTATAAGATGATCAGAGGAATTGATAAATTAGACTATAACAAGTTTTTTAAAATACAGCCACCCACAATAACATGAGGGCATAGCTACAAGCTGACTAAAGAGAGGTCCAGATTAGATATTAGGAAATATATTTTTAGTCAGAGAGTGGTGTCTGCTTGGAATGCATTGCCAGGGGAGGTAGTGGAGGCAGGGACAGTTAATGCATTTAAGAATAAACTGGATGCGCATAGCTTTTAGAGCAAGGTGATGTAAATGTAACTGGTTGTATACAGACTCTGCAGGGTCTTCTAAACCAGTATAAAGACGTTAAGTTAAGTTAAGAACAAGAGCGCATAGCTACAATTTAACTAAAGAAAGGTCAATATTAGATATGAGGAAATATTTTTTTGTAGTCAGAGATTGGTGAATGCTTGGAATGCATATCACAGGCAGTATGTTTTATTTTTTCGTTCGCCTTTTTTTTCTCTATTCCCCAAGGCAGTGTGCATTGCTCTGTTTTTATTTTACGCCTGTAGGCCCAGTGCATCTGACTTCGGCATGCATTTTATGTAAACGTCTGCTTCCTCCTGCAATTTCCAAGGATTTGGTTCCCATGTGTAATGGCCGGTGCTGTGATTAAGAGCAAATCCCAGCACCTTCGGATTGTGAGCCGTGTCACTTAACCACTAGTCCACGCGTTCCCCTGCAAAGAAAGTAGTGAAGGCAAGGACAATGAAGGCATTAAAAAATATATTCGATGCGTATATCTTATAGAGAAAGGAAACGTAAATGAAATTGCTTGTATACAGACTCTGCATTCTTCTAAACCAGTATAGAAACGCTAAGTTAAGTTAAGTTAGGTTTGGCTAAAGAAAATGAATGGCACAAAAACACATACCTTTGGTAAATTATAAGAAGTGAATGGTACAAACAAACATACACATGGTAAATTAGAAGAAATGAATGCCACAAACAACATATACTGGTGAATAAGAAACGAATGCCACAAACAAACATACAATTGATAAACTAGTTTTGAATGAGGAAACCAAAATCATTGTTACTTTTGTAACTTAATTGAAGTGATCGTTATAGTTTTTTCATATCTTAATGGAAAAGGGCTGGAATAGTTTATTATACATTGATTGGGACAAAAAGAAATAGTCTGTCATAATTTAATGGCTGAGTAAGAAAGTAGTTTGTCATAATTTGATGAAAAAATGTGAGAATAGTTAGTCATACTTTGGCGAACGATTATGGGAATAGCTTGTCATAATGTGATGGACTGGAAGAGTGTCAGAATAGATTATCTTATTTGATGAACTACAAGAGTGTGAGAATATATTGTTATAATTTGATGGAAGAGTAAGGAAATAGTTTGTCATGATTTGCTAGAAGAGTCTGGGAATAGTTTGCCATATTTTGATGTTAGTATATGAGATAATTTGATGGAAAAGTGTTGGAATAATTTTTTATATTCTGATGGAAGAGTGTGAACAGTTTCTGATAATTTGATAGAAGAGTATTGAATTAGATTGCCATGATTTGATGAAAATGTATATGAAGTGTGTCATAACTTGATTGAAGAATGTGGGAAAAGTTTGTCATAATAAAATGGTAGAATGTGGGAATAGTTGGTCAAAATTTGACATTAGAGTGTGAAGAAAGTGTGTTATAGTTCTATGAAAGCATTTGGAAATCATATGTCATTACTTGATTGAAGTGTGTGGAAAAAGTTGATGGAAATAAGTTGATGGAAACATGTGATGAAACTTTGTAATAATTTCATGGAAGAGTGTGAGGTAAGTGAGTAGTACTTTGGTGAAATAATGTGGGATAGGTCTGCCATGTCTTGATGAAAATCTGTCCTTTGTGAATGATACAGCAATCTATACAGACAAGGCAAAACATAAATGGGCAGTTCACAAGTTGCGATGAAACAATGGTTAATGGAGCACAGCGACAGCAATCTAGTATCCGTGAGGTAAAAAGAGACCACAGGGAACACCTCCAATGTGTCACTCCCTTGCTGAACACAACAACAACAATAGGGTTTACCATGCACTGGACTTCAGTGGCCCAAAACAGGGTCCGCTGGAGACAAAGTTGGGACCTGCAGCTACATTTAGGAGCGGGTCATCAAGATCAAGATCAAATATAGTTAAAATCGGAAGTACTGATAGAGATTTCAAATTCAGATGACAAATTGCGAGAGAAGCTTTTTATTGCTTTGCGGAATTTTTAGAAATAGAAGAAAATTAATTCCACCTACAAATACAGATCTTCAACTTCAATCCCAAGTCCGTTATATCGATTGGCTCTGTGACGTAGGGAACAACAAAAATAGTACAACTAAAGAGGTTCAAGTTTTCATCAATGGATGCTTGCGCCGAATAATAGTAGTGAAATTTCTATTATAAAGTCACTAATAGTGACTGATAGTGACAGTAACGTCTCTCTTCCTTCAGATAAATCTGACAAGTTCTTTGTCAGGTTTAACACAACTCTAAATATTAAGTGCTTGTTAATCAGGAATGATACCAGCAAATGCATGTCTGTTTTGCAGCAACTATTCCATGATCACTTATTAATTTTGAGATGAGGTAGTTATGAATCGATGAAGCCAACAGAATACACAACAAATGTGCATAGAATTAATAAGCAACCAATTGAAGGCACTGCTCTGTATTTGCACATAACTGATACATTTCATATATTTCCTTTAAATACTTCTGAATCTTATTATTAGTGAGGTCTTAAAACTATTTTTATCCTATATAGACAATGTAGTCAAAATCTCAAACCTTCATAGATTGTTTTCATCACTCATTTTTAACAAATTGTGTAATGAAATTGTACAGAATATAAAATGTTAAGAAACTGTGCATGTAATTAAAGTTATTTCCTTCAAATGAACATTCATGCACAATATTTTGTGTAAAATAAGGTGACAATTGCAAGTTGCAGGATGTAGTCCAGAGAACGGAATGCGTTGTGTCGCTAGTTTACCTTTTGACCACGATATTTGCACCTTTCGGTCCGACACAAATTTCAATTACCAATCTAATGGAAGTCTACAACAAAACAATATTAATAGATACCAGTGCATTCAATACTGGTTACATTCCAATTCTTTCAAAGATAATTAGTGTGTAAAAGTAATGCCACATCCAAGAACTTTAAAATAATTTGTAAATTTAAGAAAGAAATCTTTTTCAATTAATTCTATAAAACATGTCAGATTTCGACTTTTACCAATTTCCTTTTACGAAGGAAATAAGGGCCATACAGACAATGCTCTTTGACAAAGCTATTTACATTCTCCTTGTGAACATTGGTCATATTTGAAACTTAATTGGTAAAAATGTTAAATGTATGCCATTTAATATATTGATTTAAAGGAATTAACTGTCATCTTATTTTACACAAACGTATTGTGTGTTAATGCTCATTTAAAGGAAATCTTCTATATCTTGTTTGCGAAGCTCATTGATAAGGTAAAGAAATATTGACTCTCTGTCTTGCATCTTGTCAATAGCTTTGAAGTGTTTGTCTTTTCTGCACTTGGCAGCTGAATCACTAAATAAAGACTTTTAAAGGCAGGTATACTACGGGAAGGGAACTTTAACGGGAAGATGGCATCAAGAGATTAACAAGAGCTGAGTTGATCTGATGTTTTAAAAAAGATTAAAATATTAAAAATATGTTATTGTTTAGTAAGAGTTTTTCTTTATACAGAGCATAATTTAATTATAATTGTTATAATGCATGAATTTATGTTTAGATGTGTTACTATGTACTCTGTTATCCTTCACATGCAAACAAAAATCATTCAAAATCGGTTGTTAACATTTTTGTGTTTTTTTCAATTCTTTATTGCACAATTTTAAAACAAATTTTGTGTGATGTGAGGTGAAGTGATGTGAAGATTCCCATGACATGAAACGTGAGATGGTCGAAGTTACACTTTGTGAGGTGAAAGGTGACATACATTTATTTGTGAAAGCATAAATGAATTTTCATATAAATGAATGCCCATATAAATGAATGCACATGTGTACTTGCTGATACATACCTATTTATTTTTGCACATACATATATCTTTTCACATACACAGGCACATACACATATTTCCATACATATATATATACACACACATATACACAAATCATACATGTATACATGCACGCACGCGCACACACACGTACATATCTGTACATACATATTTGCTTATACACACATGTATATAAGGATTATATTTTTCCCAAAAAGCTATAGAGCCATAAAGGTTTTGTGTACCTGTACCATAGTAAGGGGGTGAGTAATGCCTGGCCTACATGAGAACCATTCTTTACCCTAGGATTCTGTCAGTCCATTCTGCCATAAAACCTGTCCATTGTCTTTTTGGTCAAGACCCAGGAACTGACCAGTGGAGGAAAGGACCACCATAAAACTGGAGAATTGAAAAGACAGGAGATAAGATTTGACCACTGGGGAAGTGTTTGGATGATTTAGTTCAGCAGGGAAGCCAATCCCTCAGTTGGAATGGGGGAAATTGATACTTTCCCTGCTCTGTGAACTGTTTAATACTTTATTTTTGTTTGTGGGGTTTTTACACTCTTTTCCCAATTAACACATTTTTCCTGTTTGAGTTTGCAAGAGAAATTTAAGTTGAAAATTGAAAATGATCAAGCATATTTTATGTCGCTACTGGAGAACGCCTTTCTCATGAACATGTGTAGTAGAGTGTCTGGGGAGTATGTTCTGAAGCGATGTGAGGCTTCATTTCTACATCTCCATACGATGTGTCTGTATTCTGATAGCAGAATTAGCATTTGTGTTTGAATGTTTGGTGTTGTGTCTGGTATAGTGTTTAACATTATTGTCTTGTACATATCTACCTTCTGTGTCTCTATTGTGTCTTGTAGAATTTGTCTTGTGGGTATGACTGTACGGCACGAGTAGAAAATATAATCTTCTGTTTCTTTTTCTCTCGTCTGACATAGTTGACTTTTGGGTTTGTGTTGTTTTCCTGTGTTTATGGGAGTTAAGTTGAAAAAAAGTCGGTAAGCGACTTCTCTAGCTTTTGGGGTAATGTGTGGGTTGTGTAGATTTATGAACGTATTCGTGTAGTCTGTTTTAAAATATTTCTAACCTCTTTTTATTCTAAGGTGTAGTGGGGGCGCTTGTAGCTTGACTAGATGTTTGTATATTTGATTTGTCTTCTATTGTGTTAGTTGTTTGTGTCCTAGGATGGCTTTTATGCATGACTTGTAGAAGGGCAGTAATGTCTCACAGTAGTGTGGTGTTGCGTTGTTTATTGGTATCAGCTTGGATATACTGAGGCCAATGTAGTAGTGTGCAAGTGTGTGTTGTTCTGGATGTTTTACAATCCGCCCGACATGGCCTATTCGGAGAGACTGTATTTTGGTCTCTATGTTTTGGAGTGTGATACCTCCGAGTCACTTGTATTGTGCCAGTGTGTGTTGGCTTATGCTGTGTATGGTGTTTGCAAAAATGAAACCCCTAATGAGTTTAATGAAATCTTTGATTGTCTGCTGTGGGGGTTCAAATACTGTGGCTGTGTAGATTAATTTGGGGATGATGTATGTGTTTATATTATGCTACGGCCAAAAATTGTGGATGTTTTGTATCTGTATCTTTGTAGCATGTCTTTTATTTTGGTCGTTAAATTTGTCCATGTGTCGTGGTGTATGCAGTTGGGATCTGAAAGGAAGGTTATGCCATACAATTTAATGGAGTCTGTTATTTTTAGAACAAAAGGAAAGTCTATTTTGTTTTTCCACTGGCCTATGCCCATTATAGTGGATTTTTGTATATTTATTTTTGCCCCACTGTCTTTGCCAAAGTGTACAATAGTGTTTAGAATGTTTTCTATTGATATGTAGTCTGGGGGGAAGAAGACGGTGGTCTCGTCTGCGTAGGCAAGCAACTTCTTCTTCTTCGCTCCATGTATGTGTGTGCCTTTTATGGAGCTGTCTTGTCTGATTTTCTCTAATAGGGGCTCCAAAGCAAGGGTATAGAGCAATGGGGAGAGGGAACATCCCTGTCTCCCTGATCTCGTTAGCCGAAAGGCACTTGTAACCTGGTGGTTTACCAGGTTAACATTTTGATTGGGGTTCCAAAATACCAAATTAAGTTTAAATGGCAAATTCCTGCAGCCAAACGACAACCCAAACTATCTGGGAGTCACATTTGATCGGCGCATGACATGGAAAAGTCAGATCGAAAGAAACCGAATGAGAGCCAGAGAAAGAATGGCAATCATGAGGAAACTTGCTGGCACAAGCTGGGGAGCAGACGAAAGCATACTAAAGAAACTGTACACTGGAAGAGTGAAACCAGTTCTCGAGTATGGCATTGCGGCATGGACAACAGCAGCAAAGGCGAACTTCGATAAAGTTAGCAAACTTCAAAACCAAGCCATGAGAGTTATAACAGGAGGCATGAAGTCAACGCCAATTGTAGAACTTGAAAAGATTACAAAACTGCAATCCATGACCGATAGAAGAGACTGCAGAGCCCAGCTGCAGTCAGAGAAACTCCGAAGTCTGACTGACCATCCAATGCACCAGAGACTAAACAATTTGGGAAATGGGAAACTAAAGCGGAGAAACTTTGCAGAAATAGCTAAAGCAAAGATGCACGAAGATCCCATAAACGCACTAACAACACCAAAACCCATCACTACTGTACGAAAACCTACCTGGAGGCAGGATATATTTCCAGAGGTGGTAGAAAATATACCATGTATTGGAAACAAAAACTGCCAGACTGAAAAAGAAAGGAGAGATACTACCCTAAGCTTTATATCGAAAAACTACCCAAGCATGGACTGGACCCATGCATACACCGACGGTTCTGTAACAAACACTACACAGAACGGAGGGGCAGGAGTATTCCTGAACCTATCAAATGGCAGAAAAATAACACTGTCATTCGCTACTGGTAAGTACACAAGCAATTTCAGAGCGGAGGCAGAGGCACTGAGGGCGACAGTGGAAGAAATGGTGACACATAAAGAAAATGAAAGCCATATAGTCCTGCTTACAGATGCTCTCGCCGTAGTCACAGCGCTAAAAAGCCAGAAAAACACTGAGCTTAATGACTTAAGAGCAGCACTCTGCAAACTGTGCCAGCAGTCCGCACCAAAAAGGGTAGTGGTACAGTGGGTCCCATCACATTGCAACATCCAAGGCAACGAGGAGGCAGACAGACTGCCAAAAGAAGGTGCAAGACTACCACAAACAGATACTAGTATGACGTACGAAGAGTCAAAACGGCTTATCAAAGCCAGATACAGGACCAAATGGGAAACCGAACATACTGGTTACACCAAAAACGATGCCTATTACCAGTTGAACAGAAGAGAGCAGGTCGTTGTCTTCAGACTCCGCACTGGCCACAATAGACTGAGGTACCACCTATTCAACAAATTGAAGATAGGTAATACCGACGAATGCCCATGTGGTACCGGTAAAATGACCGCTGAACATCTGCTGCAGAACTGCCCGACATACGAGGATCAGAGAGAGCAGATGTGGCCATCACCAGTGGAACTGCAAGACAAGCTCTATGGCAGTGTCGACAGCCTCAGGATAACCGCCGCTTTTTTCGAAAAAATAATGGTTACTGTCTGACTGCGTACGAAGAAGAAGAAGAAGAAGAAGATTGGGGTTCATGAATGATTGAAATGAGTTTTAAAAGTCTTAGTACAGTTATGGTGGCTATCGGCCATGTGGCATGAACTGGGCAATGGGAAATCATTATTAACCAGAAGAGAAATAAGGGAAATAGCTCATACATGTCTTACTTTTTATTTTTTTTTATTTTATGTGTTTGCCTCACTAGTTTCTACTGGTGGAGGCGCGCCTATTCCACCCCAGACCATAGTCAATTTGGGCGATATTAAGACGCATAAACCAGTGCTTGGATGCGTGTATATATGTTTGTACCTAGCCTGGTGTTTCCGTGATGTTCCTCCCGTTGTTCCTCACTTTTAGTTATCCTTTCGTTATGTGTTTGCCTCACTAGTTTCTACTGGCGGAGGCGCCCCTATGCCGCCCCAGGCCGTAGTCAATTTGGACGATACTAAGACGCATAAACCAGTGCTTGGATGCATGTGTGTATCTGTTTGTACCTAGCCTGGTATTTCCGTGATGCTGCTCCCGTTGTTCCTTGCTTTTGATGATCCTCGTTGTCCTTCGTAGGTATTTGCACAAATATGCACAATTGTTTTCCTGGGACCATTTTGGGAATGAGTATATTGATTTTCCTTCATACTTGATTCGGATTTATTTCCTGATTTAAATATATATATCCCCCCTTTTTTTTTTTTTTATAAAACCCCACCATACATTTTATAAAAAAATTGTGAAAATAGCAGTGTAGTGAGGTGTACAATGAGAATGAATTAAATGGAATTATTGTGAAATATGACAAATAATATACTGGATACATAAGAATTAAGAGTACAATATAAATTAATTGAAAAGGGTCTTCCTTCTGTTGTGAGGCCCATCTATGTTGACTTCCTTCCATCTGGTCTTGGTGTATCAGGTTTTACCTGATAAATTAAATTTGTTTATATAATAGATGTATTATATTTTATTCACATACTATTTCTATAGAACCGGAATTGGACACAAATAGATAGCAGCTAGGGCTAGAATACTGCAGGCATTTTCTAGACATGTTCAATCATACTTACCTGGCACGGGAGATTACCTTGATACGCGGAACAATTAGCGCGGAATATTGGGATTTATTAAAAGGCACAATTAAAATCAGAACTCAAATGATATCAAAAGCCATACATAAACAAATAAGAAGAGACAAATGAATTATAGAAGAAGCTATAAGATTAACTAAACTTTTAGATAAAAATGCCCCACAAATTCATTTACTTCAGGAAGAACTAAACAAATTTGAAAATCACAGGCTACAAAGAGCACAATTAAGGAGTAAATTCAATATCATCACACAAGAGACACCCACCAAACAATACTTGGCAGTCGAACAGAACAAACAACGCAGTAGACAGATAAAGGAAATTAAAGGGGAAGACATTACAGAATGCGATAAAATAGGTGAGGCTTTTAAAAACTCTTACACCCACCTGTACTCAGCAAAGAGCTCACCTACAGAAACAAGTGAAAGCAGTGAAACTTTCACAAAATGCTTGAATGAGCAAGACAAAACAGAACTTAGTGAACAACTAACATTGGGAGATCTTCTTCTTCTTCTTCGTACGCTGTCAGACGTCAACCTTTATTTTTTCGAGGCTGTCGACACTGCCATAGAGCTTGTCTAGTGTTGTCACTGGTGATGGCCACATCTGCTTTCTCTGATCCTCGTATGTCGGGCAGTTCTGCAGCAGATGTTCAGCGGTCATTACCGGTACCACACGAGCATTCGTCAGTGCCACCTATCTTCAATTTATTGAATAGGTGGTACCTCAGTCTATTGTGGCCAGTGCAAAGTCTGAAGACCACGACCTGCTCTCTTCTGTTCAACTGATAATAGGCATCATTTTTTGTGTAGCCAGTATGTTCTGTTTCCCATTTGGTCATGTATCTGGCTCTAATAAGCCTTTTTGACTCTTCGTAGGTCACACTAGTATCTGGTTGTGGTAGTCTTGCACCTTCTTTTGCCAGTCTGTCTGCCTCCTCATTGCCTTGGATGTTACAGTGGGATGGAACCCACTGTACCACTACTCTTTTTGGTGCGGACTGCTGGCATAGTTGACAGAGTACTGATCTTAAATCATTAAGTTCAGTATTTTTCTGGCTTTTTAGTGCTGTGACTACGGATCTTAAAAATGCTCTCCACACACTTAAAAAGTCTAAGAGTTTTGGACCTGATGGCCTGACTGCTGAGTTTTACTCCACGTTCTTTCACGTGTTGAGTCCACTCCTTCTCAGCGTCTTACAGGAGGCTTTTGAGAAGGAGGAACTCCCAGCCAGCTTCAACCAATCCTATATCACACTAATACATAAACCAAACAAAGACAAAACTGAAATTAAAAATTTTAGACCCATCTCCTTATTAAATACAGACTATAAAATATTAACGAAAGCCCTAACACTAAAACTCAAACCCTTCATGAAACATCTAATCCACCAAGACCAACAATGCAGCGTACAGAACAGAAATATCAACAAACACGCACATTTTTTAAGGAACATCATTCAATACACACACAAAAAAGATACACAAGCAGCAATACTATCTATAGACCAAGAAAAGGCCTTTGATAGAGTTTCACATGAATATTTACACAAAACATTACAGAGAAACAATATGGGGAAATACTTTACAAACTGGGTCAAAATATTATACAAAAAACCTGAAAGTAGGTTACTAATAAATCACACACTCACAGACAAAATACAAATAACTTAATTGGTAAGACAGAAATGTCCGTTATCCCCATTACTTTATGTTCTAGTGTTGGAACCAATATTAGAAAAAATCAGACAAGATAAAACAATTAAAGGGACACAGATACTAGTACAATCTCAAGAGCCATCACTTAAATACAGAATAAAAGTAGGATACCTTTTCTTTATTCCAGACTATACATATATTTTCAGTAGCCTTCACGGATTTAAAGTATCACCAAATATTAAAGAAGTCACATACAGACTACTATATAATATAACACCAATAGGACGCAAACCAAAGTGAATATGTTCAGGGCAATTATGCTAAATAACATTCCCAAAACAGATAAAAACACCCAAGACACATTACTAACTCTTGGCAACATTCAAACATTTCATTTGGACCTGCAGAAACAAAGCAACATACAAACTACTCATTTACACTCCAGAACTGTTTAAACATTTATATATATATATATATTTGTGGGTGTTTTCAAATTTGGAATGAACGTGCTTTCTTTATAATGGACAGCAAAGCTGCTGTTTTTGTCCATTATTGAAATTAACTTTTCTACAATTTCTACAAGAATCATTCATAGATGACACTCTCCTTTATTTCATAATCCTTTGTATACCTATCTAGATATCTATGTCTCCGTTCCTTCTCTCTCAAGCTTTCTCCTTCTTTCCCTCTTTCCACTTTCTATCCTGCACCCAAATATTCCTATATGATGTTAATTGAAATTGAAATTTTTGTTTCAGCGCATACACTAGAAGAAAAAGCGTTAATAAAATTCAATTTAAAACGCTTGGAGGTTCTCCCAGGTTGAGGCCCTTCCATTGCACTTCAGTTGGGTTGACGCCTGCGATCGCCCCAAATGTGGACGACTCGAGTGCGTAATTTATGTGTAAGGGGACTGCGTTCGCACTATCCCCTCAATAATCAAATGACATGAAAAGGAATTCTTCTTAATCTTGCATTTATTCTGTGAAAAGACCACGAAGATCCCATAAACGCACTAACAACACCAAAACCCATCACTACTGTACGAAAACCTACCTTGAGGCAGGATATATTTCCAGAGGTGGTAGAAAATATACCAGGTATTGGAAACAAAAACTGCCAGACTGAAAAAGAAAGGAGAGATACTACCCTAAGCTTTATATCGAAAAACTACCCAAGCATGGACTGGACCCATGCATACACCGACGGTTCTGTAACAAACACTACACAGAGCGGAGGGGCAGGAGCATTCTTGAACCTATCAAATGGCAGAAAAATAACACTGTCATTCGCTACTGGTAAGTACACAAGCAATTTCAGAGCGGAGGCAGAGGCACTGAGGGCGGCAGTGGAAGAAATGGTGACACATAAAGAAAATGAAAGCCATACAGTCCTGCTTACAGATGCTCTGGCCATAGTCACAGGAAAACACCAGAAAAACACTGAGCTTAATGACTTAAGAGCAGCACTCTGCCAACTGTGCCAGCAGTCCGCACCAAAAAGGGTAGTTGTACAGTGGGTCCCATCACACTGTAACATCCAAGGCAACGAGGAGGCAGACAGACTGGCAAAAAAAGGTGCAAGACTACCACAAACAGATACTAGTATGACGTACGAAGAGTCAAAACGGCTTATTAAAGCCAGATACATGACCAAATGGGAAACCGAACATACTGGTTACACCAAAAACGATGCCTATTGCCAGTTGAACAGAAGAGAGCAGGTCGTTGTCTTCAGACTTCGCACTGGCCACAATAGACTGAGGTACCACCTATTCAACAAATTGAAGATAGGTGGTACCGACGAATGCCCATGCGGTACCGGTAAAATGACCGCTGAACATCTGCTGCAGAACTGCCCGACATACGAGCTTCAGAGAGAGCAGATGTGGCCATCACCAGTGGAACTGCAAGACAAGCTCTATGGCAGTGTCGACAGCCTCAGGATGACCACCGCTTTTTTTGAAAAAATAATGGTTACTGTCTGACTGCGTACGAAGAAGAAGAAATGACATGAAAGGGAATTCTTTTTAATCTTTTGTTTATTCTGTAAAAAGTCCAGTTTCTTGGTAAAAGTTGCTTTCCTGGACAATTCCTTAACACACATTGGCAGTTGCATACTGAAATCTGTTTCGCAGATGTGCGAGTAATGAAATGATCCTGCCGTCTGGTTGCTAATCAAGGACTTTCCCTGTGGGACAGGTCAGAGACAGTCACATTGGTCTGGTCTATAACTGAGCAGAAAAGCACTCTTCTCTGAAGTAACAAAAGTGTAATACAGTGGGTGGTTCGAATCCTGCAAGTTTCAAGTGTCCCCTGGTCTCAATGATCAGCGCCTAGTCATGTAAAAGATGGACAATAATTAAAAAGTCTTGTGTACATGATGTGCAGGTAAAAGAACCTTGGAAGTTGAAAATCGTAAAGAGCAGGCCATTAGACAAAAATTATCACAGTGATGAAATTCCTAAACAATAATGAGTGGCCTTGGATGAAGGCCAAAAAGGAAACGATCCCTCCATTATACAAAGCCACAATAAGCCAATCACCTGTTTGTCAGCACACTCGATTGCAGTCGTAGCCCCTTTTCAGTCTTGTCTGACTATAGGTTGATGCGACCTTGGAGTAGCAACTCTCTACTTAACTTTTTGTTTTTCTTTTCCTTTTGGCGTTGTCTATTCACTTCTCTGTGTTGCATGAGCTTATTTTCACCCAGTCTGATGTGGCTCTTACGGTTGCATCGCCATTTGGATCAGTCTGCAGCTATGTTTTCCCCAGATGTCAGATCCATATCCAGAGCCTACATGTCCCGCTTACATGTATCTTTGAACCGCAGCTGTGCTCGGCCAGCTGTTCTTTTACCACACGCTAGCTGCCCATAGAGAATATCTTTGGGGATGCAACCATCTTCCATGTGATGAACATGACCAAGCCATCGCAGTCTTTGTTGGCGAAAGAAGGTGTACATACTTGGAAGACTGGTGCAAGAATGAAGCTCCGCATTTGTCACCCTGTCTCTCCATGAGACACCAAGGATAACTCCATTGTAAGTATATACTTCTTCTTCGATCAACTGATGTTATGCTTCTAGTCCGGTGGGGTTCACGAAGGAGACTGCGTTTCAGGTCTTCGTCACCCCCCGCCAAGCTGTCACTTCTGGCTTTTGCGAGCTCATCTGCTTTCTCGTTTCCTGGGATCCAACAGTGGGCCAAAATCCACTGTAGGGCTAAATCTGTTTTTTGAGACAGCAATCCTATGGTGCATTTTATTTCATGTGAGCGTCTATCTTGTTTGGGGCCTGAGATGGCTTGGAGTACACTCCTGGAATTTTTCTTGTAGTTATGTTTTGGCTGATAAGAGATAAGATAAGAGTTGCTGCATGAACAGCTCTTGTTTCAGCTCTGAAATTAGTACAGGTCTCTTCTCTGGTCTGGAGTCATTTTCTATGTCACCATTGGAGTGTGCAATATAGATTCCACTGCCTCCCCTTTTATCGCTCATTGAGGCAGATCCATCTATGTACACGTGTGTCCAAGAGTTGCTAAGGTACTGTCTCTTGAGCTCCTGTAAAACGTGGATGTTTTGCTCTTTTGCCGACTGCTCACTTTTCTTCTTTAACCCTGTACCTCCACGATTATTTTGGACCTGTCCGGGCTTCGTGTCCAAGATTCTAGAATGAGTCCTTTGCACTTTTTGGTTTCAGCTTCAAGGATGTCTGCGTGTTTTCTGTGGATTTCTCTGGCCAGATGGTTGGGGCTTTTCCTTAGTAGTCTGTTTTTTGTTCTCTCTTGAAACTTCTAGTGTAGAGAATGACCAGGAAGTATTTTTAGTTTTTCTAATAGTAAGGAATTTGTATTTTCTCCTTAATTTATGGGGCTGTTTTTCCCAGCTCTGTAATTGGAGTGCTTTTCGATGCCCCAAAGGTGATTCAGACCCATATTTAGAACTTGATCTAGTTTTTCTGTGTTGGTTTTGGCCGCTGTTGACAAAGTGCTAGAAGCATATTCCATGATTATAAGTATATACAAAAAGACCTCTAGACACCCAGGATAGAGAACGAGTGACCAAGTGAAGTGAAGCAGCTCAATTCTTTGTTCCTCAATATTCAAGGTTAAAGTGACACAAACCTCCCCAATATTCAAGGTTAAAGTAACACAAATCTCTTTCACTTTTTGAAAATTATCCTATTTTTGTTCTCCAGCTGGACTGTAATCATTGATTACTTGTTCATACTGTAATTCACTTTGTAAAATAAGAACTAGTAAATTATAAATATTAATCACTTTTGTGCTCTGAAAAATCAACACAACAGAAACGATATACTTCACAATTTTGACATTACTAATCAAATTCCTAATGTTCTTGTTGCTGGTCAATGCTACTCCTGTTGCTTCTTTGGTAGCCAGTTACAGTGGCTCTTCATACATTCTGATATGTATGTGAGGCTCCACAATAAGCTCACCACCATGGAGATTACAATGTTGATACCCACCTCCTTGGCCAAACTGCTATGACACAACACTCGAGGATGTGAGGTAGTGTCTTGATCAGTATGTTTCACCTGACCCTGATTAATATTCGTTCCCTAAATTGATAATAAACAATGTGTACTTTCAGATTTCTCAAAAGTCATCTCTGTAAATACTCATTATTTTGTTTAGTGTTAGCTAGTGTGAACTAGTTTATATTATGTGGTTTCCTCTATATGTTAGTTACCTGTATCACTTTGTTCAATTCATAAATTCAAGTACCATCTTCATAATGAAGGTTGTTTACGATAGATCTTCAACATTTCTATCTCTCGTCCTGGTGGTACACACAGACAGACTACTGCTCGTTCATCGTTTGATGTTTTACTCCCACTTGTAGAGCTACCTTTCTTGTGCTTGACTGCATTCAACCTTTCTCTCTTATATTGATTTGTTATACTATAACATCAACTACATAAATCACTTAACATTGTTGCTATCCACTAACATCTGGAGTATATGATACTATCAGGCTTTACATTTTAGCACCTCGCTCTGTCTCTCTTTTCCCATCTGCCAACCATAATCCTTTGAGCCTGTGACAACCATATATTTTGTGTGTGCCCCCCCCCCCCCCCCCCCCAATATAATGTAAGGTAAATTTGATGAAAATATTCCACAATCAATTTAAGTAGGGACATTGGAGATTAGCAGGCCAATCAATTTTAGATAGAATAACTAAATTAGAGCACATAATTTTGTCATAGTAAATAGTTTTACTCAAATGTCTACATTGTATGTATTTTCTCAGGAGAAAGGGATTTTACAGATTGGGTAGCCAGGGTTAAAAGGGTTAAAGAAATATTTTATCACATAATATTAATATTTATCAATCAGACTGATCTTTATTACAATATATTACCTAGCAGAAAAAAGAAAATCAATCAATAAGGAGAAAACAACCGTGAATGGGTTTCAGATTTTTACTGACCACAGTGAGGAGAATGACAATATAACATTACTGTTGTGAAATACTGACATTTTTATAAAAGGTGTATGATCTAAAGTACAAACAATGCTTTATCAAACAATTTATGGCATTACAAATACTTCGATCAACAGGCATGCCTATTGCAGAAGAATAACAACAAAAGTGCACTGATTTTGTTTATGCATCAACAGTTACATTTTCTTTCAATGAATTTCATTAGGAAAGATTGTTTCGGTTTAAATGAAAGGGTATCACATTTTTTCTACTTAAGATTATCTTAAAGCACGTCAAACCGAACTTGACCATCAAGAACCGGGAACTAAGTCACTCGCTTATGGTACACTAAATTGATCAAGACTTCACATCACTTCTATGATGTGCGCCTGGAAACAGACTGTGCTACAACAGCCTGGACAATAAGGTGGGGATGGAAACTGTGATCCTCACAGTGGTGAGCCGGCTGAGGAGCCTAGTATTCCATTTAAAGTCAGGACTATCCAGATGTACTTTCTTCAGTCATTGAATTTTTTTTTTAAACGCTGCAACCTACTAACAGAGAAAACTCACCAAATGAGAACAACTCAGTACTGACAACAACAAACTATCAGAACTATCTAATTTTTAGTCATTCTTCAATAGTGGAACTTTAATAACTGAAGACAGCAGATGTCCCTGTCCCATGTATTTGTTTTTGGCTCTCGTGTTCACAAAAGAATTCATGAATGCGGTCGAAGGTGAATGAGTTGGAAGCAGCCAGCGAGTCATAGCTGGCTGCTTGCATCAGGGTCAGTGAACCACTGCTGACCAAGTTCCTATCCTTCTTAAAAGTGGTGGCTATGGAAACAGGCTGCTCTAATGTAGTCTGGCTATGAAAATATGGATCACTAAGGGAAAGTCAACACGGTCCCAGAAATTGCAGGGCTGAAACCGAATATGTTGGGTCAAAAGGCGCAGATATCGCAGTCTCCCTGTAAACTTGGACGAATGTCAGAAATTAAAAAGGAATTCATTAATTTATGCCAAGGTAGTTTGTCTCCTTCCTTCTTACACACCCATACACATGACAGTCCCAGGTAAGAGTTGGTAAAGTGGGTTAGAGTGCCTCTCTCTTCCAGTAAAGTTGACCAGATATATAGACTAGTCATGTCATGGTCCATTTTATCCAGCAGTAAATGACTGCCTCTGGACATTTTGACAAGGCAGCAAAGAAATGTAGTCTTCTTCTTTGTCCACATCACACATTACCTTGGGCTGCATAGGCCATCAACCAACCCCCTCCTAGTAGGTGTGTCCAGTGCTATTTTCTCCAGCTTCTTCCATTTTTCTTGTATCAGCCTCTAGATCCCTTCTTCATGTATTCTTTGGCTTTCTCTTCTCCCCTTTTTCCATGACAGAGGTTGCCTGATGATACTGGCTTGGGATTTTCAAAATGTTTGGCCTATCCACCACCTTCTTCATAAAGTTTCCTATTCCATCTGTCCTACTCTACTCTATAAGCTTTCATTTGTAACCTTGTCAGGTCCAGAATCTTTCTCAGAGATTTTTTACAAAGCTCTGTAATCTCTTAATACTGAGTTAGTTAATCTGCCAGGTTTCTGTTCCATACAGAACCAACTTGACATTGGAGTTGAAGATCCTCAGTTTGGTTGGCATTTTGATTCTTTTAGAGCTCCATTTGGTTTTGAATATGACAACGGTCATTCTTGCCTTGTGTCCTGGCTTTTTACATCCTCCTCTACACCACCTGTCTTGTTTAACATTCTCCCTAAGTACGTGAAGCTATCTACCTCATCCAATGATGTTCCTCTCAGTTTGATAGGAGTTATGTTGTTAGCTGAATTTAATTTTACAATTCTTGTCTTTACTGCATGGATCTTTAGGCCCACTTGTTGGGAGATTCTGTCATGCGTATCTGTCGTCATCTGCATTTGGAGTTGGAATATAGTTTCCTACCTCTTAAAAGCTGAACTAGTACAATGAGGTCTAAAACTTTATCCCCGATAACAGTGTCTGCTTTGGATGTCAACTGTTTTTGTTATCCCATTACCACCATGGAGGCTTTTAAATAGCAGGGATTAGAGCACTAGCTTTCGACAGTAAACATATTTGGTACAATAACCAGTCTCAACATGTTTCAGTCTACCCAGCTATAGATATGTATCTGACTTACTGTTATAGAGGGCAAAGAAGGGAACTGGATACATCCAACTAATAAAAAGCTGAGACCGAGTACAATGAAGTCTCTAACACTTCATTCTTGACCGCAGTGTAAGCTAAAATGAAAGTCATGAACCAGAGCTGTGGTACTGTACAAGGCATGATTGCGGACCCGATGAAGTGGAGGGAGTTTGTTGCTGCCCTTAATTAAAGACGCCATCATGTGTGATGGTTACTATCGCATTTTAAGCCATTGTCTAAGGATCAAAGAAGGAGTGTAGTAAAGGATAGCCTTTCTGCCCTTAATGGCAACACTGCAAGGTAAATACAAGAACCATTATAGGAGAGGAAATACAAGAACCATTACAGGAGAGGAAATACAAGAACCATTACAGGAGAGGAAATACAAGAACCATTACAGGAGAGGAAATACAAGAACCATTACAGGAGAGGAAATACAAGAACCATTACAGGAGAGGAAATACAAGAACCATTACAGGAGAGGAAATACAAGAACCATTACAGGAGAGGAAATACAAGAACCATTACAGGAGAGGAAATACAAGAACCATTACAGGAGAAGAATACAAGAACCATTACAGGAGAAGAATACAAGAACCATTACAGGAGAAGAATACAAGAACCATTACAGGACAGGAAATACAAGAATAATTACAGGAGAGGAAATACAAGAATAATTACCGGACAAGGAAATACAAAAACCATTACAGGAGAGGAAATACAAGAACCATTACAGGAAAAGAATACAAGAACCATTACAGGACAGGAAATACAAGAACCATTACAGGACAAGGAAATACAAAAACCATTACAGGAGAGGAAATACAAGAACCATTACAGGAGAAGAATACAAGAACCATTACAGGACAGGAAATACAAGAACCATTACAGGAGAGGAAATACAAGAACCATTACAGGAGAGGAAATACAAGAACCATTACAGGACAAGGAAATACAAGAACCATTACAGGAGAAGAATACAAGAACCATTACAGGACAAAGAAATACAAAAACCATTACAGGACAGAAAATACAAGAACCATTACAGGACAGGAAATACAAGAACCATTACAGGACAAGGAAATACAAAAACCATTACAGGACAGAAAATACAAGAACCATTACAGGACAGGAAATACAAGAACCATTACAGGACAAGGAAATACAAGAACCATTACAGGAGAGGAAATACAAGAACCATTACAGGACAGGAAATACAAGAACCATTATAGGAGAGGAAATACAAGAACCATTACAGGACAGGAAATACAAGAACCATTACAGGACAGAAAATACAAAAACCATTACAGGAGAGGAAATACAAGAACCATTACAGGAGAGGAAATCCAAGAACCATTATTGGAAAAGAAATAAAAGAAGAATTATACACTAATTTGTGACGTAAAAGGTCAAAGAAAGTGTTACAGAAACCCCTGCTGCGTGAGCATATACATGTTGACACTTTTCCCCCAGACTATAAATATGTGAATGTGTCCTCAACATGTATACATTACCTTGACAAATGTCACGTGTTAAATGGAACAAGTATATAAGTTTACTAAATTAATTAATTTAGAAAGCAACAAAAACAATTCTGAAAGCAAGTATCCTTGAAAAATAAACAGTATGAAATTTGTTAACATATTATCTGAGAAACTCACCAAACTAAACTCATGTATCAACATTGTGCCTTACCACAGAAAGAAAATTAATTCCTCCTATCATCTCTAGATCTTTCCAAACCTACATTTAGAAATTACATTTAAGTGCACACCTTTTTTCGTTTCATTAAATAATGGTGTATAGGTAAATAATGAAGTAACAGTTAACAAAACAAACAAAAACCAACAGTTTCCTTATTAATAACAATCTTACATTCATTTGTCCTGGTTTTTTGCTGAAATTCTGTGCCTATTGTATATTTAAATTCAGATGTTACAGACATAGAAGAAATACGAGAGAGTAAAAGTACAGATAATAGGAAAGGGAACGAATCACAAACTCAACATGCAAGTGTTCAAATTCTGTAATGTTGTGCTGCTATTGGAAGTAAACCCATTTTAAATGCATACTGACGTTGGATGTACTGGGCCATAGGCGCAAAACATGATACATCGCAGTCCACCTTAGGGAACAAGGTGAATGACAAAATAAAAAGATCAGGGGAAGGAAGGTTATGAGACTAAATTGTAGGACAAATACACAGAAGTGAAAAAACTGACAGTAGCCATGGAATCATAGCTGGATGTTTGTGTTAGGTTCAGCAAATTATAGCTGACTGAGATTCTATTCCACCCTGGAAAGACTGCATCCATGCAGGCTTGCTGAGAGAATAAGGATAAAATAAGGAAAGCAAACCTGGCTTAAAAAATGTGTGAGGCCAAAAGGCATAGATATCACAGCTTTGCTGTAAATTACAACACAACATCCTTTTTAGCACGAACGCATAAGAAGACTGTAGTGTTTCAAAAGCTACAATACCCACAAAATACACATAACAATTTCATGCATTGTTACTCTTCTCACGTGTTTCCATCATTGGGTTTCACTTTGCAACAAAGAGTCATGTCGTTGTAGCAAACTACAGGGTCACCACCCAAGCCAGACAGGTGGAAAAGTGTAGGCCAGACAAGAGTGAGATACACACCTTTTGCTCTGCAGCCAGAATGTAGACAGTTGAGGACTAAAAAAGATACCTGATAAAATATGGTAGAGCTATCGATAGGAAAAAGCAAAAATACAAATGCTCGCAGTGATTTTAAAAAAAAATAGTTTGCCATTAAATACTTCATACTAATATATATTTTTATTATGAATACTTCATGCCAGAGATAATTTAATTGTGTCTTTAATTCATAATTTTAAATCAATCTGTTTGATCTAAATTAATTTTATTTTGAAAAAACTATTTGAAATAGACTTGTTTTGGTCTATAAGAAAACGCACATATCTGTCAAATTCAGCCAGACTGTAAAAGGTTATGAAACTATATTCTGTATTAAAAGCTACATTGCTCACGAAATACACACAACAATTTCATGTAGTCATTCCTCTTCTGTGTCTACACCTTGCAATGATCAGGGACCTTGTGTTTCCCTTGAAAACAAAGAGTTATACTGTGGGTGGTGTAGCAGCCTACAGGGTCTTCCAAGTCGGACAGGTGGAAGAGTATGGGTCAGACAGGTGGAAGAGTATGGGTCAGACAGGTGGAAGAGTATGGGTCAGACAGGTGGAAAAGTATGGGTCAGACAGGTGGAAGAGTATGGGTCAGACAGGTGGAAGAGTATGGGTCAGACAGGTGGAAGAGTATGGGTCAGACAGGTGGAAGAGTATGGGTCAGACAGGTGGAAGAGTATGGGTCAGACAGGTGGAAGAGTATGGGTCAGACAGGTGGAAGAGTATGGGTCAGACAGGTGGAAGAGTATGGGTCAGACAGGTGGAAGAGTATGGGTCAGACATGAGGAAGAGTGTATACCAAGCAAAGTGATTTACACACCTGTTGCTCTGCAGCCAGGATGGGGATAGAAAAGGACTAATGAAGTCAACCTGATAGAAACACCTATTGAAGTCTGATGCAATGGGCTGCAAGTCCAACAAAACATAACATAATTTCTCTTGATGAGGAAGTCATTAATAAAACGAAAGGAGTATGTTTGCTGTTTTGTTTTAAACATTCCAGGTGATCAACTGAAAATGTATGGAACAGTAGAACATACCCTTCAAATGAATCATACACACATGTGTTTTTGCATTATATGTATGTGTAGGTCAGTATGTTACCCTTTCATGAGTATATTTCTTCAAGTAATGTGAACTGACTGTGGTTTCTGTGACAATCAGAAAAGGTTTTCTGTGACAAACAGAAAAGCATCCCTGTCTCGTTTCAATCTTGTTTGTAAGAAGGGTTGTGCATGGGACTAGCAACCTCACCATGTTAAAAACCATTGCTATTGAAATCACACTGCAATTAACTGGCTTCAGGCGCCCCTAAAAGCTGGTGTGGGTAAACCAAATTCAATGTTGGACCTATGCTCTACCATCAAGAGTATAGGAACAATGTGAACTGTTCAGCCACATAAAACAGTAAACAAAATGAAAGAAAATATACAAAACTACATCCCAAAATTTCAGACATAAGACACCATGATGTTCCTAACATGTCAGTGCAAACCGTTGAAAATAAATTAACTAAAATTTGCTTCTCCTCCACTTGGAAAATATTGTGCCAAAAATTATGGATTGAAATCCACTGTAGTTAAGAATTTTCATCCACAACTGACAAACAGAAATGACTATTCCCAAATACTAAAGAAGAAATAACAAAATGAAAAGGATTTAATCTGCAAATAATGACAGTACTGTATTGGCTAGATTCATAATAAAAGAATATTTAGACCACAGATTCGTTTAATTTCATTCCTCATCCAGGTACAACCTAACTTATTAATTCACAACTCATATAAAAAATAAGCAAACAGATTGTTCTGTATCAGTCATGCCCATTCTTAAAATCTATATTTGACTGCCTTAGCTGAACACATAAGCAACGCACAAATTCAATATCTCAATTCTATTCACATTATGGACAGATATAATGACTTTGGATGGTTACGCTTCCAATGACTTTAACCCTCAATCACATTTGACCGAATGGCTGGACTCTCAAGTGGGAGATCCCCTCTTGTTTTGAGGAATCCATTTTAAACATGTGGGGTCGATTGCCTTGTTGGCAAACTCTGCTGGTCGACCTGCCTTCTTCTCAAGGAATTCATCAATCAAATCCTGTGAAGAAGTGCAAAGAGAACAAAATCAAGATGACTAGAAAAGAAAGTGTAAGTTTTGCAACAATAATTTATTACGTGAAGATTTCATTGGAAACTATTCTAAATAACTCAATACTTTTTGCACGCTCAGTAACACTTTTTCAAATTTCTGAGCACTAAAGTGATTTGACAATATCAATCTTAATCAATGACTCCTGCTTTAAGCGTTATTTGTGTTAGTGCAGCATATTATTTATTTTTTTTAATGTGAACATCAATTTGGGCTTGATAACTAATATATTTGTTTTGTCCCTCTATGTTTCAATGTGTTCTCACTGTCAAACTATCAGCCCATTTATTGTAATGATGCTGATTATAAGTTTGCAAATGAAATTATTTCATTTTTTTACTTCTCACTGAGCAAATGTTGAATCTGGATACATTTCAGATTTGGCTTGGCTTGGCTTCGTTCATTCTCAATCTCCCGCTACCAAACCCCGAAAGGGCCTAAGTAGCAGAATGTAGTCCAGAGAACGGAATGCGCTGTGTCGTAGTTTACAGCTTGACCGCGATATTTGCACCTTTCGGTCTGACACATCCGACTTCAGCAAGCATTTTTTGAGTACCAGGTTAGCATTCCCTCTTCGATCCCTTCTCCTTAGCCAGTCTGCTCTGTTGCTGCCTGTTATCAAGAATCACCACGTGGAGGTGTAGAAGGGTCTTGGCAGCTCTGGTCGCTGGCCCTGACGCTAGCAGTCAGCTATGGGTCGCTGACCGCTGCAGCTCATGCGCTGCTTAGCATCTTGATCCCCATTTCAGATTTAATTTGACTTCCAAATAACTGACAAAAACACCCATGTAGATATCAGAGCCCATTCTTTTGGTATGAAAAAATTACATCCGATGAACCCTTCAAAAAATATCATAAGCTCAGTCATAGATTCTCTGGGCAGTTTTACCATGTAAAACAAATTGCAATAAAAATGCACTTCAAGAGCACATAAATGATCTGACTCGCACTTTTTGCAAAAAGTAAACTGCAGTGGTGGCCTTGTGCTTTTATTAAGGTAAAAAGGGAAGGATAACAAAAAATATAAATATATTTCACAACTGTTTTGTTTCTTCTTAATTCTTAATCTCCAGCTACCAAGCCCTGAAAAGGGCTTTGCAAGTAGCAAGATGTTGTCCGAAGAAGGGAATGTGTTGTGTCGTAGTTTACAGCTTGTCTGCAATATTTGCACCTTTCGGTCCAACACCAGGAGGCATTTTTTAGTACAGGGTTAGACTTCCCTTTTTGATCCCTTCTCATTAGCCGGTCTGTTTTGTTGCAGCCTGTTATCCAGTATCATTGCATGGAAGTGTAGAAGGGTCTTGGCAGCTGTTTGCTGATGCTAGTAGGAAGATATGGGTCACTGACTGCTGCAGCTCATGCACTGCTTTTGATCCCAACTGTTTTGTTGGACAATTGTAATTTTTTTTTTTTTACGTGGACTGACCATCAATCAAAACCATTTCACCTCCATGTGGAGTATATGTCTTAAAAAAATACACGTCAGTCATCAATAGCTGACCCGTCTATATCTGTTTTTGTGGCTTCAAGTTTCTACAGGATAGAGTAGCCAGTCCTATGCTCTGCCCCCCTTAGGACATGCACGGCAAGTTACTATTTTTTGCTCTCCTCTTAAGCCCCAGTAACACTCAGGTAAGACTGACCATGATTTACACTATTTGTTGTCATACATATTCAAATTCTGACTAGCACTGTACAACTCTAATGTGAGCGAGTTGGAAACTACACTGCAAATAGCAAAAATGACTGTTGGAGCCACAAAAATATAGACTTTATATTAGCAACCATACCTGCTTTTTGAGTACTAGATGCTTTCCCTTCCAGTATTTGAGCATACCAAGGGTTTGTAGAGTGCTGACTATATCATTTGCGTTGATTGCTGTCTCCTGGCTAACGTCTTTGGGAAAGAAAAGACAACACAGTATTATTAACAATATTCTTTAAAATGCCATAATTGTTTTCATAAACCTGACCACTGTAACTGTATGCATCAGTGTTGATTTCATATAATTTTATTTAACTGATCATCTACCATTATTTTAGATAGTGGTGGAATATTAGGCTGCAGCTATTACTTGTCATTGATGATTATTTTGGGACATCATCTTCAGCTCTGCTAATGAGTTTCAGCAGATTTAATTCCAAATGAGAGGATACTAGACCATAAGGATGGATGAGTACAAGCATAGAGGAGAAGTCTTAATCCTAACACACAACCTGCTAAAGAATTACAACTTCAAACAAAATGACACACAGTGATAGCAAGAGCAGAAATTATGGTATGACAGGAAATCCTCAAAGTATATAATAAATACTGCCCACTCAAAAGTTCCTTGGGACTGGAAACAGTCGAAGTACCATAGAGCCACTTCAGTATAGTGCACAAAGTGCGTGTACAAAGAGACACATACCAGAGAAGAAGTTGAGGATTGGGGGATAGATAAGAACTTGCAGCTAATCAACCAGACAGAAAAGATCAACCAACCCTTTCAAGGTTGTGGAAAACAACATCTACTCCAGACCTAGCCTTTAGAACACATGATCTAACGTAACAAATACAGAACAGTTAAAAAAAACAACCACAAACCAACCAAATTGGCAGTTAATCTTTCTTTCTGACAATCGTCCTGAAAAGGACATTGTGTTGTGGTTTTCAGTGAGACTGTGATATCTGCACATTTCTGCCTGACACATTCAGTTTCAGCACATAATTTGGATAAAATGGGTTTGTGTTGCCTCTTCAACCAGTATTCTCTTAGACAGACTACATGAGTGCAGCCTATTTCAAACACAGCAACATGAAGTCAGAATATGGTCTTGGTCAGCTACAGTTCGCTGGCTACTGCCAACTCATTCCCTGTTGCATCTTCAGAACCGGCTGCTACTCTGAGGAAGCGACAACAAACCAATTAAATCAACTGTTCATTTAATCTAAATTTAACACCACCACAGCAGATGCTTCGCCAATCAATCCATTGAATCATCTGTCGGCATTGTTATGTATATTTCTGTGTGTGCGTCATATACATCTTCACTTTCTAAAATTAAAATTAATAGGCTTCGTCTCTTTTTTTTGTAAACTCAAAACAAAACAAGACAAAGAGTTTCATTTTAAAACATTCAAACTCTATACTGTTTGCCCTGTATAGTAAAAAATAATTATCTAAATTTCTACCAAATTGATTTGAGCAGTTGCAAACGAAAGTTGAAAATATCTGTAAATTGTAAGATGTCTTCATCAGCGGACAATACAAATGAAGTAAAGTGTTTTATTCTGTGAACAAATTGCAGATGCTGTCCGAAACTACTCATTCTTGATGGATTTGCTCTGGTATCTGGTTCTCAGGCTATAGTGGCGTTTCACATATCCTTGGGTGTACTGAAGAAGATGGTCCATATCTCTTGGTGTACTGAAAGTGGCCATTGGCCCTCCTGGCTGTACTGCAATACAAAGCTTCTGAACACATATCCCCACCTCATTGACTAGACTTCTGTAAAACTATCTTTTTCCAGATGAAGGGAATAGCATTGATTTTAAATTGTGTCTTGGTTAATATTTTGAACCTGGCCCTGAATCAAGCAAATTAGTACCCTTTATGAATAGATTTTTATGATTATAATTACCCACTAAAACAAATGGGTACAAATAAAGAAGAAAAACAAACATTCACTACAAGATGTTTTTCTGGATTAAAATTGAAATTAATCGTGCTGTCGTTTATAAATTTACAGAACCTGGGTTTTTGGCACTTAAGCACTATATAATGCTGGAAGTGTGAATTTCTTATCTAACCGTAGCAGAAGGAAGAACGTTATAGTTCTTTCTCAAGACCACAGTGTAAATGACTCAGCAACATTCACCATATAAAAAAAAGTTCTCTATTTTTTAAAACTATCTCCAAAGTGTATCTAGTGATAGATAAATAAATTGACCCGAGTATACATTATGAATAATAAATGTGAACCTTTGATACAAATCTCCTGGCCCTTGTATTTGTGTAAGTATTCAAGCAGTACATCCTTCCAATAGCTCCTATATGACAGCAAGCCAAGATCTGACAATGGACGTTCAGGAGATCCTACTTTTTCTTCCACCTTGCTCAAAAGGTAACCTATGGAAAGATGCCATATTGATGCTGTAATAAGTTACTAGATGTAAAAATAAAAATTGTGTGCCAAAGCTGTGATGCCTAAAAAGGGATAGATCCAGTGAGAAAAGTGGATAGAGTTTGTTGCTGAATTCATTGTCCGTCAGCTGCCAAAGATCTAAGAAGAATTACATACTAATAAACTACAGGGTGTCCATAAATTTTGAGTACTTCATAGACACAGTACAGATGCAGGGTATTATAACTTGACAGAAAACTGCAAATCTCAGTGCTCGATGAAAGATGATTATAGGATTTCCCGATGGTTTGTGGAATCAATTAATGTTCTACATTTTCTGAGTTTATTAAGGATCTCTGTTAATACCTCCTCACAACTTATTTCCCCATTTCTCTCCTACCGTTAAATTTATATACAAGGAAAATTGTTAATGCATTTTTTTTCCCAGTTCAAATAGTCACATTGATAATATTAAGACAAGGTTAGCATTTTTATTTCGCCGTAGGATAGCACAACCATATGCTTAAATCGTACTATGTTCAATATGTGCAGATATTTGACTTATTGGATTTTGTTCAGTTAAAGTAGTTGGTTTGGAATATTCACACAACAAATTCAGGTGAAGTCAGCTTGGAATATTCACACAACAAATCAGCTTCATCAGTCCAGATATGCTGAGCATAAACATTTTTTAAAAATCTTATTTTCTATTTTCACATTAAAGGATGCATTTTATCCCTTAACAGTCTGAATCGTCCTGACGCGCCCACCAGCAAAACATCAGTTACAATTTAAAGCGCCCACAATGCATTATTGTTACTGCTGCCGCAGGACAACGGAAATTTAGTTTTTAGAGAGATCTATTCAATACATGGACAATACAATACAAAGTCCTGTGCACAGCTTTAGTTTAGTGATAGTTCTAAATAATTGGTTGGAATAGGCATTAGTTTATGTGGTAGATACTTGAATTATATGTGTCTTTAGATCCATCCATGATAAATTTAGCATAATTAGTTTAGTTTAAATTTATTTTATTTTTGGAAACAACAAACTTGTCAATGCAGTTTTAGTTCTCATATTGGACATTTAGACAAAATTGTTAAACTGTGCCAGACCTTAAAGATATATTATTTAATTTCAGAAATGCTGTCCTTGTCTTTCCAAATCTATCCCTTACATCTGTCTCTGTGCCTCCTGAAGTATGAATGGTGTTGTCCAAATATGTGAAGATCCACTCCCTTCAGTGGCTCACCTCCAAGCATGACTGACTCTTTGCTTAAGGTGTTAATTTTAAACAGCTTGGTTTTCTTCAGATTTACATTTAGTCCCATTTTGGCTGAATGCTTACTCACCTTATTTAGCCTTGCATTTGGCCACGTGACAACAGTACCAAGTCATCTGCATAGTGTATGCAATGAGTATTTTGAAGTTGATTCACAACCAACTTTTGGATAAGACACTGCAATCGATGAACCAACAAGGCACAGAGTCCAGTAGAGAAGAGCACCTAAGAGGACAGGGCAGGAATGTCTCCAACCAGTGAGCTACAGCATTTGCTCAGAGGGACTAAGCACCTGGAGTACACTGATATCAATTCTTAACAGAACAGGGTTACAAGCCCCATGCACAACCCACCTTAGAACCATATTACAACATGCCTAATGTTTTTGCCATGCCAAACAACTCCTGACAACACTCACTCCATGTCACTATTTAGAGCTCATTTAAAAAAGAGAGTCATTACTGCAGTTGGTCTCTTACAGGAGGCCTGCGCCAAAGCACTTTGTGCCATCATGCAGCGGTGGACCCAATAATAATTAGGCTAACAGGATCAGACTGCAAGTCCTATATATAATTTTTTAATTACACACTTGAAAGGCGCAGGTGGACCTATTCTTTCCTCTCTGATAAAGTTATAAACATAAAACTAATGATCTACAAGCTCAAAGTAATATGAAATAGCCAGTTGCTTTTATTATAAGTAAAGTAATGTAGTCTCACAGTGTCTGCCAAAGATGATGCGTGTTAGAGACTTCATTATACAGGGTCTCAACTTTTGAGAGGTGGAGTGACCGATATTCTTGGCTGATTTGCCTTCTGTAGCTTTAAGTCATGTACTAATTTACAGCTGGGTTGACTGGAGAGTGGTACTTTGAACATACTGAGGAAAACTATGTTATTGACTATATGAAGATTAACGAGAAATATGGTATGGAGGGCAAAGTAGTAAACAAAGATAAGACTTAACAATATGGAAACAAAATGGACAGAACTATCATAATTAACATTAACAAAATGTTAAATGGACAAATAACAATTCTGGTCAATCAACCTTCACAAACGTAAGAGAAGAGATAGATTTGTGGGATTTCCTGTTTAAAATTAAAATTAATTATTTTACAAAGCAGTTGCTGGTGATAAACTTCAAACAATTTAAATGTAGGGTGCAGGCGAACAACATCTCCGTGACATTACCAGGCTTGTCCCCTGGTCAAAAGCACTTCTGCCTCAATCTCTACCTCTGTATGCTATCAGCCATACCAATGGACGCAGAAGAGATGCAGACTAGCGGACATTGCACATCTGCCCTATTGTGTCAACCTGCCAGGTGGCGGGGAATGCTAGGCGTACCATCACTGCGGAGAAGCCGAGAAAATAAAGGGAGCAAAGAGATACCCCACTCACATGCAAATGCTACGTTTCTGGCAGGACGTGACGATCCTGGGATACAGACACACTGGACTGCCTCTCTTCCGGGTTAGTACAAACCAGTACATAGTCCATATCATATCTCATCACCGCACCCTATAGACACGAGTAGTGAAGACTCGTTAGTCCTGTAAGACAACTTCCATAAGAGAGACAACTCTGATCACAAACAACTGCTGCCTTGCAGATAGGCTGGGGACAGCCAAAGGCTAAGGAGGGCATCCCTACAGAAACGCCTGTTGAAATCGGATGCACTGGGCCACAGGCTTTACGAAACAGTGCAACGTAAATCGCAGTATGATGACAGTACAACATATCAGAAAAAAGTATGGCGCTCATCCTGCAGAGTCCCGCCAGGCAGCGAGAGTGCCAGGCCTCACGCCTCGAAGGGGCCCACCCAATGCTACTGGTGGTCACCCACCCATGTGCTGTGGAGTCAAGGCACAAGGTGATGGGGCAAAAACTATTGACCAAAAAACAAGACCCTCAAAATACTACAGTGGAATGCGGAGGGAGTCATTAACAAAACGCTTTCCCTAACACATCACCTGCATGAAGGTAAGATTGACGTGGCATGTATCCAAGAAACGCACCTTAACAGCAACCATAAATTCTCAATCAACCTGGATAGAGAAGGTCACAAAGGAGGGGTTCTGATACTGACACGTAACTGCATACAGAGTAGCGCGGTATCTGTCAATCACACCGGACAAGCAGAAATTGTAGGAGTTGACATTATGGCTCAAGAGACGAAGCTCCGCATCTTCAATCTGTACGGACCACCAAATAAAGACCTATCGCTCTCGAGTATGGAGGTCAGAGACTCCAACTGCATAATAGTTGGAGACTTCAACAGCCACTCGGAGAGATGGGGATACTCGGACACAGACAGCAGAGGTGACGAAGTGGAAGATTGGGAGATAGACACAAATCTCCATCTAATCAATAGGCCGGAGGATAGCCTTAGCTTCTATTCTAGAACATGGCATACCACCTCTACTCCAGATTTGGCCTTCTCCACAGTGGACATTCACCATAAAATAGACCGCCAGGTGCTAAACCAATTGGCAGGTAGCGACCACAGGCCAATTAGGCTAGAAATTGATATGGAAGTAGGCCCACAGGAAACAAAACCGCTCCCACGTTGGAATTACAAACGAGCCGACTGGGACAGATTTGCAAGCCTGACAGATGGGCTGTGTGAAACCATCAACACACGGAACAACAAAATGAAGCCCATGGTGGAAAGCCTAAGCAAAGCAATAATGCAAGCTGCCACTGAAACCATCCCAAGAGGGGCAAGGAAAAATTATAAGCCCTATTGGAATGATGAGTTGCAGAAAGCGTAAGACGCAGTCACAAATGCTAGGAACAGGGCAGAGCGAGAACAATCTATGGAGGCAAATATCGCCCTCAAAGCCGCCACGGCGAAATACAAATACACTCTAAACCAAACAGCAAGAGAAAGCTGGAAAAACAAAAAAGAAAGCCTCAACTTAGACAAAGAAGGGAACAAACTATGGAAGCTAGTCAGAGCCATTAATGACGAAACACCATCAAACAAACAAATTACCATCAAGCAGGGCGAAAACTTGCTCACTGGAAAAAAAGCCGCAAACGCCTTTGTTGAACACTATGCCAGAGCGAACCACATAGATGTCCCTGCAAATAGGCATACAGACATTAATGAAGAGCAAAAGGGGCACGACAACATCAATATGGCACCTGAAGAGCATTTGATGGCAAAATTAACATTGAACGAAATGGAAGAGGCCATGAGAACATTAAAGAAAAGGAAATCTCCCGGAAAAGACGGGATAGCAAACGAAATGTTGATGGGGCTGGGCCAAACAGCAAAGAGGAAACTGCTATCAGTCCTGAATCAAAGCTGGAAAAGGGGTATTGTACCCCAGGCATGGAAAGACGCAGTACTTGTGCCAGTACCAAAGAAAGGAAAAGACAAAACAGATCCAAATGGATTCAGGCCTATCAGCCTACTGAGCTGTGTTGGCAAACTGATGGAACTTATGATAAACACCAGACTGATGTGGCTTCTGGAAGAAAAACGCATACTAATTCCACATCAAGCAGGCTTTAGACAGCACAGATCCACTGAGGATCAGGTCATCCTCATAGCTCAGGAAATAGAAGATGCCTACCAGGAACAGAAACACACAGTAGCGGTTTGGGTGGACTTAGAAAAGGCATTTGACAAGGTCTGGAAAAAGAGGAACTTAAAGTCAAGCTACGAAGAAGTGAAGATTGTGGGAAAATGTACAGATGGATCAGCCACTACCTCGAAAACAGAACACCCAGAGTTAAAGTACAAGGGCAGATGAACAAAAAAGGTGACACTTGAGCAGGGAGTACCCAAAGGTGGAGTACTGTCACCCACACTCTTCCTGGTGTATGTAAATAACATCACAGAGAATATACCAAGAAGAGTCCACAGCTCCATGTTTGCAGGCGATCTGGCTATGTGGACCTCTGAAAAGAATCTCACCATAGCAAGAAATCGGACGCAGCAGGCCCTAACATCGCTGGAAGAGTGGGCGAACTCATGGCTGGTCAAAATAAATGAGGAAAAAACGACATGTACAATATTCTCGCTATTAATCAAACCCCAAAACACCAAATTAAGTCTAAACGGCAGATACCTGCAGCCAAACGACAACCCAAACTACCTGGTAGTCACATTTGATCGGCGCATGACATTGAAAAGTCAGATCGAGAGAAACCGAATGAGAGCCAGAGAAAGAATGGCAATCATGAGGAAACTTGCTGGCACGAGCTGGGGAGCAGACGAAAGTATACTAAAGAAACTGTACACTGGAAGAGTGAGACCAGTTCTCGAGTATGGCATTGCGGCATGGACAACAGCAGCAGAGGCGAACTTCGATAAAATTAGCAAACTCCAAAACCAAGCCATGAGAGTTATAACAGGAGGCATGAAGTCAACGCCAATTGTAGAACTTGAAAAGATTACAAAACTGCAATCCATGACCGACAGAAGAGACTGCAGAGCCCAGCTGCAATCAGAGAAACTCAGAAGACTGACTGACCATCCAATGCACCAGAGACTAAACAATTTCGGAAATGGGAAACTATAGCGAAGAAACTTTGCAGAAATAGTCAAAGCAAAGATGCACGAAAACCCCATGAACGCACTAACACCAAAGCCCATCCCTACTGTACGAAAACCTACCTGGATGCAGCATATATTTCCAGAGGTGGTAGAAAATATACCTCTCATGTAGCATGTCCTTTGTAGAACGTCGCTCCCATCAGTCTGTCTGAAAGAAACTCGTTCCCTTGCCAAAACTCCAGCTTCCGCCACTGTCATACTCAGGCACTCCTGGATATCTTGGTGCCATCGTCTTCTTGGTCTACCCCTTCCTCTTTTGTCTGGCACCATACCTTCCATCACCGTCCTCTCAAGACCGTTGTGTCTCTTGATGTGACCAAAGTATTTGCATTTTCTAGCCAAAATGGAATTGATAAACCAGTTCTCCTCTATGCTCAACTCTTGCCGAATGTCTACATTTGTTCTTTTCTCTGTCCAGGGTATTCTGAGGATCTTTCTGTAACATTTTGCCTCGAAGGATTCGATTCTTTGTCTAGAAGTTTTGGTAATCGTCCATGCTTCACAGCCATAAGCTGCCACAGGAAAAACACAGGCTCTCAAGACTTTTACTTTTATCGTTTTGTTGGTGCCCTGCCATAATTTCTTCAGGCTGTTCAGTCTCTGCATTGCCATAGCTAGTCTTCTTCTGATTTCTTTCGAGCAGTCACCATTTTTGTCGATTCTGGAGCCCAGATATTCAAAATGTGTAACCTGATCTATTTCCTCACCACCCACTGTAAATGTATGCTGACATTGTGTTTTATCAGTGGTCATTATCTTTGTTTTGTTTATGTTTATACCAGGTATTGGAAACAAAAACTGCCAGTCTGAAAAAGAAAGAAGAGATACTACCCTGAGTTACATAACGGAAAACTACCCAAGCATGGACTGGACCCATGCATACACCGACGATTCCGTAACAAATACAACAGAGAACGGAGGGGCGGGAGCATTTCTGGAAATGGCAGAAAAATAACACTGTCATTCGCTACTGAAAAATACACAAGCAATTTCAGAAGCACTGAGGGCGGCAGTGGAAGAAATGGTGACAGGTAAAAGGAATGAAAGCCACATAGTCCTGCTTACAGATGCTCTGGCCGTAGTCACAGCACTAAAAAGCTAGAAAAATACTGAACTTAATGATTTAAGAGCAGTACTCTGTCAACTATGCCAGCAGTCCACACCAAAAAGGGTAGTGGTGCAGTGGGTTCCATCTCACTGCAACATCCAAGGCAACGAGGAGGCAGACAGACTGGCAAAAGAAGGTGCAGAACTACCACAACCAGATACTAGTATGACATACGAAGAGTCAAAACGGCTTATTAGAGCTAGATACATGACCAAATGGGAAACCAAACATACTGGCTACACCAAAAACGATGCCTATTACCAGTTGAACAGAAGAGAGCAGGTCGTGGTCTTCAGACTTCGCACTGGCCACAATAGACTGAGGTACCACCTATTCAACAAATTGAAGATAAGTGGCACCGATGAATGCCCGCGTGGTACCGGGAAAATGACCGCTGAGCATTTGCTGCAAAACTGCCTGACATACGAGGATCAGAGAGAGCAGATGTGGCCATCACCAGGGGCAACACTAGACAAGCTCTATGGCAGTGTCGACAGCCTCAGGATGACCGCTGCCTTTTTTGAAAAAATAATGGTTACTGTCTGACTGCGTACGAAGAAGAAGAAATATAGGGTGCAACAAAAGAACAAGATCTGCATACCATCATAGCAGATCAGGGTTGGAACTTGGTCAGGCATACACTCTGAAGAGTCTGGGATGGGATCAAAGAGTTACATCATGGGAGCATACTTGTCAAGACCCCATCTAACTTCTCCACATGGTTTTTGGAAACAGGCTGTATCACAGCAGTCTGACTAATGAGGTGGGGATTGATACTGTAATTTTAGAGTGCAGAGTTAACATAGAAGTCTTGCATTGCACTACAGTCAGGAGAAGCCCACCTCTTCAAGTATCCTTTGTATCCTTGTAAGAGAGCCAATGTAACCCATCCACCAAAAAAACATCTTTAAGTGTTACATAAACTCTGCACAAATGGCATCCAACTACAAAAACAAGAGACCCCATCACAATCATCAGTGCTGCCATGTTATGTACCACAGATGGAAAGCAAAAGAGGCCAACCTACAACATGCAAAAAACAAGCAGAAATAAAAGAGCGAACCATAGTGGGGCACTGTACAAATATGGCTTCAGACTGAGCGAAGTAGATGGAGGAAGTTTCTTGTTGTCCTTAAATTTGCGATTTGACATGATGGTAACTGGACTACTTCTTCAGTTGTGGGCAGAGGATACAAGAAAAATAAATAGCAAAAAACAAAAGCAAGCTAAAACTCGTCGCTAATTCAAAGAACAAACAAAAAACAAGAGCACTTACTGAAATCAATGAGCATCTTTCCAAAACCTTGCCTCATGTACTGGGGCAGGGTCAATATACAAGACACGTTGTAGTTCAGGAATGAATTCTTTTCCTGTACAGTAGAACATTCACCCATTACTATAGAGCAGCAATGCTTGTTCAACTTATGTACTGCTATTTTTATTTGGTTAATATTATTTAATAAAAGGACATGTACGTAGAGTGCTACAGGTATTCAGTATCCATAACCTTCACCATTTGTTGAAAGATACTGAGCACACACGGATCTGCCCAGAGTACAGTGATGTCAAATCTGCATAAAATAACACTCCTTTTCTTCACATACGTCGTCATGGTATATCTATGGGCCCCTTACCATAGAAGACAAATTAAGACCCCCAACTTTCTTATTTAGTCACTTCTCTTCTACCATGGACTCCAGGAATCATTTTTTATTTTGGCTTATTGTTTCTATAGGATGGTGCTCCTTATCATTGTTAGTCTGAGGAGAGAATGCAGAAACTGGAGCAGTGGGAAAGTGAACATCGAGATTAAAAAACTAATAAGTGAAAATTTCCAGGATTCTGATACCGTCATATATATCAATGGATCTGTGCTGCTCAGTATGAAAGCCAGTTGAGGCCTCTCTGCTAGAGGGTGAGGCATGTTTTTAAAAATACAACTGCCTACAAGAATTACAGGGCATAGCTACAAATTAACTGAAGAAAGGTCCAGATTAGATATTAGGCAATATTTTTTTAGTCAGAGAGTGGTGAATGCTTGGAATGCATTGCCACAGGAAGTAGTGGAAGCAGGAATAATTAATGCATTTTAGGGGGCATGTGCTTTGGAAATTTGTTTTGGTGAAAAATATCGATTTTTCAAATTGTTCATTTTTATAAAGTTCGAAATTAATAGAACCATTTACATATAAAATTATTTTACTTTGCAAGCTTATTAACATTTTAAAATTAATAATGAACATCCGACCCCGGCTTTAAAGTTTAACAAGAAACCGAAAACTGATGATAAAACGCAATGTTTGACACGTAGCAACAGCTTTTCAAAAAAAGTATAATGGGTCGTATTATATATGCTTATGACCGGGGTTTAAAGCACTGTTCATATATTTTAATTCGAAAGCAAATGCTAGCTTTGTCTAAAAGATACGAAGCTTCAAAAATAATGACTGATGCGATATTTCATTGGTTTGATTATTTTACTCTTTCTCATTGGTCAAAATAGGTGTTGTTCATGGGAACAAAAGTGTCGCGCATGCGCAAAAGAGAGGTTTGCCATTTTACCTTCGGTCTGTCATTTAGATACAGCATACAGAATCAAAACGCCAAATAAAGGCTATTATTTTGGTAACAGCCAATGGTAACAGTCAAAATTGCACTAGAATGGGGTGTTGTAAATAACACACATGCTACCCGAATTCTGAACAAAAAATACTACGATTCAAGACAAACATTGGGTCTATCAAAGTGGAAAAGAGACAAATTTTAAAATTACGCATTGCACAAGAATACCAGCATCAGTAAACAGAAGGTGAAACATATGTTGCTGGTGCATTTAACAAATAATTGTATTTGCAAATTATTATGTATGTGTTGCTGCCGAGATTTTTTCACGTGGATCATCCGGTAAATATTTCCCCTGATCTCTGAGTAGTGAGATTAGACACACATGTGCAGTGGCGCGCACGTTAAAAATACCTTAGTAGTTGGAAATAAAAAAGAGTAGGCCTAACGGTCGTTACTCGGGCAAAATTTAAGTTAAAAATCTACTCAAATTATTCTAGGGATACTCGCCCCACAGATAATATGTCACAAAAAAAGGGGACTGTGTGGCCATAACAACAGATCTTGGTTATGTGGTTAGTGGAGCGGCTTAGATGGCGCCTGACAGGCTTCGGGTCTACCTTGCTCTAATGTACGCTTCCACCTCCATCAGTCTAAAAAATAGGCGATCGTATATTTCAGAGGCTAACAGATGCTGGGATTGACCTGGCTGTCACCAGTGAATTTTCACCTGCCAAAAAAATATGAAATAAAGGAGGTTGCACCTCACCACGACATCTAATGACATAAGTGGACTGAAGTTAGATAGATAGATAGATCAGGTCAGGTCATCCCGTAACCGGTGAGGTCGTTGAAGCACACATGAAGACATCCTCACAACACCACGCACCCTCCTCTGTCAGCGACCACTGCCTGTGACTCTTCTTGTCAGAGATTGGTTCATTTTTTTATGTTGTCCTCTCATCTCTTTTTGGGACAGCCTCTTTGTCGTCTGCCATGCACCTTTCAGTGGAGGATTATATTTGCAAGACCATTTGATCTCGATATGTGACAGTACCAAGCGAGTTTCCTTCTTTTGACAGTTGCCAAGAGGTCTTCAAAAGGCCCTATTGCTGTTGTAATTCTATTTCGTATTTCCTCATTTGTAACTTGATCTTTGTACGTGACGTTTAAAAGTTTTCGGAAACATCTCATCTCCAAGGCCTGTATCTTTCATTGCAGTCTTTCAGCAATTGATAATGGTAGAGTGTGTAAGAGCTGGAGAGACTTCTACTCAGGACAGATTCATTCTTAAAAACCACATACCTAATTAACAGAAGAAAATACAAACAATACTACCTTAGAGAAGTACCCCACAATGTGACAGCCATTACTGTCATTTTCTGTCATGACGTAAAACAGAAATGGCTCAACATCAAAGTAAAGTGTCTTATGGTCCAGAAATAATTTAGCAAGCAGACAGAGGTTCTGGCAGTAGACCTGTAATTTTACATTTAATATACGATTTAATAAGTAAACATACTGAAAATATTTATAAACAAGCAGAACTAATTTTATTGAAAATTTTGATTCAAGATGGGGCACATATTTATGGTAGTTCTATAGCAGACACTGCTGTCTGAGATAAAATGTTAAGAGACTTCATTGTACTAGGTCTCAGATTTTTAGAAGGTTTTGTTTCTAGTTTCCTTCCTCACTACCTTTCTTTCCCTAACAGCAAGCTGGTACCCATTCACAGCTGGGTCAACTGGAATGTTCCAATAAATGGGATTTAATCTGGCACCTTTGTCATGAGAAGGAAGTGCTCTATATACCACCACTTCACATGTTTAGAGAATCTGAAAAAAAAGGAGATGGAGGGAAGATGAGAGAGGTAGAAGACCAATACCAGAACCTGTTTAGGTGAGAGTATATCTTTGTAAGTTATTTCAAGAAGGCATAAAGCCATTGTAAAACATGAACTTGCATGCCAACTTTTACAGTACTATTGTCAAATGTCAACAATATAATTTCTAATCGAGCAGGCCAGTAAAGATGTCACAAATGGCCATTACAAAAAACCATTTATTATTGCAATTACATTTACCCTTATTTTCTAACATTATATTCATCAACATTGATTCACTTATTCCATCTGCCAGCTTGAACCATCTACCCCACTCTGTACAGATGCTTCTCCTGGAGAACAGGGGCGACCGACCCCAACGTCCACAGGTGGCGGATAGTGGGGCGACCGACCCCCAACCAGGCACGTCCACAGGTGGCGGATAGTGGGGAGACCGACCCCAACTAAGCACGTCCACAGGTGGCGGATAGTGGGGCAACCAATCCCAACCAGGCACGTCCACAGGTGGTGGATAGTGGGGCGACCGACCCCAACCAGGCACGTCCACAGGTGACAGATAGTGGAACGACCTCCAGATATGGCACGTCCACAGGTGGCGGATAGTGGGGCGACCGGCCCCAACCAGGTACGTCCACAGGTGGCGGATAGTGGGGCGACCAACCCCAACCAGGCACGTCCACAGGTGGCGGATAGTGGGGCGACCAACCCCAACCAGGCACGTCCACAGGTGGCAGATAGTGGAACGACCTCCAGATATGGAGCGTCAGCTGCGATATAAGCCAGGTATAATAACTGGACGAATAAGCAGTCGTGGACCAACCGGCGGTGTATTCCAGCAGGATGTGGTGGGACAACAGGTGGCACTGCTTTCCCAACTGAAATACCCCATGTGTCCTATGACGGGTACACCAAGCGGGTAAGAGCCACTATATGCTCTAGCCACAGGAAGGAAACCACAGTAGACAAACCAACCTACTGCCTTGCAGGTACCATCGGGATATGGAAAGGCTATGGGAGACAACCCAAAACAGAAATCTCAACCTGACCTGCCGAAGACGGAGTGTGTCAGCTACGGCGTAGGAACCGGGAAAAATCAGGGCACACACGCACCAACAGGATATGGTCATGCGACAGTCTACCCTATCGTCATGGTGTCACTTCTACAAGTTACAACCGGAGAGGAGCAGTGCTGGGCCCCAGCCTCGAGGGGACCCACCCAAGCAACCGGTGCCTCTGCTAACCTAGTAGTCAGGGGGAGGCAGAGTAGTGCGACTGATCAACAAAGAACCTAAAAGTGGTACAATGGAATGCAGAGGGTGTGAGAAACAAGAAACCAGAACTGCAAGAATTTCTCAAGGAAAACGATATAGACATCATTTGTATTCAGGAAACACACCTAAAAGAAACTCAAAAATTTTCCATCAGAGGATATGAATGTTTCCGCCAAGAGAGGGAAAAAAGATCCAAAGGAGGAATAATAATACTAGTTAAAAATTCTATACCAGCAGTAGAAACAAATAGATCTGGACCAGATGAATTAGAATACATCACAGTAAAGATATTCCTACCCAGTGGAGACTAAATGATAACAAACTGCTATAGTCCACCAGCCACAGCTCTGGCAATACACAAAGTCAAAATTGAAGAATCGAGACACCTCATAGTGGGAGATTATAACAGTCACTCCCCAAGATAGGGCTACGAAACAATGGACCAGAAAGGCGAGGAGGTCGAAGATCAGATGATAGAAAACAAACTCATCCTAATAAATAGGCCAGATGATAGGCACACATATTACTCTAGAATATGGAAAAAAATTAGTACTCCAGACCTTGCGATGGCAACGGACGACCTTCACCAACTAATAGCAAGAACAGTCAACAGCCAACTGGGTGGGAGCGACCATGTCCCAATAACTTTAGAAATATGTAACATAGGACAAACAGAGATAACAGATATGCACCCAAGTTGGAATTTTAAAAGAGCAAACTGGACTCTATTTAGAGAAAATGTAAATAAACTCTGTCAAGATATATCCCAAGCCAAAAATTTAAATAACAATGTTACCATCATGATGGAGGCTAAATCAATTCCACGTGGAAAACGGAAAAATTATAAACCCTATTGGAGCAACAAACTAGGGATAATGCACAAGGAACTAAGTGAGGCAAGAGATACCATGGAAAAAAAATCCTTTACCAGAAAACATAGGGAAACACAGCAAAATTAAAAACACATTCATAGAGCAAAAGAAGGAGGAGATCCAAAGAAGTTGGCATGAAAAGACTGAAAGCCTCAACATGGACAGGGATACAAGTAAACTCTGGAACCTGACAAGAGCCTTAAATGAGGAAACCAGAAGGAGCCATGGGAAGACGGTCATTAAGGAAAATGAGAAACATCATACAGGGAAAATGGCAGCAAACATCCTAGCTGAATTTGTCAGAGATGAGAGTACCACAACATTGACACGAGAACACAAACTAGAAATCAAAAAAGAGATAAAAGAGAACCTGAAGACACAGAATATGGATCCCTGCATAAAGTCATCATTCAAAATTATAGAGTTAAACACTGCTATTTAGAAACTGAAAAACAAGAAAGCTCTAGGAAAAGATGGCATCACAAATGAAATGATTTATAACCTAGACCAAGGGTCAAGAAGAAAACTCCTGAAAATCTTCAATCAATCATGGAGCAAGGGTAAGATCCCAGACCAGTGGCGGGAGGCTATCATTATCCCCATCAGAAAACCAAAAAAGGACAAGACAAGCAAGGAAAGTTATAGGCCAATAAGCCTGCTCAGCTGTGTTGGAAAAGTCATGGAAAAAATGGTAAACGCAAGACTAATAAAACATCTGGAAAAAAACCATCTCCTACTCAATTCACAGTCAGCCTTTAGGAAAAACCGCAACACATAAGACCAACTAGTGTACCTAACCCAAGAAATGGAAAATGCATTCCAAGGTAAGGAAAAAGTACTTGCAGTCTTTGTGGATATGGCAAAAGCTTTTGACAAGGTATGGAGAGAAGGACTCCTCCTAAAACTATTAAACAACAAAATAGAAGGGAGAATGTACAGCTGGATACAAGACTTCCTCCGATACAGAAAGCCAAGAGTCAAATTAGATGGACCACTGAGCCATAGAATAACTCTCCAACAAGGTGTACCTCAGGGAGGCGTCATCTCTCCTACCCTCTTTATCCTGTTCATTAACGACATAGCGGGAAAACTCCCAAAGAAAGTATCCAGTGCCCTACACGCTGACGACTTCGCAATGTGGAGTGCTGCAGAAAAACTACCAACAGCTTAAAATAGAATGCAGACAGCACTGGACACTGTTGGAAAATGGGTTACAGATTGGGGATTGCAGATTAACATCTCAAAGACGGTTACAACATGCTTCTCACTGTCCAACACCAAGGAAGTAACAAAACTTATTCTAAATGACAAAGAGCTTGTACAAGAAAATACCCCTGTGTATCTCGGAGTTAAAATGGACAAGAGACTCACATGGAGGGAACACATACAGGAGATAGAACAAAAAGCAACCAGAAAACTATCCCTCATGAAGAAGCTGACCGGAACAAGCTAGGGTGCAAATAGCAACATCCTCAAAAATGTATACACTGCACAGTCAGGCCAGTACTTAAATACGGCATGACAGCCTGGACCACAGCATCAAAAACAAACATGGAACGCCTAACCAAAATTCAAAATTCAGGTTTAAGGATAATAACAGGAGGAATGAAGACTACACCAATCCAGAAAATGGAAACATATACAAATATAAGACCCCTAAATACTAGACGAGAGGAAAGAGTGCTGATAGTGAAAAGATGATACGCATGCCTGATCATCCCATACATATCAAACTAAAACACCCAGTTAAAAATAGACTAAAGAGAACCAGCTTCATTCATATATCAAACCACCTACACCAAAAATATAGAGAACTAATTCCCAACCAACCTACAGAAATAGAAATGCTTATTAACTATGAAGAGCCAAGCTGCAACATAAACAACATCGAAATAAGTACAAACATCGAAATAAGTACAGAGATCCCAGGAATAAGAAGAAAAGACCAACACAGTGTTCACGAGTTGAAAATTTTAGCACAAACAATGATTGATGAGAAATATAATACCAAGGAATGGACACAGGTGTACACAGATGGTTCAGCAGAGGGGGCAGGCCGAAATGGGGGAGGAGGCATATTCATAAGACACAAAAGTGGAAAAATAACAGAAGAGGCCCTCCCAACAGGAAAGTTGTCCACAAACCTTAGAGCAGAATCGATGGCCCTCCTGCGAGCACTGAGAATACTTCAAACAGAAAGGCAACCTATAACAAAAAATAGCTGTATTCACGGACTGCAGAGAACTATTAGAGGCAATACAAAAAACAAACAACGAACCACTGTTATCGGAGATCAGATCAGAACTGGGAAAACTCCAGAGATCCTCAACAATAGCGCTTCAGTGGCTACCCTCCCATTGTGGAATCACGGGAAACGAGAGAGCTGATGCTCTGGCAAAAGATGGCAGCAAAAAGGCACAATTTAATCATCGAGTACTATACAGAGAAATCAAGAACATCATCAGAAATCAGTATACACACCAATGGAGAGAAGACAGAAACATAAGCAGTACACCAGACCCAATTCATCAACTCAAAAGAAATCAACAAACTACCTTATTTCGCCTGAGAACTGGACACTGCAGACTACTAGAACATCTGTACCGACTGAAGATCTCACACACCAATAACTGCCCATGTGGAACAGGATGCCAGAACCCTGAGCATATTCTACAAGAATGCCCAATCTATAGGGAAATGAGATGCCAGACCTGGCCAGAGGGTGCGGAGCTGAGACAAAAGCTGTGGGGCAGCCGCTTCGACCTGGTGAAGACTACAGACTTCATCATGGTGACAGGCCTGCAGATATAGCATGACCAAAAAGATCCTGAACACAAAGAGGAAAGAACAGATGTTTCTGTCATAATCTGGATAGGATGACTAGGTCATTCTTCATAAGCAATTTTTGTCCTTGAGAAATGTTAATTTCCCAGTTGTTTACAGCTTTAAGCAGCAAACAATTCTCACTATACACAGGAAACATTTCTTTAAGAATATTCTTTTGCCATAAAACCACAGCACTACAGCATGCTGTTCTTCAGCCATACACTTCATGAGCACGGTCGCCTTTTTCATCTGAATTGCACACATGCAATTGGATTGATCTTGCTCTGTATTGCCACCCATTTTATTCATGTTTTTGTTGTTTTCATTGTGTTCATTGTAAGCTATTGCTTAGATGAATATATATTTCTAAAGCTCTTATATAGTAGGTAAAAAGTCATTGCACAATATTATCTTTTAACCTAACATCTTTATACTGGTTTAGAAGATTGCAGAATCTTATACAACCAGTTTTTTTTACATTCACTTAATCCAAAAATAACTTTGCAATCTATTCTTGAATGCCTTAATTGACCCTGCGTCCATTATTTCCTGTGGCAATGCATTCCAAGCATTCACCACACTCTGACTAAATAAAATGTCCTAATGATTTTCTAATCTGGACCTTTCATTAATTAATTTGTCCCTGTGCCCTCTTGTCCTTGTTGGCAGCTGGATTTTGAAAAACTAATTGTTATAGTCTAATTTATCCTATCAGTTGATTATCTTATAAAGCTGTATTAAATTACCACAAATTCTTCTCTTTTCTAGACAATGTAGATCGATTTTTCTTTCCTCATAACTATAATTCCAGAATCCCACTTTCAGTTATGTGAACACCTACTTTCTTATGACTTCTTTACAGGTCTAATTTTAAATTTTAACAAGATCTAATTTTTTGTATTAGCCTTGTTTTAGACTGTATTCTAATTCAGAGATGTTTTTTTTCCCACATGGCCTTCGTCAGAGCATTTAACTGAACTGCCTTTTTTTTAAATGCAATGATCAACATTACACTTGCTTTTTTCATTTACACAGAGTATAGACTAACTGCATTCGTAGAAGTCCTCATCATCAAGTATCGAGCTGCATGACATGAACGATAACTTTCTCCAATGAACTTTGTGTGCCTACCTTTGATTTTAGTTAGTAAAGATCTTTGAGTATTATTTTTCTGTATATATCTTCACCAGATTTCTTTGCTGTCCAGGGTATACGTATCATCCTTCTCATGAACATTTCTGAAGCTGTAAGTGATTTCTCTGTTTGTTTGTTCATTGTCCAGAATTCACATCCACAAAACAATATAGGTTCCACATAACTGTAAAAATCAGCTTTCTCTCAATTTCAGAGTCAGGGACATGTTTGCCTGTATGTTGTGTATCTTCTGGAAAACAGCTTTAGCTATTACCATTCTACTCTTAATTTTTGTTAAACACCTTCCCATGTGATGGTATGGAGGTACCTAAATATTCTCGTGTGCTGTAATATCCCTTACTCTAGGGGACGGCGTGGCCTACTGGTTAAGTGACACGGCTCACACCCAGAAGGTGCTGGGTTCGATCCCCATCACAGCACCGGCCGTTACCCCGGGGAAGCAAACCCTTAGAAAATGCAGGAGGAAGCAAACCCTTACATAAAATGCATGCTGAAGTCGGATGCACTGGGCCGACAGGCGCAAAATAAAAACCACAGTGCAACGCACACCGCCTTGGGGATTAGAGAAATAAGGTGAATGCAAATTTTAAAAAAAATTTTTTAAAAAAAATCCCTTACTCTTACCTTAACTTCCCATTTGATCAACGTCACACCATTTATTATGACCACTGTTTCTATTTTGATTTAGTCTGTTATCTACCCTAACTCTGTTGATGATGTCAACAAGTCGTTGCAAATCTAATTCATTATTAGCTAATAGCACTGTGTCATTTGCATAATGTAGAAGGTTAATCATTTGTTCTATTATTAATCCTGGCAAATTTGTATAACCCTTCTTCTTGACCTCAGTTCCATTTAGACTCCTCACAACTGTTTCACTGTATAAATTAAATAGATCTGGTAAAAGGACACATCATTGTCACAAACTGCCTTTTTTTCATCATAATTTTCAAGCGCAGCCATTTGTTGCCAATACATATTCTGTATCATCTTAGGTCATTTCCATCTATGTGCTTCTACCATATCTTCATGTTGGACTTTGTCGAAAACTTTTGTAATCAATGAAACAAATTTATAGATCTTGTTGCATCTTAAGAGACTGTTCTATTATTGATCTTAGTATATAGTGGTTCCATAATACACTATTTGAACATTATTATCAGAGAAACTATTAAAGATAACATGGTTTAAACTGTTCATATTTGGCATCATAATGACTACGTTGAGTGTGTGAACATCTGTAGTCATTCTGCTGTTTTTAGTTTCCAGAAGAGCAAAAGTGTACTAGACAAAATGGCAAGTTTTATTTTGAGCAATGTAGGTGGATTTCAAATGTTTTGGAAAATGTGACTATGTGATTGAGGGATGATTGGGTGGCAGGAAGAAAACGAAGGAAAGAAGTGTAGAGATGTTGCAGACTTTCTCAAGATCCCCAAGGAAGTCCATACAGCAAGCTTTGTGTGAGTCATGTGTAAGCAAATCAAGTCTCCATCATATTTTAGTGCCATCTAAGTGAAGTCTTACATTTCCAGGTTGCTGCATGCTATGATTGAGGACGACCCAGACAGGTGTCTCAAATCTTGTGAGTGGTTTGTGAAAATGTGCAACAATGAAAATGTTACTGATTTGATTTTTTGGTCTGAGACAAATTTTTAATTCAATGAAACTGCCAATTGTCACAACTGTGTGTACTGGGTCAATACTAATTTGCACATTGCAGAAGAACGAGCACTTGATGCAATGATAGGTGCGATTCTGACTGCCTGTGATTCCATTCCCATGTAAACCATATCTGAAGTTTGTTGATCTGTTATAAGATGTATTGCTGCAAATTTCTGTCATTTTGAACACCTTTAACCTTAAGGGATATGACATGAAAAAAGTTCATACTTCCTGTTGTTTATGTTCGAGTTAGTAACGTTAAAAAAATGTCAACATTATTTTGGGACAGTGTACATATTGTCTCAAAAAATCAGGCCATCTTTTACCAAAATGGAGAAGACCTACAACTCCACCTGAACTTTCTCTATTTGGCTTGTAATGAATATGACATGAAGATCAACACAGACAAGACAGAGACCATGTTGATATCGCGTGAACAAGTGCAGAGTAGTTTCTATATCAGTGATATTGATATCAATCAAGTACGGGAGTTAAAATGCCTAGGTAGTATATTCACTTATGACGGCAGTGTAGACGAGAGATTGCACATAGAATTCAGAAGGCAAACAGTGTTCACTATAAAATTGCACCAATTTTGAAACACCCTAGAGTGCTTCTTTCAAGAAGAGGCTGATAAATGTGCTATTTATTCCTACATTGTGTTACCAATGTCAATATTGTTTCTTAATAGAAACACATAAGAGTAAGATCCAGAGCTGTGAGATGTGGTGTGTGAGAAGTGCAGCCGGAAAGACAATCTGTGACCAAATCTGTAACACCACACTAAGGCAGACAGTGGAGACAAACCCAGTTAGTGCCTACATTGAAGCACAACAAATCAAGTGGTTTGGTCATTAAGTCAGAATACATTATAACCAGCCTGCAATAAGTGCATATCATATGAAGGTTTCCGGTCCACGAGCAAGGGGTAGACCTTGATGTCGGTGGATCGAGGGTATCTCTTGACACTCTCAGGAAGTTACACCTAACGACAGCACAAGCCTCCCACTTGACGATAACAAGAAATTTACGCATCCCATCTCTCTGCAATGCCGTATAGCAAGGGCAGTAGGACAAAAGAAAAAGTATTTTTGTTATTCATCCCTTTTTCTACAATAAAACCACATTGTTCTCATAATTCTGCTTTGATTGTGTTCTGAGCATGAGTACTCTCATAAGAATTTTGGTGATATGGCTGGCTCACGATACATTCTGTTCTTTAATACTCTTCACACTTTGTTGCCTTTGGTTTCTTTTTAAGAGCTATGAAGATGGATTAAAACATATCTGTTGGGATAAAAGAATACTTTAACACAGGGTTCTTGCAATGGTTGGCCCATGCATCTTATAAATAATAAAGATCCATATCAGATAGTGCCATCTGGGATGAAGTGTTAGAGACTTCATTGTACTACGCCACAGCTTTAATGAGGTTTCGTGGCCAGTTCCTTCCCTGACCATAGGTCAAGCATTCATTTACAAATGAACCCCTTAATAGCTGGGTTGACCTGAAAGTGTCAGTAACTGGAGTTGAACTCCATACCTGTGCCATGAAAAGCAAGTGCTCTACCACTACACTAATCAGACACATGCACCAAGTGTAGTGAAACTGATATGATGAAAATATACTGATGAACATGTCTTGACTTAATTACTTCTCTCCTATCTTATTATTTTTTGGGGGCAGCTTATAATAGTGTCTGCAGGATGGGGTAGTCAGCCTTATGCCTAAACTTCTTTGTCATGTCTTATGATTTGCCTGGCAGGTTACAGTGTTACTATTCTTTGCTTCTCTTTCAGGCCTTGCTATATACAAAAATGGTAAAAGGAACTAACCTTATTCTTTTTGCCATCCACCTCAAAAAATGAAATGCTACCCTTTCTGTATATCTCATCACCAGGTGGATGTCTCCAAAGACACTTGGCCTTAAATTATATGAAAATAAGAAACATTTACTATGAAAGTCACTAGAAAATTAGGAAAAGCAAATATCAGTAAGACCTTAGACAAAGCAGCAAAACTATAATAATGAGGCACTTCTCCCTCATGATAGCATCTTGACTTGACTCCATTGTAAATTGACTGATTTCAAGTTTCAATATGTTCCAGTCTCCACAGATGTAAATAAATAGGTATCTGATTTAGTTAGGAAAGGCAAGACAACAATGAAGAGAACTGTTTACCTCACCTCAGAAAAAAAAGAAAAAAATTGAGACCTAGTATAAGGAAGTCTCTTACATTTTATCCCTGATGCCAGTATCCACTACAGGACAGCCTTTACTTTTTCTCTCATGGACAATAAATGCTAGCAATAGCCAAAAGAAATTTTTTTTAAAACCTGCAAACCTAATATCTAAACCATATTTAAGTAATGGCTCAGTGACGGTACCAGGACAAAAACAAAACGACATCTACTGTAGGGTTACAAAACCTTTGTCAGGGACAAGCAACGAACGAAAACTAACAAACCGCACATTTTACATGTCTTGGTTTTTGTTGTGACTTGTTGCTTGTTTTCATTTGATCTTTATTCCTGACAAAAGCAACTTAGATGCCATCCCAACTCCCCCCCCCCCCCCCCTCCCTCCCTGATTAGGCCACTGAGCCATTACTACCTATATGTTTTTAGCGACTTTTTACCTTCAGTACCGCTGAATCTTCAATTTTTATGCATGTAATTAGTGTTTGTTCACCATTTAAAAATATAAATATGTACGGTTATATAATGGGGTGAGGGGGGCATGCGTGCGTGTCTCCTAAAGCTGGGAGGTATGCGCTCACCTCTCAAGAGACGATGGAGGTGGTTCGAATCTCCTAATTTTTAAGCATCCCCTGGTCTCAAGGATAGGTGAGATCGGTATCTAGTGCCATTAGGGATGGAAGAAAAACTAAAAAAGTCCAGAGTACACATTGTACACATAAAATAACCATTGGCAGCTGAAAATAGGAAAGAGTAAGTTGTGAGCTGCTGCACAAGTAACGAAATTCCTTTCCAATGGTGGCTGTCATGAAGAGAAAAAAGACGGGGTCCTTCATCCTAATTGACTTATATATACTGGTTTTATTACAACCAGTTTATTCCACTCCACCAATACTAAAAATAACTGTGAGTATACAATCTATTTTTCAATGCATTAACTGACCCTGCCTCCACCACATCCTGTGGCAATGCATTCCAGGCATTCACCCCTATCTGACTACAAAAAATACTTCCTAATATCTAATCTGGACCTGTCTTTAAACATGAAAAGACAAAAGAGGCTAATTATCTGATTGTCTGCACACTTGATTGTTAAGCATAAAAAAATACCCCCACAGATGTAGAAGAAGGGTGATTAAAAAAGAGAAAGAGAGAGAGAGGGGTTATATAGTTAATGATATCCACTGAGTACTGACCATATGTCGGCGTAGAATAGTAGCTGTCCGCATATACTTCAGGCAGAATTCACAAAGGTAGATTTTAGGGAGTCTGGCATATTCTTCAGGGTATGGGGATGAGTACCAGGTGTTAATCTCAAACCGTCCAATCTCCAGTTTTTTTATACGATACTCTTGGAGGTCTGACTTGGCATAATGCTGGGTCATTTGATGCTCCTGTTGGCACAAGGAGAAGGAATACATTCCTAATCCTTTCTATACAACACAAACACATGAAAAATAGGATAGAAATAATGACAAAAACAAAATGTGACAACGAATGCATGCAATTTCTGAAATATAAATGATTAAATTCATTGGTGCACAATACAAATTAGTTTATAAAAGTAAAAAGCTAAAATATAATTACTATAGGAAAAAAACTGCTTCAAACTTAACTTTCTTTTAAAAAAAACTATTACTAAAGCATTTACTTCCATTGTTGAGGTCCACCGGAAGAATATATAGGGATGACCAATAACGGTTGCTTATCTCTGCTGTCGCCATGCACTGTAGATGCTAGGTTTTTGCACTGTAGATGCTAGGTTTTTGCACTGTAGAGGCTAGCTTTTTATTTTACATTAAATAGAAAAATATCTGCCATACCAAGGTTTTTAACACATGTCCTCATGGTCAAAAGATCAACATTCAAACTGTTCGGCCACACGCTTCTTTTGTAACTATGCACAATCAGTAAATTTTCAGAGACAAATATGGTTCATTTTAACCATTCTCACCTAAATCGCTAAAATTTCTTAGTTGGTCTCATCTGTGCTATCTTGTTCCTGGCGAAGACAATTTTGTCATAATGTAGGTTGTTGCTTTGTATTTGTGCACATATAAAACTGATTCATACTTGTCTCTGTTAGTACTTACATTTGATATTCAATTTTACCTCAACTATCTTATTTTCAACTATCAATGATCTGTATCCATTTTCATAAAATAAAAGAGTTTTTAAATCCCTTCAGTTTTGGTAAGAATGTATTAATAATTTTGTTGTTTTTGCTCGATCTACATACATATTTTCACTTTCAATAATAAAACTTTCCTAGTAATCTTCAATATTGGATATTTATGCAGAAGAAAAGGATTGAAATGGTACGATAATATTCCTAATGTGAACATTTTTTAAAGAACAAGATAAATAACAGTGGAAAGAGCGGTTAGGAAAAGTTGCTTGCCTTGGATAAGATACATATTGAGAATAGCATTACAAAATGGTCTCTATTCTGGAATCCCCATGGGTAAGAGAAATATAAGGAGACTAACACACAAATGGAGATGATAGCTCGAGCAGATGGGTCAGGACAGGAGGGATTGGTGTGTATTAATTGAAGACCAGTGTTGCATAGGAAGCTGAAAGTTTTCATGCCACAGTTGTCATGAAAGAAATCCAAGTGAGAAAAGTGCATCTTCAAGTTTGTGATACAGAGACATGTCACTAACTAGTTTCTTGTAGTTTTCTGCCCTGATATTCCTGAGGAGATTAGTTGAGACCAGACGAAATACACTGAAAGCTTTTTTCTTGTCACCCTCAAGCAGCTTGTCCAACATCTCTTCTCTGTAGAGTTCGGGAATCTGATGTATGGCAAAGATTCCCTCTTAATCCAAGCAACTCCGCTTTGACCGTGAACAGTTCCAGATCGCAAACAAGATCTTCAGTTTTCTTGGATGGGAATGTGTGGCACAGATGATGTGTGGATCATCAATAGACGTTGAAGGCTGCGAATAACCCAACATTGGTTTGCCTCAATCAACATTGGCTGAATCGATGAAAAATGTATTTAAAGGTTCGGGAGCATGAAGTCCTTCACCATGCAGAACTGATAGAAGAGCAGATTGTATATTAGAGTGTACTATTGTCCATCCTTTTCCTGATGATGCATGCAGAAACTGATGGAAGCTTGCAGAAATAAGTCATTTGCATAATTGCTTCTCTTCACATCATATGAACAGCAAATGACAATCGCAGCTTTTCCCCAACTCAAAATGTCTTGTACACAAACTGCAGCCTATGTGTGGGGCCCCCACCATGATCTGGTCCCCAATCTACTATCCAAAATAAAATTCATGCACTGTTTTCACTATTGGAGTGATGACCTTTCTCTAACTTGCAAACGTAGCTTCGTTGCAAATGTAACTCAAATTATCTGCACTATTAACAGGTATGAGGCATCATACTGATGGCTTTAAACAGCAGGGATAACTTGTCTTGTACTTATGACAAAGGCTCATATGACATTGCTGACCTACAAAACTTACAACTAATGACTGCATTATTGTCATCAGCAATTTTAACACCGCTATGTCATGGCTCAACTACATTGCATCAGAAAATGATGCAATACTCTCATGGATGTGGTGCATATGACGGGCTGGTGCAACATGGCGCAATACGTTACCTATGTACTTAACGTTGACTGAGTCATGTATACATCAAAATCTATTTATCTCCACAACAAGAGCCAAACAACCAACTTTATTGCCATTTTCGTGTAAAGATTTTTGCAGGAGATGGATGTGTCGGCCCAAAGGGTGCAAATATCGCAGTCAAGGTGTAAACTAGTGGCACAACGCATTACATTCTCTGGACTACATCTTGCTACTTGCAAATACCTTTTCAGAGGTTGGTAGCAGGAGATTGAGAATGAACGGAGAAGAAGTAGTAGTAGTAAAGATTTACTTTTTCATTTCAAAGGAAACTGGTGTTGTCCAGTTGTATCTAATAATAATTTTTTATTCTCTTTTGATTGATTTGACTTATTTAACTCTATACACAACTTACAAATTTGTTGGTAATAAAAAGCTACTAAAAATTATATATAAAAATAGTATTAATCAAAAATATAGTCTATTAATTGTGCACCGACATACAGGAATGGCCAGTCTCTACTTACAATGTGAGCTATGGTTGAAAACAAAGTTATTTTATTCATTCATGACCTCTCACTAAACCTCTAGTTATCTTTTGCAGAATCATAGGGCTCAGCGCTAAACAGGTTGAGAAACTCTGCTTTACATTTTAATGTTACTTATTATTGAAAGTGTGATAATTTACATTGGTTTTATAGTTTTGTTAAAATAACTTTTAAGTCACCTTTTTAATGTGGGAAAATTACATAATTTATTTCTTTATGAATCATGTTTCCAAACTTATTTGCCATACAAACCTATAACACCAGACATCGTATATCTAAAGAAAACTGTGGCTAGCCTGAGGCTATTGGTATTTCCATACAGTTTATCCTGAAATGGTATTAGTGATGGTCACAAATGTCTTTTTTTTCTCCTCGTATGTTGGACACCTTTGTAGCAGATGCTCAGCAGTCATTTTGTCAGTGCCGTAGACACATTCATCAGTATATCCTATTCTGGTTTGTTAAGCAGATGGTATCAGACTGTAACTGCTTGCCTCTGCTGAGATGGTAATATGCTGCATGTTTTGTTTTCAACTTGTTCTTGTATCTACATCTGGTAAATCTTTTTATCCTCTTCATAAGTTGTACCTATTTCAGTTGAATTAGCTGTCCATCTTCTTTTGACAGTCTGTCAGCCTCTTGTCGAAAAAAATGTTAATATGATGGAATTAACTATATCACAACTCTCTTGAACCGGCAATACAGATTATCAAGTATCATTCTCGGTTTCCTTTTGGTCTGTATTTTTCTGGCTCCCCGATTTCTCAACTTCTGATGTGCATATGTGAAAAACACCACTAGTCTCTCATCGTTTTTATCTGTCAATAGAATTTCTGCTGCAGTTTTCAAGGTCTCTGGAGACATGTATTTAAAATCATGACTAAACAGATGACACACGAAAGAAGACTGCACTTCTCATAAAGTCAAATGACAATGGACAAATGAGATGTGATGATGTGATTTATTTCTCAAACTTTTTACTTTTTATGAACCACTTCATCAAACATTAATCTGTACATAAAATGTTTGCTATATGAGATCTCAACACATTAAGTACAAAAATAAACCAGAAATAACTATCCTTAATTAAAAACTACAGGTGTTACCTCTTTCCAGTGTAAGTATTAATGAAGAAAACATGGAAGATACTTGAACAATTCAGTGGTTAATTATAATAATAACAGTTAGAAAAATAAACTGCAGTCAGTCATAAATTCAAAGAAAAAAATCTTAATGGTGTACTGAATTTGTGATGTATATGGTAGTTACGAAATGTGAAATGAATGCAACAACGTTTTTTTAAGAATGTTATCATCATATATATTATTTTAAAGTAAAAAATTAAATTCAAAATATTAAAATGCGAAAAAGTTAGGAAATGTGTAACTATTTTCAGATTAAAATAAATCTATTAGTTTAAAAGGTACATACAAAATATTAACATAATTTAACAAAGTTGTTAATCAGCTTCTAAAAGCTATTTTCTGGTAAACACACAAGCCTTCTTACCAGCAGTTCACATGCTCGAGACTGTGCTTCTTTGAATAACTCGTAGTCATAATCTGAGGTCAGGTCACTGATCAGAGGCTGCCTGGTGCTGCTATATATCTCTTTATGTCGTCTGTGTTTCTCCCTCACCTCTTCTGTAATCTCTGGCTTTTTAGCTCGAGCTTTGGTAAGCTTCTCTCTCTTAGCTCTCTGACTTTCACTGAGGGCCTTACAAAAAGTTCCCCCCAAAAAATAAAAATGTATTATCATTCATTTAGTAACATAAATAAACAACGTGCAATATTAGCCTAATTTTTGTATCAATTTAAAACTTCTAATATGGTACTGAGAGCAAAGTGTGCATAATAAACATGTACAACATTGGTAACATTTAATGAGTGGTATCACGTTAACACGCCAACGCAGCCAAAAGCGGAAGCAAACTTTTCATGTCCATACACTCTAACATGCTCAAAAGTGCTCGCCAGATGCCCGCAGCTTCAATACAGCAAGCACAAATTTTATAAAGTTTTAAAACGTTGTCTATATGCTGTGGAAATTGTGGTTTTTGCCATTTTCGGTGATGGCTGCAGGATATGAAAAATGTGTTTAATGACTAAAATCTCAGTACTGAGGAAGAAAGTGATTCTGAATTGGACATCAATGTTACTGTAAATGAAAATGTTGACAGTTAAAAAAAATTCTGATATGGATACCAAAGTTGATGTCGTTACTAATTATAGCCTGAAGTGAAGAATTGACAAAAGTCGATATTGACAGTTTCACAGAATCTAGAGGTCCTGTCATGCAACATATGAAGAAAAGTAAGGCACCAGTACCAGATAACATAACAATACAGGAAATTAAAGTCACAGAGAGATTTTGGAATAAAGGTGATAACTAAATTATTAAATGATATATATGACTGTGGATACATCCTGAATGTTCGTAGCATTACAAAAGAAACCAAGCGCCATTAAATGCGAAGACCACCACACTATAAGCCTAATGAGTCACATGAAGAAGCTACTTCTATGCATCATCATGAGAAAAGTGGGGAATAACAAAAAACAGAAATTGGCAATGAGTAGGTTACTCTTTTGTGCCCCTGAAAAAGACGTTAAGTGGTGAGTTGCAGTAGCTTTCCTCACATCCAGAGCATGCTGATAAGGTGGACCAGAGTCCTCCAGGCGGTTGTGCTTTGCTTGGCTTCATCTGAGTGTCACTCACTACTACAGGGATCATGTTGATCCCTCACCTCGTTAGTCAGGCTGGCATGAAAACAGAACATTTCCAGGGAGGGCTACTAGGAAGCCGAGGTGAGGGTCTTGGACAGTGTGTCCAGATACTAGTATGACATACGAAGAGTCAAAACGGCTTATTAGAGCTAGATACATGACCAAATGGGAAACCGAACATACTGGCTACACCAAAAACGATGCCTATTACCAGTTGAACAGAAGAGAGCAGGTCGTGGTCTTCAGACTTCACACTGGCCACAATAGACTGAGGTACCACCTATTCAACAAATTGAAGATTGGTGGCACTGACGAATGCCCGTGTGGTACCGGGAAAATGATCGCTGAGCATTTGCTACAAAACTGCCCGACATACGAGGATCAGAGAGAGCAGATGTGGCCATCACCAGTGGCAACACTAGACAAGCTCTATGGCAGTGTCGACAGCCTCAGGATGACCGCTGCTTTTTTCGAAAACATAAAGGTTGATGTCTGACTGCGTACGATGAAGAAGAAGAAGAAGAAGGACAGTGTGTTTTGCCTAACATATCTGATCAGTATATTTTGCCTGACCAGACGTTAGTCTTCCTACCCTGGCAATAACCAATGCGGGTTTATGGAAGGCAAAGGCGCAAACAACGCCTTACATATAATGAGAACAATAGTTGAGAGATCCTTAGAGATGAAAACTATCTGTGCTTCATTGACTTCATCAAAGGTTTTGTTAGAGTGAAGCACGAGGATGTGATCCATATGCTGCAAAAACTACATGTTGATGGCAAGGACCTGAGAATTGTTCAAAATATAAACTTTAACTGCAGCTATATGAGTAGACAACCAAGTAGGAGACTTCAAGCAGATAAAAAAGAGGAGCGAGGTGGAGATGAGTGCTCTCCCCTGATCTGTTCTCGCTGTACGAATTTGTCTTGCGATCCACATAGACCATATCAGCCTGCGGACAGAACATAAACAATTTGTGCTTTGATGATGACACTCTGTTGATACCGTAGAACGATTCAGACTTACAAGAAATGGTCAACATAGTAGTTCTTCAATGCGGAAAAAAAGGCCTCAGTTTAAATCAAAAGAAATCAGTTGTAATGGTAGTAACTAAGAAACACAACTCACCCAAACGTTGTATCAATATGAACAAGACAGAATTACGACATGTACACCATTTAAATGCTTGGGTAACCACATAACATCTAATGGGAGATGCAAGTGAAATAAAGAACAGAAAAGCCAAGGCAAAATAGGTCTTCTAAAATATGAGGGTAATCTTGTGCAACAAAACCCTATCACTGGAATTAAGGAAGAGAATTCTTGGATGCTACATGGAACCAGTACTGACATACAGTGGCGAATCATGGACATTCAAAAAGCAAACACATAGATCATTGGAGGCAGCGGAAATGTGGTTTTGCAGAAGAATGTATGCCATGGACTGCAAAGAAGGCTAATGTGGTACTTTAAGAGACACAGACAGCTTATGGCAGTCATCCTTTTTAAGGTTTGGAACACACAGTAACAACAGGTAGAATCACAGAGAAGGGAGACAGAGGGAGGAAATATTGTACAGCTTGAAAGAATGTCAAGGGGGGCGAACAACAGTGGAACTAATAAACGACACACATGATAAGTGGCGGTAGAGATTCATGATCGTCAACGCAACCGACAGGGCACATGATGATGATGCCTGCTGAGGACTTACTACAGTGAGAAAGCTAAAGCTTTGTAACTACCTGAACAACTTGAAAAGTAATGATCATTCTCAATTAAATCCAAGGCAAAGAAGAGTACACTGTCGATCAAATAAAAAAGCTATCTGATAACAACATAATGGACAGACAAGAAGCAGCTAACTTTATCTGAACAAACTACATCTATTGGTATTGCAAATTAACAAACAAGAGATGGTGTTGAACAGCAAGCAGTACCAATCCCTGTACTTGATTATGGGACAGGAAGTAGATGCCACGCCAAGTCTTAGCATAGATAATTATGAACTGGCAGCTGTGCATCAATTCACATACCTGGGATCCCTAATCAATGACAAGCTCTCTCTAGACTCAGAAATAGTCACATTGAAAAAGCTGCTGTTACATTTTGTCACCTTACAACGCATATTTTGAAAAACCAGAAACTGACAATTAAAACCACAGCCATTGGTATACAATGCATGTGTTGTAAGCACACTTCTATATGGCAGAGTGACTTGGACACCTTATGCCAAACAAGGACACAAGCTTAATCCCTTCCACCTACAGCGCCTGCAATCCATTCTTGGAATTACATGGAGGAACAGAGTGACAAATGCAGAGGTGCACTCTCGCACTGATCTACCAAGTATGTACACTCTACTTAGGCAGAGAAGACTACAATGGCTTGGTCATGTTCATCGCATGGAAGATGGCTGTATTCCCAAAGATATCCTCTATGGACAGTTGGTAAATGGCATGAGAACAGTCGGCCAACCACAGTTGAGGTTCAAAGATGTGTGCAAGCGTGATATGAAGGTCCTAGACATGAATCTGACATCCTGGGAACACGAAGCTGCTGACCAATCCAGGTGCAGATGTGCCATGAATGACCAGCTCACACTTGGTGAAGCGAAGCTCTTGCAACACAGAGAAATGAAAAGACAACGCCGCAAGGAGAAAGACAACAAAAGCTAAGTATACATTTCAAATTTCCACCAGCACTGCATTTTTGTTAATGAGAGCACCTCATCCTGGTTCCAGTAGAAATGTGTCTGCCTTTATCATCTGCCTTTTCAGCTGTCATTACTTTAAGAGCATTTTATGAGAACCTAGAACAATATTAAATATTGGTGACTTTCCAAGTGTTTCTGGGAGATTCAAATCTGTTTCAAGGAAAAAAGAGACATACCCTGAAATACATAGAGAAAAATTACCCAAGCACTGACTGGACCCATGCATACACTGATGGTTCTGCAACAAACGCAACAGAAAATGGAGAGGGAGGGGTATTTCTGAGCCTAAAGAGCGGTAAAAAAATAACACTGTCAGTGGCAACTAGAAAATTCTCAAGAAATTTCAGAGCAGAGGCAGAGGCATTGAATGCTGCAGTAGAAGTAATGCTGACAGGCGAAAGAAATGAAAGTCAGATAGTCTTTTTTACAGATGCCCTGTCCGTGGTTACAGCACTAAAAAGCCAGAAAAATACAGAACTCAGTGACTTAAGAGCAGTATTCTGTTAACTATACCAGCAGTCCACATACAAAAGAGCCGTGGTACAGTGGGTTCCATCCCACTTAACATTTAAGGCAACAAGGAGGCAGACAGACTGGCAAAAGACAGGGGAAGGTTACCACAACCAGGTTCTAGTGTGACCTACAAAGAGTCCAAAAGGTTTATTAGGGCCAGATACATGGACAAATGGGAAACAGAGCATACTGGCTACACAAAAAATGATGCTTATTACCAGTTGAACAGAAAAGAGCAGGCGGTGGTCTTCAAGACTTTGCACAGGCCACAACAGACTGAGGTACCATCTATTCAATAAACTGAAGATAGGTGTTACGGACAAATGCACCTGTGGTACAGAGAAAATTACCCCTGAACATCTTCAGCAAAATTGTCCGACATACGAGGACCAGAGAAAGCACATGTGGCCATCACCAGTGCCAACACTAGACAAGCTCTATGGCAGTGTCAACAGCCTCAGGATGACCGCTGCTTTCTTCAAACAAATTCAAGTTGACGCCTGACAGCGTACGAAGAAAAAGAAATCTATTTCAGAAAACCAGACCAGACTGGTTCATTTCGAAAGGCAGAAAGAAAAACCTGTTTTCAGTATTCTAAAAAAGAACGTGAAAGCCAACATTTGACATTCTGTAGACTGTTTATGGATGCTCATTGTGTTCTGTCATTTGTGCAAGGGACAATGTCAATTGACACCTTTCATTCAGATGTGTAAAATTTGTAGAAAAGTCCTGTCAAACATGATATATGTGAGAAAAATAGGCAAAAAATTCAGTCTTTATTTTCTAAAAGACAAATTGTCTGAGTTTCCCATTATTTAAATGTCCATTATTTAGCTATATAGTCATGTTTTTCTGAAAGTTTATACATTTTTCTATTTAAGTCAACCTACCATTTGTATTTTAATATGTATGAATATATTTAATAATTGTTAACAAAAAATAAATGTTACATGTATGTTGAAAAGAGTTATCTGCCTTTGCTTAGGAAGTAAATGATCACTACCATTATTTTTTGTAAAATAATTCCTACAAATTTTGTTTCTTTTTATTATCAATGTGCGCAATGGTAACTTCTGAGATGACTCTGAAAGACACGAGATGAGCATAGGACTACTGCAACACTGAGAGAAAAATTACTGAATAGCATTGCACCTTCTGCCATTCCAACAAAAGTCTGTTGGGTATGAAGTAGACTTCTGTGTTTGAAAGAAAGCTCTAGAAACAAAACTTTATAATCACACTAAACATAAAATGAACTACTCGTTTCAGGGATCCAAAGAATAAGCCCAATAATACAATGTTTCATTAGTGACTGCATGGCATATTGTGCTTTTTCAACAAATAAAAAAATATGGTGATCTAAGGAACATCATTAAACAAAAACAAACAACAAGAAGCAAACATATAATAATATTACAACCATGGTCAAACAAAACTTTCATACTTGGTGTCTGAGTCCTCGTCTGTCTTTCAGCTCAGCTACAACTTTTTTTCGATCCTCAATGTGCTTCACTCTATTATCATAACGATTCTGCATCAAAGTAGAAAATCAACAAAGTGTTTTATGTAAGCAGTACTCGGACAAAGTGAACACAAAATAATAATATACTAATGGTTCATGAATCACAAAATGCGAAAACCAAATCAGAAGCAAGCCAATATACATCTGGATATCAGTGGGAAGGAATACCAACATAATGGACGACTTGATAGAATAAGTGAAACATGCAAAAAAAAAAAAAAACATACATGGAAAAATATTAACCAGACTACCCAGTAGAACAACACTAATTTTACCAATGACACTAATTAACATTGCTGATCAAAAAAATATTAAGGGTACAAATAAATTCATTTTAATACTTCAAATACTGACCTTACATTCCTCAGCTGTGGTATTATGAAACAGAGGACAAGAGGTTAAGGTTCTATGGGACTCATGCCGACCACTTAAATGCCCTGTAAATAAATTACATGTTATTAAGTGATCTGCATAGTACAAGATTCTCATGTTACCACTTTGTGCTTCCCCTTTATCCAAGTCTGATTGGCTTAGTGGGTAAAGCACTTGCTTTTCATGACAAAAGTAAACGTTTACTACCGCTACTGTTATGCTCCAGCTAACCAAGCCTGTACATGGGTATCTAACTTACAATTAGGGAAGTAAAGGCACCTCATTACAGCTGTGGTGCAGTATACTGAAGTCTTTAACATTTAATTCCCCGACCAGCAGTTAAGTCAACTGTGAAACTCTCTTCAACTTCTTGCAAGATGTACCAGATTATATATAATTATAATGTAAGCATACGTAGGTTTATTGGAAAGGATGAGCACAACACAAACTTTTAACAATACAAAGTAAGTAGCATGTCCTTCGCAGAATGTCGCTTCTTATAACTGCCACTTATTGGGCTATTATAAGTGTCTTGGCAAGTGTGTAGTATAGTAGGTTGCCATTACTTTCTGTACATGGGGGAGCAATCGCCTGAGGAAAAAACCCAGTGTCTGTAAAACTGAACATGGTGGGAATCGAACCCAGTGCATTGGGATTGTGAAAACAGAGCGAGTTTCATCCTAGGTAATGCAGCCTCCAACATTACAAAATGCGTGTAAAATATTTGGTACGGTTCTCATAAAAAATAATATGCATTCACTTCTACAAATACTTCCATAATGGAAAATGGCTCATAGAACCGGCTTCTTTGCACCAGGAAGCAGCAATATGTGTTCAGCTCCTTTCATTGCTGAAAGTGCTAATGACAGAGGACTGTGGCTACTGCAGTGACTCCAAAATGAATAAGGTACCAATTTACAGCTGGGTAGACCAGGAGAAGCGGTAAAACCATGAAAAAACGCACAACATGCCGGTTCTGTCAAACCAAGCATTACATGATTTGAACCTGAAGCAATGGGATTATAAGCCAAGCTCACAACCCTTAAGCCATACTCTCCCTCTAATACATCTCTAATCAAACAATAACTAGAAATAAGATGTAGATTTGCAAACCTTTAGAATCACACCCTGGTAAGGGACAATGTGCACTTGTTTCATCATAATTTGTTTTCGGAGTCGCTCTTCTTTCAGTGAAACCCATCAATGAGTTCCCTTCTTCAGAGTCTGCATCTCCATTGAAATCACCATTCGTCATTGATTGAATCTTTGGCTTGGTGACAGATTTCTTGCCACTGTGTTTTGCTTTCCCAACATGTGTAGACTTGGACTTTGCATCAAGTTTGCACACAGATTCCAACAGCTCATCAGAGTCAGATCCTGACTGAATGGACTCTCTGACAACTCTCCGTCGTTTGGTAGGAGGTGAATCTCTTTGCTCTGTACTAGCTGCTGAAAAGCATTCTTAAATCAGCAAACATATTACAAGCATAAAACTGAATCAATCACAGTACTAAAATGTAAACTAATGAAATTTTGTTTAACTAAAGTATCAGAAAACTTTCTAGCAACACAATAATTTGTAAATTTTGCAAGATCTGGTCATCTGGACAAACTTTATGCTTAGTTTGCGCCGTAAACCATTGTGATTTTACAAATGTTATCACTGTTTATTTTTTTAAAAAAAGGTAAAGTGGCCATAGCAGACAATGCCACTGAGGATAAAGTGTTAGTCAGGGTTCGGTCTCCAGTAGGAGCACGATTTTTCAATCACAAAATGACTTCTGTATTCAACTGAGCCTCAAAAATTGGGTACCAGAATAATCTGCAAAAGTAAAGGCATCCTGCATGATGTTGACATCATCCCTAGTCTGCCATTGGACATAATAAATATGGGCCTAACACCATATTTCCAATATGCCACACTGGCGTGTTAGTAGAATCTTTACTTTTATGCAAGCGCTCTAACTACTCTGCTGTTTATGTATGGAAGAAATAAAACAAGTTGTTGGGGAATTTTAAGTCAATTAAAAACATGACTGATTGCAGCTTTTGTAATCTGAGGTTGTGAACAATGCTCCCTCAGTTTGTGTGCAACTTTTTTAACCAATTTATTTAATACCTCATAAAAATCAAAGTATTATTAAATTTGTTATTGAAGCTATCAATAACAATAAATAATGAATTCCACATTACTCCTTAACCAAATAGACCTCTACTTCTGCAGGAGCAGCTGCCCCTGTGCAGGTCCCAGCTCTGGTATGAGCTGGACGTAGCCGGGTTTCCTGCTTAGCGGATTAGGCTTGAGCAGCTTAATACTCCGCTGCATTGGAACAAGCGCTTACGGTGGGTGTTTTGTTTTGTTTTTTTGCGTTCGCCTTATTTCTCTAATCCCCAAAGCGGTGTGCGTTGCACTGTGGTTTTTATTTTGCGCCTGTCGGCCCAGTGCATCTGACTTCAGCATGCATTTTATATAAGGGTCTGCTTCCTCCTGCATTTTCTAAGGGTTTGCTTCCCCGGGGTAACGGTCGGTGCTGTGATGGGGATCGAACCCGGCACCTTCCTGTTGTGAGCCGTGCCACTTAACCGCTAGGCCACGACGTCCCCTTGGTGGGTGGTTAACCAACGTGCGAGTCCATCTTAATAGACTCAAATACTAGAGCAAAGTAGTCCCACAGCCTGTTAGGTTCCATCTATGCTGCTCTAAACAAACCACCTAACCATGGCCAGTGTTATGCCATGTCACACAGTTAGTCGCCTCTTACAACATGCTCTCTGTGAGGCAGTGGTGCTATTCTTGTCCTTGTCATACACAAAGACCCCAGCAGACCATTTGGTTTAATGGGTATGGTTTACTAAATTATTAATTAACTTAATTAAGTAAGGTTTCAGTCTGGAATACATAAGCTCGAACCCCAATGAGGTCTAATTTGTTTTCTATAAGGAATGAAATAAAAACCTAGCATGCAAACTACATAGCAGATACAGGTGTTTATTCCTTAACCAAGTAAGTCCCCACCTGACAAATCTGAGCAATTGGAAAATAGCTTGATTGTATTTTCAGACGCCATTTGTCAGCTTTTATGAACTATCCAAATATAATAGGCAGTGGAATGAACTGAAAGCAGTGAGCGACTCATAGCCTGCTGTTTGTGCCAGGGCAACGAACCATAGCTAGCCAGGACGCTATTCTGCCTCCAAGTGGCGCCCCTAGAAATGGGCTGCAGCAGTACAGTCTAAGAGAATACAGATTAAAGGGGGAAGGCAAACACAGACCCAAACAATTTTGTGTTGAAATCTGATGTGTCTGACCAAAAGGCACAGAGAACACTGACACAGCGCAACAAAACTTCTTTTTCAGGATGAGCGCAGAAGAAGAATAAGCCGTGCATATAACTGTTTGTCCTGACACAACATAAAGTTTAACCTGTATAAAATTATTTAAATGATTAATTTCATAGCGGTTCCTGGTCTAAAACCCTTCCCACACAATTAATGCTAAATGCCTGAAATGAAGAACTATTGTGATTGAAATGCGCTTACTTCAAATTCTTGATTGTGTTTCTATTCACATTTTCATTAATATATAATGTGTATTATACGTGTTGATTTTTAAAATCTATTTTAATGTTTTCTGATCAGAAAATATTGTATATTTTTCAATACATTTTTATAGTTACTCTTTTCCAAATACAAAATCGTGCAAGTTTTGTGAAGTAGGAAAGGAATCTATGTAAAGTAAACTATTCTTTAGCTCATCTTTAAATTTACTAAAACATAATTCAGAATGATAAATGAAGTTATGATAATCTGGATTTGACAAGCAGCTACATATCAACTTATTTCTCACAGCACTGTGATAACTAACACCTAACAATTGTTTTTGCTGCTAAACGCTCCTACAGCTAAATTCCTCTGAACACAACATTACTCAGAGGAGGGAATTAAATATATATATATATTTTATTTTCAACACATATTCTATAAAATATTGTATTAAAGGTAAAGGTGAGGGTCACTCCCATGGCAACAATTGCTGTCGGGGATAAAGATAACACTTCATGGACTAAGCTATAGATGGCACCTTACTGGCTGCAGGTCTACTTAGTTCTAGTGTTTGAGTCTATTAAGATGGATTTACACAGTGGTAAAAAAAAAAAAAATACCCTCCAAGAAACTGGTTGTATATAGACTCTGTGGAGTCTTCAAAATCAGTATAAAAACATTAAGTTGAGAGGCAGGGTTATTACTGAAAGGAGCGGTACATACTTGACAACAGTTAAGCCGCAGCCAAAGGGAGGTGGGATGGCCAGGTCCCTTCCTTGCTGTTTATACCTTCCCCAACTCCTGCATCAGGTACCCATTTACAGCTGGGTCGACTGGAGGAGCAGTCGTACCAAGAACGAACCACGTCCGTGATTTCGAACACTGACGCAGTGTAATCCCAGTTTAACAAGCCAGCTCACTGTCGACTATAGTCTTGTCTTTTAATTCATAAAGAAGGTCCGAAGCAATTTTCTACTAAACTGCATGTCAGATCCAAATGATTTTTCACTTGCAAACTTAGAATATCCATGACGTTATGGAAATATTTTTTTCTACAAGAAATGTTATATATTTTGAAAAATATATTCAATAGTCTATATTAAAAGCAACCTCAGTGAATTGGACATAATTTTAACATGTTTAAGGTACACAGACGTGCTGATTTAAAAATAGATGTTTTGACCTTCAAATATGCTCATTAAACACAAATTCATGATTATTCTGTGCACCAATTAGACACTTTGTGGAAACAACAAACGTCATTCATGCGAAACTGTCTAATAGTTATAAGCATATACGCCAGTGTTTGGATAAAGGTAGGGCCGTGAAAGGCTGTGAAATCTGGCCGACAGGGTGTATCTGGAGTCTCAGTGTGGTTTTCGCGCAGATAGGTCAACCGTTGATATATTCTTTTCCCTGAGACAATTGCAAGAAAAATACAGAGAACAATACAGACCACTATTTCTTTCCTTCATCGACCTCGCTAAGGCATTCAACCTGGTAAACAGAGAGGGTCTTTTTAAAGTACTGTCTATAGTTGGTTGCCCACCTAAACTACTGAGCATGGTTAGGTCTTTCATGTGGGCATGAAAGGTACAGTGCTGCATTACAGTCTGGAATCTGAGGCCTTTGACATTAACAGCGAAGTTAAACAAGGTTGTGGCCTGGCTCTAACTCTTTTTTGCATTTTCTTTGCCATCGTGCTTAAACACACTTTTGGAACTGCCATAGAGGAGGTATTTCTGCATACTAGGTCAGATGGGAGAATAGTCAATCTAACCAGACTGTGAGCAAAAAGTATGAGAAGGGAGACTGTCATTCAGGATACACTCTTCGCAGACGATGTTGCCCTAGTCACCCACACAGAAGCCGAATTACAAATCCTCATTAAAAGGTTGGCAAAATCTTATGATCTGTTTGGACTCGTCATCAGCGTACAAAAAACAAAAGCAATGGCTTAGGGTGCAGATCCTTCAGACATTATCCTAAACTATAAAAATATGGAAGTAGTAAATCACTTTAACTACCTCGGATCTATCATCACCTTTCACTGGACGCTGAGCTGCGGAAGCGATTACGAATGGCCTCATCAGCCCTTGCCAGACTCTCACAGAGAATGTGGAATAACATCATGCTGATCATCTTCACATAGGCTGCTGTGTACAGATCCTGTGTTATTAGTATCCTGCTCTATAGCAGCGAAATATGGACTCTATATATCTCTCATGAAAAAAGGATAAATGCATTTCATATGCGCTGCTTGAGACGCATACTTGGAATTTCATGGAGTGACAGAGTGACTAACAGTGACGTGTTGGGTCGTGCAAAGATTGTCCGTTTAGTTACGATCCTCCACCAGTGCCGCTTGTGGTGGCTTGGTTATGTATGCAGAATGGAGGATGAACGAATATCAAAAGATATCCTATATGGACAGCTGACCACGGCGAACGTAAAATAGGTAGCACATTTATAACAATGTAGGTTACCGTAACAGTTCTTCCGCAGGGAGTCTAAGATGGGTCATTTATATTGCGATATTAACGACCCAGAGAAACGAACACAATTGGCGTTTGGTCTGGATAGATCATCCTTTTACCGTTGAATTGGACATGACTCAGAACGCACTCATATCAAACAATGAAAAGGAAATTTGACAATTTCAACAGAAATGTCATAAAACGGGAGATATTGAAACTGTTGACGAAAAATCAACGTGTTACTCTCTGGAAACTAAAATTAACATTAGAGCTTGTGTGGGCTAAAGTCAAAGGACAAGTTGCCGAACAGAACAGGACATTTAAAATGTGTGATGTTGAAGTGCTGACACGTGAGTATCTTTCAAAAATAGACCTTCAGTTCTGGAAGAAGTGTGCTGAATATGTGCTCCGGGAAGAAAAACAGTACTGGCAACGAGATGTATTAGAATTTGTCCAGCCAGTAACAATTATCAACCTCTTTGAATCTACAGAATCGGATGATTAATATCATCTTTTGTGGACATACTGATTAGCAGATTTGGATGATTTAGCGTATGTTTATCAAAACAATTAGGTGTACATACAATAGCAACAAATGCGTTGCAAATATTCAAATACGCTACACAACATTAAATTAGTTGCGCAGTTGGTACAACCTTAGGGGTCTAAGGGTGACACTAACTGTTGCAAATTGGTGCCATTTTTACGATTGTACATAAAGGGCAACACAATCAATTGATCTATCAAGACATTAAGGAGATAAGCATAAGAACAAAATGCTGAGAAATTCAGCTGCATACTGTAAAATCTTAAATTTAATGTATTTTCTTCGCAATGGTGCTAAAAGATCAAAAGAATTCGCCGATGTGCAAATGTCATAACATCTATGGACTAAAAAATAATATCAATGTTTTAGCGTCATGGATATTCTAAGGCTGCATGCGAAAAATCATTTGGATCTGACATACAGTTTAGTATAAAATTGCTTCGGACCTTGTTCATGAATAAAAAGGTCTATGGGCTACACGCTCCAGAAAATCTTGCAACAAAATATTGTATTATCTATTCCTTAAAGGTTTTAAAATATATTACATTAAAAAATATGACTCCACCATGCATAATCAATTCTTAGGTCCTTTATATGTGTTCACCATAGTGTTTACGTGCAAATGTTGAATAAATATACTTAGAATGCTGCCATATCATCATTCCCCCTAGCATGACAGAAGTATCATCATGATGTAAACATAACAGCTTAATCTTAAATCAACAGTCTTAGTTGACCTGTACTTCTACAGGTGAAGATGTCCCGGTGCAGATCCCAGCTCTGGCATGAGCTGGAAGGAGGATTTTCTGCTTAACGTGTTAGGCTCGAGCAGCTTATTACTCCGCCGTGAGTTCATCTTAATAGACTCAAACACTAGAACAAAGTAGACCCGCAGCCTGTTAGGTGCCATCTATGTTGCTCTTTACAAACCACCTAACCATGGCTGGTGTTATGTCATGTCACAGTCGCCTCTTACAAAATGCTCTCTATGGGACAGTGGTGCTATTATTGTCCTTGTCATACACAAAGACCCCGGGAGACCACTCAGGATAAAATCAACATTATTTTGATAAAATTGTGTCATTGTAGCAATAATAAACATGCAGTTATTTTTCAAGGTCTTATACAGACAGCATAGTAAGATAGTTTATTGTAACCAACCCCTTTAGCACATTTTTAAAACTGCAGCAGACAGAAATGAGTAATTAATTTTTATCACGTTATCCATCTAAACTTTTACCATTCCAAGCATGAAATTTTGATTTGCACATCCAACTTTTGTGTTTTTTATGGGACTACAGATGCAATGAATGAGATGACAGCAATCAGCAACTTATAGTTGTCTGCTTGAGTCGAAGTCAGTGAATCAAAGCTGAAAAAGACCCTATTCAGTCTACAAGTGGCAGCCCTGAAAATAGGCTGCCTTCATGTAGTCTGACTGAGAGAATAGAGATCAAAGAAAGAAGGCAAACTGCCCCAAAAAAATGAGCCATGCTGAAATCAGATGTGTTAGACTAAAAGGCGCAGATATCGCAGCCTCACTGCTAACTACGACAACTTAACAAAAATGTCCTTTTTAGGACAAACGAAGAAGAAGCGTTTTCTATATTCTAAAATTTCACTTAAAAAAGCCATAATAAGAACTGGCTTTCATGTGCATGCAGACACTACAGGCCACAAAACAAGTTTCATGAATATACTTATAATTGTCTTGAGAAGTATGTTATGGTATTGAATGCAAACTCAGGATGAAGATGCTGAGCAGCGCATGAGCTGCACAGTGGTCAGCGACTCATAGCTGACTGCCAGTGAACCAAAGCTTCCAAGACCCTTCTACACCTCCATGCGGTGATCCTGGATAATAGGCTGCAGCAGGGCAGACTGGCTAAGGAGAAGGGATCGAAGAGGGAATCCTAACCCAGTACTTAAAAAATGCTTGCTGAAGTAAAATGTGTTGGACCGAAAGGTGCAAATATCGCTGTCAAGCTGTAAACTACGACATAGCGCATTCCATTCTCTGGACTACATTCTGCTACTTAAGCCCTTTCAGTGTTTGGTAGTGGGAGATTGAGAATGAACGAAGCCAAGCCGTATGCAAACTCCTAGTGGCAAATCATGCTAACTAACACCTCAGCAAAGGTATCTTTTATCTATTATTTTTCTTAATTTAAACATTGAAGTGACATGCAATAGGCAGATTAAATTATTCACCTAATTTTTTGCACCAACATATATATTGCAGAATTGTTTTATTTTTTAAGAATGTGATTGCACAGCTAAGAGGGGAACACAGCCAACAGATGCTAAATCTGTTTTCATGATCTAAACAGCAATCTATTTTTCGTGATTACCTGCAGATCTACGAGTCAAACGAGCAGGATGTTCTTCCTCACTATCGTTGGCTATTGAACTGTCACTTTCCTCTGATCCAGAGTCTCCACGAAGCCTCTGAAACAGAAATGAAGGTTAATTTAATTTTAGATTAAACCTAATCAATTATTTCACTATTAAGTAGAAATGCATTAAAACACACAAGCGCAGTAAATAGCAACACATGAGAGTCGCAGAATAAAACTATAAGAAGAATAGTCTATGTTAAATGTATTTATAAAACTACTAGTACTACTACTTGAAGTAGTTGAGTATTTCTTTTGCGTGAGGGTTTGAAATTAATGTATAGTGTACACTTTTTAGGACTGACGATAAATCTAAAACCAAAAAGGCACATCAAAAGAGTAAATGTCTTGACTTAGTTACTAGCCTTCGGCTTCTTATTCTACCCTAAACATAGTGTAGAGTAGAGGTCTTTTCTGTTTTATTTGGATAGTTTCTGCAGAGAGAATAATGAAATAGCTGGTACTGGTACGTTCCATATTCTATGACCAACCCTCCTTAACGTAACTTTAAACTATTACTACAACAATTCAATAGCAAAATACTGAATTAGTACTAGACTCTATTTACTGTGTCTATTTCTATTTCTAGTATTACTTTTTTAGTCAAAGACAATGTCAATATTCTGCATTCAATATTGAATATTCAGTTATTATTATTCTGTATTCTCCTACGGAGCCCCTCTACACACGGCGACAACGATAAATTTCCTATCTAAAACGTTGTGACGTGAATAACACGCCCGGTATACATTCATCGTGTAATCCAGGTACGCCTTCTTCCCGAATATTTGTACTTGTTGTACGAATGTCGGAACGTACCGTACGTACGGCGTACGGGCGGACTGAGTAACAACAGACTGCCATTTTGTAATTTGACTATTCACTATACCTTTCTACGACGCATTTTGTGCTGAGGCATGGTGTCTAAACTGATAATATGATTCAAATCCCTCCAAATTTAATGTGTGGTCACTCCAGAAACATAAAAACATAGGAAAATATGTTTTTCTATTGCCAATATGCTATAGCTATAGCAGGCGCTAAATTTAATGAACTTCCGGCTTGTACGTTCGGTTATCCCCCTTCTGTATAAAAATTGGCTCGCTCAATCAATGGTTGATTCGTCTTGATTTAACCTAAATGATTATGTCTCCTTCTTCTTCTTCGTTCGTTCTCAATCAACAGCTACCAAGCCCTGAAAAATGGCTTTGCAAGTAGCAGGAAGCTGATCGGAGAACGGCATGCATTGTTTTGTAGTTAACGACTTGGCTGAGATATTTGCACCTTTCGGTCCGACACATCCGACTTCAGCGGGCATTTTTTTAGTACCGGGTTAGCCTTCTCTCTTCGATCCCTTCTCCTTAGCGAGTCTGCTCTGTTGCAGCCTGTTTTCCAGGATCCCCGTGTGGAGGTGTAGAAGGGTCTTGGCAGCTCTCGTTCGCTGGTCCTGACGTTAGCAGTCAGCTATGGGTCGGTGACAGCTGCAGCTCATGCGCTACTCAGCATCTTGATCCCAAATGACTATGTCTGAAGTTGAAAGTATAAACTTTATTGATAATAGCCATTCTGACTGGTACAAGGTCAAGGTAGTCAATCTTCACAGACGCATTATCTGTACTGCAAGTATTCAAGAATGGCGAACTCCCTCCCGGACTTGAAGGATAAATTTAAAACAAGGCAAAGTAGCTGCCAGAAAAGGTTTCTTGATAAACTAGGGCTCGGTCAAGAAACCTCTTCATAACCTGACGCTGAAAGGCACAAGTAGGACAGAAAAATCGAAAAGAATAAGCTGTCAGAAACTGAAAATCAAACCATTATTCAGTGTACAATTTTACTGTGATGTACAAGAGTAAGAGAAGGTAGATATGACATTACAGGCCAATTTCTGTGTTGGAATTCCCAAGGCATGTGAAGTTGAGGCAGACCAAAACAATCGCGGAGAAAAGGGTATATGACAAACATAAAGGAAAGATGTATATATGAACATGGATGGCTTAGGATAAGAACTTGGCATCAGCCATGTATTTGTTGAACTTGAAGAGATAGTCAACTCCGTAGGAAGCTGACAGGTTTTAGTTGTTTGATTGACATATATAACCTAAAATACAGTATATATGCCTTGATAGCTTTAGTAAATCTTTATACTACTTGCCTATGTATGCACTGTTAAGTTGTTTTTTAAATTTTAATATGAACTTTCTCTGCTTACAAATAAAAAAGTTTGCCGCATAACAGTAAATAGCACTAACACCACTAACAGTGTTTGGTTTTAGCTGTAGGGAAGAACATCAAATCGAGTAAATCACCTGTCTCTTAAGCATTGTAGTGTTATCTTTGTTATTTTTCTTTTGAAAAATACACCACCGTGAAGTACATCATGGTTCCTAAATGCAGCAAAACCAGTTCTAGTGATAGCAGCAGCAAGATGCAAAGGAGAAGTAATGATTTGGAAGTCAAACAAATGGTATTAAACAGCACAAAGGTGGAAAATTAGTCAATGCTTTAGTATATGGTATTGTATTTATACAGTGTCCAAATCATATAGTGTCTTATTTCACAGAATGTATTGTCAACTCTAAGCGACACATACTTGAATTAACTCTCTGAGGTCAACTATCATAACTGGTTTGATTTCATTTTTTGCAAAATTGTTGCTGCTGAGAAATAAAAGCCGCTTGTGCTTGCGGTTGTCATACAGTTACCACGTTACTGTTTTTACTTTACCTCTACAAGAAAGGAAAAAACGTGTGACAAAGAAAGATGACAATGTTGATTCTTCAAAATGCAATTCGAAGAAAACGATCAGACCTGCTGACTAGAGTAATACTCACAATCTCACGCCATATACAACTTGATTAACCTATGAGATGATTAACTAACTAGGGTGGCAACTTCTGGAACATCCACATTACACCCCCGACTTGGCACATGGCAATTTCCACCCTGTCTGGTGCAGTAAAATCCCACCTTGGTGAGAAACGTTTTGAGAGTGTCGAAGAGGTTGAACTTGAAGCATAAATGTGACTGAGACAGCAGACCAAAGACTTCTATGCTGCAGGTTTTGGTGCACTGATAAATTGGTGAAATTAGTTTATCAATGTTGAAGGAAAATATGTTAAGAAATAAGGGGCAAAGTAAGTACAATAATAAATGGTTTATCTATGGTTATTAATTATACTAATACATTTTGTATGCCCTAGTGGAACCAAACTGGTATTCCATGAGAAATAAAATCATTTTCTTTACCACACATTGAACGGAACTGCTAGAGAACCAAGTTTTCATCTGCTCTTTGTATTGGATGAAGAAATAACAAATTTTAAAAAGCCAGTAATCATTATTTCCACCAAATCTAACACAGTCCTAATTTTTAAGAAGAAGCCAAAACTAGTGACAGTCAATTAATATAATCACATTAATAATAGATGTAACTACGCAAACCAAATGATTGGATATTATGGTATTCATAAGCGCTGAAGTAAAAAATAGTGGAAAAACAATATTCCATTGGATAATGCAAATTACCTGCAGAAATGCTTTTATCCTCTAAAGAATCACAGATAATAGAAAAATGACACTAAAACATTTCAAACTTTTTCTGATTGGCTTTTTGCTGCATTGGGCTACTGATCTTATGCCTGAGCCACAGATGAGAATCAAAGTAAGACCTGGAAGATCAAAAACAGCCAATCAATTCAGAGATTTGAAGGGACTAAACATATGATGTCATGCACAGAAAAGGATACTGGGTGTATAGTCTGCAACAATTCAAAGAACTCAAAAACAACAAATTTTATATGTGAGGGAAATATGCTGATCATCCTCACTACTTCCACGCAAAACAATGCATCAAAATATGGCACACACAAGCCTCTATCAACTATAATGTAAATATATTTATTTTGATGAAATTTGTAAATATATTCTGCAAGTATAACAATGTAATTCTGTGCTTCATTGTAAAGTTTCATACAATCTACACACTATTTTGTTGTTTTCCAATTTCAATAATTTGTATATGATTCAATGAATGGCCTATAAAACATAAACACATCATCACAAGAAGCTGAAACTTGAATATATTTTTCATATATCGATTAGTGTTATTCGGAAATACACTGGATCAATTCATCATCATGTAGCATGTCCTTTGTAGAACGTCGCTCCCATCACAGTCTGTCTGAAAGAAATTCGTTCCCTTGCCAAAACACCAGCCTCCGCCACAGTCATACTCAGGCATTCCTGAATATCTTGGTGGCATCATCTTCTTGGTCTACCCCTTCCTCTTTTGCCTGGCACCATACCTTCCATCACCGTTCTCTCGAGACCGTTGTGTCTCTTGATGTGAGCAAAGTATTTGCATTTTCTGGTCATAATGGAATTGATAAACCAGTTCTCCTCTATGCTCAACTCTTGCTGAATGTCTACATTTGTTTTTTTCTCTGTCCGGGGTATTCTGGGGATCTTTCTGTATCATTTTGACTCGAAGGATTCGATTCTTTGTCTAGAAGTTTTGGTAATCATCCGATTCACAGCCATAAGCTGCCACAGGAAAAACACAGGCTCTCAAGACTTTTACTTTTATCATTTTGTTGGTGCTCTGCCATAATTTCTTCAGGTTGTTCAGTCTCTGCATTGTCATGGCTAGTCTTCTTCTGATTTCTTTTGAGCAGTTGCCATTTTTGTCTATGTGCACACAATCCATTCTTGAATGCATTAATTGACTTTTTCTCCACTACTTCCTGTGACAATACATTCCAAGCATTCCCCATGCATCAAGAGAGAGCAATACTGGCCTTTCAAGACAGATATGAGACAATTTATTTGAGGATAAGTGAAGAAAAAGGAGAAATACAAAGAAGACTGTGTCCATTTTTTAGTTATGAATATACGAGACGTGTTAAAATAAAACCGGATTAAACTGCAACAAGGGAACATATGTACAATGGGCGTGATGATGTCACTTCTGGTGTAAACAGCACATACCAACTGTAAAGTTTGCAAAATGTCATTATCCTCCAACTCATAGTTTCCTCGGCAGACCATTGAAAACATGTGGTTATGAAACGGAATCCGCCCAGAGTTGATTAGAGAACAGTGATTCGATTTCTAACAGCTGAAGGATGTCGACTAGTTGACATTCATTGCAGAATGCAGGCAGTGTATGGTGACAAAAGTGTGGCGAAGACAACAGTGAAGAACTGGACAACGATGTTTCACATCACATGTATTTCACATAATTCTTTCTTTGTTCAGTTTTATTTTATTGCTGTTTATATAACATTTTATTTCAAAACATTTTCATAATTTTAGTTTATATAGAAAGCGTTATTAGCTTAAAGCTAATCGATCCCCATTGCAAGTGAAGATGACTGCAGCATCAGAGTATTGCTGCAAAGTGTGTTCTCTGATGGCTGTAAAGACCTGGAACGACACACTCTGCCACATTCAGAGCACACATGCGGGAAGCGGTTGTGGAATTATGAGTATTGTTTTTTGGGGCAGCACGCTTTCGCAGAGTCTCCATGATGGCTGTACACTCTGAGATCTGGGACACTTTTAAGGAGTCAATAGCATTTCTTCTGCCCTCTTGGTGAGCATCTGCCTGTTTTGAGCTCACCGTATAACAGCTGCTTCGGATGCGCTTATCTGGCATATGAACATGTCCTGTCTATCGTAGCTAAGCCAATTTTTTAAAATGTATGGATGCTCAACATGTTAGTATTGCTAAAAACTTCAGAGTTAAACACATTGTCTGCCACCTGATCCTGAGCACCCTATGCAGACAGCTCAAGTGAAAACGATTGAATTGTCTGGCATATCTGCTATACAATGTCTATGACTCACAGGCATGCAGCAGCATGGATAATACCACAGCATGATACACTTTTATGTTGGTGGCGACACTGATGCTTTCTAGAACAGCTGACCCTGCGTCCTGTATCTGATATGCATGCCAGCAGCAGCGCCATTGACAGCATCAGTGAGCATTGCTGCAAAGACAATGCTAAAGATTGTCTGTGCCAGCACACAACCCTATTTGACACTAGTGGTGATTGGAAAGGCTACAGACAATTCTCCCTTGTGCAGTACACGAGCCATCATGAAATTGACAGACAACCATAATGAATTTGCAGTGGCAGCCAAACTTTGCAATGATTTGCCAGAGTCTATCCCTACAGATGGTGTCAAAGACTTTGGTGGAACGGCATGGGATAGTGGTGAAGTGGAATGGCTCATGGCTCATCAAAAAGGTGCTGGGTTTGCTCCTCAATCACAGCACCGGCTGTTAATAGGGAAGCAAACCCCTAGAAAATGCAGAAGGAAGCAGACCCTTACATAAATGCATGCCAAAGTCGGATGCACTGGGCAGACAGGCACAAAATAAAAACAGCGCAATGCACACCGCCTTGGGAAATAGCAAATAAAGCAAATGAAAAACAAAGACTGGTCAGATCAACAAAAACTGTGTACAGGTCACGATTCTGGTCTTGACATTTTTCCTGCAGTTGACATGCTGCATATATTATGTCAAATGTCCCATGACTCGCACGAAAACCACACTGACTCTCGGGGAGTAAACCCTGCTCAAGGTGATGATTTAGGTGGTCGAGTAGGACTCGGGCCAGAATTTTGTCTGCGATTTAAGGCAGAGAGATATCCCTGTGATTGTCGCAGAATTGATGATTGCCCTTTTGCTTGTACAGGTGTGCAATTGTTGCATCCTTCATCTCCTGTGAAACTGTTTCAGCTTCCTAAATATAACAAAAGAGTGTAGTCAGTTCCTGATGAAGCACATGGCTACCTGCTTGGAAAATCTCTGCAGGAATGGAATCAGAACCGAGAGCCTTGCCTTTGGACATTGAGCTGATAGCCTTCCTGGCTCTGCTTAGGTGGGCTGAAGATCAAGCTTCTGGTTAATAGTAGCTTGTGGCATGTGAGCTATGGCTTGTGCGCTGTTATTGCTCGTACAGTTGAGAATGGTGTCAAAATGAACCGCCCAACGTTATAAACTCTGAACTTTATCAATCAATAGCACTGCGCCGTCAGTACTAAGAACAGGAAATGATAAATGCAAAGTAGGGCCATAGACAGCCTCCAGTGTACAATAAAATTGCCTCGACTTATTGGCATCATCATACCTTTGAATCTCCACCACCTTGTCGTGAAGCCAGGCATCCTAACAAGAATGCCACACATAACTTGTTCACTCCAGTACGAATAAAGGCATGCTACTACAGTTGTCCTCCATACATGAAACTGTCAAAGCATTTATGTGCTTTTATGGTGTGGTGATTTCTGCAGCATTTTGTTTTACATCACATGATTGCAAGCCCCATGCACAACCCACTTTAGTCACATTTTACAACATGCATATTAGGGTGCATTCATTCTATTTATTTCCTCCCCGGTAAGAGGTTCCATGAATCCACATGAAAGACATCACATGTTTGTAACAATGATTAGATATCCAGAGGCCTTGTGAAATAGAACATAGATATGATTACATACATGTAAATGTGACACTGTGTTGTTGTTGCTAATGCCACTTGCACTTGAGTTAAATACTCTTGTTGACTTTCTTTGGTGGTGGGTTACAGTGACTCTCCTCACATCTCGAGGTGTGCTTAAGAAAGTAGACTGGTGGCTCCTCAGTAAGCTCACCACTATGGGGATTACAGTGCCAATCTCCACCTCAACAGTCAGATTGCCATGAAACAGCCAGTTCCCAGGAAAAAACATTTGGAAGTGAGGTATTGTTTTGATCAGCATGTTTCACCTGACCCTGATTCACCTAGTCTGATCAGCATGTTTCACCTGACCCTGATTCACCTAGTCGGATCAGCATGTTTCACCTGACCCTGATTCACCTAGTCTGATCAGCATGTTTCATCTGACCCTGATTCTTCTTCTTCTTCTTCTTCTGCGTACGCAGTCAGACAGTAACCATTATTTTTTCGGAAAAAGCGGCGGTCATCCTGAGGCTGTCGCCACTGCCAAAGAGATTGTCTTGCAGTTCCACTGGTAATGGCCACATCTGCTCTCTCTGATCCTCGTATGTCGGGCAGTTCTGCAGCAGATGTTCAGCGGTAATTTTACCAGTACCGCACGGGCATTCGTCGGTACACCCTATCTTCAATTTGTTGAATAGGTGGTACCTCAGTCTATTGTGGCCAGTGCGAAGTCTGAAGACAACGACCTGCTCTTTTCGGTTCAACTGGTAATATTCATCGTTTTTGGTGTAACCAGTATGTTCGGTTTCCCATTTGGTCATGTATCTGGCTCTGATAAGCCGTTTTGACTCTTCGTACGTCATACTAGTATCTGTTTGTGGTAGTCTTGCACCTTCTTTTGCCAGTCTGTCTGCCTCCTCGTTGCCTTGGATGTTGCAGTGTGATGGGACCCACTGTACCACTACCCTTTTTGGTGCGGACTGCTGGCACAGTTTGCAGAGTGCTGCTCTTAAGTCATTAAGCTCAGTGTTTTTCTGGCTTTTTAGCGCTGTGACTACGGCGAGAGCATCTGTCAGCAGGACTATATGGCTCTCATTTTCACTGTGTGTCACCATTTCTTCCACTGCCGCCCTCAGTGCGTCTGCCTCCGCTCTGAAATTGCTTGTGTACTTACCAGTAGCGAATGACAGTGTTATTTTTCTGCCATTTGGTAGGTTCAGGAATGCTCCTGCCCCTCCGTTCTGTGTTGTGTTTGTTACAGAGCCGTCGGTGTATGCATGGGTCCAGTCCATGCTTGGGTAGCTTTTTGTTATGAAGCTTAGGGTAGTATCTCTCCTTTCTTTTTCAGTCTGGCAGTTTTTGTTTGCAATACCTGGTATATTTTCTACCACCTCTGGAAATATATCCTGCCTCCAGGTAGGTTTTCATACAGTAGTGATGGGTTTTGGTGTTGTTAGTGCGTTTATGGGATCTTCGTGCATCTTTGCTTTGGCTATTTCTGCAAAGTTTCTCCGCTTTAGTTTCCCATTTCCCAAATTGTTTAGTCTCTGGTGCATTGGATAGTCAGTCAGTCTTCGGAGTTTCTCTGACTGCAGCTGGGCTCTGCAGTCTCTTCTATCGGTCATGGATTGCAGTTTTGTAATCTTTTCAAGTTCTACAATTGGCGTTGACTTCATGCCACCTGTTATAATTCTCATGGCTTGGTTTTGAAGTTTGTTAACTTTATCGAAGTTAGCCTTCGCTGCTGTTGTCCATGCCGCAATGCCATACTCGAGAACTGGTCTCACTCCACCAGTGTACAGTTTCTTTAGTATGCCTTCGTCTGCTCCCCAGCTAGTGCCAGCAAGTTTCCTCATGATTGCCATTCTTTCTCTGGCTTTCATTCGGTTTCTCTCAATCTGACTTTTCCATGTCATGCGCCGATCAAATGTGACTCCCAGATAGGTTGGGTTGTCGTTTGGCTGCAGGAATTTGCCATTTAGACTTAATTTGGTACTTTGGGGTTTTAATGAAAGCGAGAATATTGTGCATGTGGTTTTCTCCTCGTTTATTTTGACCAGCCATGAGTTCGCCCACTCTTCCAGCGATGTTAGGGCCGTCACCTTTTTGCTCATCTGCCCTTGTACTTGGACTCTGGCCGTTCTTTGTTTGAGGTAGTGGTTGATCCACTTGTACATCTTCCCACAAACATCACTTCTTCTTAGCTTGACTCTAAGTCCATCTTTCCAGAATGCCTTTTCCAGATCCAGCCAAACAGCTACTGTGTGTTTCTGTGCCTGGTAGGCATCTTCTATCTCCTGGGCTATGAGGATGACCTGGTCCTCAGTGGATCTGTGCTGTCTAAAGCCGGCTTGCTGTGGAATTAGTATTCGTTTTTCTTCCAGATGCCACATCAGTCTGGTGTTTATCATCCGTTCCATCAGCTTGCCGACACAGCTCAGTAGGCTTATGGGCCTGTATCCATTTGGATCTGTTTTGTCCTTTCCTGTTTTTGGTACTGGTACCAGTATTGCGTCTTTCCATGCCTGTGGTACAATTCCCCTTTTCCAGCTTTGGTTCAGGACCGATAGCAGTTTCCTCTTCGCTGTTTGGCCCAGCCCCATCAGCATTTCGTTTGTTATCCTGTCTTTTCCGGGAGATTTCCTTTTCTTTAGTGTTCTCATAGCCTCTTCCATTTCGCGCATTGTTAGTTTGGCCATCATGTGCTCTTCAGGTGCCGTATTCATGTTTTCGTGTCCCTTTAGCTCTTCGCTAATGTCTGTATGCTTATCTGCAGGGACCTCGATGTGGTTTGCTCTGATATAGTGATCGACAAAGGCGTTTGCGGCTTTCTTACCTGTGATCAAGTTCTCGCCCTGCTTGATAGTAATTTGTTTATTTGACGGGGTTTCGTCGTTCATGGCTCTGACTAGCTTCCATAGCTTGTTCCCGTCTTTGTCCAGGTTTAGACTTTCCGTTTTATTTTTCCAGCTTTCTCTTGCTGTTTGCTTGAGCGTGTGTTTGTACTTCGCCGCGGCGGCTTTGAGGGCGATGTTTGCCTCCATGGATTTTTCTCGCTCTGCCATGTTCCTAGCATTTGTTACTGCATCTTCCGCTTTCTGCAACTCATCTTTCCAGTAGGGCTTATAGTTTTTCCTAGCTCCTCTTGGGATGGTTTCAGTGGCGACTTGCATTATTGCCTTGCTTAGGCTCTCTACCATGGGCTTCATTTTGGTGTTTTGTGTGTTGATGGTTTCACACAGCCCATCTGTCAGGATTGCAAATCTGTCCCAGTCGGCTCGTTTGTAATTCCAACGTGGGAGCGGTTTTGTTTCCTGTGGGCCTACTTCCATGTCAATGGTTAGCCTGATCAGCCTGTGGTCGCTACCTGCCAGTTGGTTTAGCACCTGGCGGTCTATTTTATGGTGTATGTCCTGTGTGGAGAAGGCCAAATCTGGAGTCGAGGTGGTATGCCATGTTCTTGAATAGAATCTAGGGCTATCCTCCGGCCTATTGATTAGGGAGAGATTTGCATCTATCTCCCAATCTTCCACTTCGTCACCTCTGCTGTCTGTGTCAGAGTATCCCCATCTCTCCGAGTGGCTGTTGAAATCTCCAACTACTATGCAGTTGGAGTCTCTGACCTCCATACTCGAGAGCGATAGGTCTCTATTTGGTGGTCCGTACAGATTGAAAATGCGGAGCTTCGTCTCTTGAGCCATTATGTCAACTCCTACAATTTCTGCTTGTCCGGTGTGATTGACAGATACCGCGCTACTCGGTATGCAGTTTCTGGTCAGTATCAGGACCCCTCCTTTGTGGCCTTCTCTATCTAGACGGAAGGTCTGGTATCCTCTGATTGAGAATTTATGATTATTGTTGAGGTGCGTTTCCTGGATACATGCCACGTCAATCTTACCTTCATGCAGGTGATGTGTTAGGGAAAGTTTTTTGTTAATGACTCCCTCCACATTCCACTGTAGTATTTTGAGGGTCTTGAGGTTTTGGTCAATAGAAGTTGCCCCATAGCCATGTGCCTTGACTCCATGACACATGGGTGGGTGACCACCAGTAGTCAAGGGTGGGCCCCTTCGAGGCGTGAGGCCCGGCACTATCGCTGCCTGGCGGGACTCCGCAGGATGAGCGCCATGCGTTTTTCTAATAGGTTGTACTGTCATCATGCTGCGATTTACGTTGCACTGTTTTGTTAGGCTTGCGGCCCCGTGCATCCGATTTCAACAGGCGTTTCTGTAGGGATGCCCTCCTTAGCCTTTGGCTGTCCCCAGCTTATCTGCAAGGCAGCAGTTGTTTATGCTCAGAGTTGTCTCTCTTATGGAAGTTGTCTTACCAGACTATCGAGTCTTCACTACTCGTGTCTATAGGGTGCAATGATGATATGTGATATATGAGATGGACTGGTTTACCCGGAAGAGAGGCAGTCCAGTGTGTCTGTATCCCAGGATCGTCACGTCCTGCCAGAAACGTAGCATTTGCATGTGAGTGGGGTATCTCTTTCTCCCTTTATTTTCTTGGCTTCTATGCAGGGATGGTACGCCTAGCATTCCCCGTCACCTGGGGTGTTGACACAGTGGGGCAGGTGTGCAATGTCCACTGGTCTGCATCTCTTCTGCGTCCAGCATGATAGTTATATGGCTGATAACGTACAGAGGTAGATATCGTAGCCGAAGTGCATTTAGCCAGAGGACAAGCCTGGTAATGTCACAGAGATGTTGTTCGCCTGGTGTGCGGACAGCTCTCATGGTCATTGGTTGAGTCTCGACAGTTCACAGTGAGGTGGCTGCTCTACTGTTTTCGACACCCCGACCAGGTACTAAGTCTTTGGTTGGTGGTTTCGCACCCCATCGCCGTATAAGGTGAGTATCACGCAGTTGTCCGCCCGCTTTGATCGGCGGACGGCAAGGACCTCTTGCTGCGGCTCTACCAGTTGCCCCAGGTCCCGAGCATGTAGGAGCCTCCCATTGCAGTGGTGCTGAGATTTTGGGCGGGATTGCGGCTTACAAGGGTTCGGCCACATGGTAGCCTCGCGCCATTGGCTTATCAGCCTGGTACGTGAACCAAAGTGTCTGCGGCTCCTCTCGATATGAGCTGGTTTTCCGTAGCAACGCCCTGTCATTAGTAGGGTAAAACTGACCTGTCTTCAGATGATCTATTTCCAGCACCCGTTCACTATTTGGTCAGACGAATTTATTGAGGGCTTTTGTTTGTCAATGACCAGGTATTTGAAATCTGGGGTTTCTGCGGAGTTAAACACGATTTCCGTAGCGTTCTTTCATTAGAGTGTTAGAGAGCTGACTTGTCTTCCGTGAGTCTAATACCAGCGTACGTTCATTATTAGACCCAAACGGTAGTGTTCTCGATTTGTCAGTCGTTCTACAGTATTGGCGTGTTCAGTCAAATTAAGCCGCAGGTTCCACTCCTGGTGGTGCCCTTCCGTCAATTCCTTTAGCGAGACAATCAAGTTACTTAGAGGGTAGCCCCAGATTTTCGAGGGTCTAATTCCAGCACATGTTCACTATTTGACCCCACGAAGGTGCTCTCTTTTTGACAGACATTCTACAGTATTGGCGTGTTAAGTTAATTTAAGCCTCAGGCTCCTGATAGTGCTCTTCCGTCAATTCCTTTGTCAGAACACTCGATGCAGACCAACCGAGCCACAGGGGGCATAACCCCAGATTTCTGAGGGTCTAAATCCAGCACCAGTTCCATATTAGACCCCAGAAAAGTTGACCCTGATTCACCTAGTCTAAATAGATTTGGAAAACGGAAACTAAAGCGGAGAAACTTTGCAGAAATAACCAAAGCAAAGATGAGCAAAGACCCTATGAACACCAAAACAACACCAAAGCCCATCCCTACTGTACGCAAACCCACCTGGCAGCAGCATATTATTCCAGAGGTAGTAGAAAATATACCAGGTATTGGAAACAAGAATAGCCAGACTGAAAAAGAAAGAAGAGACATAACCCTGAGGCACATAGCAAAAAACTACCCAAGCATGGACTGGACCCATGCATACCCTGACGGTTCTGTAACAAACACAACACAGAATGGAGGGGGAGGGGTATTCCTGAGCCTAACAAATGGTAGAAAAATAACACTGTCAGTAGCAACTGGAAAATTCTCAAGCAATTTCAGAACGGAGGCAGAGGCACTGAAGGCTGCAGTAGGAGCAATACTGAAAGGCGAAAGCAATGAAAGCCAGATAGTCCTGTTTACAGATGCCCTGGCCGTCGTTACAGCACTAAAAAGCCAGAAAAATACAGAACTTAATGATTTAAGAACAGTACTCTGTCAACTATGCCAGCAGTCCGCACCAAAAAGAGTAGTGGTACAGTGGGTTCTTCTTCTTCTTCTTCTTCTGCGTACACAGTCAGACAGTAACCATTATTTTCTCGAAAAAAGCGGCGGTCATCCTGAGACTCTCGCCACTACCATAGAGCTTGTCTTGCAGTTCCACTGGCAATGGCCACATCTGCTCTCTCTGATCCTCGTATGTCGGGCAGTTCTGCAGCAGATGTTCAGTGGTCATTTTACCAGTACCGCACGGGCATTCGTCGGTACACCCTATCTTCAATTTGTTGAATAGGTGGTACCTCAGTCTGTTGTGGCCAGTGCGAAGTCTGAAGACAACGACCTGCTCTCTTCGGTTCAACTGGTAATAGGCATCGTTTTTGGTGTAACCAGTATGTTCGGTTTCCCATTTGGTCATGTACCTGGCTTTGATAAGCCGTTTTGACTCTTCGTACGTGATACTGGTATCTGTTTGTGGTAGCCTTGCACCTTCTTTTGCCAGTCTGTCTGCCTCCTCGTTGCCTTGGATGTTGCAGTGTGACGGAATCCACTGTACCACTACCCTTTTTGGTGCGGACTGCTGGCACAGTTTGCATAGTGCTGCTCTTAAGTCATTAAGCTCAGTGTTTTTCTGGCTTTTTAGCGCTGTGACTACGGCGAGAGCATCTGTCAGCAAGACTATGTGGCTCTCATTTTCACTGCGTTTTACCATTTCTTCCACTGCCGCCCTCAGTGTCTCTGCCTCCGCTCTGAAATTGCTTGTGTACTTACCAGTAGCGAATGACAGAGTTATTTTTCTGCCATTTGGTAGGTTCAGGAATGCTCCTGCCCCTCCGTTCTGTGTAGTGTTTGTTACAGAACCGTCGGTGTATGCATGGGTCCAGTCCATGCTTGGGTAGCTTTTCGTTATGACTACAGTGGGTTCCATCCCATTGTAACATTCAAGGCAACGAGGAGGCAGACAGACTGGCAAAAGAAGGTGCAAGATTACCTCAACCAGATTCTAGTGTGACCTACGAAGAGTCCGAAAGGTTTATTAGGAACAGATACATGGCCAAATGGGAAACAGAGCATACTGGCTACACAAACAATGATGCCTATTACCAGTTGAACAGAAGAGAGCAGGTCATGGTCTTCAGACTCCGCACAGGCCACAACAGACTGAGGTACCATCTATTCAATAAACTGAAGATAGGTGGCACTGACGAATGCACTTGTGGTACAGGGAAAATGACTGCTGAACATCTGCTGCAAAATTGCCCAACATACGAGGACCAGAAAAAGCACATGTGGCCATCACCAGTGCCAACACTAGACAAGCTCTATGGCAGTGTCGACAGCCTCAGGATGATAGCTGCTCTCATCAAACAAATTCAAGTTGACGTCTGACAGCGTACGAAGAAGAAGAAGAAGAAGAAGATTCACCTGATCAGCATGTTTCACCTGACTCTGATTCACCTAGTCTGATCAGCATGCTTCACCTGAACCTGATTCACCTAGTCTGATCACATGTTTCACCTGACCCTAATTCACCTAGTCTGATCAGCATGTTTCACCTGACACTGATTCACCTAGTCTGATCAGCATGTTTCACCTGACACTGATTCACCTAGGCTGATCAGTATTTTTGCCTGACCAGATGTTAGTCTCTTCTTCCCCAATGTGACACTTTAAAGTACATTCAAATCATTACATGATGTATAACTATGATAGCATAAATGACATAGAGATCTCTACATGCACATAAATATACTACACAAGATAACTAAAATGAATAAACACTGCTGGCAGACACATGATTTTTATCAGTGCGATCGCTCCTCCATGTACGAAAGGTAATGGCAGCATACCGTACTGCACACCTTCCAAGAAACTTGTAACAGCCAAATAGGTGGCAGTTGTAAGAAGCGACATTCTGTAAAGGACGTGCTACTTACTTGCTTTATACGGTCAAATGAGTATACATTTAAATCTGGGTGGGGTAATGTATGTAACAGGAACAATAGACTATAGACCTAAGCAGTAAAACACTGACACACTTAACAAACAACATTTTAATTGGTATGAAATGTTACTTTTATTTTCAAAATGGTACAATTAAAAAAATACAGAAAAGTAGGTAGAAAACCAAAGAGAAATTAATCCTGTTTGACATACAAGACAAGATTATCACTTTTGGTATAGTGATTTTGTCAAATTGTTGTTTATTCTTAGTTTGCATGTGTATTAATGTACAGATTATCAAAATCAGCTAATCCAAAGTTGTCTGTTCCTATGCCAGCAAATCCATTTGTTGTATCTTTAGGGATATCAACACTGAAGAGATCATTTCCATCATACAATCCTTTAGCTGTGTTTCCCTAAAAGATGAAGATATCAATGTATTAAAGATTCATAAACATCACTAGTTATAATTAAGTGTCCAGGCACCAGGTGCTACAATAATCTATGTGAGTCCGATAGGAATGGACTGGCTATGTATGTGAAGCAAGAGCTCCCCCACACATGGATATATGCAATTGGAAGTATAATTGAAGATGTTGAACTACAAGGGATTGAAGTGGCAATCAACAACCAAGATTGAAAAATCTATCATTTGTTTGCACGTATAGACCAAAAATTTGATGAAATAAAGTTGGATTGTCTTGTAAAATTGTCAAAAGTGCCCCATTGCTGGAGGTTATAATGTGAGATCAAGGAATCAAAACATGCCACTGAAAATATGCATGTGACTGTTTTGAGTCATAAACTACTTAACACAAATCTCACAATCATAAACGATGGATGCCAAACAAGAATAGTAACTGAACTTAATTTAACGTCTTTGTACTGGTTTAGAAGACTCTGCGGATCCTGTATGCAACCAGTTTCACTTACATTTCATTGCTCTAAAAGCTATGCGCATTCAATTTATTCTTTAATTGTATCTTGGCTTGCGATACATATGGTGACACTGAAATCTAGTGATGTTCCTCCCTCCACACATTGAAACTATTGGGGACATAGGAAAGTGACAACCTACCATGTGTCATTTTTATCGTGAATGGATAACCCACCAGACACAGGAAACCCAAACAGGTTTTCAGTTATGATGCACTTGGCAATGCCTTACATAAACGCCAGACTATCGGGCACAGGACCCCTGAATCTCCTTTCGTCTAACCACCTTAGTGCAATCAAACAGTAGATCAGTCATGAGAAAAAAAAGGAGCTGGCAACGAAAGAGTGTAGGAAAGCCAGAAAGAGACCACATATGAATATTAACAGGGTTGGTGAGGTTAATGAAAAAAATGTAGAATAACCTAGCGTAGCTAGGGAATAAAAAAGCGAGAGGTCATTTATAACAGAATTGGGTAATGATAAGACCCTCTAGAAGTTTTATACTGAATCTGCCATCAGGGAAAAGGCTTATGAAACTCTAATGACTGAGGCATATGTGGAATATATTCTAGGTTTCAGTAAGAACACCGCCCCAGGCTATCTGCTTCCACTCCCTAAATCCAGCAAGGACTCCATGCTCCTCTGTAGCTAGCTATAGAATACTTACCATACAGAACATCTATAGCGAACCAAGAAAATAGTCGCCAATAAAGTAATGTCCCATCTAGAACCTGAGCCATTCTATCTGATACACTGGGCAGCTACAGACATTTATCTTATATTATGTTCTACCATTGCACCATCATTCCAACCCTACTAAACATCTGCGAAAGCTGGACTGTATACTCCGGACATGCAAGGAGTTAAACCACTTTCACACAGGTTGCCTGAGGCAAATACTCCACATCTGATGGCAGGATCATGTCCCTAACATCAAGGTTCTTTCAAGAGTTGACATGCTCGGCATTCATGCACCGCTACAAAAAGCATGACTAGGATGGGCTGAACACCTCCTACAATATGTCAGACGAACAGCTTCCAAAGAAGCTCCTCTACTGCGAGCTGATGGAGGGTACCCAAAGAAACATTTTAAAGACAGTCTGAGGGACTCACTTTAAGGTTGCCAGATAGATGTCACCACCTGGGAATGTCTTGCGCAAAACCTGATCTGACTGGAGAAGCCCAGTCAAATCAAGTGTAGATACCAGTGAAGACCACCGCGTTGTGAAAGCCCAGAACAGATGCAAGACCCGGAAGTCACGAACAGTGGGAACACCAACTCTCTCTACAGACCTCGTGTGCCCGTCATGCAACAGATGTTTAGTTCCCGCATTGGCCTGTTCAGCCACATGTGCACCCACACATATCAGGATAATCTGTGACAAGGATAATGTCAGCTGTCCTCATCGACAACAATGGACAGCTATTATGTGCCTTTTACACATTCCTTAAGGAAAGCATGACTAGTCAGTTAGGAAGCTGGTTTCCTGACCAAAGATTGAAAACCTTAATATGACATAGGTTTTTTTTTCTATCAGGAGTCAACAAAATTTAAAACCTGCACACAATGTGGTAACTGCAAGAGCTATTTACCTTTATTCTTCAACCTTATAAAGAAATCCTCCTGGTGGACCCCGTAACAATAGTCAATTGAATGTTCCTTACTAATTCTTTATCAATCACAATGAATCTCAAAAATCATGAAAAGGAATTAGACAGCCTCTCAGAAACACTTGTGGAAACCAGCTTAAAATTCAGCACAGTAACATTACAGTGGATTTCAATTCAACCCACAAGATACAAGGAAATGAGAAATAATATAGACAAGCTACAGATGGAGGAAGCATAACCCAATTTGAAGAAATGTATGCAATTATTAAAAAAATTACTTCAAAGACAAATGACAAAAAGAAAGCCCAAAGTCTGATATGGTAGAAGCATACCACTCTCTATCACGAATAATATTCAGACTCAACTGGCCACTGTAGTCTTTTTCTGCTCAACAGATTAAAAACCAGACACACAGAGATGTGCCAGTATGTGTTGGATAAACAGACAGTGGAATCTGTTCCCCAATTATGTCGACTTCCTGAGAGGAATAGATTAACAACATGCCTCTTCCAACTCATTTGAGTGATAACCTGATGGCGATGAGGGAATCCTGAGAAAGACTGCCAGTTTTAAGAGAATAATATATGTGATTATTTAATTAAGAGCAAACAATGGGGATGAAGAATAATAATTATTAAATCATTATTCTTTTATTGTTCGCTCAAAACATGGAGCATGATTAGTTGGATGCCTGGCATGAATTCTGTGCCAGATAATTTACTGCTCTTGCATTTGTGGTTTCTGTTGCATTTTATTCTACAGAATGAGCTTACCAGCCCTATACACAAACCTTCTTTGTTGCCTTTTATGACATATATAGAATGGTCTTTCACCATGCAGATTCCCGAACCTCTTACTAGGGAAGGAAAGAATATGATCTCTGTACTATGTTTGTCATAAAAGGAGACTAAAGTGGGTTGTGCTTGAAGTTGGCAACCTTATCATTAAAAAATGGTGTCATAGAAATCACCATTAAAAGAGTACCTACCGGTAGATGCTTTGATGCAGGCCTTGCAAAGGTCACCAATTGTAATTTTGTCCCTATGCTCTTACTGGACTGGAAAATGACATATTAATATTATGATGTAGTAGGGAACTATTCTTTCTGTCCCAATAAGGAGTCCTGGTATCAACATAGAGATAGTGCATTGGTTAGTGCGCTGGCTTAACAGCTGAGCGATCGGGGTTTGACCTCCAGATGGTGCTGGATTTTTTTAAATTGCAAAAAAGCTACTGGCGACAACCCAGTCTAAAAAATTGGCTACCAGAATAAGCTGGAAAAATAAAGACAGCTGGCGTGATGTTGACTACATCACCCCTAGTGTGCTCTGTTGGTCAAGAAAAATATTGGTCCAACACAATAATCCCAATATATCACACTGATGTGATAACGGGATCTTTACTTATCTTGTATTGCCTTTACTAATCGGTAATCCTATGATTTAGATGCTTACTCATTTCTTGCATATATTATTTCATATTCTCTAAAAAATATTTTAAAATTATGATTGAAATAAAAATGCTGAAGCAAAGAAATTTGGTATCCCCCTGTTTTCTGTGGGTTTTGAAACATAAATATGAATTCGACAAAGAAATCTTGTTTTCAATCAGCATGAACAGTAATTCAGGCATTCAGCACAAAAGTGGACTAACCTCAGAGTGTATGATGAGGAAACACAACATTTTAGCACATTTACTGTAGTCTTTCTTTGAAATAGCATTATTGTTGCGCCTTGCCAGCGGCTGAGATATTGTACAATAGATTTCCTATCTAATGCCACAGTAGATGCAATGGTCATTAACTTCATACCATCCAGTGAGCAGAAAATAGCACGTTTACACAGATATTGCAGACAGAATGAGCTGTGAAAATTTCACATCACTAGAAAATAAATGGCACTGTACAGTATACCAAAAGATTACATTCTCTGTAAATAGTTAAATTTGTGAAATTGGGAAGGGAACAAAGCAGTGAGCTGAATACAGTTGTGTTGACTTTGAGATTCCAGACAGAGTAAGCTGTGCAAATTTCACAGTGCTAAAGCTCATCGTTTTATCATTTTTTGCAGAATGGACCAACAGATACATATATTTTCTGTTTTATAGTATACAATTTTGAAACTGGCATTAAATGTTGGTGTCAAAATGAAATTATTTTTAATGCTTCAAATTTTAATGTTTCTACTCGCTATGATTTCTAATGCAATCACTCTACCCACTATTATTCTAAGATATTATTTTATAAATTAATACCTGAACAAGAAGAGCGATCTTGTGCCACCCATTTACAGGTGGTAACAAACCTTGGCTCAGTACTTTTTTCCTAGCTGTGGACAGTGAAAAACATAGAAAGAGAGATGTATTTTAATGAATGAAAGATCACATGTATATCTTAGATCTTTATGAATAACTTTACTTAACTTAACATCTTTATACTGGTTTAGAAGACTCTTCAGAGTCTGTAAACAATCAGTTTCATTTACATTACCTTGCTCTAAAAGCTATGCACATCCAATTTATTCTTAAATGCATTAACTGTCCCTGCCTCCACTACCTCTCGTGGCAATGCATTCCAAGCATTCACCACTCTCTGACTAAAAAAATATTTACCAATATCTAATCTGTACCTCTCTTTAGTCAACTTGTAGCTATGCCCTCTTGTTCTTGTGGGTGGCTGTATTTTGAAAAACTTGTTATAGTCTAATTTATCCATTCCTCTGATCATCTTATAAACCTGTATTAAGTCACCTCAAATTCTTCTCTCTTCTAGACACTGTAGGCCGGTTTTTCTGAGCCTTTCCTCATAACTGTAATTCTGGAATCCCATTATAAGCTTTGTCGCTCTTTTTTTAATTCTTTCCAGCATGTTTAATCTCCTCTATGATAAGGACTCCCCACCTGTACATAATACTCCAATCTAGGTCTTACTAATGCTTTATACAGATTGACTATCACTTTATTCCTCTATGTTTAATATTTCTTTTTATCATACCTAACATTGTATTTGCCTTTTTCACTACTAACTTGCTCTCTCACCTTACCTGTAAGATCTATTATAAACCTTAATTTTCAAGAATTTCCCAAAAGTCATTAAAATCAATTTTTAATTGGATAACCAAAAAAAATCTGTCTTTGGTTGAAATAAATGTTCCTCACAAAAATGGGAAAAAAAAACCCAGAACCACCAACTAAACAAACATAAACTGACAATGTCAAGCAAACACAACAGTTATATTCAAACTTCTATGACATTTATGACATTTTCACAAGTGTAAACTAAACTACCAATTCAGAATTTTTTTAAACATTATTACCCCTTTGCAAAGATTTTGTAAATACTTTTAATTTGATAGATTATTGTATCTCAAAAATCAATTAAAATACAATTTGTGACAGTAATTCAAATATAGATCTGACATGAACTACTGAACCTTAACGTTAAGTTTTCACTCTATAAAGTTTTGATGATGAGAGCTGTCACAATTACTAGAAACATGAACAAAATGAATGGATTATAGTACTCTAGTGCTTCACTGCTGGTAGAATACTTTCAGTTCATTGAAAAACATAGTATTTTTACATTTCTGGATTAGTAATGTCTTTAGCATATTTATGTAAATATTTTTTTAACCAAATGATTTCATTTACTAATGTGTTCTTTTTTTTAAAGATAATTAAGAAATCAAAGCATCAAATTGTCTGCCAGTATAACTATTAGTATCATGTCAACTGGAATCAGTATACCTTTGCTTTTTTAAAAGTTACTAACATTTCTCAATAAGTAAGAAAAATGTTTTAATTGCTGGCTACTTGACTGATATAATTTTTTAAATAAAGTGCATAATTTGAAATGAAATTTTAAAATTTTAAAAACTAAAATTGCTGTTATTTGTATTTAAAGCAAAAACTGTTATTTATGTTTGATATATTATATTAGTTGCACAAACAGGTAAAGATTGTCCCAAAGCAGACACTTCCGTTGTGGGATCAATGTTAATGACTTCAATGTATTATGGCTCAAGCTTTCTATTTGAGAGGTGTGGTGACCAATTCCCTTCATCACTGCCTTGTCTTCCCTTAAACCAAACCAAATACACATTTGAAGTTGGGTAAACTGGGGTGAATTGTATACCAGGGTGCTAACCCGCTACCTTTGTAGCAAAAATTAGTACTACTACAAACTAGTTCACACATTCATACTACTACAAACCAGTTCCTTGATGCGTACTACTTCAAACCAATTCACACATGCATTCTACTACAAAACAGTTCACACATGCATTCTACTACAAACCAGTTCACACAATCATTCTACTACAAACCAGTTCACACATGTGTCCACCTACAAACATGTGTCCATCTACAAACCAGTTCACACATGTGTCCTTCTACAAACCAGTTCTTAGATGAGTACTACTAAAAATACTAAAAGGTTTACCTAGGTCGTTAGCAAGAACATAACTGCCCTTAAGCACAAAGAAGAAGATGCCATTAGCTGATACTACAACACAGCCACCTCTATCAACTCTTGCAGCAACAAATACACCTTCTGTGGCATTCACATCAGGGATCTCAAAATCAACTTCAATGAACACATCAGTCCTGTAAACAATTATAAAAAATTAATGCATTATATAAATTATACCAATTAAATATTGCAACAACAAGTGAAATCAATCAAATGGCATTCCTCACCGTCTGTATAATTGACCATTCAAACATGACACCACTGACCAATTACATACATTTTAATGTGGTAAACAGATTATTCACAAGAACATGAAATAGCATAATTTTAGGAGCCAAATTTGATACTGTTACTAAATACATTCAAAGGAGGAAAATTCATTTTCCATACATTACATAAAATAAAAATGGAAGTCCAAAAAATTATTTCTATGTCAAAGTCAACTAAATACATGTATAAAAAAGTTTTTTTGACAGATAAGAATTATTTGCTTAATGATGGCTGATAAATGCAAAACAATACAATTGTATGCTATGTAGCAGCATTGGACACTTTCGTTTTTGCAAATGGTTAAAGACAATAAAAAATGTTAATTTAACGCTAGTATTTTCCTGAACTTATTTGATAATAATTAAACTTATTACCAATCAATGGCAACGGTCATTCTAAGCAACCAAATTTCTCCTAACTGGCTGAATGAAGGCATGTGCTCAGCTGTTTTGGTCAGCAAAAGGTTAGATAGATAATAACTGTTTATTATTGGAAGTTTATTACAGTGAAATTACAACTTGACAAGATTAGCCCAACATGTACTGGACAGGTGTAACTTAAATGTCAAACTTGGAATTCGTTTTACCCACATTGCCCAGTTATTTATGCATAGGGGTTAATTTGTCGAGGGATAACTCTAGAATGAGTTGGTCATGATTGGACATGATTGGTCTCAGTGTCGTGAAGCAGTGACACATTTGGATTGTGTAACTGGAATCCAGCCATACGCTGACAAAATGCAAAGGGTCTTATTTAAAATAGTGTAACTAGGTATTCAAGGGCTCAGAACCAAAAACAGCAGATCGTAGCTTGAGACGTGGCATTCATTATTTCAAGCCTACATTTGACAAACTGACTGATTTCTTCTTCTTCTTCTTCTGCGTACACAGTCAGACAGTAACCATTATTTTTTCGAAAAAAGCGGCGGTCATCCTGAGGCTGTCGCCACTGCCATAGAGCTTGTCTTGCAGTTCCACTGGTAATGGCCACATCTGCTCTCTCTGATCCTCGTATGTCGGGCAGTTCTGCAGCAGATGTTCAGTGGTCATTTTACCAATACCGCACGGGCATTCGTCGGTACATCCTATCTTCAATTTGTTGAATAGGTGGTACCTCAGTCTGTTGTGGCCAGTGCGAAGTCTGAAGACAACGACCTGCTCTCTTCGGTTCAACTGGTAATAGGCATCGTTTTTGGTGTAACCAGTATGTTCGGTTTCCCATTTGGTCATGTATCTGGCTTTGATAAGCCGTTTTGACTCTTCGTACGTCATACTGGTATCTGTTTGTGGTAGTCTTGCACCTTCTTTTGCCAGTCTGTCTGCCTCCTCGTTGCCTTGGATGTTGCAGTGTGACGGAACCCACTGTACCACTACCCTTTTTGGTGCGGACTGCTGGCACAGTTTGCAGAGTGCTGCTCTTAAGTCATTAAGCTCAGTGTTTTTCTGGCTTTTTAGCGCTGTGACTACGGCGAGAGCATCTGTCAGCAGGACTATATGGCTCTCATTTTCACTGTGTGTCACCATTTCTTCCACTGCCGCCCTCAGTGCCTCTGCCTCCGCTCTGAAATTGCTTGTGTACTTACCAGTAGCGAATGACAGTGTTATTTTTCTGCCATTTGGTAGGTTCAGGAATGCTCCATCCCCTCCGTTCTGTGTAGTGTTTGTTACAGAACCGTCGGTGTATGCATGGGTCCAGTCCATGCTTGGGTAGCTTTTCGTTATGAAGCTTAGGGTAGTGTCTCTCCTTTCTTTTTCAGTCTGGCAGTTTTTGTTTGCAATACCTGGTATATTTTCTACCACCTCTGGAAATATATCCTGACTCCAGGTAGGTTTTCGTACAGTAGTGATGGGTTTTGGTGTTGTTAGTGCGTTTATGGGATCTTCGTGCATCTTTGCTTTGGCTATTTCTGCAAAGTTTCTCCGCTTTAGTTTCCCATTTCCCAAATTGTTTAGTCTCTGGTACATTGGATGGTCCGTCAGTCTTCGGAGTTTCTCTGACTGCAGCTGGGCTCTGCAGTCTCTTCTATCGGTCATGGATTGCAGTTTTGTAATCTTTTTAAGTTCTACAATTGGCGTTGACTTCATGCCACCTGTTATAATTCTCATGGCTTGGTTTTGAAGTTTGTTAACTTTGTCGAAGTTCGCCTTCGCTGCTGTTGTCCATGCCGCAATGCCATACTCGAGAACTGGTCTCACTCTTCCAGTATACAGTTTCTTTAGTATGCCTTCGTCTGCTCCCCAGCTTGTGCCAGCAAGTTTCCTCATGATTGCCATTCTTTCTCTGGCTTTCATTCGGTTTCTCTCAATCTGACTTTTCCATGTCATGCGCCGATCAAATGTGACTCCCAGATAGGTTGGGTTGTCGTTTGGCTGCAGGAATTTGCCATTTAGACTTAATTTGGTACTTTGGGGTTTTAATGAAAGCGAGAATATTGTGCATGTGGTTTTCTCCTCGTTTATTTTGACCAGCCATGAGTTCGCCCACTCTTCCAGCGATGTTAGGGCCGTCTGCATCCGATTTCTTGCTATGGTGAGATTCTTTTCAGAGGTCCACATAGCCAGATCGTCTGCAAACATTGAGCTATGGACTCTTCTTGGTATATTCTCTGTAATATCGTTTATATATACCAGGAAGAGTGTGGGTGACAATACTCCCCCTTGGGGTACTCCCTGCTCGAGTGTCACCTTTTTACTCATATGCCCTTGTACTTGGACTCTGGCCGTTCTTTGTTTGAGGTAGTGGTTGATCCACTTGTACATCTTCCCACAGACATCACTTCTTCTTAGCTTGACTCTAAGTCCGTCCTTCCAGACTTTGTCAAATGCCTTTTCCAGATCCACCCAAACAGCTACTGTGTGTTTCTGTGCCTGGTAGGCATCTTCTATCTCCTGGGCTATGAGGATGACCTGGTCCTCAGTGGATCTGTGCTGTCTAAAGCCGGCTTGCTGTGGAATTAGTATTCATTTTTCTTCCAGATGCCACATCAGTCTGGTGTTTATCATCCGTTCCATCAGCTTGCCGACACAGCTCAGTAGGCTGATGGGCCTGTATCCATTTGGATCTGTTTTATCTTTTCCTGTTTTTGGTACTGGTACCAAATACCGATAGCAGTTTCCTCTTCGCTGTTTGGCCCAGCCCCATCAGCATTTCGTTTGTTATCCCGTCTTTTCCGGGAGATTTCCTTTTCTTTAGTGTTCTCATAGCCTCTTCCATTTCGCGCATTGTTAGTTTGGCCATCATGTGCTCTTCAGGAGCCGTATTTATGTTTTCGTGTCCCTTTAGCTCTTCGCTAATGTATGTATGCTTATCTGCAGGGACCTCGATGTGGTTTGCTCTGGCATAGTGATCGACAAAGGCGTTTGCGGCTTTCTTACCTGTGATCAAGTTCTCGCCCTGCTTGATAGTAATTTGTTTATTTGACGGGGTTTCGTCGTTCATGGCTCTGACTAGCTTCCATAGCTTGTTCCCGTCTTTTTCCAGGTTTAGACTTTCCGTTTTATTTTTCCAGCTTTCTCTTGCTGTTTGCTTGAGAGTGTGTTTGTACTTTGCCGCGGCGGCTTTGAGGGCGATGTTTGCCTCCATGGATTTTTCTCGCTCTGCCATGTTCCTAGCATTTGTTACTGCATCTTCCACTTTCTGCAACTCATCATTCCAGTAGGGCTTATAGTTTTTCCTAGCTCCTCTTGGGATGGTTTCAGTGGCGGCTTGCATTATTGCCTTGCTTAGGCTCTCTACCATGGGCTTCATTTTGGTGTTTCGTGTGTTGATGGTTTCACACAGCCCATCTGTCAGGATTGCAAATCTGTCCCAGTCGGCTCGTTTGTAATTCCAACGTGGGAGCGGTTTTGTTTCCTGTGGGCCTACTTCCATGTCAATGGTTAGCCTGATCGGCCTGTGGTCGCTACCTGCCAGTTGGTTTAGCACCTGGTGGTCTATTTTATGGTGTATGTCCTGTGTGGAGAAGGCCAAATCTGGAGTCGAGGTGGTATGCCATGTTCTTGAATAGAAGCTAGGGCTATCCTCCGGCCTATTGATTAGGGAGAGATTTGCATCTATCTCCCAATCTTCCACTTCGTCACCTCTGCTGTCTGTGTCAGAGTATCCCCATCTCTCCGAGTGGCTGTTGAAATCTCCAACTACTATGCAGTTGGAGTCTCTGACCTCCATACTCGAGAGCACTAGGTCTCTATTTCGTGGTCCGTACAGATTGAAAATGCGGAGCTTCGTCTCTTGAGCCATTATGTCAACTCCTACAATTTCTGCTTGTCCGGTGTGATTGACAGATACCGCGCTACTCGGTATGCAGTTTCTGGTCAGTATCAGGACCCCTCCTTTGTGGCCTTCTCTATCTAGACGGAAGGTCTGATATCCTCTGATTGAGAATTTATGGTTATTGTTGAGGTGCGTTTCCTGGATACATGCCCCGTCAATCTTACCTTCATGCAGGTGGTGTGTTAGGGAAAGTTTTTTGTTAATGACTCCCTCCGCATTCCACTGTAGTTTTTGAGGGTCTTGAGGTTTTGGCCAATAGAAGTTGCCCCATAGCCATGTGCCTTGACTCCACGACACATGGGTGGGTGACCACCAGTAGTCAAGGGTGGGCCCCTTCGAGGCGTGAGGCCCGGCACTATCGCTGCCTGGCGGGACTCCTCAGGATGAGCGCCATGCGTTTTTCTAATAGGTTGTACTGCCATCATACTGTGATTTACGTTGCACTGTTTTGTTAGGCTTGCGGCCCCGTGCATCCGATTTCAACAGGCGTTTCTGTAGGGATGCCCTCCTTAGCCTTTGGCTGTCCCCAGCCTATCTGCAAGGCAGCAGTTGTTTATGATCAGAGTTTTCTCTCTTATGGAAGTTGTCTTACCAGACTATCGAGTCTTCACTACTCGTGTCACTACTCGTGTCTATAGGGTGCAATGATGATATGTGATATGATATATGAGATGGACTGGTTTACCCGGAAGAGAGGCAGTCCAGTGTGTCTGTATCCCAGGATCGTCACGTCCTGCCAGAAACGTAGCATTTGCATGTGAGTGGGGTATCTCTTTTTCCCTTTATTTTCTTGGCTTCTATGCAGGGATGGTACGCCTAGCATTCCCCGTCACCTGGGGTGTTGACACAGTGGGGCAGGTGTGCAATGTCCGCTGGTCTGCATCTCTTCTGCGTCCAGCATGATAGTTATATGGCTGATAACGTACAGAGGTAGATATCGTAGCCGGAGTGCATTTAGCCAGAGGACAAGCCTGGTAATGTCACAGAGATGTTGTTCGCCTGGTGTGCGGACAACTCTCATGGTCAGTGGTTGAGTCTTGACAGTTCACAGTGAGGTGGCTGCTCTACTGTTTTCGACACCCCGACCAGGTACTAAGTCTTTGGTTGGTGGTTTCGCACCCCATCACCGTATAAGGTGAGTATCGAGCAGTTGTCCGCCCGCTTTGATTGGCGGACGGCAAGGGCCTCTTACTGTAGGAGCATGTAGGAGCCTCCCATTGCAGTGGTGCTGAGATTTTGGGCGGGATTGCGGCTTACAAGGGTTCGGCCGTAATCCCCCACATGGTAGCCTCGCGCCCTTGGCTTATCAGCCTGGTACGTGAACCAAAGTGTCTGCGGCTCCTCTCGATTTGAGCTGGTTTGACTGATTTCAATAACTACTCTGCCTAGCAGCCCAGACAGGAATTGAATGTAAGCATAAACCGTTTATGTGAACCTTTGTAGAAAAGTGTAGCCAAAACACAAAAATCTTTCCCTAAGATCTGAGATGAAAAATGTTGACAAAGTACAAAGATTTTTTCCAAGGATCTCAAACAAAAAGAGTTGCCAAAACACAAATATCTTTCCCTAAGTTCTGAGATGAAAAATGTTGCCAAAATACAGAGATTTTTCTTTGCGATATGAATTGAAAAGTGTTACCAAAACACAAAGATTTTTCCCTAACATATGAGAGAAAATGTTTTGAGTCCAAAATTCAGATCTTCCCAAAATCAGAAAGAGAGCTCTTTATTCCACAGAGGAACCTTAACGTAGTAAAAGACTTTAAAGATAACAAGACAAGTGAGGAACAGAGGACCAAGAACAATATTGTTTAGTTAGTTAGGTTATGTTAAAATTGGAAGGAGTAGATTAGTTAGAATACAGATAAAAATCTGAGTAATAAAATAAAATGGGGGAACCTATCAGTGTTATTTACACCAAAAAGAAGTAGAAAGGTAATTAATTCAAATAAAACCACCTAAGGTAAATTACTCTACTACAAACACAAATAAGCTGAAGTATGGCCAATGACCCAGAATATGTTCCATGTTTAATGAAAAATATAAATAATGGGTGCAACTGCCATCTTACCATGAACGTGAACCTATAACAGCAATGGTCTTGTTGACACCTTCAGCTTCACACCATACGACAGGTGAATACAGCACAGTCTGTCTAATGAAATGGTTGTTTGCGGCATTGCGAATAACCTCAAAGGATCCTGTTTGTGGTGCTAGGTTATTAGGCTCAGAATATAACTGGTAACCTAAAGTGAAGGAATATTTACAAAGTGAATGATCAGTCCTCTAAAGTGAATGAATATTTGCAAAGTGAATGTTTATTTCTCTAAATCAATTTCAATCTTAGCCTCTGTTGATGTTATCTTAATTTTTAGATGAATTACAGTATTGTAAACCCTATCGTTTAAATATAATAAAAAATAATAAAACTGGTAAAAACATAAATCGTCTAAACAAATGATAAAACTGGTCAAAACAGAAAATGTCAAATAAAAGGATAAATGCTGAGTAGTGCATGAGCTGCAGTGACTGCTAGCGCTAGGGCCAGCGAACCAAAGCTGCCAAGACCCTTCTACACCTCCACCCGGTGATCCTGGATAACAGGCTGCAGCAGGGCAGACTGGCTAAGGAGAAGGGATGGAAGAGGGAATGCTAACCCTGTACTCAAAAAATGATTGCTGAAGACGGATATGTTGGACCGAAAGGTAAAAACATCGCAGTCAAGGTGTAAACTACGACACAATGCATTCCGTTGTCTGGACTACATTCTGCTACTTAAGCCCTTTCAGGGTTTTTCTAGTGGGAGATTGAGAATGAACAAAGCCCAGTCAAAATAGAAAATGTATTTTTAAAATTTAAAACCTGGTGAAAATTGTACAAGTATTAGAATAAAGAATAAAATTAGTAATAAAATTCAGTTTGTAATATTTATGATACATTATTCTTTCCAAAATGAATTCCAGGGCCCCTTACTGGGGAGTAAAGAATAGGTCCACTGTACCTCCCTGCATATCATACAGGAGGACAAAAGGCAGTTATACGTTATTACTTGCAACCACATGCAAAATAGAAATCACCACTGCAAAAGTGCACAAAGTCCTTTGATGCAGACCACCTAAAGGGGGTCAGCTATAGTGGTGATTCTATCCTCTAGGTGGAGTGTTGTATGTTATTGTTTAGCTCTATGGCAGTGTTGACAGCCTCAGGATGACTGCTGCTTTTTTCGAAAAAATACAGGTTGACGTTTGACAGCGTACGAAGAAGAAGAAGTATGTTATTGTTTAAAGCTATTTGTGCTGAGTTAACTTTTCATGATGTTTTTTGGGAGAAGATTATAGTGGCTCTTCTTACATCCCGAGGCATACTGGAGAAAGTGGATGGGCTCTTCCTAGCTGTAGTACAATTTGAGGCTCCTCTGTAAGTTTACTGCTGTGGGGATTACAGTGTAAATCCCCACCTTATTTGCCAGACTGCTGTGACTATGAGGTAGGGTTTTGGGTAGTGCATTTCACCTGACATTACTTACCCTTTGTTCACCTGGCTGGAGTGAAAAAGTGACAAGAAAATATAATATTCTGCCCATGTGTTACTGGAACATTAACGATTAGCAATGTATACCTTATTTCTTCTTCGTTCATTCTCAAACTCCCACTGCTAAGCCCTGAAAAGGACTTTATGAGTAAAAGGATGTAGTCCGGAGAACGGCATGCATTGTGTTGTAGTTTACAGCTTAGATGCGATATTTGCACCTTTCGGTTTGACACATTCGACTTCAGTAAGGCATTTTTGGGGTACGGGTTAGCCTTCCCTTTTCAATCCCTTCTCCTCAGCCAATGTGATTTGAACACAGGGCCTCCAGCACCCAAAGGAGACCTCTTACCTCGTTACCACTCAATCCCCAGAGGGTAAACCATGCTATGAGTTGGTAGAGTGTTCTACCCTAGATAAATCTTCTTTGATCAACTGATGCTTTGTTTCTAGTTCGGTGAGGATCATGAAGGAATCTGCATTTCAGGTCTTTTCTGGTGCCTCCACAGTTTTCAAGAATAGTTGCTCCCATGGGCAAGACTGTCTCTCTTTGGTCTGCATAAGGGGTACAGTCCTACAGGATATGTTATGGTGTTTGCTTGGGGGCTTTGAATTGCATGTGGCAGTGTCTCTAAGACTCATTCTGTGGAGGTGGGCCATGAGTCTGCAATGTCCTGTTCTGAATCTGAAGATCTTTGTCTGCCCATGTCTGCCAGGTTTGTCTGTATTGGAATTTTATGGCTTGTATTCTTTGTGCTGGTCTCTCCATTCCGTCTTTATATAACGTTTTATGAGTGTCTTTACTTCTTTATAGCTCTGTGGATGTTGAGTCTGCACACCAGCACTTCCAACTTTACAAGCTCATTTGCCTTCTCATTTCAAAGAATTCCATAAGGGTTCAGAATCTGCTGTTGAACTAAATCTGTTTATTGGGGCAACAACCCGATGTTATATTTTATTTTGTGTGAAAGTCTATCTTGTTTGGGGCTTGAGATGGCTTGAAGTACACTCCTGGATTCTGTTAGAATGATGTTCTCAGTGTAGCAGTGGGCATATTCTTGACTCTGTTGTACACATAATCTTCCTGGAAACTACTCAGGCAATGATGACTCCTTAAAATATATGAATATTTCCCTGATAGGAGAAGCTGGTTGAGTAGTTTTGATGTCAGTCTTTTGATGATGAGGATGTGTGTTCAAATTCTTGTATTGGCACAGTCTTTTTTTCTAATGGAGATAAAAAAAACCTAGCCTGTACACTATATGGCAACTGCTGGGGCAAATGGCCTCATTTTTTCAGTTCTATAAATCATCTCAATTGACTCCAGCAATAAGAACAAATGGAGTAGTGAAAGTGATCATTGAATGAATAGTACTGTCACCTTCAAAGTCATCTTTGTAAGGGAGTGGAAACTCGGCTGAGGCAGGAGGTGCTGGATGAGAACCCTTTGCTCCACTAGACAATGTGGTCAGTGTTACTACTTCATCTAGTCCTAAACTTAGCTGTGCTTTCCCATTCACCACCTGAATAGAAGAACACAAAGTAACCACGAGGTCCTGTTAACAATTGTTTAAACAAAAAGAAGCTCAAAACAATATTGCATTTATTTTTTGTCATAATGAAGGCATGCAGAACCACAAAATCTTACACAGGAATAGTTACTATGACAAAGCCAAAACCAGCGACAGTCCATGAATATAATCATAAAATGAATTGATGTGACAGCGCAAACCAAATAGTATTCATAAACACTGAAGCAATAAATGGTGAAAAAAGATATTCCATTTGATAATGGAAATTACCATGCCTGAACAAATTGGGGAGGAAGACTAATGTCTGGTCAGGCAGAACATACTGATCAGACATGTTAGTCAGGGTCAGGCAAAATATACTGGCCAAGTATATAACCTCACCTCAACTTCCCAATAGTCCTCCCTGGAAACCGGCTGATTTCATGGCAGCTTTGCAAACAAGCTGAGGGATTGACGTAATCTCCATTGTAGTGAGCAACATGCAGATGAAGCCAATCATAGCACAACCGCCTGGAGGACCATGGTCCACCTTCATCAGCACGCTCAGGATGTGAAGAAAGCTACAACCCACCGCTAAACGTTCTTTTTAGGGCGCACAAAAGAGTAATCCTACTCATTGTGGGCATTCAATAACAACAATCTGAACAAATGCTTTCATCTTCTACAGACTCACAAGTGAAACTCCCCCAAAAACTGTTTATCTAACAACTTCTTTGTTATTAGAACTACACATATCATTATTACATAATTTCAATTTACCAGAAACTACAAAATTGTTAGTTACTTTAACTATAAAACATATAAAGAAAACATCTTTAAATGACCTCTACTTGTAGGTGTCATAACATCATTACCATGAACTAATATAGATGTGTATATATGGAAGCTGAAGCAAAGAGCTAATTTAAGAATCAATGAAAGCACCGATTTGCTGATTTTTTGAACTGTTCAGCATTATTGTCTAATACAAAGACATTAAAACAGCACATAAGAATTGCCAATATCAACAAATAAATTAATAAACTGCTAATAAGATCACAGTAATTTCATCAGGGAAAAATAATAGCTGACAACACACAATATTGTACCTCACTCAGTCAGTTAGTCTTTCTTTGTTTTGACGGGAGAAAAGCAATCAGTACAAAGAAGCAATATTTAAAAAAATGATATTATTAGAGTAAATAATAAGGTTGAATATTAAACAAGGGGGACGGCGTGGCCTAGTGGTTAAGTGACACGGCTCACAACCATAAGGTGCTGGGTTCGATCCCCATCTCAGCACCGGCCGTTACCCCGGGGAAGCAAACCCTTAGAAAATGCAGGAGGAAGCAGACCCTTACATAAAATGCATGCTGAAGTCGGATGCACTGGGCCGACAGGCGCAAAATAAAAACGCAGTGCAATGCACACCGCCTTGGGGATTAGAGAAATAAGGCGAACGCAAAAAAAAAAAAAAAAAAAAAAAAAAAAAAAAATATTAAACAAACTTACCGTCAATGAACCTTTATTAATGAATGTAGTGCTGGTATTCCCATCAAAGCCTAATTTGCTGTACCAGACATTCAGCTGTGTGATCTTGGCCTGGATTTATAGAAATTAAACAGGAAATAATCTAACATAGCCATGTGAAACTTTTTTTTTTCAGCTTGAGGGCTGATACAGAGTTAAGTAGGTTGGCATGGATCAAATGCCAAGTTAAGCAGGTGGTCGTGGGTTAATGCAAAATTAAGCGTGTGGTCATGGGCTAGTGTCAAGTTCAGTAGGTGATCATTGGGCTAAATGTTAAGTTAAATGTATTGTCATGGACCAAATGTTAAGTTAAGAGTGCAATCATGGGTCAAACGGCTGGTTGATCAAGATGCTGAGCAGCACATGAGCTGCAGTGGTCAGTGACCCATAGCTGAATGCTGGCGTCAGGGCCAGCGAACCAGAGCTTAACTTAACTTAACTTAACGTCTTTATACTGGTTTAGAAGACTGCAGAGTCTGTATACAACCAGTTACATTTACATCACCTTGCTCTACAAGCTATACGCATCCAATTTATTCTTAAATGTATTAACTGTCCCTGCCTCAACCACCTCCCTTGGCAATGCATTCCAAGCATTCACAACTCTCTGGCCAAAAAAATACTTCCTAATATCTAATCTGGACATTTCCTTTGTCAACTTGTAGCTGTGCCCTCTTGTTCTTGTGAGTGGCTGTATTTTAAAAAACTTGTTATAGTCTAATTTATCCATTCCTCTGATCATCTTATACACCTGTATTAAGTCACCACGAATTCTTCTCTCTTCTAGACACTGTAGGCTGGTTTTTTTTAGTCTTTCCTCATAAATGTAATTCTGGAATCCCACTATCAGCTTTGTTGCTCTTTTTTGTATTCTTTCCAGCATGTTTATATCCCCTCTCTAAGGACTCCACACCTGTAGACACTACTCCAATCCAGGTCTAACTAATGCTTTATACAGTTTGACTATCAATTTCTTGCTCCTATGTTTAATATTTCTTTTTATCATACCTAACATTGCATTTGGCATTTTTACTGCTACCTGAACTTGCTCCCTCACCTTACCTGTATGATCTATTATAACCCCAAGGTCCCTTTCTTTATCTATTTTTCTAATATTGTTCTCTCCAATTCTGTAATTATGTTCCATATTGGATCTACCCATGTGAATGACTGTACATTTATCTACATTAAACTCCATTTGCCAGATTACAGACCATTCTCAAATTTTATCTAAATCCGACCTCAATATATCCACTTCTGCTTTAGATGAGACACTACTGCATAGTTTAGTGTCATCAGCAAATTTTGCAATCATGGAATGTCCAAATCATTTATATATATCAAGAATAAAATTGGTCCCAAAACCGAGCCCTGTGGCACTCCACTTTTCACTTCACACCACTCAGAGTACTCCTTATTTATACCCACCCTCTGCCTTCTTCCCGTTAACCAATTTTCAATCCATTTGGCAACTTCCCTACCTATTCTATGTGATTTTAACTTTCGAAATAATCTTTGATGAGGTACTCTATCAAAGGCCTTTGCAAAATCTAGATAAATAACGTCCACTGGCTCCCCTTTATCTATCATTTTGGTAAACTCCTCCATGAATTCTAATAGATTTGTTAAGCATCATCTCCCTCTGGTAAACCCATGCTGACTATTTCTAATTAGATTAAATTTGTCTAAGTGCATTCCAATGTTTTCTTTGATTATTGACTAATAATTTACAGACTATGCTCGTCAAACTCACAGGTCTGTAGTTTGCTGGATCTGATTTTTTGCCCTTTTTGAATAATGGGATCAATCCTGCATCTTTCCAATCCCATGGAACAATCCCTTTTGCAAGTGATTGAGAACATAATATAGCCAATGGTTTTGCTAATTGGTCTCTAATTTCAAACAGCAATTTTGAATGAATACCATCTTGACCTGGACATTTATCCACTTTCAACCCCCCCAATTTTTTAAAAATCATTTCCTCTGTAATACCGACTGATCTTAATCCCGCTGTATCCATGTCTCTTTGAAAAATATCTATAGGCTCTGGGATCTTGGAGCAGTCCTCTTTTGTGTAGACTGTGCCAAAGTACTGATTGAGTAGATTAGCTGCCTCCCTATTCTCACTTAATATTTTTCCTGTTCTGTCTATGAGAGGTCCTACTTTGTCTTTCAATCTCTGTTTATTTCTAACATAAGAGAAGAAGCTGTTACTATCAGTCTTGATCCTCTGAGCAAGTTTCTTTTTGAAGTCTATTTTTGCTGCTGTTTTATTCGCTTTCTGAGATATGTATTGCTTATCCAAATATTTTAAATATGTTTCTTTTGATTTACCTGCCTCTATATATTTTTCCATACTTTATTTTTAAGCTCTTCTACATTTAACTATAAATCTAGTTATCCACTTTTTACACTTGGGGTTTACCTCCCTACATGGAACGCATTCCTCTTTTAGCGTTTCTAGAACTGTTTTAAAACTCTACCACTCCTGTTCAACATCTGTTCCTCCGAAAATATCTTCCCAGATTATGTGGTTTTCTGCCTCTTTCATTCTCTTAACATCTGTCTAAGAGTAGTTATGTGTTTGCGTGTCTATGTTTACTTCTTTCCCTGCAATAAGATCCCAACGGATGATTTGATGGTCACTTGATCCAAACAGTTCCCCAACGGTAACGTTTGCAATCATATTTTCCTCTGTAGTAAAAACTAGGTCGAGTGTATTTTTGCTTCTGGTGGGTGCATCTACATGTTGAATTAAAAAAATTGTCAGTTATGCACTTAACAAAAGGTTTTGACTCTACAAGTGCTTCTGCCATTTCCCATTTTATTTCTGGAAAGTTGAAATCCCCCATTTATAATAATTTCCCTTCACTTGCCTTTGCTATGCTACTAATCAACTCCTCATCTACCTCTTTTTGACTTGATGGACATCTATAGCATACTCCAATCACTTCCCCCCCCCCCCCCCCCCCCCACTTTCTACTTCTCCCCATACACTTTCATTTTTGTTACCACATGATAAATGCTTATTCTCTCTCTCTCTCTCTCTGTTTCTTTGTGTCTTTCTCTCTTCTCTTTTCCCCCTCTACCCCTTCTCCATAGGTCCAGGAGTACCCTTTAAGATACACAAACAAGCTTTCATAAAGCTATAATATAAAATCAAAATTATAACTGGATGATGCATGTTTCCACATGTTGATCATCAGATCGCATAATAGAAAAGCAGATTGACCATATGTGTCAGTCAAGCATTCAAAAGTACACTACATGCAAGATGTGAGAGTAAAGCAAGACTTGGACACAGTCCCAGACTACCAAATGTTGCTGGTGATCTTGTGGCTCATTCTAAAAAAGCACCAATTAAGAGGGACAAGGAGAACAAAGTATGGCATACACCTTTTACAAGATCAAGAAATAAAGACAGAATATATAATAAAACTCAATAAGATTTGACTTTCTGTATTGTATCATAATCATACATCATGTCTTGTTTTTTGGTGGAATTCGTTAGTTGTTTTTATTTGTTCGTAGTCTTTGATGAAGGCCTAGTGACTTCAACATGGCTTTTTTTTTGAGTGTATTGGAGCTGTCAATGAACCACTACTTATATATGTTTTTATCATCTTAAAACGTCAATGAATACAGACATGTCAGCATTCGTAAATTTGGTATTTATTTATTGAAGACTTATGTTCTACAGGGAGCTGAAAAATATTTAACTAATTGATTGATAAAGGAGCAGGGGAGTGGTGTGAATGCTCTGGATAGATGAATCCCATAAACCATATGTAGTAATACATCTAGGAAAGGTAAACAACTGACTTCCAATCAACATTTGCATTGCAAGTAGTATGGGGACAATGAAAGACTAAGGAGAGTTAATGCTTATAAAAAGACTTTAAGAAAATTAATGTGAGGGACCTAAAGGCAAAGATATTACAGTCCAACTGTAAAATATGGCACAACATAGTTACACTCAAATAAAAAAAGAGCATCTTAAGAAGAAGACTGACACATTAACTTTATCCTAATGAAACAGATGAGACAGACAAGCAGATGATGCACAAATAATAACAACATACTTCGGTAGGAGGTAATGAATATACTTACAAAGCTGCCTTTTAGAGTTACTGTTATATCTTGAGCTGTTACATTGTAAGCAGGCAGTCCTGGCCTGATGCAGAAAGAATGGTCATGTGTCTGTAGCGGAATGAGAATATCCATTAAAAGTAACTATCTCATAAATCTAGTCAATGAATCACATATCTAGTCAATGTATGAGAACAAAATGTTTTCAAAGCTTTTATTTTTGTCTTTTTTAACCTCATGATTAAACATCCATGTGGCTTATATTAAAATTGAAATTTTTTTTAAATTATATTATTCTGTTTTTGTTTTTGGGATCAGCAAACTGTGTATAAAAGATGCCTTATGTTAGCAATATTCCATGCAAGTGCATAGCTTTGTAAACTATTAACTATTTCTTAGAGATCAGCTTTTTTTTTTAAAGACTAAATGTTTTTTCAGTGCTGCTAGAAAACGCAGGCCTCAATGCCAATACTTTTTTTTACAAGGCATTGTTATAACCAAAAAGAACTCTGTCCATGATTGAAAGAGCCATAGCTACAGCAAAAAGAATACATATAGATGTGTCACAAGCACGATGTAATATACAATAGTCCCTGAAATATTAATCCAGTCTTTGTGTATTAAATCTAGATGCATTAAATAATACTTTTACTTGTTTTATTTAGCAAAGAGTACTACATTTCATGGTTGACAGACTAACAAAAACTTAAAGATTGTGCTATTAAACAACGCTCTATATAGAAAAGAGTGGAAAAGATGGCACCCTATCAGCTGTGGGTCTACATTGTTCTGATGTTTTAGTTTATTATGTATGCCGCCAGGTCATGGATTTGCCTGGAATTCACACTAGTCGACGACTTACACTTGTGTTCACAGTAACGTGTCGTTGTTTTCCATTTGGACTGGTTAATTCATTCATTATATGTGTTTTATTCTTTCCGACTTACCTAGCCTGGACATCGGTTATATGAATTAGCACTATGCTTAAACCTGTGCTGTATTTTCATGATCTAGTTCACACGACTGAACTTTGTGAGATTGGCGTTCTTCGCATTAGCTGCAGACAGCGTCGGTTTTGGTGTGACTGAAATGTAGACATGACTATAATGGACTAGAACATGGCCCGAGAGAGATGCCCCTACAACCTCTTGCAGTTATGGAAAAGGCATGACACACAACAATAGATGACATCCCCCTTCACTGCCTTGCGGGATACCTTTTCACGGTATGGGTTCGGGAGTAAACCCTGAGGAAAAATCTGTGCTGTGTCCAGTCATCTCAATAAAATCTTGCCACTGGTGAAAGGTAGCCCAGAACCAGAAAGTGGGGTGGACAAAAGGTGCAGTTTCTTCCTCACTTGAATCCAAATCACAGCACGTCACCCATTTCAGCGAACACAGCAAGAGAAAAGACTGTCTGCATGGCTGAACAAAGAGAGTGGTTTTCATCACATGTGATGGACGAACAACAACAACAACAATATAGAAAAACAGTATTGTCAAATGATACAGAGTGTATTTCTCATAAATCATTTTGTGGATTAACAGCAATCATTATTAAGCCAGATGGTTTTGACAATCAATTCTCTCCACAACCTATGTCCCCTGAGCATTTCAAAACTTCTGATGCTCTTTTGTTTTTCAATCCAATTTGTCATTTTATTCTAGATTTTTGTATCTGTCTTCTGATTCTTTTGCTCTTTTGTTACTGTGTATTTCAGTTCTGTCTTTCTGATTATATGTCCCAATGAACTTTGTCTGTTTTCTTTATATTTTAGTTAGCAGTCATCTTTTAATATTGTTTTCTTGTAACACATATTGCAATGAGGGCAGTGATCAACTGTACGTAATAATATTAATAACAGTTCATTTAAGCAAAATACTGACCATGGTCTCTATGACAATTGTAAGGTCAGTTCCACTAGGACTTGCAAGCGCAACATAAGAGCCACCATTTGGTAACTTTCCAACTCCATTGTCATGCACAAGATATTTCCAGCCAGTAGAAGTGAACTGGGTTGTATGAGCTAGATGGAAGACATTCAAACTGTCACAAATATTTTCAACAGGTATCAAAAGCTGACCCCATAATGTGTATGTCTAGCTGTCTATTGATCACTTCAGCATTTTATATAGCTGTTCTTGAAATAACATGCTTAAAAGTCTTTCTTGGTGATAACATCAATGTATCTACACATTATGGAATACTAAATTGACCAAACAATTACAGCATTTCTCTGTCACGGACAAGGGATGAGGCATAAGATTGGATTGTTGTGTACTAAAGTTTACTTACCTGTAAATGCATATCTGACTGCTCTGGATTAGATGAGACAATGTTTAAAAAAAAAGAGAAAAAAGACCTAGTTCACCTATTTCATAAGACTGAAGCCCCTATCATAATGAAGTCTCTAATGCTTCATGATCTGTAGCAATATTTGCTATGGGACTTCCTTTTCTATTTTTTAAAATGTTGTTGTGCCATTTTGTACTGTCATTATTCTCTTGTTTCATGGATAGGTTCAGCTATATTTTTTTGTCACTGGAAATTTGAAATAAAACAGCTTTCATAACATGATTACTCTTTTAGCAGACTACAAAATTATTTTTGCATTGATGTCCACAACATTTACATTTATTTTTATAATATGATCACTGCAGAGCTCTAACAAATTCAAAATATAGATGTTTATTATGAAAGGATACAAGGAAGAAAAAAGAAGTACTAAAAATATTATTGTGGGACTCCAGAATTATAGTTGTGAGGCTGCCGGATGTGGATTGCCAGACCGAAAGGTGCAAATATCGCAGTCGAGTTGTAAACTAGCAACACAGCGCATTCCATTCTCCGGACTGCATCCTGCTACTTGCAAACCCTGTTTAGGGCTTGGTAGCAGGAGATTGAGAACGAACGCAGAAGAAGAAGAAGAATAGTTATGAGGAAAGTCAGGTCTACAGTACCTACAACAGAGAAGAATTGGAGGTGACTTAATACAAGTTTATAAATTAATAAATGGAAAGGATAAATTAGACTATACCAAGTTTTTCAAAGTTCAACCAGCTACAAAAGCAAGAGGGCACAGCTTCAAATTGTTTAAAGACAGATCAAGATTAGATATTAGGAAATATTTTGTTAGTCAGAGAGTGGTGAATTCTTAGAATGCATTGCCACAGGATGTGGTGGAGGCAGAATCAGTTAATGCATTAAAACATAGATTAAATGATCACAGTTATTTTTAGTATCTGTGATGTGGAATAAGCTGGTTGTATACAGACTCTGTGAGAGTCTTCTAAACCAGTATAATAAAGGTAAGTTGAGTAAAAGAACCCTAAGCAATTTTTAATAAAATTGAGTAACCTGTTAACGCTGTCTTGGCAAAAATACTAAAAAAAACTAAATAGATTCCTGCCTCCTGCCTAAGCTATGTGCCCAGAAGTAAACCTGAGACAAAATAAAAAATCTGTATCCTGTGCTATTTGCAGTTGATTTGACTAGCATGTCTTACCACTCTCTCATGACGAGAGAGTGGGGTTGATGATAGTGAAAATCTTTGCCCCTTTAAAGAATCTAACTAAAATACAAGTTACAAGGTTAGATATTATATAATTACAAAAACCTCTCTATCCTGATGCTGTCGCCATCATTGCTTGCAGTGACCAACTGATTTCTTCTTCTTCTTCATCGTACGCAGTCAGACAGTAACCATTATTTTTTCGAAAAAACCGGCGATCATCCTGAGGCTGTCGACACTGCCATAGAGCTTGTCTTGTGCTTCCACTGGTGATGGCCACATCTGCTCTCTCTGATCCTCGTATGTCGGGCAGTTCTGCAGCAGATGTTCAGCGGTCATTTTCCCGGTACCACACGGGCATTCGTCGGTACCACCTATCTTCAATTTGTTGAATAGGTGGTACCTCAGTCTATTGTGGCCAGTGCGAAGTCTGAAGACAACGACCTGCTCTCTTCGGTTCAACTGGTAATAGGCATCGTTTTTGGTGTAACCAGTATGTTCGGTTTCCCATTTGGTCATGTATCTGGCTTTGATAAGCCGTTTTGACTCTTCGTACGTCATACTAGTATCTGTTTGTGGTAGTCTAGCACCTTCTTTTGCCAGTCTGTCTGCCTCCTCGTTGCCTTGGATGTTGCAGTGTGATGGGACCCACTGTACCACTACCCTTTTTGGTGCGGACTGCTGGCATAGTTGACAGAGTGCTGCTCTTAAGTCATTAAGCTCAGTGTTTTTCTGGCTTTTTAGCGCTGTGACTACGGCCAGAGCATCTGTAAGCAGGACTGTATGGCTTTCATTTTCTTTATGTGCCCTCAGTGCCTCTGCTCTGAAATTGCTTGTGTACTTACCAGTAGTGAATGACAGTGTTATTTTTCTGCCATTTGGCAGGTTCAGGAATGCTCCTGCCCCTCCGTTCTGTGTAGTGTTTGTTACAGAACCGTCGGTGTATGCATGGATCCAGTCCATGCTTGGGTAGTTTTTCGATATAAAGCTTAGGGTAGTATCTCTCCTTTCTTTTTCAGTCTGGCAGTTTTTGTTTCCAATACCTGGTATATTTTCTACCACCTCTGGAAATATATCCTGCCTCCAGGTAGGTTTTCGTACAGTAGTGATGGGCTTTGGTGTTGTTAGTGCATTTATGGGATCTTCGTGCATCTTTGCTTTGGCTATTTCTGCAAAGTTTCTCCGCTTTAGTTTCCCATTTCCCAAATTGTTTGGTCTCTGGTGCATTGGATGGTCAGTCAGTCTTCGGAGTTTCTCTGACTGCAGCTGGGCTCTGCAGTCTCTTCTATCGGTCATGGATTGCAGTTTTGTGATCTTTTCAAGTTCTACAATTGGCGTTGACTTGATGCCTCCTGTTATAATTCTCATGGCTTGGTTTTAAAGTTTGCTAACTTTATCGAAGTTCGCCTTTGCTGCTGTTGTCCATGCCGCAATGCCATACTCGAGAACTGGTCTCACTCTTCCAGTGTACAGTTTCTTTAGTATACTTTCATCTGCTCCCCAGCTTGTGCCAGCAAGTTTCCTCATGATTGCCATTCTTTCTCTGGCTCTCATTCGGTTTCTCTCTATCTGACTTTTCCATGTCATGCGCCGATCAAATGTGACTCCCAGATAGTTTGGGTTGTCGTTTGGCTGCAGGAATTTGCCATTTAGAGTTAATTTGATGTTTTGGGGTTTTGATTGAAAGCGAGAATATTGTACAGGTGGTTTTCTCCTCGTTTATTTTGACCAGCAACTGATTTAAATGCAAGACTTGCTTTCTACTAGAGCAAACAATAGCATAAACATTTGTGTCCAGATTACTCCTTGCATTTACATTTCATACAGAACTGTTAAAATACTATATCACAGGTCATCAAGCATCTATACCAAAAAGTTCAGAGTTAGCAAACTGCATTACAAAATAATTTTTAAAAACATCTTTCTCAGCTTTAAATTATACCAACCTGAGATCCATATAGGACTTTGTACAAGATAATTGCCACTCCAGGGTTCAAGTGCTGTCATCAAACCGTCTCTGTCAAATGGGAGCTCTTTGTAGTAGCTAGCAATCAAGTTCCAAGATATTGTCCTGAAACATAGAAAGGTGTGAAACAATGATAAACTTATCCTTCTGTTCTTTTTTCAATTAGAGGATGGGGCAACAATGCAGTTTGTCACTTCACGAGAAGATTGTATCTAAGCTTTTATCTGTAATTGCAGTTTCTGTGCTACTTTGTTCTTATGTTGAGGTTGCCAGACATGTTCACAGCTCTCATTAGTCAACTTTTACAACATGCACAGTTGAGTATAGTGGCTTCATCTTTCCTCCTCACTGTAGGATCTGGTATCCACAGAGGTAAAAAAAATTGGAGGGGTTGAAAGTGGATAAATATCCAGGTCAAGATGGTATTCATACAAAATTGCTGTTTGAAATTAGAGACCAATTAGCAAAACCATTGGCTATATTATGTTCTCAATCACTTGCAAAAGGGATTGTTCCACGGGATTGGAAAGATGCAGGAGTGGTCCCCTTATTCAAAAAGGTCAAAAAATTATAGACCGGTGAATTTAACGAGCATAGTCTGTAAATTGTTAGAGCCAATAATCAAAGAAAACATTGTAATGCATTTAGACTAATTAGAAATAGTCAGCGTGGGTTTACTAGAGGGAGATCATGCTTAACAAATCTATTAGAATTGATGGAGGAGGTTACTAAAATGATAAAGGGGAGCCAGTGGATGTTATTTATCTAGATTTTGCAAAGGCCTTTGATAGAGTACCTCATCAAAGATTATTCAGAAAGTTAAAATCACATGGAATAGGTGGGGAAGTTGCCAAGTAGACTGAAAATTGGTTAATGGGAAGAAGGCAGAGGGTGGGCATAAATAAGGAGTACTCTGAGTACTGTGAAGTGAAAAGTGGAGTGCCACAGGGCTCGGTTTTGGGACCAATTTTGTTCTTGATATATATATATAAATGATTTGGACATTGATATGGGATCCATGATTGCAAAATTTGCTAATGACACAAAACTATGCAGTAGTGTCTCATCTAAAGCAGAAGTTGATATGTTGAGGTCGGATTTAGATAAAATTTGAGAATGGTCTGTAAGCTGGAAAATGGAGTTTAATGTAGATAAATGTACAGTCATCCACATAGGTAGATCCAATTGGAAATATAATTACAGAATGGGAGAAAACTATATTAGAAAGA